>OW388291.1:86072159-86684659 GCA_936450465.1 Gibbula magus | reverse complement strand
TTCTCATTTTCCGCTAACAAATGTTTGCCATTATATTTCTTTTAAAAAATATATTACATACTTATTTTTTCCAATGGTGAAAATGTGTCATCTTTTCACATATGTATATGTTGTTCACCATTTTCAAAGTAAATGTATTTATAATCACCATAATTCTAACAAATATCAATCCCCATGAATCCATGTATAAGATTTCACAGTTCTGTATATCTGTAGACATCAGCGGAGACGGGTGTCGTGCTTGGTATTTTATGATTCGAATTTACTTTAAATAAACCATTTCTACACGTTAAATTATTCTTTTGCCCTTGAATATCATTGTTAATATTCAATTCCACATGCCATATCAAAGAAAATATGTTTTGCCTCGAAGACACAAATTGATCTTTATATTCATAATAATATCTTTATTTTACACGAGTGGATGGTTTATGCTTCACGTTTAAAAGACCAGGCTGATGGAAGCATGTTTCTTAAAGTTCTGCGAGATGGCCTTACGTTTTAAATATTAATAATTTTTCTGTAATTTACACCTCTCATATGGAAATGAAACTATATACAGGTATCCCGACATATTTCCTTACGTAAATAAGGTTAATGTAAACGATATAAACCTGCACGTGCTAGAAAGTACCTGCGATTGCTTTTCTAACATTTGACTAATCGACTCTGTCAAACATGGCGGATCAACCTGCAACCCATATAAATCAAAACATTGGTAGCGACAGTCCACAGACATTAAACACCCCCTCATCTGTCTCGACCTACGCTCGCACGTGCAGCCTTTCATCGAAATCTTCAGGCACGTGCATTTCACGTGCAGTTGTCTGGAGGATACCACGTTATGAAAGGACAATAGGTGGATGTTTGCAGGTAGTTATATATCAAGTATCAATTCCCGGGGCAATTCTCTTCATTACGTGCCTTTGCACGTGCAGTTCGCCTTAACGTGTGCGCGTGTATGACGCTCACGTGACGACACCATCATACCCGGGCTGTATGTATCAGTGATTTTACAAATATACTGGAGTCTTGTAACACTTTGAAATGCATACTTATCGGCCCCGATATACAAGTGAACACTTATTTAAGGACCATGAATAATATGCATGTAATTTACGATTGGATGGTTACAGTGTCTAGACTGTCTACACGCCCCTAAACAAGAACCAGAATGATGATACGTGAGAGAGTACGTGTGAGTTTATGAATGTAAGATGTTATGTCACACTGCTTAACTGTTAACTTGATACAATTGTTTAAACTTATTATTCAACATTGTTATCCTCGTATGCTGACGTTACGTTGGGTTTTCTTTAAAATGTAGAGGAGTTGGGATATTTAGCGGACATGCTTCTAATCGACAGCTGATAAGCATTTTGGAACTTGTAAGCTGTAAATAACCAGTAAAAGAGGAAACCTGACGTTACAAACCTCAAACGTTCAATACCTTCGCTCACATGTAAGCCTGTAATGGGCATTCAAAACATTGTCTGAACATGCTATCAACGATCGTTCTTAACTATCATTTTCATTATTCTTAACATGAATTCCTTTGACTTTAAAAGTTTATAAAAGATAGGTTTGGAGAACTTAACTGTATAACGTGACTATCCTCATTCAAAATACCAACGATATATAACATTATCAGTGTATATATCTCAAGTGTATATAACTGAGATGAGTTGCTTCTCACGTGAAGTAAGGTTATATATAGAAAAGAGAAAACATCGGATGGTTTTGACTGGATCAATCTTCTTTAATACAATACGATGAGCTCATTTCGACCAGTGAATTGGTCTATTTATATTATATTATATTATATTATATTATATTATATTATATTATATTATATTATATTATATTATATTATATTATATTATATTATATTATATTATATCATATTATGGGAGTAGATACGTCATCCGCTGATTCGTTTTCCTGCGATAATGAAGCTTCCATACATATAACATTGCCCTGTATCAGATTATACTAAAACCTGGATTCGTATTTTGATTGTTTTTCAAATTAACATTGTGAATTGTCAGTTTAATGAGAGCAACATTTACATAATAACTTGATATGAAATCTTGATAAATACTCTTGAGAGGTGTCCAATGTCTCAACCCGGACTATAGTATGATACTTATGACCGGTCTGAACTTCACGGTGTGATTAAATAAACATTAAAATTGTGTGTTTTATTCCTTTAGTAGCAGGAGGTGTTGTGTTCACTACTTACATACAGTGAACATATGTGAACATAAGTAAATTATTTATCACAAAGGCAAAAATACTGAACATCGCAAGTGGCATTTAATGTCTTAAAGGTAACATACACTGTATAATCAACATACACTGTAAAATCAACTTCAAGGTCTTTTTGTTATCGAACCTGTTTTTGTACATGGAGATAGTTGAGTTGTTCTAAGGCCAACTTTGGCTGTGCTGCGTGTCCATATAAGTCCTGGAGACGGCGTGTTTCCCTGCGTGGATAACTTTACTCCGCATTGTGTCGGTATCAGCTTCTGCTCGTCCCTAACATACTGCAGAGGAGGAAACATTGTCCGTGATCATTCCAACAGCTATAATATTGTACAAGTTTGTCTCCCGATAGTTAATGCTCTGGTGAAGTGATTGTTGCAGGTTATGTTCTAATGTGAGTCGTGAGTCGATGTTTCTAGAGATGATATGAATATAACTATTGTCAGTCATTTGCTCCTCATGCCAACGGATGCAAATAAACATTTATAAATTGTATTCTCTGGCTTATAAACGGTTTGGAAGGGCGACTTAACTTGAATAACTTAAACTTTCAAACCGTTTAATAAGCCCGTGGACAACACATTATGACATCTATTTCTTACAATGCACACTTAGCATTTTAAGGGATGCTTCAATCCCTAAAATAAATTTTTAAAGTTACAAATGGATGCTCAAATAATTGTTCAGTGTTGTCTTTCAAATCAGGCGCTTGGCTCCGCCCTCAATAGTACCGCATCACTCACGTAACACCACGACCAAAACGTGGTCCACAAGAAAGATGATTAAAGTAATTAATCTACAGTAGCTTAGCTTATACAAAAATAGTCTGACTAGAGTGAAGCAATGGCATAACTAAGCAATGACTGTAATATATACCGTATATGTATTTGTATAACGCTTAACGTATGGACGTTCACCTTTTAACTCTCAGCTTCGTGTTTCTTTATGAGATTGTATACCGGTCACAACTGAATAGCTGTAAACAATCCTATTTATGAAGGTAGAGTAATTAATAAAGTTCATGGACTAATGTTCTTCTGTACATGTGGACATTGGTAAATAATTTTAATGGACATATACCATTATTTATTTTGTTTTCTCATTTAAAGACAGTGTGGCAATATCAAATCAATGGATGTCTTTTATCCAGTGTGTAACATATATTCTTGGTGGTTTTCTTTTTGCCCGCTAGTTGAGATATCGACCTAGCTTGTATACTACGTCCTTATGAATTATCAATTTATATGACACTGTTTTTTTTTACAAATTCTAGAGTTAGACTCTGATATCATATTATATCATATTCACTTCTTATCTTCTAACAATATGTAAACCATCATTTAATTTGGAGTGAGTTTAATATTATTGGTATATATATAATATGAAAGTTGATATTGTATTTGTTTAATCTTTACTTTCCGGAATTGGTTAATTTCAATGTGTAATTTTAAGATTACATATTATATTGAATTATATGCAACTACAATGTAATAATTAATTGTCGAATCCAACTGTTAAAATTGGCATTATACATGAAAGTATCAAATAACTGAAACAGAAAAGTTATATATGATATATGTTACAAATTATTCTAAAATCGATTGGCATATATATGTTAAGATCTTCATAAAAATGTATTTTAAAGGTCGTGTTGTCAGGTAGAAGATATCGACCAAACATTAATAAGTTTTCTTAAATTGTTTAACATCTTTGCTTTATACGTACATTTTGGTATTATCTATTGTCGATTTGTAATTTGATGACATTTTTGTTGTAAATATAGAGTATATACTTAACAACGTCCCATTTGATATTTTTAGTTTAATGAAACAAGTGAATGGCTAAGTCAGTATCAATATAGCGAAAACTAGTTAGTTACCAACATAATTCACGAGTGTCATAAAACGTATATATATTATAAACCAATACTGCTGAAAATTACATGTTTTAATTTATCTTTGATTACAAAGTAGGTATATGTACATATACATTTCTATTATATCTCTTTTGAACACTTTACAATCCTAGTTGATCAACTTAATTAATGATCCAATCTTACCTTGACCAAGAACGGTATCTGTTTAAGAAAAACAATGTTTTGATTCGGCCGATAAAACGAGAGTGTTAATTGCACGATTCCTATCACCATGTACAGCACGGTGCTGTAGAAGCCTCATTTGGCAACTGTTCACTTGTACACCCTTCAACCGGCATAAAAACTGCCACACAAAAGAAAGTTCTCACCTCAGTGCATTTTAAAGGCAATGTGATGGAATTGTACAGCTCAAATTGAGTTCATATATATACATCACTGTGATATAAGTATACACCCAGGTTATCATACATACAACGTGCTGCTGAAATAAACCGAGGTCAAATGTACAACAGAAAAAAACAATGCCATTTGGAGTACAGTGGTCACCACCATTGTCTTCCACCCAGCTTGACTATAGGTAACATATATAGATATATATAGATATATATTTATAGATATACAGCTGTATCCTTGAACTAAGTTCATCTACGCGGGTATCTGAGTGCAAATATCACGTGGAATGGCTGTCATAGTGACACGAGTTACATTACATTAATTACAATGACAAAGAGTCATCAACATTCTCAAAGTTACCATATGATCGTCTCGTCAGTGGTGCAAGTTGTCAACATTTGGAAATAGATGGAAGGGGTCAAAATTCATATTTCCATAATTTTAAAATGAACCTTTTAACAAGTACATTTAATGAAATCGATATCAATGTTTTACGCAGTTGGTCACTTATTTGATAATTTACAGAAGATACTTAAATGTGCTTTTGGAAAGTTTGACCGCTGGTCACTGCAAAAATCTACCAAAACTGTCTGAAATTCGAGTTTGTTATGGAACATTCAACTGTCTTTTTCCGAAGCGAAAAATACAAAATGATCGGTTTCGTTTTCACGATATCCCAAATTACATGATATTTTTACTAAGAAACACAATTTAGTGAACACATTTCGAGATGCAACTGTATACAACACACTGTTCGAGATACAACTGTATACAACACACTGTTCGCGATACAACTGTATACAACACACTGTTCGAGATACAACTGTATACAACACACTGTTCGAGATGCAAGTGTATACAACACACTGTTCGAGATGCAAGTGTATACAACACACTGTTCGAGATGCAACTGTATACAACACACTGTTCGAGAAACAACTGTATACAACACACTGTTCGAGATGCAACTGTATACAACACACTGTTCGAGATACAACTGTATACAACACACTGTTCGAGATGCAACTGTATACAACACACTGTTCGAGATACAACTGTATACAACACACTGTTCGAGATGCAACTGTATACAACACACTGTTCGAGATACAACTGTATACAACACACTGTTCGAGATGCAAGTGTATACAGCACACTGTTCGAGATGCAACTGTATACAACACACTGTTCGAGATACAACTGTATACAACACACTGTTCGAGATGCAACTGTATACAACACACTGTTCGAGATGCAACTGTATACAACACACTGTTCGAGATGCAAGTGTATACAACACACTGTTCGAGATGCAAGTGTATACAACACACTGTTCGAGATGCAAGTGTATACAACACACTGTTCGAGATGCAACTGTATACAACACACTGTTCGAGATGCAACTGTATACAACACACTGTTCGAGATACAACTGTATACAACACACTGTTCGAGATACAACTGTATACAACACACTGTTCGAGATGCAAGTGTATACAGCACACTGTTCGAGATGCAACTGTATACAACACACTGTTCGAGATACAACTGTATACAACACACTGTTCGAGATACAACTGTATACAACACACTGTTCGAAATGCAACTGTATACAACACACTGTTCGAGATGCAAGTGTATACAAAACACTGTTCGAGGTGCAAGTGTATACAACACACTGTTCGAGATGCAACTGTATACAACACACTGTTCGAGATGCAACTGTATACAACACACTGTTCGAGATGCAACTGTATACAACACACTGTTCGAGATACAACTGTATACAACACACTGTTCGAGATGCAAGTGTATACAGCACACTGTTCGAGATGCAACTGTATACAACACACTGTTCGAGATACAACTGTATACAACACACTGTTCGAGATACAACTGTATACAACACACTGTTCGAAATGCAACTGTATACAACACACTGTTCGAGATACAACTGTATACAACACACTGTTCGAGATGCAAGTGTATACAGCACACTGTTCGAGATGCAACTGTATACAACACACTGTTCGAGATACAACTGTATACAACACACTGTTCGAGATGCAACTGTATACAACACACTGTTCGAGATGCAACTGTATACAACACACTGTTCGAGATGCAAGTGTATACAACACACTGTTCGAGATGCAAGTGTATACAACACACTGTTCGAGATGCAACTGTATACAACACACTGTTCGAGATGCAACTGTATACAACACACTGTTCGAGATACAACTGTATACAACACATTGTGAACATATTGCAAGTGGGCTTCGTTTATGTTTTTGAGCAGTTGATAAAAAGAACCAAACTCTTATATAAACTGTTATACGCATGAATCGTATTTGTATATGACTCGCGAGGTAGTATAATTCTGAAAGCATGCATGGTATCCCTTAGAGCAAGATAAGTTAGTCCATCAAGTACTTCATTGTGAATGGGGGGTTTGGTTTTGTAAAGATTGGTGGACGTTTGTTGACTTATGATCAAAACTTATATTAATGCATCTAGATGAGATTGTTTGTTAACTTCATACCATATAAAATAATATAGTTGATGTAAAATGATATGAAAGGTTATAAGAAAGATGAAGGCAGTTCACCATCCTGAATTGTCCTATCAAGGTTTTTCTCGAGCAACGCTATTCAATAATAAATATATTGTTATTGACGTGTTTATTATTCACAACAATTCAGCCAAAACGGCTGAAGCAAATGCAACCAAAATTTACATGCTGATAGCTCTTATAAATTGTGGAATAGAACTGCGCAGCTTTTGGACCCAATCGACCCAGCCTATATCAAGTTCGAATATGCGCAATAAGACATCATGACAAATTCGTAGGTCACTGTTTATCCGCCATATTGATTTTGACCAATATGTTTTTAACCCGACCCTATGGACCTTTAAAAATCTTCCCTTTGCATCCCGACGCTGAGAATTGCATATCACTACAGTTGAAGCATTGATGAATATTTGGACGGTTATTTTTCATTAAGCGAATACTTTTTTCATAGCGACCTTTCAAAGCCAAGTGACATGTTTCATTTAACCTATTTCAAGGGAACATTACTCTTGGATAAACCTTGGAATCACAATCACGTTTTAGTCTTGAGGAAGGGTAGAGAATGAGGAAAGATAAGGGTTTCGTTTTTTAACATGGAACAATTTCAAAATCCACATTGAGATTTGACACTTTTTTCAATAGATAACCTAAATATAAGCAAAAGTGCCATTTTCATTTTCTTCACAATTTTTTTCATTTTGATATATGAAATTTTGGTTTAAATAATCCTTGAGACATTCTGGAGACTTGCAACTTTCTTTTGAAAGAAGATGGAGCAATGAATTAATTACCTGTAGTCAGACCTCGTTTAACCGGACCACGCATGCCCGGAAACCATCATAGCCATCTTCACGGTGGTATTTCAGATCGTCTCTACATTTCTATGCAATAGTGACTCGCTTAACCGCACGACTTGCCATCCGGGTGATTTTCATCTGTGACCAAATTGTGCAGATAACCGGGGTCTGGCTGTTTATTGTAAATAATAAAATCATTTACGCGTTGAGTTACATATTATGACCAGTCGCGTGCGTTTTCAGGATTTGTCTACATGACCGAGTTTCTCCACATGCAAACACCCCTCTCGGTTTTCAGCTGTTGAAGGTGACATGTCAGTGACTGCAGAGTTTGATGGGGAAGAATGTGACAGTGAAGGTAGAACTGTACACTGTCCTATTGGACGAAACGAGACTGTCACAGCGGAAGAAGATGATGGAGTCCACTCGACGGACCACCTTTCACGTGGGCTGACCTCAAATTAAACCCAATTTACCATAACGCTGATTTCATCAACTACCCTGAAAGCTTCAAATACACATTCTTTAATATCGACAGGTCTTTAGTGTATAAGAATCTTATAGATCTTGATAAGGAACAAAGAGGGAATATTCTATTCAGGCCTATGATACTCCACTGTTCGCGCCTCGGGGTATTCATAACGTTTTTATTATTAAAAATGGAATTTTGCAGCTCGCTCAACCATCCCTGTCAGACAAACTAGCATCCCCCAGGGTTCCCCATTCATCCCTTCCTTCTCCCCCTCCCGTCCCCTCTCAGCGTTCCCCTAGACTCACCGGTATCCAGACAAGGTCACGGGGAGAGGGAGTCTGAAGGAGCGAGAGGATTCAACCAACCTCCCGGGCCTCGTCAGGCATAATAAGAAATTATAGGCTTTGTCACTTTCTTCTGCTCGTCAAATCTGTACATAAACAGTAAAGTGATTTGCTCATTGGTCGGACTGCTGAGGGATTAGCGTCCAGAAAGCTTGACTTATACAGCAGTGAATCTGTCGGGGAAAGCGCTGTTGACTACTAAAGCTAACCTCGCCTCTCGCTACTTATTATTAACAAGTGTTTACACAGGTAACAAGAAGTTTACTCTGTGTTAGTATCAGATGTGTGCACATTCAATGTAGTTGCTGGATCAGTGCCTTGTCAATATTTAGAGACGGGGTAACTGCGCGCTAACAACCTGCACCCTCAAAGATTCGCAAGCTCTCTCATTGTATCACTTCGCCGTGTAAAGTGTTCTTGAAATTAATACATTCTTTACAGAGAGTCCTCTATGGTGTATGAACACAACATTACTCAAACTGAAATTCTTGGATTATTTAACAATGTTTGATGTTGAAACATTTTTATGGGTTACATTTTCGTAAAAAAAAATAACTTCTGCTTATTTGTAAACTTACAGCTTGTTAACGGACCTCTGGTGTTGTGGAAAGTACTCCACTGCGCACCTTGGTTTGTCAACTGTAGCTAGAATGTGTCCCAAGATGGCTTTAAAGCGAAGTGTTCATAAACAAACCTGATCTTACAAATGAAAAAGTCGTAACTGATTTAATATGAAGGATGATCAGCGCTTTTATTTTAATGTTCTAACTGTGGAGGCAATAAATGACTAATTTATCGACGCAATGACATATGTGTAATTATAAACCAGGCACTCAGTTTCCACTTAATGATTATTATATCAATAACACAATTCACAATGTCTATAAAAGATTTACCGGGAACATTAAACACAAAGAACACTTTGATTACCAAAGACGATCTTAGAATTCAGCGATGCAATAAAATCTGTAGCATTTAATATCCGATTTTACCCACAAAGCATTGTATATAAATATTTCCTCGTATAAATAGCACGTATAAACTCTTATGACACGTCAATAATTCTGATCTCTCCTTCAATTTGTAATTGTAAAAAAAATAAGTTTTGCGCACAAATAAACGTATCAAGTATTTATTTACAGGTCTTCTTGTCTGGTTCCTCTACTTCATTACCCAGTACAAATCTAATGTTCGGGTAACGCGGGCGCGGAAATAATGGTATGATAATGTTATAAATAAGAAATGTTAGTTCGCTATGGTCATTCATTTAACACTGTCGAGGTGCTCGGTTTAAATCGATTTGTTCAATTTACTATAGGCATCATGGCATGAGTGAACTTGATCTAATAACTGAAAATCAGTTTACTATACATCATCTCATACACTGGCGTCTAAAGTTTCTAAACTCGTCCTTGGGGTTATACTCTAAACATGATAAACTTGAATTTCATATCGTTCTCAAGATACATGTAGCAAATGGAAATTCTTTTGTCAACAATGGATCAAGATTCTTCACAAGTTACATGAACAGACAGAAATCCTTTAGTCAACAATGGTTCAAGGTTCCTCACAAGTTACACCCACGTTCAGAAATCCTTTAGTCAACAGTGATTCAAGATTCCTCACAAGTTACAAACATGGACAGAAATCCTTTAGTCAACAGTGAATCAAGATTCCTCACAAGTTACACCCACGTTCAGAAATCCTTTAGTCAACAGTGATTCAAGATTCCTCACAAGTTACAAACATGGACAGAAATCAGTTAGTCAACATTGAATCAAGATTCCTCACAAGTTACAAACATGGACAGAAATCCTTTAGTCAACAGTGATTCAAGATTCCTCACAAGTTACAAACATGGACAGACATCCTTTAGTCAACAGTGAATCAAGATTCCTCACAAGTTACACCCACGTTCAGAAATCCTTTAGTCAACAGTGATTCAAGATTCCTCACAAGTTACAAACATGGACAGAAATCATTTAGTCAACATTGAATCAAGATTCCTCACAAGTTACAAACATGGACAGAAATCTTTTAGTCAACATTGAATCAAGATTCCTCACAAGTTACATGCTCTGACAGAAATCAGTTAGTCAACACTGAATCAAGATTCCTCACAAGTTACAAACATGGACAGAAATCATTTAGTCAACATTGAATCAAGATTCCTCACAAGTTACAAACATGGACAGAAATCTTTTAGTCAACATTGAATCAAGATTCCTTACAAGTTACATAATAAAGCATTGTTTATAATAAATAATATGTAATAACATGTCCATTTCTAGAGCGCCCTACTCTATCCAGTATTGTGGCCTCATGTCGTCTCTATTACGATTTGGACAATCACCATATTTACGAAATATAATCCACATTGGTCAAGGTATCAATAATGTCATTTGTATACTAAAGGAGAAGTAAGAAGGAAGAAAGTAGATGGTAAAGGTGCGACCACTATTATTTTGTCTCATAAAAGTAAAAATTATTAATTATTGAAGGTAATGGGTTATCTACACTTCTAGCTGGCACTTCTTTACTACCGCCAGCCAGAATGATAATATTCTAATAAACGCAGGAGTCAGATAGCGCAGTGGTCAGCGCGTCATGCTTCGGATCAGGAGGCCCGGGATTACGCAGTATAAGGTTTGGGTGCAATGCGACACTGAATTTCAGCGTATAGTTCCAGCCGATGCTCGAAGGTTTCACCGCAATGCATAGCCATATGGCTTTGTGGGCTTTCTCCCTGTCATAATACTTGCAGCCATGATATAAGTGAACCCCAAATCACATCACACTAATAAAGTTATAGGGAAGACTTACTTTGCAATTCAAAGTCAAACACAAACAAAGATACATCCCTCCAACACCCTCCACACACCATCTCCCGGGCTGTTCTGTGCACCATCATATTTCCACAGCACTTGGACTCATTGGACAGTACATTATATATAAGCCAAGCTAAATTGATAAATCGCTACTCAATCAAGTGTTGGTGCAACAGACATGAAAGTAGGCTAGTTAGGGAAAGCATCAGCATTCCACAAATGGTGAAAGTTAACAATTTATCATATCCCTTATATCTAATGCCAATCATTATGGAAAAAGGACAATATACAAATTTATAAACATGCATTTGTGTATCTTGAATGGTATATAAAAAAGGAATTGTCTTTGTGAATGACTTGCTTCACAAAGAAGGCAGATTGTTGACTTATGAAGAATTTCCCAATACCTTTTGAATCAACTCTAACTTCTGACACATGATTCGTGAAAAGAGCCTTAACTACATATATTCGAACGCTGAACATAAAACAGTTTCAAAATAAATAGGTAGGCCCAATTTACCGTTTTAATTTGTCAAACGTTGGAAGCAGAATATTATACTTTTCTTTTAAACTAACAATTTGTACGCTTGCCAAGCTATTCAAAATGGGAAAGAATTCTTCAGAATGATTTACTGAAAAGGATTGGAAAATTCATAACACGATTGCCAATAAATGTTCACGAAGTACAGACTTGAAACGGTTGCAATACATAATTATTTCGATATCCTCCCAACAAGACAATTTCTTTATAAAATATGGTGTATATACCTTCAGCACTAAGCCCGTTCTGCCCATATTTCCTTTTCAGGCCTCGTGCTAAAAATATTATTGGTTTAAACATATTTAATTCACAAAGAATCGCAATGGGCACACATGGTGTCCAACCTAGAACACCCTTCTCCTTGGTATGTAAAATGTATTTTTTTAAAACTTAATAACACTCATTTTGGTAATGCGACAGTTACTGAACAGAGAAGAAGAAAAGTAAGAGACAAGATTGATACATGCAACATGAATATCATTATACAAATCGTTCGGTCTCGTGAATATAAGATTGAACTAACTGAAATATGTTCACATTTTGACAAAATGACAGGTCTGCACTTCCCTCTATACTAATTTTAGATTTATTGAAACATTTGTTGAATTAAGTACGCGCTTATTTGATAGAATGAGTTTCTCTCTCCGATTTTGATACATTGAACATTCAGAAAAGAAGTGATACGTATTTTCAACAAACCACATATCGGCATTTCGGATCACTATTTAATTCCAATGTTACACAAGTCAAAGATTAATGAGCTGATTGCATATCGTATAACATTGTATGTAATATGTTCAGTTTTCTTTTACAACATGGAATATATAAATATATAAATAGCGAAATGCAGTGACATATTTAACATTAATAGTTGTTTTAAAAGTCGAGATATATTTTGTGAAGTACGGACATGTTGTGGTAAATTATTCCATACACTTATTGTTGAAGGAAAGAAAGATTCCTTTGAATGTTTAAATCTAGAGAATGGAACAGAAATGTTGCGTAATTTTTTATTAGTTTTAGAACCGACTTGCAGGGGTAGAAGATCAGCAATATATTGGGGAGCCATTTTGAATTTTATACATTCAACTTAATTTTCTTATTTTCCTACGTTCTTGTAAAACTACGATTAAAAACATTGACATAATATCTTAATATATTATCATAAGTAATCAACTATCAATACATAGAAATATCATCATGCCATTTACCAGTTATTGATTTTGTTTTAATTCTTCTTACGTGACGGTACGGTATTCTGATGACAACTTGTCACGTTTCCCAACAACAATACATACATTTACATACCCATAAATTGACTTCTGATAACCCTCAAATGTTTATATAGACGAAACCAGGTTTTAAAATGACGAATGGTTTTAAGTTCTACTATTTCAACGCAAGAAGAATATAAAAAAATAATGATAGAACTTCCTCATTCGTGCATTTTGTATCCATAATATTGTGCTAAATCTTCATCTCATCGCTTAAAAGCAAATGCCCCATATTCAAACTTCAGATGCAAAAGGAAATCATTGGAAATTGCAAGGGTATATAAACTGACTTTAGATATCGATCGATGGATATTGATCGTCGAGTATGATTTCCATGTAAAAGCGATATTAAAAAGGTGGGTTAGGCAGAAAACCATCGACTAAAGAAATGAAATAACCAAAACGGACACATCAGATCTGCCATACACAAAATTGAAATGGGTTTTATTGGATCGCATCACAAACGTATAATATACAAAATTGCATCAATTCACAATTATGACAGGATTGTTGTCTTTTTTTTTTTTCAATATACATATACTGAAGTATTTGATACTTCATATAAAATGAAATAGTCCAAGATTTTATTTTAAAAAACTGTTCTTACATCCATATGATCTTTCATTTTTTGTTTTGGCTTTTATAGACTTTGTATTCAAATGAGTGTAAACTTTGTAGATGAGGACCGGTCCATATTAAAGGCTTGTTACCTTGTTCAACAGACACATACAACAGACTCTCCTTCTGCATAGCAAGCTTTAATATATAGTTAACCTTGACTTCCCTTCATTAATATTATACTCATGTTATCGTAACTTACATGCGATCACCTTAGTGCTCGTGAAAGGAGGCCCAGCATGGAATTCAGAATTATATTTTACTACTCTCTGATGCTTTTTGGATCACGTTTTTACTTGTTTAAGGCTTAATCTATGGCGTCCAATCACCCGAATATAGTAACGGTATAGCTAGTCTTACACTCAGACTATGAAAAAAGTATTTATTCTGAAAATATCACCATTTTATTAAATATTGAAAAGGAGACTGTAAGAAATGGAATTTTCATATGTATTAAAAAAAGGCTCCTTTTCAATTATTTTTTTTTGTTTTACAGTCTAAGTGTTAGACTATAACGGTAGCATGCCATGGCATTAGGATTCCATTACATCAACCCAGTTGGAACGAATTTCTGATCAACGTATAATAATTACATGATAAGATGACACCGGACTCGAGTTACTATAACAAACTACTACTGAGTGTGGGCTTCCTGAACTTCTAATCTTGAGTGTATGTTTGATTTTACTACGTTATAATTACAAATCAGAGATGTTAGCTATACGATTGCACGTCTTAGACATGATTCTAATCGGATGTTCAATTACTCTTGAGGCACTACTGTTCCTGTTGGGAGTATCTCGCGAACAAGTCCACCATACGGGTAGATGGACACGGGTTTCTAGGGTTAATGTAACAACATAAAATTCAACCCGAGTATCTAAGGGGTTTCCCCGACTTATAAACGATCACGAGCTTTTGCTACTTTTAAATGATTTTTAAGCAGTTTGGGACTTCTATTCGTGGTATTTTATTTTTTAAATGTGTATGGAAACCGTGTGGGATTGAAATTAATGAGCATTCATTGCAATAACGAAGAATTTAAGAATATTGAAGAACTAAGTTTTCCTTCATCTCTAGAAATCCAAAAATATCTATAAAATTAAGAATATGATATATGAAGGTACTAGTATTATCAATATTGAGGGGAATAACATTTGACTTATTTGACATAAACGTAATGTAAATAAGGTATTTTTGGTTTAAAGTGTATGTGTCAAGTATCGTTTAGAAACATATTTCTCTCATTTCCTATGCCGGATCAAAAATCGTTTTACAATACTTACATTATTGTTGACACCTTATCTCTTAGAATTTGTAATTAAAATTATGAGGGTATACTTCTATTAAACGCAGAATATGTATACAGTTTGAGTGTTGTGTTGAAGATGGTGTCTCGAGATCGGGGTAGTCTAACATTTCATATCAAAGAGATCTTTTATTAGTGAAATTGTAGCGTTTTAAGACTTGAAACAGAACGATAGTCACGAACCTATTACACTCATCTATATATATTCAGAGTTGGGAAAGCTATAATGGCCAATGTTTTATAGACTTACTGAACTTCCTGGATGACAGACTATGTCTATGGAATGTACACATATTACTTCATGTTACAACTGTCCCAGAACAGTAGCCATGCAGTGTACGTATTTTAACATTCATAATGGTCTCAAATTGATTGGAAAGAAAATCTTTAAGCATACGTCGAAAGAATAACGAACATATGTCTTTTCTTGGACGTAATCACAAAGGTTATTATTATCAAACTACTATTCATGAATTATTAATTTATTCAAGGAAATATGACACCGTTTACACTCCAAGCAAAACAAGGACAGATTCAAGTTTATGTTAAAACTAATTTGATCGGGTATTTAGTTGAGATAATATTAATGTATTACACTATGTGCTTAGCTACCTGAATAGTCTGCGTTGCATGTGGAATGCACGTGGAGGTGTCGCTAGTGTGTTTAGTAATGCAACTGATGACAGGGAGAGCTCAGCACAGGGTTGGTCACGTGGCACAACAGATTTCATCAACGTAACGCACGTGTAACGTCAGTTTAAGTTCCTAAACGTGGTGCCAACACGAACGATGTAACCAAGTTAACTTAATTACATGAGACAAGATGTGGAAGTATCAAGTCAACAGATGCTAGTCAAGATCCCCGCGTATATCATTGACCCAACACGCGTTTCCAGTGTACAATCAAGCTCCAACTGATCGAATCTCATTTTAATCAAATATGAATCGCCTGCAACATCTCCAAGTGTAAGTTGCCCTATGCCGTGAAGCCAATAGACGCGCCAGTGACTAACGATTGACAGGCTATGGACTTGTATTGGTTTCCTGGCTCTGTGTCGGCTCTGCACTGTCGTGTGATAGGCTCCACATACCCTCGTCTCCGCCTTCGTCTCTCCACTCTGCCTCAACTGATCGCAGCGGCGGCCAATGAAATATCTCCGTTCCAGTAAGTTGGTAATTATAAAAGTGTTGGGCATGCACAACCTCGCATTACAGTCACGCGGATAAACAGAGCTAGTGAGAGAGAAGACGACAGTTACAGAGCTACAGTGTGATGGAAATGGACCCGAGCCCCCCTCACCTCGATCCCAGTCTTAGTCCCGATGTCACAGCCCCACCCTGCCTCAACGGCGACTCTCAGGACTCGCTCCTCAGCCCCGGGGATCCAGTCGGAGGGGGTGGTGACACCCACAGCAACCCCACAGCTGATAACACCCCTAACAACATCAGGTCCTCGGACGCTAAATCGCCATCTTCGGCATCAAATTCGGAATTATTGGCAGGAAAAAATTTGACTTTTTCACCGGAACAGGTTGCATGTGTTTGTGAAGCCCTGCAACAGAAGGGTGACATCGAGAGACTAGCGAGGTTCCTCTGGTCTCTGCCCCCAAGTGAACTTCTAAGAGGCAGTGAGGCTGTGCTCAAAGCACGGGCGACTGTCGCCTTCCATAGAGGCAGTTACCGAGAATTATATGCCATATTAGAGAGTCACACATTCGAGAGTTCTAACCATGCCTTCCTGCAGCAGCTGTGGTACAAGGCGCACTACATGGAGGCGCAGAAGATACGGGGTCGGCCACTAGGCGCTGTTGATAAATATAGACTGCGGAGGAAGTTCCCTCTTCCTAAAACCATTTGGGACGGCGAAGAGACAGTTTATTGTTTCAAGGAGAAATCTCGTCAAGCGTTAAAAGAGTGCTATAAACAGAACAGGTATCCCACTCCAGATGAAAAGAGAAATCTTGCCAAAAAAACTGGTCTCACTTTGACACAGGTCAGCAACTGGTTTAAAAACCGTCGGCAGCGAGATCGGACTCCCCACTCGCAAGGACACGGCGGACAGTAAGTATACAGACCTACATACATAAGAATATTCCAGTCTTGCGCTCTTCTGTTTGTTTTAAGCTGGCTAATAATCATAATAATGGCAGGAAGATGGGCAGCCGTGGAACTGATATTGTTGTCGGAGCATGTGCGGGTTAGAGCACGCGAAAGGTTAGAATAGATGTTTGTCCAGTGTCACTGATATATTTACTAACGATGAAGACGCTACCAGGAGCCCAGTATTGTCGGGCTGTTGATTTTGCCCTTTCATATTCAGGGACAATGGGACGGAAAGACGGTGTATTCAGCAGCACGTTGCTCCCTCGCCGGGTAGCTTGTCACATCCACCGGGCACGTTTCCACTATGACATCAATTATATTGAATTTTTACAACTCAAACAATCCTTAAGCTTTCGAAAATATAGTCTATTTGATACAATCACGTAGCTCTAGTTAGCAAAAAGAAATTCGTACCGCCAGCGAAATCCGGTAGGTTGTTTGGAAGTGCGATGGTTTATTTTAGGGATTACTCGTCGCACAATAGCAAGCCCCACAAGACGAGATACATTGGGTGATAGTGAGAGGTGTCAGCTGCCCAGAACGCTATGTCCCCCCTTCCCCCTCCCCAACATACTCCCGACAACCATCGCCTTCCTCGCGTTCTCCCAGAGTTTGGGGACATCTATATCACAGCACGTTCAGCAGAGATTGCCCACAATGTATATCGTCAGTCTATTCTTGATAGTACGCCTGACATAGTTTTCGGCATTTCTATAGATAAAATGTGTTTTCAAAGTGCTACGTTTCTTGATACATTGTTTCAACGATATTACAGTTTATTTGCTAACGCCCTTCTGCAGCTTCGACGACAAAAAATAATATTTATGTACGTCGAAGGTTTTATGTTAATGTCACTATTTTAAAAAATTAACACAATTATTGTTCTTAAATGAATTATTTTTCAAAACAGTCATGAATAATGTCATTAATGTAACAATATTAACTTACCTAGGAATGCGTTCAAGCATGTGAAAATGAATAACAGTCCGTATATATTTGTCCTCTAAACAGTCTCATAGTTGCAACAAGGAATGCCGTTGTGCCTTGAAATACAAATGTCAACAACTTAGCTGAATATTAAACATAGCATCAATAACAATATTCCCTTTATCGCTGATGGTAAATGAATGAGCATATAGTTCTACTATACCATGACAATCTATCTATCTAGTAATAGGTCAAGAAGCCCTCCCTGTAATACATCTCCTGAAAGGTGAATCAACTATCAGCTACAGCGAATGACATAAATGGACAGGAGAAATAAATGAAATTGTCATTTCGTCTTAAATGTCGCAACAGAAGATTTGTTTGAAGTAAACTCATATTATTAGCTCGTTGTGTTGCTATCAGTAAACCCAGAAGCCAGTTCAGTGCGAAGTATCCGCTTATTGGTTTCTGTAAATACTATTCTGCAGGAACAAATATCCCTTTCGCTCTTGCAACTTCAGTAGATAACATTGAAGCTGGACGAACTTCCCTTTGCGAAATAAATTTGATGGACATAATGGATACTGTATCTTGAGATTTATTTAATAGTTAATACTTACAAGTTTTATTTAAAATTCTACCTCAGCGTGTACTTCAAACTTGACGTTGTCATAACTTCTGTCATTAAAATCATAATAATCTGAACATTGTTACATATCGTAATAAATATCTTTGATAAACTATATATATATGGCAATTATATTTGATATGTTCATGTTTAATTTAAATGTTATATGATGAATAAAAAATTTTATCATATAATCAGCAATGAAATTATTGGGGTTAAATAAAATGTGTATATGTAAAATCTATATACAGCGAAGAAGTCTGATATTTTCACCGTGACCAGTGACGATATATATCTGACAAATATAGCCAGAACTAGTTTTCGCTAATCAAAGAAATGAGATTTACTTTGTCATGTTATAGTATGTTAAATGAAATATTATTGTTAACATTATATAATAAATAGAAAATGCAATTATCTCGTGACATGAATATAAATATGATATTTCACTCGTGACGTTACCCATAACATTCGATGAAATAAACCTGGTATAAGACAAACTCAATCAAGTATCTTCGATACAGCATTTCGTTTTAACTTAATTCTTACAATATCTCTACATTTTCTGAAAGTATAGGGATTCCTCAAAATTACTATATATTGAATATGTATTTCATTTCTATTTTACATTTACCGAATCGCGATGAATTGAAAGCAATGGCATGTGAATTAATTAAAGTATCCTAACAATCAATTAATTAATAATGTGGCAGCCCGTCCCTCCCCGTCTGTGTTTAGCGAGACGGGGTTTAACTTCTCCGGGTCGTGAGACAGACACGCCAATCTGCCCCGATGAAATATTAATGAGCCCTTAATTCTGATTTGATACGATCTGTTTTCTAATATCCCCTTGTTAAGATCGTCAAAGAATAAACAAACTACTAATCATATTATCTCTCTATATATATTTATTCCCTGTTCACTGAAGCAAAAAATATAATATTTTAAGAATTTAAGTTATGATTTAAATTCGACTTAAGATTATGCAGGCGTTAATCAAATTATTTAACCAATGTTTAAACATTCATAAACATATATTCGGGACAAAGATTTAATTCATTTCCTGATAAATTCTACCTTATTTCCTGAAGACAGTTAACATTTAGCGAATGGAGTAAGTCGATACAAGTCACGGGTTAATGAGACTAGATCTGTAGAATGACTGGACGCATAGGCCCATCTGAGCAGATATATACCGATGAATGAACCTAGTTTAATCTTCCCTAATGACACGACCAGGTGTAAATGTCAGGGGACCGGTACTCTCGCAATTCCTCGTGGACGTGAGATGTCAATATTCAGAACGATTCATACTCATAGTTAGTTTACGATTTATTTCGTCAATTAAAGCATTTCTTATTTAACTTTCATTGGTTTGTAATTTCATGTGTATCAGAGAGATTTAATAAAGGAAAATTCTTGTAGTAGATAGATTTGATGAAAGTGGATTTTTGTATCAGGTAGACTTGATCCTTTTAAAATGTTGTGATTAAAATAATGGCGGTCGACAAAGACGACTTCTTCTTCTGACAACATGCTCATCTCTCCAACATACATGATAGGATAACACTTTTATATGACTTATTTAAGAATAGCACAACATTTGAAATATCAATAAAAATGTAAATAAGTATATTGCTGAGAATATAACCTATTCGCAAGAAATGTTTAAAGATAGACTGAATAAGAGCATTAAATAAGCATTACACTGTTTCGAAACAAAAAGTCAAATTATATTTTATTGTAAAAAATATATAAACTTTTTAATGAAACCATAAATTCGAAAAGATATCTTAAATGATAAGATAACTTACCCTAAACCATGACTGTGGTGGATATATGAAACCATTCATATTCACAACTTTGTTAACCTGACATGTGATACAAATTCCTCTAGCTTAGTATGTCTTAGATGATGATTGTTAAAATGTGTTTTACAATTTGCAAGAATTTTTATCTGCTCTATGTTTTATATCTTATAGTATAAATGTCGAAAGAAATTATTTAATTATTGCAATATAAAGCATTAGCCTATCTAAAAGAATTGTATATTCGTAACCGAACATAAAGTCAGTCGTCAAAACTAAATCTGAGTGATAAAACCTTAATGCCGAACGTTGTTTGCTATCTGTGCGTTCAAGCGTTCACAATTTTTATAGCATTTTAGAAATAATTTTGCATAAATATTGCAACACTAACACAGTAAGACGATAAGCTTGCGACCAGTTGTCAGCGATAAGGATCTACATGCGCTTCGGTTACCCGACGCAATAAAGTCAGTACCGTACACCCTGGCAGTTACTTGAGTTTCACCGTATGAATAGTGGCACTGTCAACGACTTTATTCCGCCCATCAGCTCGCCACCACATAGCGTCGCGCTCACACCCCTATCAGCTCTGTCGAACACGGGTACCGTTTGTAAGCAATACAAGCAGAGCACGGCGCTAGAATGACAGTGTTGGTAAATGCGGTTCGTCACAAAGCCGGGAGATACGGAGTAGAGGACTGACAATGGGGGCTTGAGCAAAACACATATATCATAACTACAGCAGTCGATGCTTCCCCGGATCATTACCCGGTCGAGATTACAATGTTCAACACTGTTCGGCCGATTGTGCGGTGGAGAGTCTGGGGAGGACGATGCGACATGTCACTGTGGATGATAGATGCGCGCAGGGAAAGCGACCTATGCTGTATACAGCCCAGCTGACGAAGCGTAGCGGGGATCAGCGGCCCAGCGGCGACCAGTGTGGGAAGAATGTAACCACGACGGGTGAAAATACCCGCTAATCCCAGGACAAGACTTCATCATCGCTTAGTCTCTATTCACAGTGTTCAACGGGTTTAACTATCTCTCTAACCATCGCGCCAAGCAATTTCCCCTCCTACTCGCTTCATCAATGCGGAAGGCAGTTTTCCTGTATGGGCCCTCGCCATTACCGAGTATATTGTATAGGGCAGGTGGCTGTATAAATACGACCCCCGCTGTATCAGAACAATCATCTAACCCGGGTAAAAAAATTCAAATTAACTTAATTTGATTTATAGAAATATATGCGATAAATGAAAAAAGTTTGACGTGTGTTGGTTCTCCTGAATGGCATCCCATGCTTACGGTAATCTCGCGGGGATGTGTGCTGCCAATTCCACAATGTATAGTATTATTAGGAATTGGTATATTATAAATATTAGTTTTAGTTCTGTTTCAACAAGCCTTTTACAACCTCTGACATTAACTTATATGAATAATTCATATTTTAAGTTTACTTGATACTGTAATTAACCACTGTCTTATATCTAGCATTGCCTTTCGATGTATTACCTCACGAAACGTACATCATGTTACATAATACGCCTTTTTACCATGATGAAGGGCACTGATAAAGAAAAATATATAAACTTTAGAGGTTCTTTTGAAGACAGATTATTGTAATATGTGATACAATAATACAATTGTGTAATAAAGTATTAACTTGAATATGATTTAATATTCAGTAATTCATAAAAGCTTAAATTCACTCTTGTCGAGCAATGTCTTAATATAGATGAGTTATTACTCCCGAGAATGCTTGTAACTAGTCCAGTGATCTTATCAGAAACTTACGTCGTAAGTGTTTCTTCCTTTCATTATTTTTAAAATTTCGGAAATCGTGTAACTTATTTCGTTATCGCTGCCATTTAGCTAAATATGATAACATCAACAAAAACATGCTTATTGCACATGACCTCGGCGGCTAAGACTGCATAAAAATGCCGGAGAAAGCATGATATCGCGAGAGTAATGATACATTCGAGAGAGAAAGACAAACAGCACAATCGAAATCAAAACATCACAGAAGAAAGCAAGGTGTTGCGAGAGAAAGCACACTATCTCGAAAGAAAACGAAACCACTACAAGAAAGGCAACATATTGCGAGACAAAGTAATATATCTAAAACATCTCGCCATTTCAGAAGCGGTGGTCATCCGGTCATTCGTGCACTGGTCAGTACTAACTCACTGGGCCTCTGGACGCAGAGGAAGTTTAATTAAACGATGGAGGCGCATTTTGTGGCATGTTCACTGTGAGGGTTGTGTTGGGACCAAGTAGAGCACTTGTGTTTCATCCCGCCCGGCGCCGCGAGGTGGCGCCTCGATAACTTTTTGACATGCGCCGTTTTAAGGAGATTTTGGTATTGTTCTCGCCCAGGGCCCATGTGATATGCAAGGGGGCTGTGCTTTACACGTGCTATTACACCCCTAATCGGCATCCAGATATAGGACGGAACGACAACTCTTTTAACTGGATTGCTTTACTATCAATTAGTGTGCAAGGCTTTTAGGTTGTTATTGCGTTCTTTGGCACATATTTGTAAGGACACAACACATTAACAACTTTGGTATATGTCTGTTCTAAAGTTTATAATTAACTATAACCTTATGATTCTTACGTTCGTTATGGTAAATTCAATGAAGTATAAGTTTGATACCCAAATTAAAGTTTCTGGTAGCTGATGGTCAGGAACTCTTGCTATATTGTTTACAAACAGGTCCACTGGTGCCAGAAAAACCATGTTGACGATTCCCCATATATTACGTGCATATGGAAGACTGAAGTGGCTGTGTTAATATACCAACATCATCCAGGTTTAGATGGATGCAAGTTCATATTATACTTCTACGATAAGACATACTTTCGGGACAAATTAAGTAAGTAGTTAGTTGCGTGGTGGAAGTCCACTATAAACTGCTTGATCTATAGGAACTTCAACATCCAACTCGTTACACATATATACTTTTAAAGTGTATGTGTGTTTGTGTCTAGATGATAATGTCCGTTTCATGGCATGGACCGTGCCGTTCTATCTGAACATGTCTGTTCAAGTCGTGTATTGTACCCTGGAGCCTCTATAGCAGCATGCGATGTTACTGCGCTCGTGTCCCAGGGGGCTTTATGGTATAACATTTACTTACGATTGTCCAGGTTATAAATATTAATGAAGTCATTTACATATAATTAGATATAACTGTTTATAATGGAAGTTATGTAAATATGTGTCAACTATTTAACATGCCAAACTCTTCTAATTTGATACAACATTACCTTTTGATAATGAAGATAAAAACATAAAATGTAGCGGTGTTACACATTGGAGCATCGCTTGAGCCATGGAAATGTTAGAAGATTGGAAAAGATATAATCAATTTAACAAATTATGTTGACATCGAGCTCGCCTCATGCAAGACAACAGTGCATGTCGGTAGTCCCAAAAGCATACATTCAGCTGTGGACCAATGTGCTGCATATACATTTGAATATACTCAGTTGTGTTGTTAGCTCCGGTTGGGACGTGTACACTGCGTGTAATCATGGCAGGTCGGAGAGCACACATGTATCCACACAGTCTGTTGGGCGTGGTCCACCTAGACGTGATACAGTGTCCCAGCCCTAGGAAATCGCTTGACACTAGATGCCGACTCGGACACATCATGAAGATAATAACTGGTGAAGGAAGTAAACTCCCTCGCCCAAACAATCAGCCCAACCACTCACCATGTGATACTTACTATACTTATATCATACACAGATATGCCAACATGACCAAAGGTCAAGTGTGCACGTGACAATAACCTTTCTTCTCGACAGTTCATTTAAAAGTCATTCTACTTTTCGTTATTCCTAGAAAAAAAATTGTGTCAGCATAAATGATATACACTATGATAATGGTTACAGCAATTATCTCCCGAACTTAGCTCGACTGTTGGTATACCTGACTCCAACTCATCAACAGTTAGCTGGCGTGTGTCTGGTAATTTTATTATTATCGGGGAACATGACTTGATATTACGTTGATTAACAGCCTTTCGTAAGTTTAATTTATCATTTTATTGTTGTCGTCAGAGTCATCAGTTAAAAACATGCAAGATAATTATTATAAACGGAGAGAGCTAGGTTTTCATAATTGTTTGGTAAACGCACTCAAATTAATCTTTTGTATTTCGTGTAACCGAAGACGTCGATGAAGAAGACTAAATGCTATGGTGCCAGACGGAGAGAGACCGTTATCGGTAGGTCTGTGTAGGGCGGGACGTGGGGACAGCTCTATCAAAGTTTAGGGTATCCAAGCCTCCAACATATTTGCCCCTCCCCCTCCTATGTTAAGTGGACTAAGACAGATGACGGATGCAACTGGAAGCTACGAAACGCCACGCGACAATCATATTCGTGTCCGTGCGCAACACGTTGTTCGGGCCGGGACAATGCGGCGGTTAACGTAACAACAGTGATTGGGTTAGGATTTCCTCGCTCTCGTCATATTTCACTGTAATCCATTGAACATCATAAATCAGCTTGCCGCGATCTAGGCACCACCTAGCGGGAACCCCCGGCCCCTGGTCCAGGTATTTTTTAGGGGATCGCACAGACACAAACCTAATCATAGCATGCTAGCAGAGGGGACAGGAGGGGTCCCTTGCTGGGCCGATACTGGGGAGGGTGCGACTCTCTTGATGGGAAGCGTACCCCCTACTCTCCAAGACTGACTAACACTACCCGACCAGTGTATGGGAACCCGGGACAAGTGATTATCGGGACGGTTGGTGGAGGAATGAAGGCTAGACCCCCACTGGCAGAAGCTAAAGACGGATTCTATCGGCATAAAGCAAGCGTCAAAGGACAGCCATGCGAAAAAGCACGAGTTATTAATTATATTCAGCGAGATGTGAAGCTGTTTTGATCCGTGTATGAAGGAGCGAGGAGACGAGACTGAATACGCTGTCACTGCTGTCCCGCTGAGGGCGCGGGCCCTATTTACTGGGGACACAGCGCAGCGAGGAAATTATAGGAAATTTTCCACTCTAGCGCCTACGTTGGAAATTGAGGCCACCTACAGGAATATATGGAATCTTTGCCTTACAAACATGTCTCCAGCCCCAGGCACATTTAAACTCAGAATATCCGGCCAGAAAATAGTTGAACAGGTTAAAAGATGTACCGCCAAAGAGTTTGTGTTAGTTTGTGTGAACGTTTAGGTATATCTCGACGACCTGCCCCGGGTGGATCGTCTCATCTTGTTGGACAGATCTCCGAATAACGACTCCCACTTCACGAGAAGGATAGAGAAGACACATTGAATGAACGGAGTCTATTTAGTCTTCATCATTAGTCGGGTGAATAGTAAAAGCCGCACTTTCCATGAGATATATTAGCGTGATCAAGGATTAAGGAAATTAATAAGAGAAACCTCTGTATATGCTTAAACGTGAGGTGTGGAACTATCGCTACTGGTTCTGTACACAGCATGTACGGAAATATTAATATTTCCACTTGAAAGTTCCTCCATGCGTTCAAATTTAATTAAAATATGTATATGTGTAGCTTACTTATTGGATTTATGAAGTTTGAATTCCTGTTCATTGCTGTTAAACGTGTACAATCAGTGGATATGATTCCCTGCTTCTGTACACTTTGTGATCATACAGTAACACATTGATAGAAGAGAAGCATGTTTGGCTGAGATTTGTCACTAGTTTGTAGTGAAGAATTTATGATATTAAATGCAAATAATTCATTGTTCTCAAAAGGAATTTTATTAGTAACCAGGATTTTCTTCATAATAACTTCTTTATTGTGAACATGTGTGTATGTGCACTTTAAAGAAGTTGTTATCCTTGAAATGATATTTTCTTATGGCATCTCACTCTAAATCCCTTCAAAGATTGGATTTTATAAGACAAAACCATATTCTATATCTAATTCAGTATCTGATATATTTCATAAAACCAAACATCGAATATCAAACATGAAAACAAAATTGTTAATTTGCGCTAAATGTCAGAAAACAAAGAACAAACCGTTTACATTTAGCGCCGATGCAGCATGACAAGATTATAGAAATATGAGGTTTAAAATAGTAAATGTCTTGTTAATGTCTGGAGATCCCATTAAACAGTTGCCCATTAAAACCAGAACGGTGAATGAACCACCGTGGCATTCACCGTTTCATCAAAAATATTCTAATTTACACTATTAGACGAAGCCGGAAATTGTTTTAAATGAGCAAAGAAAAGGACACATTTCTGGGAATGGTATTATAAGATTAATTATGTTGCAATTGAAAACTTGACATTACCTTCAATTGACAATAATTAGACTTGTGTAATAATTATACTGATGAATGACTCATACTAAATCTATGGATCAAGTCTTTCTACGATATATGAACTATTGTAGTTACAGGGGGAAATTAAACATCTAAAATATTTTTATCAGTATACTTTTCATGTATGTAACACCCATTGAATTAAATGTATGTGTCGGCAAAATAGAATCTAGTCTTTCGAAATATTTGTTTGATATCATCAAATGAAAAATATTATATTGGATTGTACTTTCAGATAGTGCGTTCCGTCAATTAGATTTACTGTAGGAGGATTGTAAGCACTGGGTGGATGGGACAGTAGAGAATTGTAATGTTTTGGCAGATACCTTTCAAGTGTTAACGCTGACACATGTTTATAATACATACAAGTGACTACATTCTGAAAACATGTGGTACTTGAGAATATTTATTCAGGAATTTATGAGCATGTGAACAATAACATTATTTAAAATGATAATGCAGTTTATCAGCATTTCACAAGCAAGAGAAACAATAGAATGTCAATATTAGTTCCCTAAATATGAAAGTGTATTAATTATATCTAAAACTAAAATTATAAACATTTTATCAAAATCTAACAAGCAACATATAGTGGCAATGAAAATACAACACAATGAAATGTGATTTTGTGATAACAAAAAAGAAATAAATACGAACATGTATTAATTACAAATTGTGTAAAGTGATTTCTTTAGATATAGATAAAGAAGGGGTGCAAGTATAAGTCCTTGAAATTAGAACTAAGAATAATTATAAAGTTTTCGAAATTAGAACCTTCGAAATTAGTGGTAATTAAAAACTGTATAAAGTTATAAAACTGTATCAGCATTTCACAAGGAAGAGTGCAAATATGTGAGCCAATGATAATTACAGAGTTATTGAAATGAGAACCAATATGATTAACAAAAATGGATTAAGCATGAGATTTAGAAATGGAAGGTTACAATGCGTGATAAGTGTCGAGTTTATATAGATACATAGAGCCGATATATAGGTATAGTGTCTCATACAGACACGTTCTTTGTCGTTATTGCTCTCCTTGCAATAAAAACTAACACATGATAATGATATATCAACTGCAGTATTCAGCTAGCCGTTCACATTGTTTCTATATTTGCTACCTGTCGACTAAGCAGGTACTCGATTCCTGATTAGTATATGTGATGTTGAGGAAGTTCACCCTTCAGAAATATTTCTTGAGAAATATTAAATGATAGTGGCAAAATTGTTTGTAAAACCAAAATATTTTTCAAATATTTCGCAGTTACTTTTTAAAACAATAATTTAGAAATATGCATGTACATGGTCAATCAAAGAATCTATAGGTACTCAGTCTTACTGATGCAACAATAACAAGTGAAAAGTGAACATTTTGATTTTCCTTTTCGTATCATGAGTTTTCTTATCATTATTATTCAGTAAAGTACATGAACACAGCTGTTGCAATATAAGTTATAAAGTACCTGAACGTTATAATTTCTTAATGAACAGTTTACTCCTGTAGTTCTGAACTTAAGATGTGGAAAGCAAGACTTCATGTGACCTTATGACATCACCAACAATTGTTTTATGCTGTTACAGACGTTATGACATTACCAACAATTGTTTTATGCTGTTACAGACGTTATGACATTACCAACAATTGTTTTATGCTGTTACAGACGTTATGACATAACCAACAATTGTTTTATGCTGTTACAGACGTTATGACATCACCAACAATTGTTTTATGCTGTTACAGACGGTGTGTCATCACCATCAATTGTATTATGCTGTTACAGACGGTGTGACATCACCAACAATTGTTTTATGCTGTTACAGACGTTATGACATCACCAACAATTGTTTTATGCTGTTACAGACGTTATGACATTACCAACAATTGTTTTATGCTGTTACAGACGTTATCACATCACCAACAATTGTTTTATGCTGTTATAGACGGTGTGACATCACTGCCAATTGTTTAATGCTTTTATAGACAGTGTGACATCACTGCCAAATGTTTTATGCTGTTACAGATGGTGTTACAATACCATCAATTGTTTTATGCTTTTACAGACGGTGTGGCATCATAGTGCAGAAGTTCATAAGTAACTTGTTAGATGAAGTTAAAGCATTCATGTAATATTCACACCTTTTGTTTCTAAGTTTACAATGATATATATTTTATTGTTTATTTGTTACCTTATTTGAAAAAATAGTGGCAAAATTGTTTGTAAAACCAAAATATTTTTCAAATATTTCGCAGTTAATTTTTAAAACAATAATTTAGAAATATGCATGTACATGTATATATATATATACATGGTCAATCACAGAATCTATAGGTACTCAGTCTTACTGATGCAACAATAACAAGTGAAAAGTGAACATTTTGATTTTCCTTTTCGTATCATGAGTTTTCTTATCATTCTTATTCTGCCAATTGTTTTATGCTGTTACAGATGGTGTTACAATACCATCAATTGTTTTATGCTTTTACAAACGGTGTGGCATCATAGTGCAGAAGTTCATAAGTAACTTGTTAGATGAAGTTAAAGCATTCATGTAATATTCACACCTTTTGTTTCTAAGTTTACAATGATATATATTTTATTGTTTATTTGTTACCTTATTTGAAAAAAATGTATATGCACATAGTATAAATACAACTAAAAGGATCATTGAAACTTGAAACTTTGATAACCTAAAATTGATATTTTACATTCTAGAAAAATGAGTAATGTCTGCAAATATAAATAAATAAATAGCCGTATAAACGTAAAAATTAAAATCCTAATCTATTTATATTGTTAGAAAAAGAGAACAGTAATAACAAAATATTAAAAACGTCTAGTGAAATCGTACTTGTTCATTAATTAATATATATATAATATTGTGTGTGTTAACATGTATACATAGAACTGTTTTATACTCAGCTTGAAATATCAAACTAAGCACCTAATGAAAACGATTCTTTAAACTTCTCATACATGTATTACCATTTCAAAGTGAGCACGTTTTGCATGGGCTTGGGCAGTGTTGTAGAAAATTGGAATACGAAATTTGTGAAATATGTGAAATGTGTGAGAGAGGGACAATTGAATGTAAAATACATTACATTTGTTATGTTACTTGTTCCCAATTTCTCATATTCATAAGTACTTGTTTACAATAATTATTATATGTGTTTATATATAACTATATATACGTATTTACTATACTATATACTGTACTTATATGAAATAAACATGGAAGCAAAACGTGACGTCGAGGCTTGGAACGCGCATCTCTTTTGTTATAGAGTTTAATTTTTGTAATTATTTCTTTAATGTTACCTTTTGATTTGATTGTTTGATAAGACAATTTTTCCAAAACGGAATATATAATGTAATCTTGAGAAGAAGTTGAAGATCTTATTTCACTTACGAATATCAAAAGAAAAAGAAAGAGCAAACACAATAAATGCTCGCGCGGTGATATTTGATATAATACGTAGCTTTATTGTTATTATTAAACCGACAAGGACGTTGTTTTTTCTTCATTCAGAAGATATTATTCTTACATAATCTTTGATTTTGCAACTCTTAAAGTACAAGAAGTAGGCTTGGTATATTGTTTATTGTTTATTTCAATAGATTTTCTTCTTGTATTATACACATGTGTGAATGATGTTCATGTGTAAAAAAAATATTCATAATATTACTAATTAAATTTCTTTTGTGTTTTAAAAGTAATAGGCTTATCATTTCCAAGAGTTCTAATGTCATTTGCCTGAACATATTTCTAAAAAGCAATAAATAAAAATAATAATAACATCAAACCAAAATAAAATATCGAAAACATCATGTTACAATTTACTCAGATAAAGGAAAATTAGTTTAAGAATTTTATAGCTAAGAAGTGGGCTTAATTTTAATATTTGTGTTTGACAAATAGGCGATATATAAACATTTTGCAAAATCAGTCAACAACCGACTGACCATTTGATAGTGCGAAACAAAAAATGTAGAAATAAAAGCAGGCAACGTAATTTATCGTAAACATTTTAAATACATTTTTTTAATTTTTAAAGATTTAACATATTTGTGAGTACATTCTTATTCATGCTTCAGAGAAACTGTTCTCAATCTTATATAGACCCTGTGAAATAATGTGGGTAATGCTTCTCCTGCATACGTCATATGATAGATTTGTCTGTTAAAATAAGCTTTAATTGACTAAAAAATTGATTTTGAAAAAAATATATAACTAGTTGAATACAAATGCGAACGTGATGAAAAAAACAAAAAACACTTTAGGTGTACGTTTCAGATGAATTGGTAAATCTCATATATTTCATTGAACAAGTGTCAAGAAGAGCATTGAACTTATCATCTAATGTATCAATAGAATTGTTTTCTAACAGAACAAATTTAATCGCTTCCACAGCTCGTTCTGGTCAGAGACCAGATCCTGATTTTGTTTCCCCACCACGCCAGAGATTAGCCCGATATGCTAAACCTCTTGTCCCAAGTAACTCGTCGTCTTTGTGGCCTCTTACTTTTTTGTCCCTAATTGAAAAGCATTTATTTAGCGCTAATAAAAAACGCTCATTTGTAGTTTTCTCACATAATGGCTGGCGCTTTGTGAACTCTCTATCCGCTTACAAACTGCCTGTCTCTGCCAAGCATCAGAATGGATCTGGTGGCAATGTTGTAACGGTTTGCAAACACTAATACAAATTTAATAACGACCCCTCACGTCCTCAAGCCTTTTCCGCCGTGTGCGCTGTTTGTCTTTGCGTCCACGTCTTCTGTTAAAGCGGGTCTCGGGGGACAGGACAAGACCCTAAGCTTTTTAGCTGCATCCCCGCTGATAGCAGGGCTCAGGTACCCCCGTATATGAGTCCGGGGAGACTGCGATATGAATATTTAGAAAAGTAAAGAGCACCTCGTTGTGAGCGTCCAGGGCGCTAATCCCCCTTGCTGCCTGAAAGGGGTTACTTGGGACCCTTTAAGAGGATTAGCAATGCTGCCTAATCATTCTTGTACTAATCTGTTAACATACACACAGTTATAAAAATGTTGTATAGCTTTGTCGCACTTGCTGCCGTTCCTGTATTGAGCTGCTTAGGGAAGTCTCGTCTCACAGAGGACATAGATGAATGGCTTTTTGCTATAATTATAAGTAATAAAACGTAGGATGGATGACAGGTACAACAAGCGTCTGTCGACCACGCGAAGATGCAGGAACCTGGTACAACACTTCACATCGTCTGTTATATTCATCAAAGAACTAAAATACTCCACTCTCTATATTAGCGTCATCTCACCAATATAGATGTAATGGTGATAGCCTTCAAATACAGGATATGACACATTGCGTGCTTCACTAGAAGACGTTTTTCCATCAACCATAATGTTTTACAGCATTCCTGTTACTTTTATTTCTAGCTCTCTCTGTCTTACCAACAGTTACATGTGATGTAGGATCTACTCTGCGCAAATCACATTCTATAAACCTTATACTATTATATTATCTTCGAGGTATACACATTACCATTATTTCCATATGAATTTATAATATCGACGTATTTTTTGTATAAGAAATTAAATTATTATTTTTGACAAATTAAATTTCAAATTGTATTTTCAAATATGTACTTAATTATTATTGATATTCATACTTTAAATATCCAATTCATACTTTATTTGTATAAAAATATTTAGGTAAATAATAAACCTATCCTCACTATTATTTCAAGGTGATTGCATTTTTATTATGCTCATTTTCAGTTTAGATAAAAGTTCCCCAAGATGTGACTGTTATATAAAACGAGTCCTTATTCATTTATCCTACAAAATGATAACTTGATACAAAGAAAGTGGAGACGGTATTATATCTGCAAACTGAACTTTAGGTGTAAGTACCGATGCGATGACGAGAGGACGTGGCAATCAGGGGCAATAAAAGGTTGTATAAGTCGTCATGAAGTCAATGTGTTCACAAACTGCAGCCCGGAATGGGGGCACGGCGGGTAATTGTTCATCTTACACAAAGCTATAAGTCGTAGACTAGTATTTCAAAGATTCCACTTTGTGCGGTGAAAGGTCAAGAAGTTATTCCACGCTTTGAAATGTGAGATTCATCTTCATACGCAACGAATAATAGTCGTCTTCGCCTCAATTATATGCTGACTTATTCGATTGATCGCTCGACAGCATCGATTAAACTATGTAAGACTTATTTCCAACATCCCTATTACTTTCTGCTGGTCGGATATCAGAGGTTTGACTTCTCGCTGCCCGTGCAAAGAGGGGAGTCGGGTATACCAGGACAAACCCTATAGCTCTTCGTATCACATGAATCAGATGATTTTCTTTGTCTCATGAAATTGAAATTGGATATGGCCACAACATATATTAATCTTACAGATGTTACTAATTCATCTTTATGTCCTGAATATGATTCTCGCCTATTTGCTATGGAAATAAGTGGCCCTTCTACCTCGTTAAGCTGACGACCCTATCATCGGTCAGTAATTTCAACATTTGGCCCAGGGAGCTTCTCAATATTGAAACTACTGTGTGCATTATTTCTCAAACGTCAAGCAATGTTTCCAACTCCCCAGATTCGAAAGAGTCAAGATATTAATATTTAATTAAAAGACCTATTGAAACATTAGCCGAGCTATCACCTTACAGAGAAGAAGTTGATCAGGTATTCAGGCGTCGGTTAGTTAGGACCCCGTGTAGCATTATTAATACAGGATAGGATGTGCGACTCTGTGAAGTCTGATCTCGCTACAGCTGACAAAAAGGACATCTTACCTTTCACCGTGTGTCACTCGATCCTATATGCTAATTGCAGTCAGACAGTCCGAATGTCATGATAACTCCCCTTTCTCTCTATCCACGTAACGCTTAAGTCACCCATTCACCAAGGAACCTGTACTAGGTCTCGGGGAGGTGCAATCCTCTGGAGACACCTCCTGTGCTACTGAGTCAACCGACACTATTTCTGATGTTTGCATTGTGAAACCATTGCGAACGAATTATGTATAGGTAATTCTTTATATCCTACACCCTGTATCGTTATGTATATATCATATTAACCACAAGAGCTCCCCTGTTCATGATAACTTAATGATGTAGTTGTGTCGAGAATTGCTGATGTAGAGGCTGCTTAACTCCCAAATCGAATGTGAATGGTGGGTTTTCTCAAGGAGATCTTTTTTCGAGATATAGGGAAAGATAATGTTAACATATTTTCGAGATATAGGGAAAGTTAATGTTAACATATTTTCGAGATCTAGGGAAAGTTAATGTTAACATATTTTCGAGATATAGGGAAAGTTAATGTTAACATATTTTCGAGATCTAGGGAAAGTTAATGTTAACATATTTTCGAGATCTAGGGAAAGTTAATGTTAACATATTTTCGAGATCTAGGGAAAGTTAATGTTAACATATTTTCGAGATCTAGGGAAAGTTAATGTTAACATATTTTCGAGATCTAGGGAAAGTTAATGTTAACATATTTTCGAAATCTAGGGAAAGTTAATGTTAACATATTTTCGAGATATAGGGAAAGTTAATGTTAACATATTTTCGAAATCTAGGGAAAGTTAATGTTAACATATTTTCGAGATATAGGGAAAGTTAATGTTAACATAGTTTCGCCGGAATAGGGAGAAAGTATATTGATCGGAAATTAAATTTAGCTTTTTATAGATTTGGAAATTAAACGGACTTGTTTGTGTGGATAGGTGGAGGGGATATGACTTATTGTATAAGAAGTAATAGGTGAGAAGTATGTGCAACTAAGAATGGTGTTGCTGACAACATAAGCTATATGTAGCTTGGTGCCATCACCTGACGTGTGCGAATCTCCGCATCTATTATATTACTCACTCTATTACTTTACTCCAATAATTAGCTTGACCTCTGCATAGTATCCTCTGATTACGTCGTTACCTGCACAGGTGTGCTTACCTTCAGTCACCCGCCCATTCCTTACACCTGTGCCAGGTAACCTCGTTAGATGCTTACACCTGCACATTCAGCAGGTATGGACTTCTCCATGGAAGTTAATTAACGTGTAAAATTGATAAATTTCTAATTATAAGACACGCCAAGCCAGTTATTAAAGTGTTTCATTATTAGAGTTTCTCGCATCTTCTATCAATGAATGGACACGCCCACCTGTCATCCCGCGCTATTGCCTTATTCTCCGCCTAGCCTCCACATGCTGGAATCCTTGCCTCTCTGTCTTCCATTGGCAGTAGGTTGTGAGGTTATGATTAGGTGAACAATGGGATGGTTCAAATAATATTGTCACCCCCACGTCGTTCATACATTTGATATAATACACTCATTTGTGACGGCAATGTTTTATTTAACTATTTAATTCAATTTCAAAATGCTTCTTTTTCAAAAAGGTTTGATGTAAGCAGTTGAGTAATGTATGTGTGCAAGAAAGTTATTTTAGCTAACAGTATGTCACTGCCAGTCAGAGATTCCTTCCTTTTATTTGCCTTATCACGTGGTATGAGTAGTGTGAGTCGAGTGTTGCATTGTTAACCTGGAGTTGGTCGGGGTAGTGATGTGGTATGGGTAATGTGGCTGGAGTGTTCCATTGTTAACCTGGAGTTGGTCGGGGTAGTGATGTGGTATGGGTAATGTGGCTGGAGTGTTCCATTGTTAACCTGGAGTTGGTCGGGGTAGTGATGTGGTATGGGTAATGTGGCTGGAGTGTTGCATTGTTAACCTGGAGTGGGCCGGGGTAGTGATGTGGTATGGGTAATGTGGCTCGAGTGTTGCATTGTTAACCTGGAGTGGGCCGGGGTAGTGATGTGGTATGGGTAATGTGGCTGGAGTGTTGCATTGTTAACCTGGAGTGGGCCGGGGTAGTGATGTGGTATGGGTAATGTGGCTCGAGTGTTGCATTGTTAACCTGGAGTGGGCCGGGGTAGTGATGTGGTATGGGTAATGTGGCTCGAGTGTTCCATTGTTAACCTGGAGTTGGTCGGGGTAGTGATGTGGTATGGGTAATGTGGCTGGAGTGTTCCATTGTTAACCTGGAGTTGGTCGGGGTAGTGATGTGGTATGGGTAATGTGGCTGGAGTGTTGCATTGTTAACCTGGAGTGGGCCGGGGTAGTGATGTGGTATGGGTAATGTGGCTCGAGTGTTGCATTGTTAACCTGGAGTGGGCCGGGGTAGTGATGTGGTATGGGTAATGTGGCTGGAGTGTTGCATTGTTAACCTGGAGTGGGCCGGGGTAGTGATGTGGTATGGGTAATGTGGCTCGAGTGTTGCATTGTTAACCTGGAGTGGGCCGGGGTAGTGATGTGGTATGGGTAATGTGGCTCGAGTGTTCCATTGTTAACCTGGAGTTGGTCGGGGTAGTGATGTGGTATGGGTAATGTGGCTGGAGTGTTCCATTGTTAACCTGGAGTTGGTCGGGGTAGTGATGTGGTATGGGTAATGTGGCTGGAGTGTTGCATTGTTAACCTGGAGTGGGCCGGGGTAGTGATGTGGTATGGGTAATGTGGCTCGAGTGTTGCATTGTTAACCTGGAGTGGGCCGGGGTAGTGATGTGGTATGGGTAATGTGGCTGGAGTGTTCCATTGTTAACCTGGAGTGGGCCGGGGTAGTGATGTGGTATGGGTAATGTGGCTCGAGTGTTGCATTGTTAACCTGGAGTGGGCCGGGGTAGTGATGTGGTATGGGTAATGTGGCTCGAGTGTTGCATTGTTAACCTGGAGTGGGCCGGGGTAGTGATGTGGTATGGGTAATGTGGCTCGAGTGTTCCATTGTTAACCTGGAGTTGGTCGGGGTAGTGATGTGGTATGGGTAATGTGGCTGGAGTGTTGCATTGTTAACCTGGAGTGGGCCGGGGTAGTGATGTGGTATGGGTAATGTGGCTGGAGTGTTCCATTGTTAACCTGGAGTTGGTCGGGGTAGTGATGTGGTATGGGTAATGTAACTGGAGTGTTGCATTGTTAACCTGGAGTGGGCCGGGGTAGTGATGTGGTATGGGTAATGTGGCTGGAGTGTTGCATTGTTAACCTGGAGTGGGCCGGGGTAGTGATGTGGTATGGGTAATGTGGCTCGAGTGTTGCATTGTTAACCTGGAGTTGGTCGGGGTAGTGATGTGGTATGGGTAATGTGGCTGGAGTGTTGCATTGTTAACTTGGAGTGGGTCGGGGTAGTGATGTGGTATGGGTAATGTGGCTGGAGTGTTGCATTGTTAACTTGGAGTGGGTCGGGGTAGTGATGTGGTATGGGTAATGTGGCTGGAGTGTTGCATTGTTAACTTGGAGTTGGTCGGGGTAGTGATGTGGTATGGGTAATGTGGCTGGAGTGTTGCATTGTTAACTTGGAGTGGGTCGGGGTAGTGATGTGGTATGGGTAATGTGGCTGGAGTGTTCCATTGTTAACCTGGAGTGGGTCGGGGTAGTGATGTGGTATGGGTAATGTGGCTCGAGTGTTGCATTGTTAACCTGGAGTGGGTCGGGGTAGTGATGTGGTGTGGGTAATGTGGCTCGAGTGTTGCATTGTTAACTTGGAGTGGGCCGGGGTAGTTGACTGAGGGACGGATATGGTGCTCGATGCAGTTGTGAAGTGTGCAGACTAAGTGTAGCGCTCTCCTCGGGTCAAGAGGGTATCAAGGATGTCTGAAGTGACTCGGGAAGGACAGGATTACAAGTAAATTAAATTGTCAGATAACAATAACTTAAATCCGTTAGGTTACATATCGGGCGCTTTTAAATAAATTCATACAAAATGTAGGTCAACGACATAGTTAGAACGACAGTTGTCGTTGGTGCTTTTCTTTTCAAAAGATGTCCGATACATATTTCAGATTGACTGATTGTGTTTGCATTAACTGGTCTCCAGCAAACATCATTAATGATATCAACATGTCTACTGTAAGAGTGATTGCTATTTAATCAAATGGTTTGATTTGTACTTTGTTTTGTTAGGCAGTAACCATCACAGATGAAAAATACACGCCATTCATTTTCAACAACAATGCCTTCTATTTTATGTACCACCAATGTGTATACAACATATGTACTACAATCAGACAATGCCTTCTATTTTATGTAAAACCAATGTGCCTACCAGTTTCAGTTGCTTGTTTAAAATCTCAACAGAGGATATTAATGGTTATTTAGATATTTTAGATGATATTAATATTTTAATGACGACAAAATATGTAATATTCTATAACACCAACATTATTGTTTCTTCATAATCAATAGAATACTTATCTGTAAAATAGCATTTCTTTAAAGCAAAGTATTCAATCCGAACGTCCAGTGTAATTTATCAAATGGTGAAGATGATATTCAACTTATAATTCTATTACATATAAGTATATGTATAAATGTAAAAGGTACGTTATTAACTGTATCCTGTTTCCGGGTGTGAAAGTTGACTCAATTGTATCATATAGTGTACATGAAACATGAAACATGACGACAATACGTGCGTCTACACTTTGGTTAGGATGTGTCTTACGTATATGTGTATTTAGTATACATGTGCATTGTAGTGTTATTCGTTATATAATACGTACATGTATTTAGTATACATATGCATTTGGATGTTATTCATTGTTAAACACGTACACGTATTTAGTATACATATACATTTTGATGTTATTCATTATTAAACACGTACATGTATTTAGTATACATATGCATTTTGGTGTTATTCATTATTAAACACGTACATGTATTTAGTATACATATACATTGGGATGTTATTCGTTATCAAACACGTACATGTATTTAGTATACATATACATTGGGATGTTATTCGTTATCAAACACGTACATGTATTTAGTATACATATACATTGGGATGTTATTCGTTATCAAACACGTATATGTATTAAGTATACATATACATTGGGATGTTATTCGTTATCAAACACGTACATGTATTTAGTATACATATGCATTTTGGTGTTATTCACCAGAAACTACGTACACGTATTAAGTTACATATACATTGGGGTGCAAACAAACATAAAACGCGTACACATATTTAGTATACATGTGCATTGTAGTGTTATTCGTTATATAATACGTACATATATTGAGTATACATATAATTTGGGATGTTATTCATTATGAAACACGTACATGTATTTAGTATACATATACATTGGGATGTTATTCGTTATCAAACGCGTACACATATTTAGTATACATGTGCATTGTAGTGTTATTCGTTATGTAATACGAACATATATTTAGTATACATATACATTGGGATGTTATTCAGTATCAAACACGTACATGTATTTAGTATACATAAACATTGGGATGTTATTCGTTATCAAACACGTACATGTATTCAGTATACATATACATTGGGATGTTATTCGTTATCGAACAGGTACATGTATTTAGTATACATATACATTGGGATGTTATTTGTTATCAAACACGTACATGTTTTTAATATACATATACATTGGGATGTTATTCGTTATCAAACACGTACATGTATTTAGTATACATATACATTGGGATGTTATTCGTTATCAAACACGTACATGTATTTAGTATACATATACATTGGGATGTTTTTCGTTATCAAACACGTATATGTATTTAGTATACATATACATTGGGATGTTATTCGTTATCAAACACGTACATATATTGAGTATACATATACATTGGGATGTTATTCGTTATCAAACACGTACATGTATTTAGTATATATATACATTGGGATGTTATTCGTTATCAAACACGTACATGTATTAAAAATACATATACATTGGGATGTTATTCGTTATCAAACACGTACATGTATTTAGTATACATATACATTGGGATGTTATTCGTTATCAAACACGTACATGTATTTAGTATACATATACATTGGGATGTTATTCGTTATCAAACACGTACATGTATTTAGTATACATATACATTGGGATGTTATTCGTTATCAAGCACGTACATGTATTTAGTATACATATACATTGGGATGTTATTTGTTATCAAACACGTACATGTTTTTAATATACATATACATTGGGATGTTATTCGTTATCAAACACGTACATGTATTTAGTATACATATACATTGGGATGTTATACGTTATCAAACAAGTATATGTATTTAGTATACATATACATTGGGATGTTATTCGTTATCAAACACGTATATGTATTTAGCAACATATACATTGGGATGTTATTCGTTATCAAACACGTACATGTATTTAGTATACATATACATTGGGATGTTATTCGTTATCAAACACGTACATGTATTTAGTATACATATACATTGGGATGTTATTCGTTATCAAACACGTACATGTTTTTAATATACATATACATTGGGATGTTATTCGTTATCAAACACGTACATGTATTTAGTATACATATACATTGGGATGTTATTCGTTATCAAACACGTATATGTATTTAGCAACATATACATTGGGATGTTATTCGTTATCAAACACGTACATGTATTTAGTATACATATACATTGGGATGTTATTCGTTATCAAACACGTACATATATTGAGTATACATATACATTGGGATGTTATTCGTTATCAAACACGTACATGTATTTAGTATACATATACATTGGGATGTTATTCGTTATCAAACACGTACATGTATTTAGTATACATATACATTGGGATGTTATTCGTTATCAAACACGTACATATATTTAGTATACATATACATTGGGATGTTATTCGTTATCAAACACGTATATGTATTAAGTATACATATACATTGGGATGTTATTCGTTATCAAACACGTACATGTATTTAGTATACATATACATTGGGATGTTATTCGTTATCAAACACGTACATGTATTTAGTATACATATACATTGGGATGTTATTCGTTATCAAACACGTACATGTATTTAGTATACATATACATTGGGATGGTATTCGTTATGAAACACGTACATATATTTAGTATACATATACATTGGGATGTTATTCGTTATCAAACACGTACATGTATTTATACATTGGGATGTTATTCGTTATCAAACACGTACATATATTTAGTATACATATACATTGGGATGTTATTCGTTATCAAACACGTACATGTATTTAGTATACATATACATTGGGATGTTATTCGTTATCAAACACGTATACATATTCATGACAGACAGTTGTATCCGTACCAAGCCAAACTGTTCCTTCCCTATGCAATGTGCTTGTAAACACGAGTTTGTACCTCTATCGTGGTGTATTTATGACGGAGAAGGTTTTTTTTATGTATTTCCATAATCTATGCAGTGTGACATATGCAACGTGTGTAACTCCATGTACATCTGGTTTGTTACAAACATGCATTGAACATATGTTGCAATAGATTACAGTATGTATTTATGGTTGGTGTTGATATAGGCCTGCGAGTTTAACCATATTTCTGAATAGAAAGAGGGCAGTGTTTTTTAATTAACCTCAAGCAATATCCAGGTTTATATTCTATCATTTCTACATTTAATCCTTTAATCTGAGTTAAAGAGTAAATGATTGAAGTATCTAAGAGAATCTCTCAGCGTCTTATTGTCGGCTGTTGGAGACACAATATCATTGAGTTTGTTTCATACTCGCAGAGTTTGCCCTTTAGACCAAATCTCTAAATCAATAAAAGAAATTTTAAGTGAATTACATAAATGTCACGGCCTCTCCAACCAATGCAATCTGAAAATTGTATGATAATTTCATTGAAAAGCATTTTGTTTTACATGGTTTGTTTTACATAGAATATTCATTGCAAAAATCTTGCAGTATTAGAAACTACATATTTTTTATTTGACTTTTATTCATCATGCCTCTTAAAGATGAAAATAAATTGGGCCATAGGGGCGAGGTAATGTTCAACCTGTCTCATTCATTAACTGGGATGATTCATGCTGACAATGCTCGTGTTACCTGGATTTCTCAAAACAGATTAAAGGGACACCACGTCGAGGATAAAAAAATCAGATCATGTGTATCTACCTATGCTAATTAACATGTCTTCTAACAAGTCACAGACACCCAATTTCAGACATTTGACGTAATTGGTAATACAAACTGCTTCATGTAGACAGTGAAGTGACGCGTAACTCGTTAACAGACACTCTAATTAGCTCAGTGAGATAAAGATGAGACTCATTTTTTATCCTCGACGCGGTGTCCCTTTAAACAATTTTTCATAGAAAATATTATTTTGAGTTCCCCACTATTAAGAATATATTACCTTTAAGATATCGTCTATTTCTCATTTTACCTCAAAATGTAACCACCCTACCAAGCGATTAATCGGAAATAGAAAAATTATTTTGTTTCTCAATGTTATAGGGTTCTCCACTATTTTTAATTGCCACAAACCTATTCGACCAAAACAAACCTTATACAATCGAAAAATTTCGAAAATATTTGCCTGTATATGTATAGCATATCTAGATCAATGGGTTTATCAATAGTTGCATGGAAGTGGAGAGAGCACATGCAATCAGCCAGTCAGTTACCCAGCACTGTCCGCCCAGAGCTACAGCCCACTCTACACTACCCTAAGCCGACAAGATCCCGGCGCTTTCACAGTGGCTGATTCGCCACAAGTAGATTACTCCTCGCTAGATCGGTCTTCAGTCGGTAAACATCCCCCTTCATGCCAGTAAATTATCATGATCATATTTCTAATGGGATTTTCTAGATCTTTATGCTTCATCGGAGAACGGGTTAGTTTTATCAATGGGGAGTTAGTAATCGTTCATAATTTTGAATGAAGTGATTTCATGTGAAATGTAGTTTATAACGAGTTTGAATTAGAAAATATTTCGAGAAAGATTGATACGTATTTGTATTTTTTGGAACATATTTAATGTGATACGAGAAACAGGATTGTGGAATTAACTTGTCGGATGTTTTGCTTTTATAATGGATATTGATTATCCGGCTCGCCGTGTTGATACATCAAGTCTTCGCTTAACATTGATTCAAGTTTTACAGGACTTTGTGATATTAGATCTAAAGATGAGATAGAAGTTTCTTTCATTCAATTGTTTAACGTCCATTCAATTGTTAAACGCTTCTATTTATAGAGTGTATACATACTACAAGTGTATAGGGACTCAAGTGCTATTTCCTCGCTACAATTGATTCCCATGCATTTCAAACCAAACTGGTCTCAATTCATCTCCGCCCGTCAATGAATGACGTCATTTCTGTGGATGACAGGAAAATTAGGAGTTTGCATTTTAAAGTAGTAAAGTATTTGTGCGTTATCTGATGGTTGCCCACGCAGAGAGCAACTAGCTGCAGTGCTTGAAGCACACTTCATGAACATCAAGGCGCACGAAGGAACGCCGAGCGGCCGACTCAAGTTGCGGTAAGAAGCTAGCGGAAGTGGGATGTATTTCTAGAAGAGGCGCGCGTCTCGCTGTCGGCGTCGCATTAGCCGCTTCCGTCCGTCTCTTGCTCGCACAACGACTTGTCCAGCGCGTAATGGCTACAGGTCAAGTAATACTTGGAGAGCCATACATGCTTTTATAGGTTTTTTTTGCTGGGCGTATTGGTTACACTTCGAGTAATGCTAAAAATGCCTTCAGCGAATTCATTTGTTGCATTACCTGGTAAAATAATACTCATGTGGTTCCAGACCAAACTTAAAGTGTTGTACGTTGAAGTATGATATGCAATGGATAAATGGTTGCTGCTCAAACATTGTTTCATATGCCGCTGAAATAATTTTAGCAATTTATTTATTATCGGATAAAAGATAATTCAATCAGTAAGTTTTTCTTGTCCAAAACTGCTTGATATGTTTACAGAGTTTTTCTGTATTGAAATAATGTTGCCAGTTGTCTTACACTCAGATTCTGAAATAAGCAATTATTCTGAAACTATCACCATTTTATTAAATATTGAAAATGAGACTATATTATATGAGAACTGCTATTTGCTCCTTTTCAATATATTGTTCAGAGATTTCATGCTAGACTATTTTTGCAGCAATATAATGTAAAGTGATATAAAGTAGAATCGAGTGTGCCCATAACATAGAGAAAATTACAGATTAATGCGACGTTAAAATACAAAAAAATTTTCCACGCACTTGTTATGCTTACGATTAGGCATTGTATTGTATTTACTTGGCTTCAAGACAGGTGGGACGAAAAGATCCTTCGCTTTATTGAATTACAACTATTTATTGAATGTAGAATCAGAAAAAAAAAATTGCAAAGTAATCGTCTTCATAAAATACGACACCCATTTTGAACAGTCAAACAAATAAACTGCTGTCGGATAAAGTCGATTTTGAATGTCTGTGGTGAGGATATATTTTGTGAAGAAGCAAACACAATTTCGTTCATTTTTGTATAATTATCAAAATATTTCATATCTGTTGAAACACATGGGGTGCTGAAATCATAATTTCAAAACATTGTCTTACATGTTCTTGGCATGTTATAATTATGAAATAATGATATTAAGTTAATACAAGATGTTATCAACATAATGTACCAGTTGACGCAACCTTATTTTACGTATATAATCAGAAAACAAACAAAACATATTTCACTTTCATCTCGTCTAGTTAAAGGTGCACCCATTGAGTTTCATAAAATATTATTTGGCTTTTATTCTTGACAATTTACTATATGTGATGATTTCAGTTCAAATCAGTTCACTCAACTTGAATATTCATCTCAAATCGCCAAATAAATCAAAATTACTAGTTTCAAATTAAAATCGAGCAGCACCATTATAAATGTGCAGAAACCGAAACTACACGTCCCATTTACATGTACAGTAGTTATAAGACTTATGGTTTAAACATATTTATTCACAGAAAAGTGTGATGAGATCGGCAAACAAGCACATGAGTGCTTATGTAAATGCCTCTCTCTACAATGTACATGAGAAAATGAGAGGTGACAATCACTGTTACCAAAACAAAATGCTGCATTCGTTGATACATTGAATTTCATCTATGGAGTTGGTGCAAGGTCAAGTCGTTGTTTTGGAATATGATAATAACGATATATCGTGAAATAGCAAGGCATTGAAACTGTGGTTTATAATTTGAAATTTGAGAATCTACCAGAGTTAAAAATGTAATTGTGAATAGATTTTAGTAGTTCGCAGTTGTTTTGGTTTGATACGCCAGCATTTCCATGCATAATTGATGGAAAGTTATAACCTTTTCTAAAGAAGTACTATATAAGACTTATTAAACATTATCAACCTAAAGTTACCTTTTAGTCTGTTGTAAATACGTTTCCAAAATAAAGTTTGACTAATTGACGCAAGATCATAAATCGATACTCTTATGTTTATATTGTCGGTATGTAGAGTCGACTATGAACAACATAGTAATGTTCGGTAACAGTCAGTGCTTCTCGATAGAATAACACCATTCATAACGTTTGGCACATGTGACTCCAACAACGCAATAGATGTACCTTTACGGAAATTCCAGAACGACGATTGTTTTTAAAAGGCATGTTTTATAGAAACATGAACAGATACTGTTTCACACATAAAACTTTACTTCAGTTGTCTTCTAGAGGCATGATGTTACTAGGTTTTAGTCGTGTTTATCACTCGTCGATTGAAATACCTCGTGTTTATGTAGATATATTTTCATTTATCGCGTAGTCCATATCGCAGATGTGTTTTGGATACCACCATACATGCGTGTTGCTTAACTACGACGTAATCAGTCGACCGTCTCAAATTAACAATATATTACGGGAATTCTTTGTACTGTTTTTGAACATATTAATAAGAACTACATGTTCTTTTTTTAATTAGATTTCAATTTTACAGATGCTCTTTTTATGTTTTACCATTATAAGATATATACATGAAGCTATCACTTCAAGAAAATATTTCACATGATGGAATTATTTCTATCTCAATTAGCTATATAATATTTCACATTCTCATTTGTTTAATATTAACATGTCGGCAATGATCTCATACATGGATGTCCATGTGTAGTGTATTTAATCTACCCTCTGGAATAATGATATAATATATGTGTGGAGTTTTGGATTAGGAGGAAGCAAGAAAAATTATAAAAATTATAACAATTGATAATATTGTCTTTTTGTTCATTATGTTACACCGGGCCAGGAAATAACAGAAAATAATTATTTATTCGAAAATCAAATTCATGAAAGACGAAAGAGATGAGTTTTTCTTCTTTGATTAATTTTTCACAAGACATGATATATTGTACAATAATAGAAACATTTTCACAAGAACCATATGATAGGAAATGTATCAATATTTCCAGATTAAAAATTGCGTACACAAATGAGCTATACTTTACATTTGGATCTTAATCAAAAGCGATTATACAGTTGACATTGTCTCATTACGCAGACATACAGACAAACAGATGGTTAATTTGAGTATCGCCTCACATAAAATACATACAAAAATACTATATGAATGACATAAAGGTGAGCCATCCTAGGGTTATGAAACACTATGATAAAACAAAATATAAACATAGTGGATTAACATAAATACAGAATGTACATACATAAATAAGAGCTAAATCTATCCATAGAAAATATGCTTCCTTTTTTGTAAAATACAAAAGCAGGTTTTGGCAGTAAAATATACATGGTGTTTAAAATGTATAACACAGAGCTCTATAAAGTTGGGATAGCTAAAACAACGCATGTACAATGTATCGGAAATATACAAATTAGTCAGCAATATTTAACGAGGTGAACGCCATGTGACACTTGCTGTTATCTGTATACTGTTCACATAAATAATGCACCACGTCTCTGACACCAAACCAGGTTGCCCTGACCTACATTGATTACAGGTGTCAAAACTAACCATTTGATAGCCCCTGGTCAGTGTCAGGTCAGAGGCTAAATGATACTGCTTACTATAAATGATGTCTGATGAGTCTATGTGCGTATGAGTCTGAAGTGTCATCAATATTTTAGTTCAACGAGGAATTCATTGTTTCGGAAGTAACACATATATATATATATGCATTTCAATGCCACTCAAAGACGAGGTGTCATTTCCAGGTTCCAAACTTATAATTACTTGATATTGTCATATTGGGATCACTGTCTGCTAAACTAACAAACTGTTGTATTGCATTCGGTACTAGACCCTTAAGGATATATATCGGATTATATAAAATCTTTTAAAAACTAATTTTGTTTCAATCATTTGAAATTCAATTATGATTACGTGCTATGGGCGGGGTTTTTAATAATAAACCTCGCGCAAGACCCCCACATGCAATTTGTAGAATAACAATACTACAAGTACTCTCATCGGTGAAGTAACAATCGCAGGGGAGGTCCTTATCCACGGTTATTATAACCAACATAATTTGTGTGTATTCTTATACAAATATGTGTTATGAATAGTTTAAATTGTTCTACAATAAAATAAAAGGTGCGACTTCAAAAGATTACACAATATTATTATCTTTCAACGGTTTACTAAATTTTAACAAAACGATCTTTCTTATAAGACATGGAAAAAATAATCATTTTATCTTTACTTTTGAAACGACAAATTATTTCCTCCTCCCTGTTGATTTGTCGTGTCTTACCTATGCAGGTTACAGCACTGAAGTGAAATGCAAGTGTTCCCAGCTCATGAATAAACACAAACAGGCTAATAAGGGCATCAACCAATGCATTGAAATCAGATTTTTTATTTCATCTAGGAACATGAGACATATCTCAATTTAGAGTCATTAAGGAGACTATATTCGTGTTGCAATGAAATATTAATGACACGGATCCCTAAGCTCAAGTCTGTCTATGGTAGGATACACTCCACGTGCTGCCTGCCACATCAAACACATGCTGGTCGCTAGATGACACGTAACACTGAATTCTCTGTCCTGTCAGTCGTGACGTCATGCATGCTCGACAACCAATCAATTAGCTGGCCTGCGATTGAGAACTTTTATTTCATCAAAGTTAGGAAACCATATAGGATATAAATTTGACTCTGCTTAAAATTTTACTTTAAAGATAATTAATAATTCAAGATTTAATTTGATATTTGTAGAAATGAACATATGTAGAATTGAGAGTGATTAAAATCATTTAAGGAACATTTCAGACGAAGTGACTTGGACTTGGCATATGGCTTGCGGAATGTTTGGAAAATTATTTTGTTCTTTTATTTTTACGTTTAATTTCCATTATAAGCATGTGTTTTGTGAAGTGATAACCTATAAACCAGCTTGTTGGTGTCAGCGTTTGATTTACGGGTCAATAGATGAAGCTGGGTATTCGAAATGATTAAGAAGTAATACTTTGAGGAATGGCTGTCTTATTGGTGACAGTTGATTTATTCAAAATTTCAATTTCAGATTTTATGCCAACAACTCTACTTTTGATAATCTATTGTTTTAATTACTTGCGTATTGATCAATATCTAGACTGAATAAAGTGGTAAAACTTAGGAAAAAAGGACATACTGTCGTGTTGGAAAAGAAGGGCGAATGTTAATACAAGTAAACGAGTGAAAGGGAATAAAATGGAGCTACTTAAAAACAAAACTTAAAGATAAAAGTATAAAATAAGTGTGAGCAAAGGACGGAATATGGTAATGAAGAAATAGGAGTTTCTCTTCAACTACAGTTGTGCTTTTGCAGAAATATAACCGACCCGTTTTATCTGTCAAAGAGCTTTAAGTGGATTATGATAAATAATTACATTCTTTAAACATGAACAAGGCAAAGTGTTTCTGTTGACAAGATTAATGCGTAAAAACACGTTCCAGCGTGACGCTAATGGAATGCTAAGGGCCGATGACAGCTAGAGCACGTCACAAGAAAACAGCCAATTCTATTAAAATTCAATGGCTTGCCAACTTAAAGAGGCCATTTTTCTCAGGGAAAACTTAATCCCCTGGATGACAAATTTGAGAATTAAAGTGTAGATTGTCAGTGAGGGTTTAAATTGTCCTCGGAGCTGGAGTGGCACTGGGAAGTTTAGAGCGGGTGAGTTCTGGGTAGGGGTGACACTGTACCCTCTAGTCAAGTCTTTCATGCCGGCTCGTGTTGCACACACCGCGCTCTATGATTGATTGCTCTGCAAGAATATAGTCTAACCTTTCTGTTTGCCTTTCATAGTCATCTTTGTTTTCATCTGAAGCAAGGTTGGACAAACCTACATGACCAATAATCCGAAAGAAAAATATGGTATGATCACTGAAGGTTAGAAAGTAAATGTTTGCTTGATGATCGGTAAACGTCCATTTTTAATAAGGTGTCATGCGCATGAAAAACTAGTTTCCAACTTGATGAATGTCATTGGACTGACACTAACATAACAAATCCACTTCCTTATAAACATAGGTGATGTCATTAGTAGATCGATTTGCCTTTGTTTGATGCTGATGTAAGTTATACTACTAAAATCGATAAAAATTGCCGAAACAGTGATTATGACGATAACATTATATATTTTTCATTTTGTGACAAAGCAACAGGTATATATGCTGGAAATAGGCCTTGAGATCTAGATTTTCGTTTATGTATACGCATTACACATATTATTGCATTATTTTAAAGTACATGTAAATGTACCACTTTCCTTGGAATGTCCTCATTTATATAATATTACTCGTTTAGGTTTTTAACGTCATAACATTCTCTTCTATCTGGTGCCGTGTCTACAACGCTTGTTAAATAGAAGAACATTCTTAGCTCTACTAGCATTTAGAAACTTAAAGAATCGTTGGCTCGTCCTGGAAATGGGTCAACTTACAAAGACATGGAAATGGAAGAGCAACAAATTGATACAATCAGAAAGGTCTTTCTGCGGGTTAGGATGTTTTCTTTGTAATGTTAAACAGACCCTCTGTAAGGAGATAACAGTGGAGCGAGAGAGAGATAGATGGGAGATGTATGGGCGGGTGACCCTCCCTCAGTGTCTGGGCTGGGCTGTGTCCTGATAGACTCGCAACACAATGAGAGGCTGATATATATACGTACAGAGCATTCTTTTCTGGTATGAGAAAATACTTGTAGGAAATATTGCCAAGAAATGGGTTGTTTTTTTTACCAAATTCGTATATATTTATTATCAAATTTCCTGGCTCTCACCTATGGGACCATTATTTTCTGCGATGAGACATTTCAAAAGAGGAAATGTCCGATATGTTAACATGTCATAATAAACAATATCACAATCAGCTAACCGATACGTACTACCGTACACGGCGGAGTTCTTCTCTTCTTGAAATAGAATTGTGCAGGAAGTAATATCAAGTATGGATTTAAATAGTTGCATTATCTGAAGAAGATCATTATTTTATTATGGAGTCACCAAGCATAGAAACTTTCAAACGAGCATACATGAACATATAATGTTACATATGCTGTCCGACTAACATTGGCCTATATGAGACATGATATTTCTTAAACATTAAAGCGTTAAATTTTATTTAAAAAATATATATATAAAGATTTGGCGTATAACTTATTTCATTTAATCAAAATTGTATGGATAAATATAACGTGATGTGTACGTTTAAGTGTGCCAATACCTTATCACAAGACAAATGAACAAAGCTAATTACAGATTATTGTTTAATTGAAACTAATCGTTGAATAAAAGCGTTTACATGATGTATAATGCAGCAAAGAGGAACATGTCATGTTTCACTATTTTCCTAAACAAAACACGCGATGCCCATTTTAAGTTAACAAGGTACATGTGATGGCTGTTGTGTAAAGCAGTGAAACAACACACTCTGTTAGATACATTTAAATATAAGAAGCTTCAGCTTTTCACTCCGAAACTATTATTGTCTTTATTAAACATTATTTATCATAACATTTGTGTTTTTTACATACCGTTGTTCATTAGTTGACAATTTAGTCTATAATTTCCAACACAGGTTGGTAAGTGATGCTGTCACACGGATCTTGAGGTAACATGACACTGGGCTTCGTGTTTGAAGTGTGTCCATTTTGAATGAGAGAGACACTTGGCTAACAACAATATCTCGATACATTGCTGTATTCTGTAGCATTTATACGTGTAATTAACCTCTATTAATGCTATTCTCGCTCAGGTATGTAAACTTAACTCTTTAACCTGTTCAACAAGAACTCAAATAGCTGTTTTATTATGTTCCCTGAGTCAGCCAGGCGTGAAATTTACTCTCGCTGTTTACAAAGTTATCATATAAGGTAAACATGGATGTGTATACAAATTGCTGATTACGGAGTCACATAGGCAGAACGGCGTTCTCTGCTGTCGTTATTCTCAATGCATTACTGCTGCATCAAGTGATCATTTTATAGTGGAATTTGGCTACTTTATGGAGCCAGACGGATATGCTAGCTTTCACATGACCATTTATCCCACACAACCATTTATTCATTGTAACAATGCGTGTGGAAGCGTGATGCGCTTTATCGGTTAAAACGTCAACTGCAGACAAGCAGACACATTGTACACTAAAGTCTCATATTAAAATGAAATATCAAATACAATTAAAATGAATCTTAGATGAACCACTCCTTTAAGAAGATAAATTAAAAAATATCAAATAGTTCAATAAAAGACAGGATGTTGAGGTAAATCTATTATAGTCAGTCAATGTATGTATGTACTGTAGGTAACTAGATTAAATAGTATGTATGATGGAGTCCAGGTGCAGTAACACGTACAGCCCGTCTGTGATGTTGATTAGATTGGGAGTCTACATGCACACATACAGGTACAGAGTTCTGGGTGACATAAGGGTTACAGATAACTGCCTCTTGTGATAGGAAAGCACCTTTAACTCTTGCATTGAAGTTGACATGTACATTTGTGCATCAGTTCATAACATGCAAGAAGAGTAACAACGTTGTTGCATTGAACCAGATGAATTGCTATACTTATAATGTGTACACTTATAGTCCTATCTCAGTGGGATTCTTCCGGTGTACTACATGTACAATAGATACATTTGAAATGTTACATGTGAAGACTTATTTAAGTTAACTTATTGATTTAAGCATAAAGTGTATATACCGTGCTGAAATGAACTACGGTTTATGTTTGATGTTTGTAGCATTATTTGTTCATCAAAACATTTCAGATAATGATTTAAATCGTCTAAATTTGTTATTACAACAGACCGACAATTGTGACTCTACACTATTGAAAACTATCTGCTATTAAAGATAATATATTTACCATTATCCAATCTTTTAGCACCTGAAATATGTTGTGATTAACCTGTGACCAAAATGAATTTGCGGACAAATCTTTCACTCGATCGTGTTGTAACTAAATTAAAACCCGTCCTGCTAATTAACCGTAAGTGCTGGAAAAACAGTTTGTCAAACATTACAAATCCTCCCCATTATTCGCCGCCATATGTAAAAAGCTACGCTGTGATATGATCAGCGCTGATTATATGGGCGTTGGAAACTCCGCTTATAATGGCTTTTCCACAGGCATGGCTGGGCGACTATTATTGTGTTTCTATAACAAAGGGAATAAAGATAATAAGCTGTACACTCCTTTGTGCTGCTCGCTGCCATCACTCCAACACTGTCCAGACAGCAGTTCCTGACACCAGCCAGTTCTCACTTTGCAACCAACAGCTACAGATTAGCCGGAAAAACACGGTCAACTCACTGTCAAACTCATTATGTCTTGTGTAGATGATTTCATTCGAGTTGATTAATTTTCAATCTTCTGTCCTTAAGAGGAATACATTATTATCGACAATTACTAAAGGCATTCATAGTTGATTAATGAACTAGAATAATGAAACATTTAATTAATCCAAATGTTCTCAATATAGATAGACTAGCCCTTGTGTGTTGCTTTAGTGCTATATCAATCAACTGTGGGTAACATTCCGGGGTTCGAGTCTACGTCAGCTTATCCAGGTTAGCTCTTCTACAGGATTAGAGGTTTTCATTGACCTCATTGCACACAAAGAAGAACTTACACCTCAATCATCTGGTAAACAAGCCGACTCCTGGCCACAATGTCTCTGATAACGCCAAGGTTACGACTGAGAGAGTCTTTATCGCCCGACAAAGATTCAGCATTCCAGTGCGAGTGGAGGAAGCGAGACCCATGGAGAGTGAGGCAGGGGGTACATTGTCAGGATCCACCCCAATAGCTCACCTACTGATCACAGTCGCGTCACACACAAGATTGATGTCAAAGCATAAAGTAATAGACATGGCCCAGTCGAGCAGAAACATATTCCCCAAAACAATGTCGGTATGAACTTTCTAATGATCCATAGCCAAACATTGATTGATGGCGATTAGTTATGTGGCGAGATGGGTGCTGATCTGATGCGACGCTGTCACTCAGTAGCAGCAGATGATTGATACCCTTATTGGGAGCGCTGGAGCAGATCCCCGACCTGTTTGTGGTACTCTCGACGTGTCTGATGTGTGCTGGAGATTACAGTCAGCGTGTGCAGAGGAGGACGCCGTCAACCACGTTTAATATAAGTCCTCTGTTCAAATAACTCAGTCTCTATTTCTAACCTTTCGCTTTTACCTTCCAACTTTCTTCCCCCATTTCCCTTACTTTTTCTTTACCTTCGCTCGCTCATTCAATCTAAACCTCTCTCCCTCCCTCCCATCCCTTCCCCCACCTCCCCTTCCACCCTCCCTCCATCACGAACTCCCCTCCCCGGGAGTGGACATGTAAGAGCACACATCCCTCCAGTTGGCTCAGTTGAGATGCACAGTGTTCTCTGATAAATGTCCCTCCCATAGGGACCAACTGGGATCAACTTGATTGACTTTATGCCGTCGAAATCAGTGCTCAACTTGTTCTGGTTCCAGACATTCCCATTCCAACATACTATCGGATTAGTCTCACAGCTTTATAGACGTTATAGGATATCGCATGCGTTGACCTTCTTTTACTAATGTTATTTTACCCCAAACGCCATTTTAATCATACACCTGTGTATTACCACGGTTTTATAACGTGCTTGACATTTAATTTTTTCATATTTAATTTTGAACGATAATTCATCATGTTTATTTGTTTAATTTCAAATGGTACTTCCAATATGTCAAGTAAAAATGCTGATCGCTCATAGTCGACTCATCCGTCGTGTTAAAAAGTATCTATTAGCTGAACATTAAAAAGATACTTACATGAGTTTGCACTGTTATTATTATACAACCGTTTTTACGCCGTTACGTATTCACATTCAATTAATTCCTGTTCTGTAAAGGATGAACATGTTGTTTAATATTAAGACTGATTGACTGGTGTATCAATCGCCTACACCAATGTTGTTAATGACCCCATAATGTTATCTTCTCGAATTCTTTGTCAGTTGGTATAGGTAACAACTGTAGTATTGCTGCACTTGGATCACACTTTCTGCAATAGTACATTCGTGTTAAAGAGAACAATATATTGTTGATTCAACCGACATTGAATGTTTCAATGTCACCATCACTCGACCACCAAGTTGAACGTAGCGAAATAATAAGCAACTTCTATTTAAGAAAGTTATAGAGTCGGACAACTTCAAGTAGCTGTAAGGAAGCACACCAACAATTAGAGATGTATGCGTTATCAGACAGTGAATTAATGTTTGAGTGGATTAGTCATTGTAGATCCTAATTCTTTTCTCGAATTTACACAAGCAGACATTGACTTTATCACCAGTGTATACATGTATGTGTTAAATATAACCAATGATTGTATGCGATATGGCATGATAGCTTCCATCTTTGTATATGATATGACATGATACCTTCCATCTTTGTATATGATATGACATGATACCTTCCATCTTTGTATATGATATGACATGATACCTTCCATCTTTGTATATGATATGACATGATACCTTCCATCTTTGTATATGATATGACATGATACCTTCCATCTTTGTATATGATATGACATGATACTGACCTTGTATGCGATATGACATACTATAATCAATCATGTTTTTTTGCAACATGACATGTAACCATGAACCCACGTGTGTAATGCGATATGACATAATAAATCCAATGTTTATATTAGATGTGATATGATAAAACCATGATTGTATGCGATATGACATATACCACCCTTGTTTGTATGCAATATGACATGATACTACACGTGTGTTCTTCTGTTGCAGCAGAGAGCTGGTGGAGGAGAACATGAAGCAGGCGATGCACCAGATGTGTAACATGAACCAGCCCATGATGCCTCACGACTACGGACACAGAGACTTTAATCTGTCCATGCCGCTGGTCAAGTCTGAACCCATCCCACCCCACTACCTCTGTTCGCCACCCATGGACCACCATCATCACCACCTACACCACTCTGTGCCTCCTGTATGACAGTGGGCCAATCCAGGAATGGACTCGACCTGCTGGTAGCAGACGACATCCAGGTCAAGGTCACTTGTGGACCAGCCGCTCGAGTCACTTTCTGGAAGGAAGAAGAAATTGTGAACAGGTCACATCTCGCGCCAATTGCGTGTGAGCCCCTCACGTACAGTTTCAGTATTCATTGAAGTAGCCCTCTCGTCTCTACACGAGTCGCCTGTTATGTTCAGTAAGTGTATTTGTATGTGAAGGAACCGATCATAGACGTTGACACTTGAATGACTTGGGACAAACTTTGGAATCATTGCTTCTTGTGTTTCAACGAACATTCCAGGAGACGGATGGACAGACACGCAGTGTTGCTTGTGCTGTTAAATGGCTTTAATAACTCTGGTTTAGTTTTGTCCACCCTCTCAATGTCATCGGTACGAATGTGGTGAACGTTGTTTGTGCGCCATGTTGGTTGTATATAACTGGACGTCCGCTTCAGTGCCACGCTATTATGTGAAAGTGCTATGATTTTATTTGAAGATTTGTTTATTGTTTAAGTGTGCAAGGGTGTGTGAACTATCTACAGAGTGTGTGGAAGAATGTTTTGACTACATAGTTATGGTGGTTATGAGTATAGTCATAGTGTCACACAATGTTGTAGACTTTTGCATGGGTGTTTTACCTCACTGCCAGTCCAGATTCTAAGAAATGTCTTCTCTGAATCATTGGATAAGTTCGCCTGTTCCTTGAATCGTTAACGATAGAAACAAATGAGAAAGTGTCGTACGCATGTAGAAGAATGGACAAATAGAAAACATTTTGAGAATTATCTCTGTTTATATAATAAGAATGAACAGGTATAAGAATGAACCGGGGACTGGTTCTTCTACAGAATATTTGCGAGTAGTCAAACCGTGACCTGAGTTCCTGTGTTCGACTGACACGTTAATGTTTCCTCAATCGTTAGAACATGTTAGCAATCGCAAACGATTCAAAGAAGCCGAACTTGACCTATGCTGTATGTATACATCATCATGCATACAGCATTCGTAAGCAAGCGTCATAATGAAGTCATACTATCTGATGTAATGCATTCAAAGACCATGTTCGCAGTCTTGTGTCGTATTCTTGTAATCGAGGCTGCTTCATACTTAATGTATATACCTTATACGTTTTCATATTTGTTATAATTTATTCTATTTGTCTTTTCAGACATTCGACATTCTCCACATCGCATATTTTCATCTTAACGTAATCTGGGAAGCATACTCCTTGTTTAGACTCCATGCCACACCTGATAAACGTACGATTAACAGTGTGTCTACACAGTGAATGTGTCTCCATTATTCTTTACACAAGTTTAAACGTATAGTGCTATATGACAATCGAATAAACAAGGATTGTGCTAAGGTTATATTCTCGTGCTTGGCAATATTTACCGAAATGTCGCCATTGTAAAAATCACGGTGTATGTCGTCAATACAGTCCTCTGTTTTTATTCACTACCAATTTATATAATGTCTCTCAAACTATTTATATAATGTCTCTCAAACTATGTATATCACAATCGCAATAGAACCATAAACGGTGAGCGACAAGGAACATTTTGATTTATTATTGGAGAGTATTTAGATGCCTAAAACACGAATATAAGCTCCATTTAAGCTGTTCAAGGTTTACGGTTGAAAAGCAAATGAAAATAGGGCTTTTATAATTTACCTACTTTTCCAAAATCTCAACCAGTAGTCATCAGTCAATCTTCCTCGTTGTCATACAGATATTGATTTTTATAATGTTCACTTTTAACATTTACAATATTTCTCATATTTCCCATCGAAAATGAACTAATTTGTTTTGTCGGATACTTTTTATAGCTAATAAAAAAATAATCATTCCAAATTGAATGGTTTTCAACGTTAGATAATCTCACAACGCCATCAGGAATATGAAGGGTTATCTCGTAAACAAATACATATGTGTAGATACAGAATATATACTTTACACTGTAGATTATAAATAAAGATATGGTTCAGATAGGTTCCTGATGGATGTCAATCCATGCTTTCTGAATATTCTTTGATTTGATCATAAAATGTAAATGTCAAAAGTAGTTTCCTCGAAACTAAAACATCCGACGTGTTCATTTTATTGGCTGATCTTAGTTCAGATAGGTTTTGAGTACGGTCAAAATAGATATGTGTGTACTTTTGAAAATAAATCTTTTTATTTTATTTGTTAATTGTTGAAACTGTGAAAACTTGAGATACCTCTACCAGCGGTCTAATGACTGGTGTTTGTAACACTGAACCTTAGTGTGTCTACTGCTCGTGCAATCATGTCTGGAATAAAACAAACAAATCCTTTTCAGTGTCTTATTTTTCACAACGCAGCATGGGTATCATACACCAGCTGATGACCCAAGTATTTAAATTGCCATGTCAATCATCATTAATTTTGGGTAATTAATATTGTGAATAAGCAATGTCAACATATTGGGTAAAACTTGGACAAAACGCATTTTCACAAGATTCATTCATAAATGGAGAAAAATCTATTTTAAAACTTTAATAGACCACTTCAATGATAAAATAAAAAAAAGTATAAAAGGTAATGTAATCGTGCCAAAGTTCAATGAACAATGTATATTACGGGACACTGATGCGGTCCGGTGATTACGAGGAGGAGGATCAGTGTTACTGTATCTGTTCTTGTCTTGTCCAAGACGATCTGCAGTATGATTTATGAAAACAAGGTGCCCTATAGCCCTAAAGTTCGAGCGATTGCCTCAGCTATGGTATAACGCCGCTTGGGCAATATTGCAGCTATTATCGGCACCTGTGGTTCGAGTTGCTTGGCATGCCAGTCTTCGGGAAAGAAGTGTTCTAATTGCAGTGGTCGACGCGTTGAGATACTGATACGCTGTAGTATTACCCATGAGTCACTCATTTCAACAAAAAAGATCGGAGGTTTCACTAAAATTCATAGCCACACTGTTGTTACGGGATTTCTCCCTGCAAACACTACGCACCAATTATAATAACTGATTATAAACATAAAAATTGTAAATTGACTGGATTTCCATGACTTTATCTACACTGCTAGCCTCCTCTTTTGGCCTCTAAATGAAGAACGTTTATAGTTTAGTAGAATAGATACATATCCATATTATCCTGTGATAGGTTTTGGTGAATTTTGGAGAGACAATCTGATTTATCCATGTTTATACATGTATCTGTGTCACATTAAAGATGGGATCTAGGAAGTGGTGGGCAGCAGGAACTCGTGGGTTTTACTGTAGTGCACACTTCCACATAACTTCCTATTTAGTCAAGATCTTCTTCCTCTTTGTCTTCTCATTTGCTTTTTGCTAACCATAATGATGTTCAGCATGTCCCCTAACACCCGGATGTATCTAAACTCTTTCTACAGCATGCATTCGACGTGCTGAATAAGTTGGGAATTTAGTTTCAGGTATTTTTCCAATTAAAGTTTTTTTCAACTATGAGGAAAAAGCTTGTTTTGAAATTGAGTGTATTTATAAAAATAATTATATAATATTTCTGTATACCTGTGGTAAGAGAATTTTTGCTGAGGAAAACATCGAAAACGATGAAAAACCTTCGTGTTTCTATGCAAGGTTTACATCATTTGTCTAGATGTCTTGACATTTTCAGAAAATGTTAGAAATAACAGAAAGAAATCAAATGTTTTAATGTTTACAAAATTCACTACTTACTTTTCAGTTTAACATAACAGAATTTGTTACTATGTTTTAGCGGTTTCAACTATTAACATTTCTTGGCTTTGACGTCCTAAATTTACAAAGATATTGGCTGTAGATCTGTTCCGCTAATTGATTGTATATATAAAGACTTGATTAGATAAACACATAAAGTGCATGTAAACAGCATTGTGTCGTAATGTTAAATTAATGTTATGAACGATCTATATACAGTGCTCATAGACTGGTAAGAAAACAAAATTAATTTTTTTTTTAAATAAAACAACTATGGAAAAAAATTTCTGTAAAAACAAAGTTGATATAATACATACGAACAAAACCGAGTTGCATTGCCATAGTGTATCTGGGTTTCTTAAATATATAAAGTTGATACTAAAAAATACACATATTCTGTCAAATGAATTCTTATTTATTTCCATCGTTAGGGGAAAGGATGAAAAATATAATCATTCACGAAAATAGATTCCGATTATGGATATATGAATAGAATAGAAAGAAGTGGTTTCTTTAAAACAATCACTGTTTATATTACTAACATAGTTCGGTAACTTCATAATTCCTTTCTTTAGAAAAGAAGATTTTTTGGATCTTGTCAACATACACGACGTTTCGAAGTATATGCTTAATCCTTCATCAGATGAAGTGTTTCTTATTTAGTTCACTTCTAAGTGCCCTTCAAAGACTTGATCTTATTTATAAATAACGTCTTTGTCGCAAAAGAAATTCAAAGCATATTTGTTCATAGGAGACATTCAGTGTAAGCGTTTGCATCGAATGCATTCCAGGGGGCCATCAGTCTGTACTATAGTCTATATACGCAGTACCGTCTGTGGAGAGCATGGGCTTGTAGAGATTTGCTGACATTGAAACTTGACAAACTAATCGAACTGCATAACCTTGTACAACATCATTCATTGTAAAAAGGTCATCTGATACCTTTCGTTTATACTCTCTAAACGTTTAAAGGGATGATGTAGTATAAATTAACTATAATGGTATTGTAGAAAAATTATTTATGTTAGATTCTAAGTATGCTACTAAAGGAAGAGAACCTATAATTTCAAACTATAAGAATAAACCAAGGTTAGCATTAGTACCAAGTTCGGAACAGTTTATAATGTGCGTAAAGTACCGACTGCAGTAACTAATTAGCACTGTTGAGTTGAGGTGAGGTGAGTTGGGGTTTAACACCGCTTTCAACAGTATTTCACTTATATCGTGGCTGCTAGTATCATGGCAGGGAGAAAGCCCGCAACGCCATGTGGCTATGCATTGCGGTGAAACCTGCGAGCATCGTCTGGAACTAACGAACCATGGGTGGTACTACGCTGAAATTCAGTGTAACATTGCACCCAAACCTTACTGCGTGTAGAAAGTTCTCTACTGCAGACAAATTTGTCTTGCCCCTGACGGGATTCGAACCCCGGACCTCTTGATCCGAAGCCTAGCACTGTTGAAGGAAAAGGGGTAAGTGTATAGGGATTGGGTTTAGTGCTGTTCAATCTATACTGCAGTAGAGCCTTTCAAATGACCACGACATTTACTGAGAGATTCAGATATTCAAATTAATTAAAAATCATCATTGAAATCATGGAATGATAATAGTGTATGTACATCATAATCTGCCATACATAATTATATAGCACACATCTTAAATCTTAACTATCAGTTACATGTATTGTAAAAGAAATGATTTAATAACTACAGATGATATTACGTATAAGAGACATATAAACATATGTTCATCTTCACAATTAAGTTATATTTGTTGAATTATGACTTAACTCAGCCACTAATGGAGACCGGTAAGAGATACGCTTTGTACATGGAATTTGGAATCATGCAGGACCATAGAAACAAATGTATAATTAAAAACGGCCAAATATTGAACAAGAAAAGGATTTGCTTATTGTAATAATAAATCACCTAATTCGATGTATTGATCAACCAACAAGACAACAGGCCACATAAATTGACAGAATGAAATGAAAATAGAATGTTTTTAGGTTGTTTGAAACTAACTGGATACTGGATAATAACTGTGAACTTTTATAAGAAACACATTTCAAAACAAATTCAACATATCAGCTTGTGCTTTCGGGTGTACATGTGGTCAGGGTTTACAAATACAATTCAATATAATTCACTTTCCTTTTCTTTGCTTTGAATAGCCTTGGTAGCTCTAGGTGTGACGTCATCAATACATTCCCGTTCATCACCTATTGTTGACGACATCGGAGTTTTACTTAAATAGTTCAAGGAAAGTATATGTAAAAGAAAGTGCAATTATTTCGTCATATGTACAACCGTGTAACTTTACTTTTTTTATGACTGAACTGCAACTGTATGATACGGGATTCGAACCCAGAAATGGAAAAGGAACATTTAACACGGGTATACTGATCACGCATGTACAGTCTCGATATTCTCTTACTCCAAACTTTAGATTAGAAAATACACGTGTAAACTGTATATTTGTTTGGTGCAGTATGTCATGTGAAGATGCGGCATCAGCAAGGAAATGCGTTACATAAGGGTTTTTAATATTTGACATACCATACAAAATGCATACAAATTATGTTCTATATTAGAAAAACAATTTCAAATGAAATGAAGTTCGATGAGTTCTATTTTGGAAAGGAGCGTGATTCAAAAGTTAATATCTGAAATTGAAAAGTTTATAGAAGACATTTCTTTCGGAAGATTGAAATATGATAAAAGACACTTAAATTCGACGTTATTATTTCTGAGGAAATATCATAATATTTGCATTTCTCTGTGTAATAAGAATTGATTTCGGTGAAGATGGGTAAAAAGGGTAATATTCAAATAAGACGTTAAATCATCTGGATATATAATATAGCCACTGAATACTTATGAGAAGTAACTGTGAACCAGTTACCTGGCGAAGTGGAGTATAATTCTAAAATCATAAAAGATTCCAATTTCACATTTGATTGCACGTATTAAGAAGACAACCCGGACGATTAAACAAGATCTACATACGAATATATAGTTGTAACCAATGTGACTTATTAAAATGTTATGTAGGCTATGTGACTTATACAATTGTTATGTAGTTTTATTCACTCCAGCCGCTATGACCAGAGAATAATTCAGAGATGACTTTATAAAGTTATGCTCCTGTTTGGGATTGAGAATTATTGTTTGTTTTTTAAGATAAGTTATAGAGAAAATCAATAACAAAATTCTCATTAAAATATTTATGTCACATACTTTTAAAAAATCATTATGTATTTGATTAATTGTGTGCAGAGTAATGCTATTACCTTTGTATTAATATGCATTGCAATTGCTCTTTTTCATATAATACAGCAATTGACCTGAGCAAGCAAAATGTGTCTACCAAAGAAAAGCACCCCGACTCGAATATCGTTCACTCGTAATACAGGCAGCACTATCGTCATATACATTTTCGACGATTTTAATTCCTGATATTTCAAATAAAATATCTTTCAACTATGATATTTAGATACGCTTGGTACTTATGCCTTACATTTCATTATGAAATGGTTTTAGAAGAGCTTTAACAAGCCGGTGTTGGGTTTCTTGCTATCAGCTCAAACGTTATTCCCCTATGAAGATACAAATGAGCAAATCATTTCTCCAAGATCATATTTCGTGGACAGTAAAGAGATTATATATCGAAATTCAAACCCACCACAATCAAAGCTTCGTACGGGTCATAGCCACATGAAATTTATAATCTTTCATCTTGTTTGTCTATACATGTACACAAACATATAACTAACTATAATGATTTAATTGTAATATTAACTTAATTTTTAGAATTATAGCTGAAAAATAGTTGCAATTTAGTGAAGCAGTTTTCATGAAAAATATATGAACGATATTATTTAACTTATAATACTAATAAACGACGTCCCGTTTAATAAAATATTTTTGACACTATTAGTGGTTTGGTTTGGTGGTTTTTCACGAGCGAGAGCGAATTAGACGCCGATATCATTCACAAGTTTCATAAATATGTTATTAAACGGGACATCGTTTGAACATGAAGATTTTCTGGATAACAACTTCTTTAATTTGAAAAAACACGACATTTCGGAGTACATACTCACTCCTTCATCAGGTGGAATGAATAATGAACCAGGTTTTATAGTTTTGTGATTTAAACTAATTATGGATAATGAAGTAGGGGATATAAACTCACGGGCAAAAGAAACGCTGGGTTCATATTGTTTTATTTAAAGAAAGCAAACGAAACGGTATCCAAACAATTATGATTTTATTCAATAGTTTAACATATTGTTTTCAGTTTGGAAAATATCTGATAGTGACATCATAACTATTTCGACAGCACTTTTTTGTTAGCATCTACTGCACTCACGACGTCGTATAGACGTTACAAGAGTCCTCACGACGACTGGGGGGATATGACGCCATTCCGTTGGCAGTCCCTGCGTCAACGTCTGTCTGTCGCGTGTAGGGTTCTGACGTTGCCGAATCTGTCTCCCAAGATGGTCCCAGGGGTGTTCAATGGGATTTAGATCAGGGAATCGGGTTGGCTACGGGAGAACGCGTATGTTGTTGGCATTTAAAATAGTCTCTTGTTACACGTGCAGTATGAGGAGTGGCAGTGTCCTGTTGAAGCAGATTTTGTGGGTTGTTCTGAAGGAATGGAACTACGACTGCGGTCAGGACCTGGTTGATATATCCTTATTCATAATCATAATCATAACTCTGCCACCGCCATTGGGTTGCACTTCTTGAACGCAACAACGTGACGTACGTTCCCTTCTACACGGTATACTCGCGTTTGGCCGTCAGCACTGAACACCTGGAGCCATTGCTCCACAGTACGGGACCACCTCATTCTGTTGAGACGATGTTGTCGGGTCAAGGTCTTTCCTCTCAGGGGTCGATAAGCTCTGAAACAGAAATGGTGAATGGTGTGTTGAAAAGCAGTTCTTGCTGATGACGTCACAGTAATGCGTACATCTATTACGTAAATAGCGATCTTCGTTTGCCGTAGTTACCCATGGTCCTCCGTGGTCCGTCCTTCGTTCTCTGTCTGATGTCCGGCCAGTATCCCTAAGACGCTTCACCAATCTCTCGACTGAGTGGTAGTTCAAGATGTCTGCAACTCTGCCCCGAGTTGCACTGGAGTGCAACATCCATATAATATGGCTCTCTCTCGCTGCTTGGGCGTTAAACGTGGCATACTTTTTGGCGAAATATAATCGATGCTATGCTAAGAAAGGTTTCTGTGTACAATTTATACTTATTTCTAGCACGGAATTTTTCGAATGCATCTTAATGGAAAAGGTGGAAAAACAGCATTTCACCAAAAAATCGTGCTGCAGACCTGCAATCACCCTTCAGAAATGATTGTTGCGTTTGTTAGAATGTTTTTATATCTCATCGAATCATAGTTCTAGGTTTGGATCCGCATTATGACGAAGTTTATCAAACCAGCGTTTCTTTTGCCAGTGAGTTTACGTATAGTTTTTCGCCATAGCTTTAATTTTAATAGATTTGAACTTGGGGGATATAGTTCATTATCATGACCTTGATTAACATTAATAATAAAAAATAGGAGATATAGTTCTTCACCATGGCTTTTAATTAAAGATGAATAATGTACTAGGGGATATGAAGGTGTATCAATTAAGTTTGAACAAAGTCTTAAAACATTGTTGTATTTATCAAATTAACAAAAGTATCACATGCAGAAAAAAAGTGTGTCCAACAATCACTCTAAATAAATTTAGATCAACAGGTTAACTATCATATAGGTATGATGGGTCATATATAGGACAGTCGATCTAAATTTCTATAGATAAATCCAACAAGGTAACTGTTAGACAAACAATATGTCGTTGTCTTCGAAAAAGATCTGTTTGTTGTAATGTCAGCATCGTGTGGGAGAGGTTTAGACTGGTGATGAACACTGTCCTTCCCGATGCAGCTAGCGATCACACCATCCAGGGAGTGATGTAACTGTCCGTCCCGAGGCAGTGTATCACCTCACATGCAGCTAGTGATCCACCATCCAGGTAGTGATGTAACTGTCCTTCCCGAGGCAGTGGATCATCTTACAGGCAGCTAATGATCACACCATCCAGGTAGTGATGTAACTGTCCTTCCCGAGGCAGTGGATCATCTTACAAGCAGCTAGAGATCACACCATCCAGGTAGTGATGTAACTGTCCGTCCCGAGGCAGTGGATCATCTTACATGCAGCTAGTGATCACACCATCCAGGTAGTGATGTAACTGTCCTTCCCGAGGCAGTGGATCATCTTACAAGCAGCTAGTGATCACACCATCCAGGTACTGATGTAACTGTCCGTCCCGAGGCAGTGTATCACCTCACATGCAGCTAGTGATCCACCATCCAGGTAGTGATGTAACTGTCCTTCCCGAGGCAGTGGATCATCTTTCAAGCAGCTAGTGATCACACCATCCAGGTACTGATGTAACTGTCCGTCCCGAGGCAGTGTATCACCTCACATGCAGCTAGTGATCACACCATCCAGGTACTGATGTAACTGTCCTTCCCGAGGCAGTGGATCATCTTACATGCAGCTAGTGATCACACCATCCAGGTACTAATGTAACTGTCCTTCCCGAGGCAGTGGATCATCTTACATGCAGCTAGAGATCACACCATCCAGGTAGTGATGTAACTGTCCGTCCCGAGGCAGTGGATAACCTTACATGCAGTTAGTGATAACACCATCCAGGTACTGATGGCACTGTCCGTCCCGAGGCAGTGGATCACCTCACATGCAGCTAGTGATCACACCATCCAGGTACTGATGTAACTGTCCTTCCCGAGGCAGTGGATCATCTTACATGCAGCTAGTGATCACACCATCCAGGTACTGATGTAACTGTCCTTCCCGAGGCAGTGGATCATCTTACATGCAGCTAGTGATCACACCATCCAGGTACTGATGTAACTGTCCTTCCCGTGGCAGTGGATCATCTTACATGCAGCAAGTGATCACACCATCCAGGTACTGATGGCACTGTCCGTCCCGAGGCAGTGGATCATCTTACATGCAGCTAGTGATCACACCATCCAGGTAGTAATGTAACTGTCCGTCCCGAGGCAGTGGATCATCTTACATGCAGCTAGTGATCACACCATCCAGGTAGTGATGTAACTGTCCTTCCCGAGGCAGTGGATCATCTTACATGCAGCTAATGATCACACCATACAGGTACTGATGGCACTGTCCTTCCCGAGGCAGTGGATCACCTTACAAGCAGCTAATGATCACACCATCCAGGTACTGATGGCAATGTCCTTCCCGAGGCAGTGGATCATCTTACATGCAGCTAGTGATCACACCATCCAGGTAGTGATGTAACTGTCCTTCCCGAGGCAGTGGATCATCTTACATGCAGCTAGTGATCATACCATCCAGGTACTGATGGCACTGTCCGTCCCGAGGCAGTGGATCATCTTACATGCAGCTAATGATCACACCATCCAGGTACTGTTGGCACTGTCCTTCCCGAGGCAGTGGATCATCTTACATGCAGCTAGTGATCACACCATCCAGGTAGTGATGTAACTGTCCTTCCCGAGGCAGTGGATCACCTTACATGCAGTTAGTGATCACACCATCCTGGTAGTGATGTAACTGTCCTTCCCGAGGCAGTGGATCATCTTACATGCAGCTAATGATCACACCATCCAGGTAGTTATGTAACTGTCCTTCCCGAGGCAGTGGATCACCTTACATGCAGCTAGTGATCATACCATCCAGGTACTGATGGCACTGTCCTTCCCGAGGCAGTGGATCACCTTACAAGCAGCTAATGATCACACCATCCAGGTAGTAATGTTACTGTCCTTCCCAAGGCAGTGGATCATCTTACATGCAGCTAGTGATCACACCATCCAGGTACTGATGGCACTGTCCGTCCCGAGGCAGTGGATCATCTTACATGCAGCTAATGATCACACCATCCAGGTAGTGATGTAACTGTCCTTCCCGAGGCAGTGGATCAACTCACATGCAGCTAGTGATCATACGATCCAGGTACTGATGGCACTGTCCTTCCCGAGGCAGTGGATCACCTTACAAGCAGCTAATGATCACACCATCCAGGTACTGATGGCACCGTGTCCTTCCCGAGGCAGTGGATCACCTTACAAGCAGCTAATGATCACACCATCCAGGTAGTAATGTTACTGTCCTTCCCAAGGCAGTGGATCATCTTACATGCAGCTAGTGATCACACCATCCAGGTACTGATGGCACTGTCCGTCCCGAGGCAGTGGATCATCTTACATGCAGCTAATGATCACACCATCCAGGTACTGATGGCACTGTCCTTCCCGAGGCAGTGGATCATCTTACATGCAGCTAGTGATCACACCATCCAGGTAGTGATGTAACTGTCCTTCCCGAGGCAGTGGATCAACTCACATGCAGCTAGTGATCACACCATCCAGGTACTGATGGCACTGTCCTTCCCGAGGCAGTGGATCATCTTACATGCAGCTAGTGATCCCACCATCCAGGAACTGATGGCACTGTCCTTCCCGAGGCAGTGGATCACCTCACATGCAGCTAGTGATCACACCATCCAGGTAGTGATGTAACTGTCCTTCCCGAGGCAGTGGATCATATCACATGCAGATAGTGATCACACCATCCAGGTGGTGATGTAACTGTCCTTCCCGAGGCAGTGGATCATCTTACATGCAGCTAGTGATCACACCATCCAGGTAGTAATGTAACTGTCCTTCCCGAGGCAGTGGATCATCTTACATGCAGCTAGTGATCACACCATCCAGGTACTGATGGCACTGCCCGTCCCGAGGCAGTGGATAACCTTACATGCAGCTAGTGATCACACCATCCAGGTACTGATGCAACTGTCCGTCCCGAGGCAGTGGATCATTTTACATGCAGCTAGTGATCACACCATCCAGGTAGTGATGTAACTGTCCTTCCCGAAGCAGTGGATCATCTCACATGCAGCTAGTGATCACACCATCCAGGTAGTAAAATAACTGTCCGTCCCGAGGCAGTGGATCATCTTACATGCAGCTAGTGATCACATAATCCAGATACTGATGTAACTGTCCTTCCCGAAGCAGTGGATCATCTCACATGCAGCTAGTGATCACACCATCCAGGTAGTAAAATAACTGTCCTTCCCGAGGCAGTGGATCATCTTACATGCAGCTAGTGATCACACCATCCATGTGGTGAAGTAACTGTCCTTCCCGAGGCAGTGGATCACCTCACATGCAGCTAGTGATCACACCATCCAGGTAGTGATGTCACTGTCCTTCCCGAGGCAGTGGATCATCTTACATGCAGCTAGTGATCACACCATCCAGGTAGTGATGTAACTGTCCTTCCCGAGGCAGTGGATCATCTTACATGCAGCTAGTGATCACACCATCCAGGTAGTAATGTAACTGTCCTTCCCGAGGCAGTGGATCATCTTACATGCAGCTAGTGATCACACCATCCAGGTACTGATGGCACTGCCCGTCCCGAGGCAGTGGATAACCTTACATGCAGCTAGTGATCACACCATCCAGGTACTGATGCAACTGTCCGTCCCGAGGCAGTGGATCATTTTACATGCAGCTAGTGATCACACCATCCAGGTAGTGATGTAACTGTCCTTCCCGAAGCAGTGGATCATCTTACATGCAGCTAGTGAGCACACCATCCAGGTACTGATGGCACTGTCCTTCCCGAGGCAGTGGATCACCTTACATGCAGTTAGTGATCACACCATCCAGGTACTGATGGCACTGTCCTTCCCGAGGCAGTGGATCACCTCACATGCAGCTAATGATCACACCATACAGGTAGTTATGTAACTCTCCTTCCCGAGGCAGTGGATCACCTTACAAGAAGCTAATGATCACACCATCCAGGTACTGATGGCACTGTCCTTCCCGAGGCAGCGGATCATCTTACATGCAGCAAGTGATCACACCATCCAGGTACTGATGGCACTGTCCGTCCCGAGGCAGTGGATCATCTTACATGCAGCTAGTGATCACACCATCCAGGTAGTGATGTAACTGTCCTTCCCGAGGCAGTGGATCACCTTACATGCAGTTAGTGATCACACCATCCAGGTAGTGATGTCACTGTCCTTCCCGAGGCAGTGGATCATCTTACATGCAGCTAATGATCACACCATACAGGTACTGATGGCACTGTCCTTCCCTAGGCAGTGGATCACCTTACAAGCAGCTAATGATCACACCATCCAGGTACTGATGGCAATGTCCTTCCCGAGGCAGTGGATCATCTTACATGCAGCTAGTGATCACACCATCCAGGTACTGATGGCACTGTTCGTCCCGAGGCAGTTGATAACCTTACATGCAGCTAGTGATCCACCATCCAGGTAGTGATGTAACTGTCCGTCCCGAGGCAGTGGATCATCTTACATGCAGCTAGTGATCACACCATCCAGGTAGTGATGGCACTGTCCGTCCCGAGGCAGTGGATCATCTTACATGCAGCTAGTGATCACACCATCCAGGTACTGATGGCAATGTCCTTCCCGAGGCAGTGGATCATCTTACATGCAGCTAGTGATCACACCATCCAGGTACTGATGGCACTGTTCGTCCCGAGGCAGTTGATAACCTTACATGCAGCTAGTGATCACACCATCCAGGTAGTGATGTAACTGTCCGTCCCGAGGCAGTGGATCAACTCACATGCAGCTAGTGATCACACCATCCAGGTACTGATGGCACTGTCCTTCCCGAGGCAGTGGATCATCTTACATGCAGCTAGTGATCCCACCATCCAGGTACTGATGGCACTGTCCTTCCCGAGGCAGTGGATCACCTCACATGCAGCTAGTGATCACACCATCCAGGTAGTGATGTAACTGTCCTTCCCGAGGCAGTGGATCATCTTACATGCAGCTAGTGATCACACCATCCAGGTAGTTATGTTACTGTCCTTCCCGAGGCAGTGGATCACCTTACATGCAGCTAGTTATCACACCTTCCATGTGGTGATGTAACTGTCCTTCCCGAGGCAGTGGATCACCTCACATGCAGCTAGTGATCACACCATCCAGGTAGTGATGTAACTGTCCTTCCCGAGGCAGTGGATCATCTTACATGCAGCTAGTGATCACACCATCCAGGTAGTAATGTAACTGTCCTTCCCGAGGCAGTGGATCATCTTACATGCAGCTAGTGATCACACCATCCAGGTACTGATGGCACTGTCCGTCCCGAGGCATTGGATCATCTTACATGCAGCTAGTGATCACACCATCCAGGTAGTGATGTAACTGTCCTTCCCGAGGCAGTGGATCATCTTACATGCAGCTAATGATCACACCATCAAGGTACTGATGGCACTGTCCTTCCCGAGGCAGTGAATCACCTTCCATGCAGCTAAAATCGATGATCACACCATACAGGTAGTTATGTAACTGTCCGTCCCGAGGCAGTGGATCATCTTACATGCAGCTAATAATCACACCATCCAGGTAGTGATGTAACTGTCCTTCCCGAGGCAGTGGATCATCTTACATGCAGCTAGTGATCATACGATCCAGGTACTGTTGGCACTGTCCTTCCCGAGGCAGTGGATCATCTTACATGCAGCTAGTGATCCCACCATCCAGGTACTGATGGCACTGTCCTTCCCGAGGCAGTGGATCACCTCACATGCAGCTAGTGATCACACCATCCAGGTAGTGATGTAACTGTCCTTCCCGAGGCAGTGGATCATCTTACATGCAGCTAGTGATCACACCATCCAGGTAGTAATGTTACTGTCCTTCCCGAGGCAGTGGATCATCTTACATGCAGCTAGTGATCACACCATCCAGGTACTGATGGCACTGTTCGTCCCGAGGCAGTTGATAACCTTACATGCAGCTAGTGATCCACCATCCAGGTAGTGATGTAACTGTCCTTCCCGAGGCAGTGGATCATCTTACATGCAGCTAGTGATCACACCATCCAGGTACTGATGGCACCGTGTCCGTCCCGAGGCAGTGGATCATCTTACATGCAGCTAGTGATCACACCATCCAGGTAGTGATGGCACTGTCCGTCCCGAGGCAGTGGATAACCTTACATGTAGCTAGTGATCACACCATCCAGGTACTGATGGCACTGTCCGTCCCGAGGCATTGGATCATCTTACATGCAGCTAGTGATCACACCATCCAGGTAGTGATGTAACTGTCCTTCCCGAGGCAGTGGATCATCTTACATGCAGCTAGAGATCACACCATCCAGGTACTGATGTCACTGTCCTTCCCGAGGCAGTGGATCACCTCACATGCAGCTAGTGATCACACCATCCAGGTAGTGATGTAACTGTCCGTCCCGAGGCAGTGGATCAACTCACATGCAGTTAGTGATCACACCATCCAGGTAGTGATGTAACTGTCCTTCCCGAGGCAGTGGATCATCTTACATGCAGCTAGTGATCACACCATCCAGGTAGTAATGTAACTGTCCTTCCCGAGGCAGTGGATCATCTTACATGCAGCTAGTGATCACACCATCCAGGTACTGATGGCACTGTCCGTCCCGAGGCAGTGGATAACCTTACATGTAGCTAGTGATCACACCATCCAGGTACTGATGGCACTGTCCGTCCCGAGGCATTGGATCATCTTACATGCAGCTAGTGATCACACCATCCAGGTAGTGATGTAACTGTCCTTCCCGAGGCAGTGGATCATCTTACATGCAGCTAGTGATCACACCATCCAGGTACTGATGTAACTGTCCGTCCCGAGGCAGTGGATCATCTTACATGCAGCTTGTGATCACACCATCCAGGTAGTAATGTAACTGTCCTTCCCGAGGCAGTGGATCATCTTACATGCAGCTAGTGATCACACCATCCAGGTACTGATGGCACTGTCCGTCCCGAGGCAGTGGATAACCTTACATGTAGCTAGTGATCACACCATCCAGGTACTGATGGCACTGTCCGTCCCGAGGCATTGGATCATCTTACATGCAGCTAGTGATCACACCATCCAGGTAGTGATGTAACTGTCCTTCCCGAGGCAGTGGATCACCTCACATGCAGCTAGTGATCACACCATCCAGGTACTGATGTAACTGTCCGTCCCGAGGCAGTGGATCATCTTACATGCAGCTAATGATCACACCATCCAGGTAGTTATGTAACTGTCCTTCCCGAGGCAGTGGATCATCTTACATGCAGCTAGAGATCACACCATCCAGGTACTGATGGCACTGTCCGTCCCGAGGCAGTGGATCATCTTACATGCAGCTAATGATCACACCATCCAGGTAGTGATGTAACTGTCCGTCCCGAGGCAGTGGATCATCTTACATGCAGCTAATGATCACACCATCCAGGTAGTGATGTACCTGTCCGTCCCGAGGCAGTGGATCATCTTACATGCAGCTAGTGATCACACCATCCAGGTACTGATGTAACTGTCCGTCCCGAGGCAGTGGATCATCTTACATGCAGCTAATGATCACACCATCCAGGTAGTGATGTAACTGTCCGTCCCGAGGCAGTGGATCATCTTACATGCAGCTAGTGATCACACCATCCAGGTACTGATGGCAATGTCCGTCCCGAGGCAGTGGATCATCTTACATGCAGCTAGTGATCACACCATCCAGGTACTGATGGCACTGTCCGTCCCGAGGCAGTGGATAACCTTACATGCAGCTAGTGATCACACCATCCAGGTAGTGATGTAACTGTCCTTCCCGAGGCAGTGGATAACCTTACATGCAGCTAGTGATCACACCATCCAGGTACTGATGGCACTGTCCGTCCCGAGGCAGTGGATAACCTTACATGCAGCTAGTGATCACACCATCCAGGTAGTGATGTAACTGTCCTTCCCGAGGCAGTGGGTCATCTTACATGCAGCTAGTGATCATACCATCCAGGTACTGATGGCACTGTCCGTCCCGAGGCAGTGGATCATCTTACATGCAGCTAGTGATCACACCATCCAGGTACTGATGGCACTGCCCGTCCCGAGGCAGTGGATCATCTTACATGCAGCTAGTGATCACACCATCCAGGTAGTTATGGCAATGTCCGTCCCGAGGCAGTGGATAACCTTACAGGCAGCTAGAGATCACACCATCCAGGTAGTGATGGCAATGTCCGTCCCGAGACAGTGGATCATCTTACAGGCAGCTAGAGATCACACCATCCAGGTAGTGATGGCACTGTCCGTCCCGAGACAGTGGATCATCTTACATGCAGCTAGAGATCACACCATCCAGGTAGTGATGGCACTATCCGTCCCGAGGCAGTGGATCATCTTACATGCAGCTAGTGATCACACCATCCAGGTAGTTATGGCAATGTCCGTCCCGAGGCAGTGGATAACCTTACAGGCAGCTAGAGATCACACCATCCAGGTAGTGATGGCACTGTCCGTCCCGAGGCAGTGGATCATCTTACACGCAGCTAGTGATCACACCATCCAGGTAGTGATGGCAATGTCCGTCCCGAGGCAGTGGATCATCTTACATGCAGCTAGTGATCACACCATCCAGGTAGTGATGGCAATGTCCGTCCAGAGGCAGTGGATCATCTTACATGCAGCTAGTGATCACACCATCCAGGTACTGATGGCACTGTCCGTCCCGAGGCAGTGGATAACCTTACATGCAGCTAGTGATCACACCATCCAGGTAGTGATGTAACTGTCCTTCCCGAGGCAGTGGGTCATCTTACATGCAGCTAGTGATCATACCATCCAGGTACTGATGGCACTGTCCGTCCCGAGGCAGTGGATCATCTTACATGCAGCTAGTGATCACACCATCCAGGTACTGATGGCACTGTCCGTCCCGAGGCAGTGGATCATCTTACATGCAGCTAGTGATCACACCATCCAGGTACTGATGGCACTGTCCGTCCCGAGGCAGTGGATCATCTTACATGCAGCTAGTGATCACACCATCCAGGTAGTGATGTAACTGTCCTTCCCGAGGCAGTGGATCATCTTACATGCAGCTAATGATCACACCATCCAGGAAGCAATGTCACTGTCCGTCCCGAGGCAGTGGATCATCTTACATGCAGCTAATGATCACACCATCAAGGTACTGATGGCACTGTCCTTCCCGAGGCAGTGAATCACCTTACATGCAGCTAATGATCACACCATACAGGTAGTTATGTAACTGTCCGTCCCGAGGCAGTGGATCATCTTACATGCAGCTAGAGATCACACCATCCAGGTAGTGATGTAACTGTCCTTCCCGAGGCAGTGGATCATCTTACATGCAGCTAGTGATCACACCATCCAGGTACTGATGGCAATGTCCGTCCCGAGGCAGTGGATCATCTTACATGCAGCTAGTGATCACACCATCCAGGTACTGATGGCACTGTCCGTCCCGAGGCAGTGGATAACCTTACATGCAGCTAGTGATCACACCATCCAGGTAGTGATGTAACTGTCCTTCCCGAGGCAGTGGATAACCTTACATGCAGTTAGTGATCACACCATCCAGGTAGTGATGGCAATGTCCGTCCCGAGGCAGTGGATCATCTTACATGCAGCTAGTGATCACACCATCCAGGTAGTTATGTAACTGTCCTTCCCGAGGCAGTGGATCATCTTACATGCAGCTAGTGATCACACCATCCAGGTAGTGATGTAACTGTCCTTCCCGAGGCAGTGGATCATCTTACATGCAGCTAGAGATCACACCATCCAGGTAGTTATGTAACTGTCCTTCCCGAGGCAGTGGATCATCTTACATGCAGCTAGTGATCACACCATCCAGGTAGTTATGTAACTGTCCTTCCCGAGGCAGTGGATCATCTTACATGCAGCTAGTGATCACACCATCCAGGTAGTGATGTAACTGTCCTTCCCGAGGCAGTGGATCATCTTACAAGCAGCTAATGATCACACCATCCAGGTACTGATGGCACTGTCCGTCCCGAGGCAGTGGATCACCTCACATGCAGCAAGTGATCACACCATCCAGGTAGTGATGGCACTGTCCGTCCCGAGGCAGTGGATCATCTTACATGCAGCTAGAGATCACACCATCCAGGTAGTTATGTAACTGTCCTTCCCGAGGCAGTGGATCATCTTACAGGCAGCTAGTGATCACACCATCCAGGTACTGATGGCACTGTCTGTCCCGAGGCAGTGGATCACCTCACATGCAGCTAGTGATCACACCATCCAGGTAGTGATGGCACTGTCCGTCCCGAGGCAGTGGATCATCTTACATGCAGCTAGAGATCACACCATCCAGGTAGTGATGGCACTATCCGTCCCGAGGCAGTGGATCATCTTACAAGCAGCTAGAGATCACACCATCCAGGTAGTTATGTAACTGTCCTTCCCGAGGCAGTGGATCATCTTACATGCAGCTAGTGATCACACCATCCAGGTACTGATGTAACTGTCCTTCCCGAGGCAGTGGATCATCTTACATGCAGCTAGAGATCACACCATCCAGGTAGTTATGTAACTGTCCTTCCCGAGGCAGTGGATCATCTTACATGCAGCTAGTGATCACACCATCCAGGTAGTGATGTAACTGTCCTTCCCGAGGCAGTGGATCATCTTACAAGCAGCTAGTGATCACACCATCCAGGTACTGATGGCACTGTCCGTCCCGAGGCAGTGGATCACCTTACATGCAGCTAGAGATCACACCATCCAGGTAGTTATGTAACTGTCCTTCCCGAGGCAGTGGATCATCTTACATGCAGCTAGTGATCACACCATCCAGGTAGTGATGTAACTGTCCTTCCCGAGGCAGTGGATCATCTTACAAGCAGCTATTGATCACACCATCCAGGTACTGATGGCACTGTCCGTCCCGAGGCAGTGGATCACCTCACATGCAGCAAGTGATCACACCATCCAGGTAGTGATGGCACTGTCCGTCCCGAGGCAGTGGATCATCTTACATGCAGCTAGAGATCACACCATCCAGGTAGTTATGTAACTGTCCTTCCCGAGGCAGTGGATCATCTTACAGGCAGCTAGTGATCACACCATCCAGGTACTGATGGCACTGTCTGTCCCGAGGCAGTGGATCACCTCACATGCAGCTAGTGATCACACCATCCAGGTAGTGATGGCACTGTCCGTCCCGAGGCAGTGGATCATCTTACATGCAGCTAGAGATCACACCATCCAGGTAGTGATGGCACTATCCGTCCCGAGGCAGTGGATCATCTTACAAGCAGCTAGAGATCACACCATCCAGGTAGTTATGTAACTGTCCTTCCCGAGGCAGTGGATCATCTTACATGCAGCTAGTGATCACACCATCCAGGTACTGATGCAACTGTCCTTCCCGAGGCAGTGGATCATCTTACATGCAGCTAGAGATCACACCATCCAGGTAGTTATGTAACTGTCCTTCCCGAGGCAGTGGATCATCTTACATGCAGCTAGTGATCACACCATCCAGGTAGTGATGTAACTGTCCTTCCCGAGGCAGTGGAACATCTTACAAGCAGCTAGTGATCACACCATCCAGGTACTGATGGCACTGTCCGTCCCGAGGCAGTGGATCACCTTACATGCAGCTAGAGATCACACCATCCAGGTAGTTATGTAACTGTCCTTCCCGAGGCAGTGGATCATCTTACAGGCAGCTAGTGATCACACCATCCAGGTACTGATGGCACTGTCTGTCCCGAGGCAGTGGATCACCTCACATGCAGCTAGTGATCACACCATCCAGGTAGTGATGGCACTGTCCTTCCCGAGGCAGTGGATCATCTTACATGCAGCTAGAGATCACACCATCCAGGTAGTGATGGCACTGTCCTTCCCGAGGCAGTGGATCATCTTACATGCAGCTAGTGATCACACCATCCAGGTACTGATGGCACTGTCCTTCCCGAGGCAGTGGATCATCTTACATGCAGCTAGAGATCACACCATCCAGGTAGTTATGTAACTGTCCTTCCCGAGGCAGTGGATCATCTTACATGAAGCTATTGATCACAGCATCCAGGTACTGATGGCACTGTCCGTCCCGAGGCAGTGGATCATCTTACATGCAGCTAGAGATCACACCATCCAGGTAGTGATGGCACTGTCCTTCCCGAGGCAGTGGATCATCTTACATGCAGCTAGAGATCACACCATCCAGGTACTGATGGCACTGTCCTTCCCGAGGCAGTGGATCATCTTACATGCAGCTAGAGATCACACCATCCAGGTAGTTATGTAACTGTCCTTCCCGAGGCAGTGGATCATCTTACATGAAGCTATTGATCACAGCATCCAGGTAGTAATGTAACTGTCCTTCCCGAGGCAGTGGATCACCTCACATGCAGCTAGTGATCACACCATCCAGGTACTGATGGCACTGTCCGTCCCGAGGCAGTGGATCATCTTACATGCAGCTAGAGATCACACCATCCAGGTAGTGATGGCACTGTCCTTCCCGAGGCAGTGGATCATCTTACATGCAGCTAGAGATCACACCATCCAGGTAGTGATGGCACTGTCCTTCCCGAGGCAGTGGATCATCTTACATGCAGCTAGAGATCACACCATCCAGGTAGTTATGTAACTGTCCTTCCCGAGGCAGTGGATCATCTTACAGGCAGCTAGTGATCACACCATCCAGGTACTGATGGCACCGTCTTTCCCGAGGCAGTGGATCACCTCACATGCAGCTAGTGATCACACCATCCAGGTAGTGATGGCACTGTCCGTCCCGAGGCAGTGGATCATCTTACATGCAGCTAGAGATCACACCATCCAGGTAGTGATGTAACTGTCCTTCCCGAGGCAGTGGATCATCTTACATGCAGCTAGATATCACACCATCCAGGTAGTGATGTAACTGTCCTTCCCGAGGCAGTGGATCACCTTACATGCAGCTACAGATCACACCATCCAGGTAGTTATGTAACTGTCCTTCCCGAGGCAGTGGATCATCTTACATGCAGCTAATGATCACACCATCCAGGTAGTTATGTAACTGTCCTTCCCGAGGCAGTGGATCATCTTACAAGCAGCTAATGATCACACCATCCAGGTAGTGATGGCACTGGCCGTCCCGAGGCAGTGGATCATCTTACATGCAGCTAATGATCACACCATCCAGGTAGTAATGTAACTGTCCTTCCCGAGGCAGTGGATCATCTTACATGCAGCTAGAGATCACACCATACAGGTAGTGATGGCACTGTCCGTCCCGAGGCAGTGGATCATCTTACATGCAGCTAGTGATCACACCATCCAGGTACTGATGGCACTGTCCTTCCCGAGGCAGTGGATCACCTTACATGCAGCTAGAGATCACACCATCCAGGTAGTGATGTAACTGTCCTTCCCGAGGCAGTGGATCATCTTACATGCAGTTAGTGATCACACCATCCAGGTACTGATGTCACTGTCCTTCCCGAGGCAGTGAATCACCTTACAGGCAGCTAATGATCACACCATACAGGTAGTTATGTAACTGTCCTTCCCGAGGCAGTGAATCACCTTACAGGCAGCTAATGATCACACCATACAGGTAGTTATGTAACTGTCCTTCCCGAGGCAGTGGATCATCTTACATGAAGCTAGTGATCACAGCATCCAGGTAGTGATGGCTGAACTGAACTTTATTCAAGAACTCAGACTGCAAACAGCAGCATAAGAGGTACATAAACATATATACATTGATACAATATACAATATAATAGGTATGTACAGCTGGTATAAAGGTACATATGATTATAAAAGCTATTTCTTGAACAAAGACATAATGATTTTACAAAAATTTTAGAGTTTTCTTAAAGTTCCTAGCTTAGTAGAATTAAATAAAATATTCATTTTGTACATATTTGGCCTATTGTAATAAAATTTGTGAATATACTTTTCTCTTTCTGATTGTAATATAGGACAAACAAATAAATAATGAAATTCGTCCCCAAGATCGTTTAAATTACAAAGAGTACATTTTCTTTCATGAACTGGGATATTTTTCCATCTACCGGTCTCGATTGGCAGAAAGTGATTAGCTGTTCGAAATCTTAACAAGTTATTGTAATTAAAAAAATGTAGGTATTGTTCAAACTGGAGAGATGGATTTTTGAAGATATTGTATATAGTTGCTTTGGAAGAATTTTCAATTGTTGATAACAAAATTTGCTGAAAAATATCTTTTAATTTGCTTTTAACTATAGATTTTAGCCAAATGGTACTTTTGAAATTTTGAGATTTCCAAACAAAACTCAGTCCAAGATCATCAAAAATTCGTTTGATATAACATATCCATTTGTGTGAACATTTGCAAAAGAGGAAATCATTAAATAACAATTTATAAACAAGAAGGCACAATTTTGACGATTTACCAGTCAGAATTTTGGCCCAAAAACATACCATTCTGCATTTAATAATATTTACAAGCGGGAATCGACCAAACTCGCCATAGACCATGTAGTTGGGGGTACCTTTGCGCAATGACGACAAATATTTAAGGAATCGTAGATGGACATTTTCAAAACAGGACGCATTTTCAAAACCCCAGACTTCACATCCATATATATAAAAGAATTGGGGTAATCATACAATCAAATAATTTCAAATGACAGTAAATAGAAAGTTTAAGTTTTCTTCCTTGACTTAATACGAAAAACATTGCCTTTGTAGCCTTTTCAACCAACAAACTTTTGGTTTTAGTGAATTTATTATTTTTCTGAAGTGATATTCCGAGATAAGGATAGCAATGTACATTATCAAGAATGGTTACTCCAATATTAAAATTTCTTTTATATTCTTTTTTGGAGCCACCGAAAATTAAAATTTTAGATTTGGATGCGTTGATTTAAAGCCTCCATTTGTTACAGTAATTGTTAAAAGAATCCAACATTTTTTGTAAATCATTTGGGTCTGAAGACATAAGTACTGTATCATCAGCATATAATAATGCAAAGAGTGTAATAAGTGTATCTAGGCGGTTATGAAAATCAACAGGGTTTAGTTGTAAACCGGAACATGAATCTGAAGCTAATGCATCTTCAAGATCGTTCAGAAAAAGTGAAAACAAAATAGGAGACAAATTCTCTCCTTGGCGGACACCTTGCTTGCACAAAAAGAAGTCAGAATAATTACCGCCGTTACCAACACAGGATTTTATATTTTGGTACATGTTAAAAATGACCTTGAAGCATTTTCCAGATATGTTATTTTGCAAAAGTTTTTGCCAGAGCCCTGATCTCCATACGGTATCAAATGCTTTTTGAAAATCAATAAATGCGCAATAAAGTTTCTTTTTGCGGCATTTTAACAGTTCCGAAAGATGGTACAAAGTGAAAATATGATCTCTAGGCGAATATCCTTTTCTGAAACCAGCCTGAGCCTCGAGTCCCGAGGCAGTGGGTCATCTTACATGCAGCTAGTGATCACACCATCCAGGTACTGATGGCACTGTCCGTCCCGAGGCAGTGGGTCATCTTACATGCAGCTAGTGATCACACCATCCAGGTAGTGATGGCACTGTCCGTCCCGAGGCAGTGGGTCATCTTACATGCAGCTAGTGATCACACCATCCAGGTAGTGATGGCACTGTCCGTCCCGAGACAGTGGAAAACCTTAAATACAGCTAATGATCACACCATCCAGGAAGCAATGTCACTGTCCGTCCCGAGGCATTTGATCACCTTACCTGCAACTATTGATCACAATATCCAGGTAGGGCTGATGTCCCTGGTTCCACCTGTACTGATTGATACCAGAGACAATTTGGAAGTCATAACGTTAAACACGAGCTGTCCATACACAACCCGGCGCAGCGGCATAGTTAACTTCCTCTCGGTCTCATATTTTCGTAAAGAATGAATTGAAGTTCATGTACATGTATTAATGCTAATAAGGAACAGATGGTCACAGATACATTTGAAAGACCTTTTTTATTCTGGCGGACTAGAATTTTCTCTTTTTTATTTCTGTTCTGTGAAGCCAGATTGTATGGCTCCTTACTTATACCCAATCACTGTGAAGTCCAGACTGTATTATTTCTTACTTATACACAATCACCGAGAAATCCAAGCTGTATTATGTCTTACTTATAAGCCATCACCGAGAAGTCGAAGCTGTATTAATTCCTACGTATACCCAATCACGGTGAAGTTACCAGACAGTAATATTTCTTACTTATACACAATCAAGGTGAAGTCCAGATTGTAATATTGCTTACTTATACACAAACACGGTGAAGTTCAGACTGTATTACTTCTTAAAACAAAGTTACGTAAACATTAGGATAGTTCTGTGATCGTAGTTAGGTGACAAAAGTCTTCAATAGTTTACTAATTTACGAAAAGGCTCCAATAGTTTAAAAACCGATACCAAGAATTGTTCCAGTCAGATTGAATGCGCTCGAACGCAGCCGCCTGAAATCCGAGAAAAGAGGTAAAATACAAAAGCTAACCTATTAGCGACTTCACGTATCATATTGAGGTCAATGAAAATCGCAACAGTTCAAAGATGACCGTAAAGTTGCTAAATAACACGTACCAGAAGAACAGAAAAAATAGCTATATTATATAAAAGGTCTCAGAAACGATAATAACTATCACGGTGAAGTCCAGACTGTATTATTGTTTACTTATACACAATCACGGTGAAGTCCATACTGTATTATTGTTTATTTATACAAAATCACGGTGAAGTCAAGACTGTAATATTGTTTACATATACACCATCACGGTGAAGTCAAGACTGTATTATTGTTTACTTATACACCATCAGGGTGGAGTCCAGACTGTATTATTGTTTACATATACACAATCAGGGTGGAGTCCAGACTGTATTATTGTTTACATATACACCATCAGGGTGAAGTCCAGACTGTATTATTGTTTACATATACACAATCATGGTGAAGTCCAGACTGTATTATTCCTTACTTATAAACTATCACGGTGAAGTCCAGACTGTATTAGTGTTTACATATACACAATCACGGTGAAGTCCAGACTGTATTATTGTTTACTTATACACTATCACGGTGAAGTCCATACTGTATTATTGTTTATTTATACAAAATCACGGTGAAGTCCAGACTGTATTATTGTTTACATATACACCATCACGGTGAAGTCCAGACTGTATTATTGTTTACTTATACACCATCACGGTGAAGTCCAGACTGTATTATTGTTTACATATACACCATCACGGTGAAGTCCAGACTGTATTATTCCTTACTTATACACCATCACGGTGAAGTCCAGACTGTATTATTGTTTACTTATAAACTATCACGGTGAAGTCCAGACTGTAATATTGTTTACTTATACACCACCACGGTGAAGTCCAGACTGTATTATTGTTTACATATACACAATCACGGTGAAATCCAGACTGTATTATTGTTTACGTATACACAATCACGGTGAAGTCCAGACTGTATTATTCCTTACTTATAAACTATCACGGTGAAGTCCAGACTGTATTATTGTTTATTTATACAAAATCACGGTGAAGTCCAGACTGTATTATTGTTTACATATACACCATCACGGTGAAATCCAGACTGTATTATTGTTTACATATACACCATCAGGGTGAAGTCCAGACTGTATTATTGTTTACATATACACCATCACGGTGAAGTCCAGACTGTATTATTGTTTACTTATACACCATCACGGTGAAGTCTAGACTGTATTATTGTTTACATATACACCATCACGGTGAAGTCCAGACTGTATTATTCCTTACTTATACACCATCACGGTGAAGTCCAGACTGTATTATTGTTTACTTATACACAATCACGGTGAAATCCAGACTGTATCATTGTTTACATATACACCATCACGGTGAAGTCCAGACTGTATTATTGTTTACTTATAAACTATCACGGTGAAGTCCAGACTGTAATATTGTTTACTTATACACCACCACGGTGAAGTCCAGACTGTATTATTGTTTACATATACACAATCACGGTGAAATCCAGACTGTATTATTGTTTACGTATACACAATCACGGTGAAGTCCAGACTGTATTATTCCTTACTTATAAACTATCACGGTGAAGTCCAGACTGTATTATTGTTTACTTATACACCATCATGGTGAAGTCCAGACTGTATTATTCCTTACTTATACATAATCACGGTGGAGTCCAGACTGTATTATTGTTTACTTATACACAATCACGGTGAAGTCCAGACTGTATTACTTCTTACCTATACACAATCACGGTGAAGTCCAGACTGTATTATTGTTTACGTATACACAATCACGGTGAAGTCCAGACTGTATTACTTCTTAAAACAAAGTTACGTAAACATTAGGATAGTTCTGTGATCGTAGTTAGGTGACACAAGTCTCCAATAGTTTACTTATTTACGGAAAGTCTCCAATAGTTTAAAAACCGATACCAAGAATTGTTCCCGTCAGATTGAATGCGCTCGAACGCAGCCGCCTGAATCCCGAGAAAAGTGGTATAATACAAAAGCCCGTGCTAACCTATTGGCGACTTCACGTAACATGTTGAGGTCAATGAAAATCGCAACAGTTCAAAGATGACCGTAAAGTTGATAAATAACACGCACCAGAAGAACAGAAAAAGTATCTATATTATATAAAAAGTCTCAGAAACGATAATAACTACCGGCAAACATACATTGTATATTAGAAATCAAAGCAAAAGTATGGATGAACGGATCCCGGTTCGATTAGTAAATTATCTTACTGAAACCAAACTGGTAATACGAGTATACATTGAGAAAAAAAATGATCAAAAACCTTTGTTTTACAAAGCTTGACTGATTGATTCCGGTCTTATGTACAAAATTATAATACTTTATTAATCAAATTTAAACGTAAATATAGAAACCTCGAAGGGACTAAGATGAAAGAAAAAGTTGTTTTGCCCGATTGTAATTACACATACTTTTCTACTTATGATGACAAAATTATCTCTTAATAAACAAAATGTACGAATAAAGATATGAGATCGTTAAAACTGATAATGATGTCTTTGTGAGGGGATATACATGTATATAAATACAATTGAATAGTAATTGCTATAGATACGAATTTTAGTAAAGAGATGTGTTGGAGATGTCTTTACTTTACTTCACTGGCCTTAAGCATCGTTTTATCTTGAAAATTCAACTCAGAATCTAAAAATGAAACTTAGTATTTTGAAAATTCAACAAGATGAATTGGTTTTCATCACGTTGAAATATTAATCTTCTTATATAATGGCTCGGAGCTTCCAAGAAAAGGTTTCTCATGACAAACAGTGCAGAAACCTCGTGTTACTCTACAGCGCGTAGTGTCATTGGGAAATAGTATACACTCAACGAGAAATGTTAACACCATCCAATGTTCAATATTAAAATATCATATTATGATCAATAAAAAAAACTTGATATTGATTTTGTGGGTTATTCTGTAAAGAAGATACAATTTGAGTCGGCGATGTGAGTAGCAAGATACATGACTCGTTCATAAGAAGGGTATTCTAAGATTGTAATACTTTAATGCTGAAACTTTAAGTATGTCTCATATTTGCCCTATTCAAGTGACTCCGAAACGACAAACAGTAAAAATGGCCACATAACTAACTTATATTGGGGCGGTCTATAGGTCTTCAAGACCATCGCTTTAATCTTCGACCCCGCTGTAGTTGGTCGAATAACTGCCTTTAAGATATATATTTGTATACATGCCTGTCTGTTTGTAATGTTATTACTAAATGTAACTAAACTTGTTGTATAAATTAATGTAATAACATTAATTGATGTAATAACATTGTTGTTGAGTTAATATATAAATATCGTCTTGTAAAGCGATATTTGCACATTGAAAGATTGCCAGTGCCAGGCCCAATAGAAATGATTAGATTTAAACATATTCGCAACGAATAAACTAAAACGAATCGGGATGTTTCATTGATGACTGAAATGGAACCCAATAGAATGTGTAGATTGCTTATGAAGAGGGTCAGTATTGAACACTGATCTGGTACTAAACTCGCTTCGTCGGCGAGACTTAAGGGGAGACTCATTAATGTTGTTTTAACAGAGAAGACAATAGTCTGTCATCGCCTAGGCAAGTATATGACAACACTAGATACCTCGAGTTAAGGAATATATGAAGACATTTCAGAGTCTTCCTATATTTTATTTTATTTTTCAAATTTAGGCATTTTCCCCTTTAAATGTTCATTTCGAAGAGGACAAGTTAGTCTGGGAGGAGAATAGAGGACGTATCTACACACTGCAGTATCCTCGCTGAATATAAACAGCGCCAGAATGGGGATACAGGGTGTTGTGTTGGGGGGCAGGCCACCCTGAGTCTGTCACGCCTCGCTTGATCCCTGACCTCCCGGGTGCTTCCACTCAATAAAGCCCTCTCCCCCGTATCAATGCCACCCCTCAGTTCTTCTCTCCCCTATATTTTTGTAAGGCGGAAATACAAACAGTGTTACTCAAATTTCGGCACGTGTTCTTGCTTACAGAAAAGCAAAAATTAATTTCAGATCACGTCTTTTTACATAAAAATCCGATTGGAAAGCTGTTACTTTTCTGTTATTCTGATGACTTCCCTTATGGCGCGTTGCGCAGAATTAATGATGATAAGACAAAACCTAGTTTTACAGTGATACTGAACACTTTAATGTAAAAGATAGGAAATTGATTTTAGTTTCATATTGTGTTAATATTATCATCTGACAAACGCTTTATTTTACATCTTTGTCATGTGGTGATTTCGCATTTCATTAGGTGGAACGTTCTGCATTTACAGTTTAATTCTGACAATGGATATTCCTTTAACATCTTTGACATTTACAGTTTATCATTAAAATGAAGACATGAGAAAGTTAAAACAAAAACTTAACCATTAAACCAACAGATTCATGTCCTCGATACCTAGAGAACAACACAATGGCAGAATTCGGGTACAAATTAAAATTTTAAGATAATAAACCGAAGTTAAATGTTAATAATTTCATAAAAAAACATAATGATGGCAATTTTGGTTTCAAATTTCCCCGCAAGTAGTCGAATGGCATTACAACTCAAGTGAGGCAAACAAAAGGGTTACGAGGACTGTATTAGAATTAGAAGACGTATTAAACTGTATTAGTATTAGAAGACGAAAATCTATTTTATATAATTAGCATTTTATATAAATCTTTATGCCTTCCATTGTCTTGCTAGTCTCTCATAATAAGTGATGTGTGTACATGTATCGTTAATAGTGACTTTGTTATCTGTTATTAATGTATTCTTATTGTTATTATATATAGTGAACCTTTTAATCAACTATCTGTCTGTCTGTCTGTCTGTCTGTCTGTCTGCCTTTCACCCAGAGCGAGAGAGAGAGCGCCACCTGGTGACAAATATCCTGTACGCTCTACACCGTGATGTGTCTACACGAGGAACGGTCGATTTGTTGTAGGCGGAACTAAATCATGAATGTTATACATTTAATATGCAACTCGTCATACATACTGATTATTGTTGTTTAAATTAATCAAATCACTTGCTTTTTTATTTTCCCTTTCAGAAAAATCACTCAAAATATAAATATATAATGAAACGCATTTCTAATGATATTTGTTGATTTCATTTACATGTTTATTCATCACGACTACAATGCAGTAAAAGTGAGCCGAGCCGTATAATTAAACAACACCGCGCCGCATACTGCTCCAGAAAATAACTTGCCACCAATTGTAGCAGTTGATATGTAAATGAGGGGGAGTGAGTGGAGTACCTTGAATCCGGGTCCTCACGGATTAGCATAATAATTCATACAACCGGTGAAAAAATGGAACCTTCATATTCATAATGGTGTAAACTAAATCCTTAATTTTGCTGCTATTTTACGAGGAGCGTGTATGATGGATCTACATATGTCGGACCCCCATTTCCCCCCAGTGGGAGGGCCCGTAACGGAACGCTGAGCCCCCAAGACTTTGTTCGCGTTAAATCGAGTCTGTAAGGCCGAGCGGGTGGAGGACTATACATCAATTACGTTATGAAAATGAGTTGATCGATCTGGGATAGGTTCCGACACGCTCATACTCCACACCGGTTGTCTCCCCTAGTTTGCGTTTATTTCGTGTCACTACTCGTTGTTAGAAAGAAACTTTCTCAAATCCGATATTGCATTCTTGGCAAACAATGTATATGGCAATGTATGTAAAGTATTTAGATGGGCGGTCTAAAACACCTGACCTTATTTTATATACTGGAGACAGACATGTGATTAGTAGCCATGCCTAAGTCTGTACATGTATCACATTGTTGGTTCTATATAGAATGCACAAACAATTACCAATATCCTTGTTTTCTGGGCTTGCAAATTAAAAATAAAACTTTTACAGCTAAATTTGCTCAATTAGACCGTGTGCAATTTGTCTACATCTTGATAACGCCAGACACTGTGACTATGTGTTAAATGGTGTACGGCATTGTTTTCGGTTTTCAATTATTACACGTATAAAAATTACCAATAAGATAATATAGACAAAAAGGAAATCTTGGGTTCATTGAAATATTGCAAATATTCTTATCCATCTACGTCTGAACAGTGTTCATGATAGACGACCTACCGTACACTTGGCATAGTGTGTAGAAGCAGGGCTGAATATCACGAGATCAATCAATCATACTTACTTTTGCGGTTTCCTAGTTTTAAGCAATTAAATGGCATTTTGTTGAGAAGGGGTGAATAACAAAAAGAAGAAAATCGTCGTGTACCTTTGTCAGAGTTATTATTCATAAAAGATTAGTGATATTAACTTATGTAACCGGTTCTTGTCGGACCAAGAAGGAAAACCAACAATGCATGGACCGCAGGGCGTGAGGGGTTTATTACGACGTGCGATGCAAGCGTATATCGATACTTGACACCCTGTAAAACAAAACTGCACACAATATAATGCATCAACATATTACATAAATATGCGTAAATATATACCATATTATGTAACCCAACATCACGTAAAAAAATAATGTGTGATTGCCAGCAATTGATCACTTATTATCAGTTACATTATGGCATAAAATAATAAATATATATATATAGGTTAATACATTTGGTAAGTAATTAATAGAAATCATTTCATTATAATATCACGTAGTGAAATATGCACATGCACATGATATAAACGTACAATAATTATCACATATAGTGATCATCGTTATTGCCAATAGGATCATTACGTGATGCCATTGAATGCAAAAGGTTAATTATACAATACAGGAATAAAATATATATTATGCAAAATATCATACCCTGAATGTGGTTCCGGGATGATCAGACCATATAACCACGCTCAGCTGCTGCATTGCTCTCTTGCCTTGAATACAACGCAAATACAGAATACATGTACACGATGCTGTAAATTGAGGGCACGGTGATCAATGAAATGGCCTGTAAGTTACTTTAAATATTCTCTCATTAACTCCATTACACATTCGCTCCGAAAATAAAGAAGAGAAGTAATAAAAGCTTACCTTAGATTAAAATATCATAAATGAAGTAGATTAATTACTTCGGTCAAAGGCTTGCCCTCGTATCGCCTACACCCCATATTGCCTACACCCTGAAAAACCCTCGTATCGCAAACACTTAATGTCACTTCCTCACCCCTATTGTGTAGTATGGTACAGGCCAATTAGCCATTAAAGATGCATCCATTGTGTTTCATACAAAAATTATTTCGCTTTAATACGTGCCAACATACTATTTCAGTTGACACAATTTCACTCAACTTGAATATTCATCCCCAATCGTCAAATGTATCATATTTACTACTTTCAAATTGAAATCGAACAACACCATTACATAAAATAACAGCGAGCACCATTACCATTACAAATTCAAGATTTCTAAAGTTGTGAAATATATGATTTATTAATAGAAACACTTTACATTGCATTATACGTTGATTTTAGTGGCATGATTACTAACCTTAGTTTTGAATAATTATTCTCCAAAACGCAGGTCAAATCACGTCATTTTGCAATGTTAAATGATATAAGACCTGTGCATTATGGAGGCTGGATGATTCATATCGGCAAGGAGAGGACAGATTGGGTTGATTGACAGAAATAGTTTATATAGTAAAAGGACGATGGAAAATGTATCCTGTCTTTTTTTTCAATCTCATAGGTAACTATATTCTTTATATTCAACCGAATATTTACATACAATTGTATCAAATTTAGTTTCGGAAGAACTTTCTATCTGCAGATTTATTCCACTTTCCACCCAAAAGAACACTATACATGTAAGAGAAAGAAAAATAGGTATGGTGTTGAAGCACCCTGCCTGCCTCCAGAGAATACAGCAAGCTGTGGCATTAAGCAACCAACCAACTGAATCACGCTAATCCCGAGCGTTTGACGAGAAACCCTCCTGCCCTGTTATCTGGATCACAAACTTCAAGTATGTTAATAAGATTTGTCACAAGTACGGTTAACAATTGTTGAGAGTTATGATATTGAAACTAGTGGAAAATGATTTGAGAGGGAGCTTTGTGCCGCGATGAGCGGTTCGTCTCAGGCCAACGTGCTTGTGCACATCTAAAGGAGTTCCTATTGTCAGGACAAAATGAGGGCGGTTGTTGTTATTGTGCCGCGAGCTCAGCCTGATCACCCAAGCGCATGTATACACCTTCATTCAGTCCTCGGAGGAAGTCCTATTTTCATTTTAAATTTCAAAGACGAGAACTGTTTTAAGATTCCCGACTAGCTCTGGGCCTCAGCTGCGCCTGCGGAGTTGCTGTGAAGCGTTGTGAACTTGAATGATTGGCTTAAAACACATACAAACAACAAGACAGTGGCGGAATATTGAAATGAGCTCATGCGTTCATCTTTTATGACTTGTCTATGATATAAGTCACGCTTAACGCCCAGCTAAATCTCGTGCATTAAGGATACAGTACGACCGTGGGTCATTCCATTTCGCATGTTCAGGACACGACCTGGAGTAAATTAAAGTGAGAGGCGTATCAAGGTGATTATCATGTAGCTAGAGAGCAGAAAACAAGTCTTAGACACATGTCAAACATGCTCCGTCTGAGGAATGGGTGGAGGGGTGAAATCGCGCTCATAAAGAGACAGAAATTGGTGGAACTAAACCATCTCAGTGTGTTAACATGGACAAGAGAGTCAATATCGAGACCCATTCAGTGTCAGAGGCGAGTAGGGACACAACCAGAAACTTAACATTTGCGGATTAATAAACAGAGGACACGAAGGGGCAAATTCAGTCTGAGTACATGAGAATAAATCACTATCATTACACCAGATGTTCGGTTTGTGAATAATTCAGCTGATTTTCCTACTTCTACTCACAATTTCCCCATGTACTCACCTATGGAGTAATAAAAGCATACAAGGCTAATTTTAAAAAATTAAATGTTCTCGGACATCGGCGCATCACATATGTCCTCATGAATGCTTTTTATTGTTACTTAAAAAATAAATTAAGAATTTGGTGCATCCTTTATGTCAAACCCAAAATCCAATTGTCAGTAAAGAAATGAGTCCGCAGGAACGCATGTGCTTCAGTTTACTTTATTCTACCACTTCCAAGCAATATTTTCATTTTGATGTTTTGAAAACTGAATAAAATCTACTCCTCCATCGTCATTTATTTTTCCAACAAAAAGTGAAATTTGAATTCTATCGCCCTCGTCACTTCTGAGAAAAAATGTGCCCTAGAAACATTTAACTTTTTATGCAGCCTAGTCATGGATGAGGTTGGGTTTCGACACACCACGGTAAAGATAGTTCGCCACAGAAGTCGTGGGGGAAAGAAGACACCGGGCTGCATTTATATTTATTAAAATCATTCACAAAGTTAACAAATAACATGTTAACCACTTAATAGGTTAACACCTGAAAACTTTACTTTAATCGTGCTTCTAATGTGAAAAGAATGGTGTGTATTATTTACTTAATACAATTTTTTATGAACTAATAAACTGAGGGGACAAGATATGCTAAGGGTTCGTATTTGATCCATAGATATATCAAATAAGAATATGATCACCGAGTTCAAGTTATATATCTATAATTATAAAATATATCTATACTTGACAATGTCATCAATCAGTTTTCTAAAATATAACAAACTTTCATGATTGACAATACTTGACCATTGTTTCCCAAATTTAAGTCAATAACAGTTTCGATATTGATTATGATCATAAACATGACCTGAAAAGGTAGGTGATATGCAGACAAACATCTGAGCAAATGCTCAGGTTGTGTTCACGTACACACTCATATTTTATTTAGTTGATATATGTCATACTATACTAAAACATTTCAGGCTTAACTATAATATTCTTAAACTGGTAATTTGGAACATATTAAAATATATATACACTATATCTACAGCTCGAACATTGTAACTGGTTCCGGTTTCAACGCACATAGACAGTGTATCTTCTTAAAACCTAAAGCACAGCTCCTATTGCCTATTGTTGATCAAATGGATACGTGAACATCTATTCTCTAACAGCATGTCTCTATATGTGCCTCGTGGTAATACCATCTCTCTATATGTGCCTCGTGGTAATACAAGTGTTACACAACGTAACAGTGAGACTTTCCTTCAGAACTTGAACGAAAACTTTAACTACGATGAAACCCTGCCCTACAGTAGGGCTTGTGAAGGTTTTCATAGACAGATGAGACTGATTTGGGTTTTTTTGTTGATAAAGTTAGATACTTATCTGTCTTGGCCGTCTACCAGAGAGACGCTGTATAACCAAGAGATATTAGCTGCCGCTGCATACTGCTAATACAGCGAAAGAGCTCTAACTGGCCTTTCCCTTCTTCAATCCAAAAATATATGTTCTCCAAAAGGAAGAAAATCGAAATTAGTATGACGGTAAACTTGATCTTACATATAGTTGTGAGATGCTGAAACGCACTGTTCGTGGCCATGGCCTTGTTTATTCGGAACTAGCCTAGCCAGCTATGAGGGCAATCAGATTCTATATGTCGTGGTAATTAAGGTGTAATAAAATAGTATGCTGATAGCATTTCTCAAACAATTAAAACTGCAAACATGACATTTAAATTGTGTGATATTTATGTTTTAGCTGCTTTGTTTTAATCAAAATAGCCAATGCTGTATGGTCGACGTATCAGATACCGGTTGACAATTACCAACAAAAAATTAAAAATGATGGGGTGAAACGAAACCGTCAGAAATGCTGTGTCGTAGATGAAGTTACTGCCGGGTGAGGTTGTATGATCCAGGTTGCGTGTAATGTTTCTTTACGGTTTTTCTTCAGAGTTTTGGGATTATGCCACCATTTCGCTCGAAAAGATATGGAAATGTGTTGTCGATTGCTAAAATTGCTTTCTTGTGATGTAACGTATTTAGCTGTTCTTGAAATGTGTTCAAATATCAACATCTGCATTCGATATGCTGTTCTATGAGATGGATGATTTACTCATATAAAATGAAAAATGCTGTGAAAATATTAGTATGTATTATAAATCAACCACATGTTAAAATGAAACTTTGTTCAGTCAGCAGTATGAGCGCAATTAAACTTTTTTTGTAATGGATATATGAGGTAACTGAAGCAATGGAAAATGTGAAGGCTACATATGAAAAATGTATCTGCAATGGTATTTTAATCTGTTTATATCATATATTATATAAAAGAAAGTTCCAGGTAGTGAACATCGTCCGGTAAGTGGACATGTTAAGTGGTGAAGATAATAAATATAGCTATATAGAGGGTATCTAACATTTTTCTAGTGATGTTCATTTTTTAATGATCGCATGATGTACAAGAGGGGAAGTGGGCGATCGTAGCCTGTGGCATCAAGAGAGTTAATGTCATCGATGCTGATTGGTCATACTCAGCAACAATTTGAAATGGCAATTGAACAACTTTCACCAACAATACTAGTCTGTCGCTTCGTCTCTCTGAAAAACAAATCCTTAAAAAATACCATTTTATTAAATATTGCAGCAGAGCCTCTGAGAAATGGAAACTCAGATCATGTTTGGAAGTAGGTGAAATGGAAACTCAGATCATGTTTGGAAGTAGGTGAAATGGAAACTCAGATCATGTTTGGAAGAAGGTGAAATGGAAACTCAGATCATGTTTGGAAGAAGGTGAAATGGAAACTCAGATCATGTTTTGAAGAAGGTGAAATGGAAACTCAGATCATGTTTGGAAGTAGGTGAAATGGAAACTCAGATCATGTTTGGAAGAAGGTGAAATGGAAACTCAGATCATGTTTGGAAGTAGGTGAAATGGAAACTCAGATCATGTTTGGCAGAAGGTGAAATGGAAACTCAGATCATGTTTGGAAGAAGGTGAAATGGAAACTCAGATCATGTTTGGAAGAAGGTGAAATGGAAACTCAGATCATGTTTGGAAGAAGGTGAAATGGAAACTCAGATCATGTTTGGAAGAAGGTGAAATGGAAACTCAGATCATGTTTGGAAGAAGGTGAAATGGAAACTCAGATCATGTTTGGAAGAAGGTGAAATGGAAACTCAGATCATGTTTGGAAGAAGGTGAAATGGAAACTCAGATCATGTTTGGAAGTAGGTGAAATGGAAACTCAGATCATGTTTGGAAGTAGGTCAAGTTGATCGATCATGAACTATCGTCTTTGAGGAACTTGACGTGTTGGGACAGCATTGACAAAACAAATGTTTCCATGTTTCGTCTGTTAATTGTTAATTGTTTCCATTGGTAGATTATTCCATAACGATAACTAAAACATTGAAACATATGGTGGAATATAGAGTAAATAAGTAATGTGTTGACTTGCTGAAATTAATCCTTTTTTAACTTCTAGATTAGAAAAACATGAACATTGATCTCTGTATAATGTTGTTGTAGACGTGCCTGGATATTAAAAATCATGACAAACTATTTAATTTGGAGAAAGGTTATTATTCATTTTGTAGAATAAGGCAAGTTTCTTTATATATCTGCGTTTTGCAAATGGTATGAGTTTTAAATTAGTTTCCTTGTACAGTTATTCATGGTCAGTCTCTCACACTGCACGACGACTCGCTCTGAGAGCGTCTAGTTGGACATGTTCAGTCGAATATTGGTGCCGATGCCATCTACGATATTATTAATAAGAATAGTAATGGTCCTAACGCTGACCCCAGAGGAACCCCTGTCAATATGTTTTAAATTTGCTGATGGACCACTATATACCTACATTTTCAGGAACAGGAAGATTTTCTGGATAACAACTTTTTTAATGTGAAAATGCACGACGTTTCGGAGTATATAAGCTCACTCCTTCATCAGGTGGAGCATTTTTAATCTGTCTCTGAGAAAATGACGAACCATTGAAGCAATCTACCGAGGATTTCGTAGGCTTCTTATTTACATAATTCAATTCAACTAAATTTCTTATTAACCTCAAGTAGTACAACTTAATTATCTGTGGTTAAGTATATGATACATGATACAGACACATATTAAAAGGGGGTATGTGAACTTGCTACACTATATATAGCGCTTAGTCCATACAGATACAGGTGGACTTGGTTGATTAATCCGATACGGACTTCTTATACAAATGGTATGCAATACGTTGTCAATCGCTTTACTAATGTCACAGCCATTTACTTTTTCAATGTTTTCTAAGCAGCTGCAATAAATTTATTTAGTTATGCAAGTTGTGAGCAGTATAGCCATCTGGCATAAATCCTGATTTTAAATTTATTTAGGAAAGAGTGGTCTCGAAAAAGGTTAGACGGTTATTTAAACCCGCATGCATTTTTGTAATGTAATGTCAAACAGATTTTTACTTTCCCCGGCGGATACAGCATGTATTTCTCTCCACATACGGGGAACAATCGAGTGTGGTTTTGTATACTGTACACACGTCAACACAAGTTTCTCTGGAAGGTCACGAACAGACCAGAATATGTTATCCCTAATTTCTTCGGAACTACCACCATCTTGGTAAAGCCATAGCAATATAAGTCGAAACGATGCCGTTACAGAATAAACAAGATGTATTGTCATCAAGTTGTCTTCATTCTTCATCAATTCAAGTTGTGGACTCCCATCTCAAAGGTAAATAAAACAAGGATACAAAGAACACAAATGGATGTCATGGTCCACTATAGCAGGTACATACTTCTCACGTCTCAGAGTTCCGAGGATCTGGAGCCTGACCCCTGACCCTTGACCCTAAATTACAGGTGAGGGTGTGGAGGGAGGGGGCAGTTGGGCAGGGTCAGGGGTGGAGGACTGGAGGCTATTGTAATTATCTCAATGACCACTCACAGTGACCAGTGTTGTTCACACGGAAAACGCTTTAAGCAAGCGTGCGGTGATAATTGAAAAATTGGTTTGCAACAGCGTCGGAAATTTGCTCATTCTAATGTGATGATTCTTGTATTTGTTGTTTGCTGTGATTTCCGGGCTGGCGATGACGTCACGACACGGATTCCCTGAGTGGACCCACCCATGTGATGACGGTGATTAAGCCTGACACGAGTGTTGACAACTGCGCCGCCCGTCTACTTTAATGAAGATATTCCGCACAATGTGACTGCAGCCCGGATTGTAAGTGTCACCCTGGCGCGGTCACACAAATGGATAGAACATTTGAAATGAAAAAAAAATACAATTGTCGTGTAATTATATGGCTTGCACTTAATGTATGATAATTAACATTTGACTACTCTTGTGGTACCAGAGGGTTTCCTGGTGGCATTTTCCTGCAGAAGTATAGAGTTAATCTGCTGGAAGGAATTCCTATCAATAATTTAGGACAGGGTATTGTAAGTAGGAGAACGTCTTCCTTGTCCTTTTTCAGTGAATAGACTGCGTTAAACTAAACCAACATTTATGAAACACGTGTAACAGGATATGAATGTATGATTTACAAAGTTGATGTTCTTAAAATCACTCTTGCACATCACAACATTCTACAAATGAATATTGTATAAATAGATCATGTCTGTAAAACCAATAACCAAGAAAGCTACCGTACAAATATTTCTCAACATAAACGCGAAATAAGACCACCTAATCAACTTAAAAAGTTAAAAAAATTTTATCAACGTTGCATTATTAAATCGACACTGTCTCCCTCTGATGGCCAACCATGGGACAAAGCGAAAAATGTGGAGTTATATTTCGCAAAGCACTCTCCTATGCTGCAATCAAATATCCTTAAAGACAGGATTCGGCCCCCAACATCAAAATTGCAAGCTCAAATTGCTATTTTCAGAAACTCATACGTTGGACATTTCCTCTTTTACAGAACTAAAGTCTTTGAAACCACGACAAAATATAACATGGACATTCTTATAAAGAGAGAAGACCGAATTCAAGCCAGCAACCGATAACGGTTTTATTGTTGAATTTATAATATTTGAAGTTCATATATTCAAATTAGTAAGACCCTCATTTTGTCAGAGACTAAAACATTTGAACTGAATCCGTCGCCACAGTGACATTAGATAAGAACATTCATATTAGTATAACTTACTTACTGGAAAAGTTATAAGAGTCTTTTCTCACGTATGTATGAAATGTATATTCGACCCATTTTGGAATATGCTTCTGAGGTCTGGGATAACTGTTCGGATGTTTTGTGTGACAAACTTGAAAAGGTCCAACTTGAAGCTGCAAGAATTGTAACTGGCTTACCAAAGTTTGCTTCAAGAGATAGCTTATACACAGAAACTGGTTGGTTGCCTTTAAAAATAAGACTTGGAAATAAGAAACTTTGTACTTTTTACAAAATTATTAATATACAAGCTCCAGATTATCTGATTAATTACTTCCACCAGTCACTGAAACTATTTCTCATTACAACTTGCGTAACAAATCAAATTTATCTATTCCAAAATTTCGAACTGCAGTCCTTCAAAAGTCTTGTATTTATGACTGTGCTTATCTGTGGAATAATCTTTCCTCGAAAATAAGATGTTCAAATTCATTATCGTCATTTAAAGCAAAATTATCTGAAAAAGAATGTAAAATCCCAAAATATTTTCTATTCGGCGATAGGAAGATGAACATTATACACATGCAGTAAGTTAAGAAATTCTTGTAGTTCCCTAAACGGTGATCTGTATCGTGTCAATTTATCTGAAAGTAAATCTTGCATTTGTGGTGCTTTAGTTGAAGATGTTTATCATTTCTTCTTGAGATGTCCAAGACATGCTGATCTTCGTTTAGAATTAAAGCAAAGATTTTATAATTTAAAGGCAGAATTTGATATTAATACAATCCTGTATGGAAACCCAAATCTTCCACAAACAGTCAATGAAAACATATTTCACCATGTTCATAAATTCATTGGAAAGAGTCAACGGTTCAAATAATACATTAATACTAATGTACGTATTTACCATATTCAAAGTGCATTTTGTCATAAGAATAACATTTCAAATTGTGTGTTGCCTTAATAATGTATATTACATGTTTACCCACTTCGTCACTTGTAGATTTCTTACTTTCTTGTTATGTATTCTAGCCTTGTAAAATAGTTGTTATTACCTGGAGAGGGCTTCTATAAGTTTCACAACTTGTGCCCAATTCATTTCTTAAATGAATAAAATATGTTTTCAATCAAAGTCTTTTCTCAGTCACAGCTTGACAACTTTAAAATCACGTCACAATGGCCACATGTTTTGTTTTGTTTAATGTTGACCAAGAGGGTAATACATAGAATTGGGGAAATCAGTAATAAATCATCAAAAATGTTTAATCTATCTCTCTCAACGCCTTATTTGCATTTCATTAAAATGACTTGGGAAATCATTAATTGTACGTACTTGTATCATCAATATTGTGAATTTAACAAACGACACATTTAGGTAATATCACGCGCATAATTATACGCGCGCCTTGTAATTTTATCAAGTTTGGCTGTAACCGAAGACGTTGATACAGTTCCAATAAATGGAATGTAAACATGTCTATTTGTACAACGAAAACTGTAACATGCACCGAGTTACAGTCCGGGAGAGCCGGAAGAAAATAATGTGGCGTTCCAGGTATTGTGTACATTTCGTGATCAAATGACTGTGGCTATCCCGGCATCAACTGGGCGAGCTGATTCATGTTACGGTATATGATAAACTGAACATGTAACTTGGTCTTTTTGCAGTCTTTTAATTTTGTAGTACCATATTATGTGTACATACAAGACAAGCGTGTTTCACATTTCATTGACATTTTAACTCCATAACAATATATTTTATGTTGTATGAATGTTTAGTATGATGTTTAATAAGTTGTTATTTAATTGAATACTGGCCGTTGTTGAAAATTTTAATGCTAACTAATTCATAATAGTTACAAATATAAAGGTGAAAAGTCGTGTTTTTAAAACAAGATATATACCACGACTAATCTAACACTATAAACAAACCAGAAACAATTCACACAATTGATTCAATATTATGGGGAAACATTCTGTAACTCTTCTCATTGTACGTATATGAAGTTAAACCTCACTTTGTCAACTGCTACAATGCATAACACACTCGATGTCAATTACTACTGTATGTAAATCTGTAAATATAGTTTGTTATATACATGCCTGTTTTGTAATATGATGTAATGTATTTTCATATGTAATCTTCGGTATATAGTGGAGAAAATAAAGACTCTCTCTGTTCACAGTAGCCAATCAGATCAGACACGACTGTTATGCAAAGTTATGGTAGAATAATGCATGATGTGTCGATGTGTACAGACTTAATCATATCCGCCCTGTCGGGGAGAGTGGGCCAGGAAACACTAGCAGTCGTTAAGGACAATACAAAGGGTTTCAAGAGAAGCACACTTAAGCACATATACACGTGGTAGAGAACACGACACGTTGTGTCTAGAGTTGATTAGTAATCGTTGTTTATTTCTCCCGTGTGGGATTATCCCGCTCCTGAATTCTGGATAAGCCTTATATAGCTGATGAAAACGTGACAAGGTTAATAAACAAATACATGTGGGCTTTGCGAGTCGTACCGACTTTCTGCTTACATGCTCATTTTACCATTACAACTATATGAACGGTATTCGGGATTGTATATGTACGACATGCCATGTTCTCGATCTCATATGGTAGTTTGTACGTGACTCGATCTCATATGGTAGTTTGTACGTGACTCGATCTCATATGGTAGTTTGTACGTGACTACACGTTTATTGATGCTTTTCTTCGGGTATCGATATCCAAATTCTATTTTTAAAACCATCAACAATTTGTTAAATCATTGGTTTTTTATTCTTTTTTATTATGGATTTTCCACTCAAATTGATACAAATTGATTTGATACACAAGGGATATATTACTGATTCCTATTCCATAAGACATTACATTGACAATTCGAGGGAACATATATGTTATCAATATAATATAGCATTTTTCTCATTTCATGAAATGCACAAAACAAAAAATGGCTGATGCCATGATAGCACCTTCTCTTTAAAGGCGCTGTAGCACGTTTTTTGCAAATTTTATTTTTTCAAATTTCTCTTTTATAATGATTGTTTATGTCATTTATATTTACTTTAGAGGGTAAAACATCTTATTACACAAACCAATTATCCGTAGTGGTAATTACGGTGTTGCGTATAAAGCCAAAATTGCATGGCGGCCATTTTATTGTGAACACATTTTATTATATTCGAATGACAAAACAAATTCCCATGGCTTTACGGAACCATGTACACTCATTTGCAACTTGATTTTCCGAAGAGAGAAGGGTGATTTACTATTGTTTACATTATTTTTCAAATACATTTCATCGACTTATTTCAGCGAAAAAACGTGCTACAGCGCCTTTAACACCACAACAACAATCAATAATAGACGTTCAGTTTTGAATTATATACATGCACGTTTTAGTCAATAATAATAACCATGATAAGATATATACTGAATATTGTGACAATTCCATACTATTTCCTGTTTAACTCACTGTCCATCAGGAAGGACGCCGGAAGATGATGCAGAGTGTGTGCCGTTTTGGCCTTTTTATCCTACCATATCATGTGTAATGTCACGTCGTCAGGACAGGCATTGTCTCTCAGTCTTCTCCGTCTTGCATCCGTCTACATCAGAGGTTTCCACAATATCGGAGGCCCAGCAGTTTATATTTAAGTACCTTTCATTCCTTATAGGCATATAACTGTACAGTTCATAAGTAAATGGTAACCTCGACTCCACGGAACGATCAGAAATACATGTTTCGTTGTGTCGATCAATGAGAATCTGCATCTGAAGAACTCACGGGAAGTGATTTGTTGAAAGTGATTTTAAGACGCTTCGATCGTAACTGCCTTAGGTTTCAGTGGGAAGTGCTGTTTTAGATAGAAAATTTGAAAAGTGATTATTTTTTCTTTATCACAGCGATAGGTACACGAAAAGCAGTGACTTAAAACTTAATCTTTTATTTGAGATCTAACGGTAAGTACTGTATGCAAACGATTTTATTTTTTTCTTAAACATATGTCATTTCCCAATACTAGTGCATCCTTTTCTGGGAAACGTGACTGATAGTAGCTGCTCGTGGAACAGGATGTATTTACTTATCTGCACATCTACTTGAAATATTAGAGTACTCCACTCTGAGAGAGGGATCAAATAACCACTCTCGTATGTGGGTATGGGAAATGATCGTGCAAAATATGTTATTCAAAAAGAATAAAAATGTGTTTCCTTCAAACTAAGTTTAAATGTTTTCTATCGATTCATGTTTCTTGTTGCACATTCCATGTTTGGTTGTGTTATTACTATATAGTTAGCCTAGTTATTGTTATAAACTTCTGAAAGTGACTTCTACCGTAACAATCACATTGAAAGACTGTCAAACAAGCGATATCAACTGCGGATACAGTTATGGATGATTAATTCATAACTATAACCAGTAAGGGAATAAACCATGATTATTCTGGGTGGTTGATAAAGCCCAGATATTAGAGTACCCAGTCTGATAGATGATTGGCAACATCTATTCTCTAAACAGTATCAACATGTTGACTTCGATAAGCCCGCACTTATGCTGGACAAACTAAGATATTTTAACATTAATATTTCATGTGTATGTCAAGTAATAAATAATAATTATTCATAATTTCAAAAACAATATTTTTGTCTAAAATATATACATGGGTGAGATTCTTATGAAATAAAAGGTGTTGTTTCTGTTTCGGTGGACGTTCCATCTTTAAATCTTGCCGAGTCGATTGTATAACAAATACCTTTAAAAAGTTACACGATACAATTTCCAAGGCAATCATAAATCTCATTAAGAAACGTTTAGAATAAAACAGCTCATGATATCATATACCACCTGTCACCAAGAGTACAAATTAATAGTCTTCCATTACCAAAGTGAAATAAAATAGATATTGCTTTCAGTAAAACACCTGACAAACCGTCTACTCGGCACCCGCTTGAAGTACTGCAGTTACCATTTTATGACACAATATAACGTGGGGCGGGAATTGGGGAGGGGGGGGGGGGGGGGGGGGGGCGTGGGGTGGGGATCTACAGCTTGTAAGGGACTACGACATATGCTTCCACCAGTTTCCGGGCTCGTCAAGAAGGCAATAATGGCGAGTAATTTTGACGAGAGGCGTTCGGCGAAGTCAAGGAAGGATTAAGAGAGAAGACGCCGCGATAATATTTCTTTGTTATTTGAGTAAGTACCGCGTCACAGATTTTAATAAACAAGTTTTTTGGATTTTTAATATTCGACAGAAGGTCATTAAGGTGTAAAGTGATGACGGCACCTGCATTGTACGCCATTTTATGACATTACAAAAGCATCAAACACATGGGGGCTAGCAGGAGGGCACGATCCAACCCTAATGAGTTCTGTTTCATCGCCGCTAATCCGATACATCATATTTAAACGCTGGCCTTTGACTTCATTGCAATAATATTACACGAGGATCAATCAGCTGAGAGAAAAATGTGACTTTTTGAATATGTTGTTCGATCGTGACTGAAGTCTAACACTAAATGATTTTTTGATTTGACGATGCGATACGTGTTGTGTTACAATACGCTGGAAATTAGTCGCGAATGAAGGTTGTATTACGCGTTGTTTAGTAATTAAGATAATGTGTTTCAACTTCTCTGTCTGCTTCTCAACAACATGTAAAAGATATTACAAAGAAGACTGACAGCACTATGCTAGGTTCTAAATGGATATAGAGACACTGACGCCCGACCATGACGCTTCTCATTCATCACCAGAATTGCCTCTCGGACTCGCATCAACGAAATATTAAAATGTGTGTGAACATGTGTGAACGACAAATGCCACAAAAACGTCCATACGTCATCATTCGTCTGTTTGCGCATACATTTCGAAAAAAAATTCAATATCATAATTTCCAAATGCGAGGCAAATTATATTATGAAACAAGAAAAATAAACGTATAAAAGTTTATTATCATCACCTGCACTGAGACTGGAAACACTTCACGTAATTATGGATGAGAGCAGTGTGGTAGTTATTACGGAACCAAAGAGCAAAACATGGTTCGTGGACAATAGATGAATAAATATCACAACAAAAACAAGGCATGTCAATTTCAAGATATATACACAGCCCTATGTTGAAAGGCAAAGATACTATATGACGATACTGTGTATATGAACTCTGTCATCTGCCAAACATTTGAACCCGGTGAGCGTAACGTGACAAAATCGGACAGCAAGAGTGACATGTATAACTTATTCAGTGAAGTAGAACATTATTTAATGTATGTTTTCACGAATGTATCAACGAGCAGTACAGGAATGAGATACTCATGATTTTCGTCGAGAAATGTCAAATTTTTTGTTCACTTTATTTTATAAATATTACAAATGCTCGCAAATGACGTTTGATTGTTATAGAATGGTGTCTACTCATAACGCCTTATTTTTATCTATTGTGTAGGGGTAGGCCATTATAGACGGTATGAGTTTGTGAACAGAAGCCAATTGCCAATATCGAATGATTTAACTATATATACTTTCAAAACATGTTAAGTTCATTACCATAGAGTTATTATACAAACTTATGTACAACTTAAACAGTTACGTCAATTCAGTTGATCCACCCAGGCATGCAGGGGTGGAGAACACTATCCACTTGGTCCATCACACAGATCCCATCTCTGATCAACTCGTCCTGCGCCTGTCGCATCTTTCTGTCCACACGCTCAGTTTGTTGTTGCGCTAGTACATTCATTCTCTTCCCACAAAGGTTACTCCCTTCAGATTTCCGATCCTCACCTCTGGATTTCACGGCTCCAGCATAATTGTGGGGGAAAGGGGAAAGGGGAACCTCACACTGTATCCCTGCTTCTTAAGCAATAACAACTCATCTTTCAGCGGTTATGTCGACCGAGTTACTTCAGAGATCTTAGCTTGGGGTTTTGGCTTGCTTTGGGTACATTGTATATTCATCTACAGGCCTACCAAAGAAAAAAGCGAATTACAACGGAAAGAATCGAAATGCACATTTAAAGAAATGAATTTGCATCGTAAATAAGCGATACGGAATGAAAATACGCTAATCTGCACACAAATGAGACGATCAGCACTGAGACTTCTCTTTATACGAATATATGATAGTCTGATTAAAATTCGACCTTGTTCGAGGAATATAATTTGCAAAATAATGCATCTACCTGGATAGGAGCAAGTTCTGTAGACAAGGTCGGTTTGACGAGGAAACCTCCGAAGGAAGTGAGTTAGCATCCGGGTAAATGCACTGTTTTGTTACTTTTATTCCTGGAAAATCGTCGGTTTCAATCAGACTGACGGATATGAAAACAGTTGTATTATAAATATCGAAATATAAGATTTTACCATGAATTTTTTTCTCAACAAAAAACAACGAAGCGAATATGATCCAGGTTTACTTTTAATCTATTGGTTATGTCAAGACACCCAAAAACACCAGTTTATACAAATAGTAAACTTTAAAGGAACACCGTGTCGAGGATAAAAATGAGTCTCATCTTTATCTCACTAAGCTTATTAGAGTGTCTGCTAACGAGTTCACTGTCTACATGCAGTAGTTTTTATTACACATTACGTCAATTGTCTGAAATTCGGTGTCTGTGACTTGTTAGCCGACAATATAATCAGCATAGGTAGATACACATGATCTGACTTCTATTCTCGACGTGGTGTCCCTTTAAACAAATTATGTAAAAGAAATGCATTTATCAGAAAGACTTCAAAATGAGTGTTATTAATATCACACAAATATGTGACATATAATTAAAAACAATTCTTAGTAGCCAAATATAGCAAGCGTTAATTACAGCACGATTCCAAGTCAGGATCCCCGTCCACGCTCTATGATGAGCAGAACTAATGAGGCATATTAGCAGCTAATAGTCGGGGGCTCAGCTGCCAAGTTGCCTCTTCCTGGACTCCCCGTTGAGAATCTGTTGGAAAACAAAACTCCTTCGCAATATATAACACCTTCTCCTCGTCCGACCGCCATTATGGAACAATAGTGGTTGTAAATTAGCGGTTTGACGCCAATGAAAGACCTGGCTGAGGCGGCGTGAGTTAGGGCGGACCTAGTCACTGGTTAATTACCGCGGTGAGAGGCGATCACATATGGAAAGTTATAGCAACCAACACGCATATAATACATTTACAGTTGTCCGCACAATGCCAATAGCAAGATCACAATTAGATATTTGTTCCAGATAATTAAATACAAAGAACTGTTAGCATGTGCTAGTCACGGCTGAGCATTCTTCGTGACAAAGAACGCATACGTAAAACAAACGTTTGAAATATTACTTTTGTGGTTAATATCGTCGTTAAAAGATTGTTTATTATAGTGCTTAAAACATTATAAAACAGAAACCATTTTTCAGCAGGGGATACATGATCCTTTATAAATCCGATATTCCACTTAGGACCGTGTAGGTCTTGCTGCCTCTCGTTAGTCCAGGAGAGACGCTGTGACGAGGAAGATGTCTTGCATGGGCATGGGTTTATCGTTAGCAATCATTAAAATCTTAAATCAGTTTAAACAGATAAACACTTTTTAAACGAAGACAACAGGAAAGCAAAATACCATAAGGACGTTACATGTGTCTACAATTCATCATAAACTCGCATACAAACACCATTAAGAGATAATCAAACGATGGCAGGGTATTTGTATACACGGATTGACACCATTCTGTATTACTAGAAAACTGCATAGTTGAGTCTCCCCCTAAAATTACAATAAAGACACATGGAAACTTAAGAAGAAGAATAATTCCCATGCCTGTCTTATCCTCACAATTCAATCAAATCATGATGGAATTTGAATTTGTATTTATCAAAATGTAAATCAATAAACATGGATATATATTACCAATATATCTGGTATAATGATAACATAGAAATTAGTAAGCAATCCGTTTTTTTTAACAAAAAGATGTACTCAGCTGGTAACAATTTGTGAGTGACCTGGTGGCCGATTAGAGCATGCTGTTATCATCATGATGAACAATGTATAAGTACTTACAAGGTTAAATGTGACCCGGTGACCTTCTTACGGCTACAAAATGCAGTTAAGGAGTACTTGAATACGTTTGAAAACGAGGATGGTCACATACAGGATACTCTCATTATGACTTACAGTCACTTTCAACTTCGAGCTGAACTTACAGGATCAAACCATAATTACGATATCCTTCTAGACAACTCTTTTTTCTTTTCTTTTAAAAAAAAATAACCTTAAGTACTTGGCATAATCAGAAATGAAAAGAGATTTTTTTTCAATATAGACTTATACATAGAATTTTTCCTTTATATTCCTATCTCTATAAAATCAGATACATTGATTCTCCCATGTAAAGATGACATATGTGATATTGATAATTTATTCTACGAGTGACCACATATATAAACTATCTTTGGAAATATAATATATTAAACACTGGATTAATACAAATGCATCAAGAAAAACATTTTACTTGTATATCAAGCCAAAAACAATTACCCATTAAATGTAACCTTTCTTTTAATCAAGGAAGAGCCATAATAACGATGTTAATGTAACTATGGGTTGAATCAAAAGATCGTTATCACATTAGTATGATTTAACACAGGATGTAGCTTAATCTTAATGCCAGTACGACAAGTTTGTGAAATTCTACTTATTTACATAAGGTCATGTTGTTTACTTTATGTCCATCAGAATTTTCAAACAAAGTTGTGTATCAAATGTACCCTATGTCCAACCTGTGAAACCAAACAAATATTTGTATAAATGTGCATAAACGGAATAAATTATTTTATGGAATTTGTATTAATTGGTAAATGGAATTCATTGCATGAACGTGTAAGAGTCACATTTAAATGATAACGTTATAACTGCGAATGTGCAGCGCATCTCCAACACATGATATATCATCAATGATGCTACATGTATAGTAGCACAAGTTGCATCATAAAAGAGACTGTCGATTGGTATTATCGCAGATAATGAAAGAATCGTTTTCACAATTTAAACAAAGAACCTCATACGACATTTAAAGTGGTTATGCTTTGAACTTCGAAATCTGCACTAGGTCCATTCTTCCGTAATAGAACGCTCTCTTCAAGCCGACTCTTTGACCGACAATATTCTTTTTTGTGGGCTTATTTTTCTGTTGAACCTTCCGCCAAGGTACCATATTTCAAGTGATTCGGCTCAGATATACGACCCCCAGTGATGAACCACAATAGATATTACACTGCCCGTGTGAAATGAGACACCCGCCAAGCTCTCATCTTGTCAACGCCTGTGGTTGCGGACATTGCACACGGAACGCCTAGAAAAAAATATCAAAATGACACTTAAAACTTTTCCCCTTTTGATTTTTGTCCGTGATAAGGAAACGAATACTTAAATGTTTAATTCGCAGCATCTTTTTTTGTAAGAAGTCAAACATATATAATTCATACAATAATTCATTATAAAACTTAATATGTTATAACGTGAAATACTTGAACAGAAACTATTCTATTTAGTATATCAATATTTTATCCTGTAAGACTAAAGTTCTTTAATTGTTAAAGATAACCCCTTCTTCCAGTTCTTATTGTACTATATATAGCTTGGTTCAATGAAAACAAATACAAACGTCTACAAAACGATATATACTGGATTGAAACACAGAGAGAACGTAAAAGAAATAAACTAAATCTAAAATATTCTCAAGATAAGTGGGTTTTTAATATTCATATTAATATTCTACATCTAAATTATATACGCTTGATTAAATAAGGATTTTCATAATGTAAATCAACTGTTGGTTTGATTTGATAAAAGTCTTCTAAATATACACTTGGAAATTAATTAAGCAACATCCTAGTTTGTAAACTGAAACGTGGTGCTCTTGGATTGTTAGGATAAATTGAACGATTATATCATTCCAGACATAACAATTGGTAATTTAGCTACTCATTCACTGAAAAAAATCCACCATATGCAAAATTTATGAAAGTGTGAGGGAAAATGTGAAGGTACTGAATTCTTACCTAAAAGAACTTTTGTCCTAGTGGAGAAACTACACTGATTTATTGTAAACAACATTCATGACATTCACACACCAAAACATCTTTTGACATGCATGATAAAAAGCTAAACAGACATTAAATTTCCAGTCCCCTTTTTAACGATAATTGAGAAAATACCTACAACCATATGATCTGTGGGTAAATTTGAGATTATTTGAGTTCAATCTCTTTATTAAACACTTCTGCTCGCTTTAGATAAGCCAATACCGTAAGTAGTGACCGTATTTGTTCATTAAGACAAGTTCATTGAAATTGACAGTTTCATGATTTTGTGAGTTTGAAGGTGCAGACTGCTTTAACGAGTGACTTTTGTTAAAAATAGAGCCATGGGTTCTGTAGCTAACGAAGGTTTATATTGTTTAATGATGAAGACTGCAATAGATTTTTAGGTCATGGCCCGTGAAGCCCTTATTTGGGGCCGCAGGTCATCAAATCTACCACAAACAATTTTCCTGACATATTGTCTTATTTCAAATCGGAACGATTTTGGTGTTCACAAAATTGGGTGTTGCTTAATTAATTTCCAAGTGTATAAACTAAAACTAAACTTAGAGATTAACTCTTTTATTATAGAGGTAATACATTAATTTTACATAAATATATAAACGGACATCGATCAACATTCAAGAATATACGAAAGTCTACAAGGGCCAAATTCAATGACAACATTTTTTTTTTAAAGTTGTAGTTTCAACTTTTAAAGGTGTAATTACAAGTTTAGACAGTTGTATATTCAAATTTTAAAGTTGTATATTCAAGTTTTAAAGGTGTAATTACAAGTTTAGAAAGTTGTATATTCAAGTTTAAAGGTGTAATTACAAGTTTAGAAAGTTGTATATTCAAGTTTTAAAGTTGTAATAAGACTAAGTAGATATGATATATGACTAAGTAGATATGATATATGACTAAGTCGATCTGGTATATGACTAAGTAGATCTGCTATATGATAAAGTAGATCTGGTATATGATAAAGTAGATATGATATATGACTAAGTAGATCTGATATATGACTAAGTCGATCTTATATATGACTAAGTAGACATGATATATGACTAAGTAGATCTAATATATGATAAAGTAGATCTGATATATGATAAAGTAGATCTGATATATGACTAAGTAGATCTGATATATGACTAAGTCGATCTTATATATGACTAAGTAGACATGATATATGACTAAGTAGATCTGATATATGATAAAGTAGATCTGATATATGATAAAGTAGACCTGATGTATGACTAAGAAGATCTGATATACGTCTAAGTTGATCTGATATATGATAAAGTAGATCTGGTATATGATAAAGTCGATCTGATATATGATTTTTAAAACTTGAATATATAACTTTTAAAAGTTGAATATACAACTTTTAAAACTTGTAATTTCACCTTTACAAGTTGAAATTACAACTTTCAAACTTGAATATACAACTTTTTAAAGTTGTAAGTACACCTTTACAAGTTGTAATTACAACTTTTAAACTTGAATATTCAATTTTTTAAAGTTGTAATTACACCTTTTAAAGTTGTAATTACAACTTTCAAACTTGAATATACAACTTTTAAAACTTGAATATATAACTTTTAAACTTGAATATATAACTTTTAAAACTTGAATATACAACTTTTAAAACTTGAATATACAACTTTTAAAACTTGTAATTTTACCTTTACAAGTTGTAATGACAACTTTAAAACTTGAATATACAACTTTTTAAAGTTGAAATTACAACTTTTTTATTTTAAATGTTGTCACTGAGTTTGGCCCTTGTAGGCTTTCGTAAGAATATGCACAGCATTTCACCCAACAAAATAAAAGTATTTAAGTGAGAGGATATAAAGATAAGAAGGAAAGGAAGAGTGAGTCTAGGAGAAATATAACATTGCTTTGCTTCGGATCTATCTACATTTGTAAGGGGGCAGTTTGAAGTAAATTCAATTTCGCTTTCTGAAATGTTTTTTCGATGTTATGATATTTTATAAATAGTTGTGTTATACGTGAACAGTCTTATTTTATTATATTTTCAGTGGTGACATACGGTTAAAATAGTATCCGTGTTTTCACTGAGTGAAATAACGTGTTATTCTATACTCAGTGAAATAACACTTCCAATCAAATGACGTCATCGTAACAATAGGATGACGTCATAAGAAGACCGCGATAAAGCAAGGCGACCTTGGATACTCCATTCATAAAATGAACGTAATTTACGTAATTGAACTCTTTGACATGAAAAATATGTTAAAGGGTTTAATATTCTGATTTACAAAATTAGAATATGGTTATTAAGTTCTGTTTTAACCTCTACAATTAGACTTTATTCCTTGTATAAACTACCGCCGTTAGATTGTTCCTTTATCAACATAATTAGGGAAGTATACACAATATTCTCAATTTACTAAATGATTGCATTAAATTACGTAAGTTTTGACTCTAGTTTAAGAATCCTGTTTCATTATTCAAAGAAACCAAAGCTTTAACTAATGGCATTTTATTTAGATGGCATCTTATGATTCTCAAGAATGATTAGATATATTTGAAAAGCTGGCGAAAGTCATTCATATTCATATTCAATTATTTCACATTCGGAAAATACGCCTCCAGGTGTGGACGATCAAGAAACGTAAACATCGTTATTAAAATATTACAATCTGACTTGGTGCAAAATAGATAACAATTAGAATTTGAATAGAAACATACAATCATTTTCGCTACGAGCTATGTCTGAATCAAGTAAATGTCTTGATAACAATTCTCGTATGAAAAACACGCTAATTCCAAGTTTTTGTTTATTTTCACAAAACACAAACATCTCCTATAAAATATAAATATATTTGTTTGAATATTGATCTTGAAATTTACTGTAGGCGATAGTTTCAGTACATTCAAACTTCGTCAAGAGGTGGCCATGTCAGGATGATAAACTCATTCCAGTTTATAATGACACAATGCATATGTCGCAATGAAACAAACATACAACCAAACACACATGCACAACTCAACAAATGAATGCTTGACCGTATGTTCTTTTTTTTTAATACCGTCCTTTAGTTTAGAAGTCTCCCACCGAATTAAGATCACAAACCCTTTTTGAAAAACTAATATATCTCATATTTATACCATGCAATGAGTTAAAGTAAACATTAGGTTTTATATGTATGGACACTTCACCGGAGCATTTGATCAAGGCTTTTGGCTCACGAATCAACTGTAATTTTTTCTATAAATCATCTCAATAAAGTCTATTGGGTACTTGTTTTACCCACTTGCATTGCAAACCCTCACTGTACAAGATACATGTTTGACCACAAATACGTAACTATGTATCCACCACTTCAATAAAACCAACCAGACATTGCTTGTATTTATCAACTCACGTGTGTATAACTATAACATAGTCATGACGAGTTTCTCCACAACTGTTAACATGATTTTCCTTGCTATACTTTAAGGGGATCTTGCATTCTAGAAGATGGTATGATGAAGAATGAAGATAATGTTTATAGATAAATAACTTTATTATGTGTAGATAACTCTCGACATATCCTCTTATGTCATTGTTTTATGTTGAATAAAGAAGGTGTATATCCATGATTATTGTCTTCATTCTTCATGAATTAATGGATCACATTTTACTTTTCCCTCAACTCCATCTGATGAAGGGGTTAGTATATACTCAGTTGAAAGGTTGTATAAGTTCACAGCAAAGAAGTTATTCAGTAACTTTTGATTTTCTTATGTGTTCCACTTATTAATCTCCTTCAAAAACTAGAGAGGATTTTATTAGACTGACATGAAGTAGCAGTTAATAAGTCATAGTCCTATATTTTATGTGGACATAGAAAAACTTTCCTATAACAGTGATACTTACTTTAAAATATGTCTTGGCTATAAATCCAACTGTTGTAAATTGTATCACATTTCAAGATATAAGACAACAAAGTAATAACTAAAGAATAATAAAACATATTATATGGGAATATAACTATGGTTTATGCCATATAATAATATTAGAAAATTTTATTTCCCTTTTATTGCAAATTCCCTTTTTGCCAAGCAAAGTTTATATAAAATTTATTGTAAATCCACCAGTTTGTTAAATTTTAACCTTAAGATTGATGCAACTAACACCTGGTGGTTAGTTAATGTTGTTATACCTAACTACACTAGTAAAGAGTCTTCATTCAAGAAATATAACCAAGAGGAAAAAAATCAAATGCAGTTCAACATAAACAGATCTGTACACCTTTAAGAGCAATTGAGTATGATATTGTTTCAAATACTTTTTTTTCTCAAATTATGCGTATGATATCCATCGTGAGAGAAATCTTTCATCCACAACATGACATTGGAGAAACCATATCATGACAATCCGATAATAGTGAATGTGATGTTATTAGATGGATTTTCCTTTATTGCACTCTACATAGTTTATGATGTAGCATACACCAACAAGAGTACGCTTGTCAATGTCACAGTCGTCATAGAAAGTGCATCTGGTAGACCACAATGCTTTGCACTTTAAAATAATAAGACTTGATCTACAGCTTGTCTAATTTTCGGTGACAGTGTCACCTCATGTATGTGTTATTAGTGACAGGGTCACCTAAAGTTTTCGTTAATAGTGACAGGGTCAACTCATGTATGTGTTGCTAGTGACAGGGTCACCTCATGTATGTGTTATTAGTGACAGGGTCACCTCATGTATGTGTTGCTAGTGACAGGGTCAACTCATGTATGTGTTGATAGTGACAGGGTCACCTAAAGTTTTCGTTAATAGTGACAGCATCACCTCATGTGTGAGTTATTAGTGACAGGGTCACCTCATGTATGTGTTGATAGTGACAGGGTCACCTCATCTATGTGTTGATAGTGACAGGGTCACCTAAAGTTTTCGTTAATAGTGACAGCATCACCTTATATATGTGTTATTAGTGACACTGGGTCATCTCATGTATGTGTTATAAGTGACAGGGTCACCTTATGTATGTGTTATAAGTGACAGGGTCACATCATGTACATATTATAGGTGACAGGGTCACATCATGTAAAAAGAAGAAGTTAAAATAGGGTTTAAGTTTTGTGGTCTATATTCGAAACTAACAAAAACTTTCAAAACGCAATACCAGACACTTACACTCCGTTGATGACAATCCTTCCATTGTTGTTACAGGCACGAGAAGCTGAAAGGTCAAAGTAAATGCTCTCTTGAAGGTAATCAGTCTAGACCTGAAGACCTTATTTACACTTGCTTAACTTCACCTTGTTTCATGGATGGAAAGCGAGACACTAAGCTATGGAAGGAATTCCAGCAGCAGTGTTCTCTTTCAAATGTCTCACATGACATAATGTCCCCATTTGACTTGTACATTGACTAGCAACTATAAAACCACCGATGAACAAGATGAACAGAGCAAAAACCACCATCCATGACTTGTATTCAGCAGGGAGAACTGTGGTGAAACCTGCAAGCATCCCCTGGAACTAGGACCTATCGGTGGTACTGTGGTGAAACCTGCAAGCATCCCCTGGAACTAGGACCTATCGGTGGTACTGTGCTGAAACCTGCAAGCACCCCCTGGAACTAGGACCTATCAGTGGTACTGTGCTGAAACCTGCAAGCATCCCCTGGAACTAGGACCTATCGGTGGTACTGTGCTGAAACCTGCAAGCATCCCCTGGAACTAGGACCTATCGGTGGTACTGTGCTGAAACCTGCAAGCATCCCCTGGAACTAGGACCTATCGGTGGTACTGTGGTAAAACCTGCAAGCATCCCCTGGCACTAGGACCTATCGGTGGTACTGTGCTGAAACCTGCAAGCATCCCCTGGAACTAGGACCTATCGGTGGTACTGTGCTGAAACCTGCAAGCATCCCCTGGAACAAGGACCTATCGGTGGTACTGTGCTGAAACCTGCAAGCATCCCCTGGAACTAGGACCTATCGGTGGTACTGTGGTCAAACCTGCAAGCATCCCCTGGAACTAGGACCTATCGGTGGTACTGTGCTGAAACCTGCAAGCATCCCCTGGAACTAGGACCTATCGGTGGTACTGTGGTGAAACCTGCAAGCATCCCCTGGAACTAGGACCTATCGGTGGTACTGTGGTAAAACCTGCAAGCATCCCCTGGAACTAGGACCTATCGGTGGTACTGTGCTGAAACCTGCAAGCATCCCCTGGAACTAGGACCTATCGGTGGTACTGTGCTGAAACCTGCAAGCATCCCCTGGAACTAGGACCCATCGGTGGTACTGTGGTAAAACCTGCAAGCATCCCCTGGAACTAGGACCTATCAGTGGTACTGTGCTGAAACCTGCAAGCATCCCCTGGAACTAGGACCTATCGGTGGTACTGTGCTGAAACCTGCAAGCATCCCCTGGAACTAGGACCTATCGGTGGTACTGTGGTAAAACCTGCAAGCATCCCCTGGAACTAGGACCTATCGGTGGTACTGTGCTGAAACCTGCAAGCATCCCCTGGAACTAGGACCTATCGGTGGTACTGTGCTGAAACGTGCAAGCATCCCCTGGAACTAGGACCTATCGGTGGTACTGTGCTGAAACCTGCAAGCACCCCCTGGAACTAGGACCTATCAGTGGTACTGTGCTGAAACCTGCAAGCATCCCCTGGAACTAGGACCTATCGGTGGTACTGTGCTGAAACCTGCAAGCATCCCCTGGAACTAGGACCTATCGGTGGTACTGTGCTGAAACCTGCAAGCATCCCCTGGAACTAGGACCTATCAGTGGTACTGTGCTGAAACCTGCAAGCATCCCCTGGAACTAGGACCTATCGGTGGTACTGTGGTAAAACCTGCAAGCATCCCCTGGAACTAGGACCTATCGGTGGTACTGTGCTGAAACCTGCAAGCAACCCCTGGAACTAGGACCTATCGGTGGTACTGTGCTGAAACCTGCAAGCATCCCCTGGAACTAGGACCTATCGGTGGTACTGTGCTGAAACCTGCAAGCATCCCCTGGAACTAGGACCTATCGGTGGTACTGTGGTAAAACCTGCAAGCATCCCCTGGAACTAGGACCTATCGGTGGTACTGTGCTGAAACCTGCAAGCATCCCCTGGAACTAGGACCTATCGGTGGTACTGTGGTGAAACCTGCAAGCATCCCCTGGAACTAGGACCTATCGGTGGTACTGTGGTAAAACCTGCAAGCATCCCCTGGAACTAGGACCTATCGGTGGTACTGTGCTGAAACCTGCAAGCATCCCCCTGGAACTAGGACCTATCGGTGGTACTGTGCTGAAACCTGCAAGCATCCCCTGGAACTAGGACCTATCGGTGGTACTGTGGTAAAACCTGCAAGCATCCCCTGGAACTAGGACCTATCGGTGGTACTGTGCTGAAACCTGCAAGCATCCCCTGGAACTAGGACCTATCGGTGGTACTGTGCTGAAACCTGCAAGCATCCCCTGGAACTAGGACCTATCGGTGGTACTGTGCTGAAACCTGCAAGCACCCCCTGGAACTAGGACCTATCGGTGGTACTGTGCTGAAACCTGCAAGCACCCCCTGGAACTAGGACCTATCAGTGGTACTGTGCTGAAACCTGCAAGCATCCCCTGGAACTAGGACCTATCGGTGGTACTGTGCTGAAACCTGCAAGCATCCCCTGGAACTAGGACCTATCGGTGGTACTGTGCTGAAACCTGCAAGCATCCCCTGGAACTAGGACCTATCGGTGGTACTGTGCTGAAACCTGCAAGCATCCCCTGGAACTAGGACCTATCGGTGGTACTGTGCTGAATTTCAATGAAGTATTAAAAAACAACCTCAAACCCAATGCAGTAAGCAAAGTCACTTGTGGGATTCAAACCGATTTCAAGTATCGGTAATTATTATTATAAAACCTTTAACAACACATATATATGAAACATTTTAAAATGGAGCCAATGGCCCTGTCGCTCATCAGGTATTACATTGTTCATTATCACTTAGGATAAGGAAATTAACATATCAAATAATAAGGCATTGCCCGGTCACTAAATTTAAAATGTATAATCCAAGCTACTTACACAACAATCCACATTCATATAAATATTATAGACCTGTGCATTCTTAAGAAGAAGTAACAAGAACATTTTAAAGGGTGACCTCCATTGGTTTAATTTCACACCAGGTATCAGTCTTACAAAAGCCCAGAAGTTTGAAATAACCAAAACTCCTGGTACAGCATTTATAGATAAGCAAGCTGCCTTTTCCAACTCTCTACCAGCCATTGGTCACTGTACACTCAGCCGAGTCATGTCAACACAATGCAATCAAATACACACTCTGGATTCTGATTATAGGCCAGTGAATTATTTATTTTAAATGCCTTTTTGCCCCACTTATTTATGTTGCTACATGCACTGAATTTGGCTTGTTTGAAAACTGCTATAGGACATTTGATCATAATCATTAAAAGAGTGCACCACTATAAATTGCACCCCTGTCACATCCTGATTTTTGGGAGCGGTAGTCTCCATCTAACAAAGAATTCTTTTTTTTCTCTATGTTAATACATTTCCATAAATTTGTTCATAAAACAAATATTGTGTTATCAGTACATGATTTTAAACATGGAGCGTTGACCAGAACTTATGAAAGTTTGCATATTTACAATTTGAAAATGCAATTTCACCAGCAAGATTATTTTATAAACCTCCTAACATTACTTTTTCCTTTAGAGAAGTCGCAAGAAGGTTTGAGTGTTGACACCCTGCCATGCCAATATTTGAAGGGAGGCCAAGACCAAATGTACAAACTTTGGTTTCCCCTAGGTGCAAGGTACCTCCCAACAAAATATCAGCTTTGGGGGTGCAGCAGTTCTGAAGGAAAAGTCGGAAATGTGATGAGCTAAAATATCACCGAAGAAAAGAACTATCAAAGAACTACCTGGAACAATGTTAACGGTTCAACTTTAAACTTCTCTAAATGGTTTAATACCTATTTGTTGAAAATACGAAAGCTCACATAAATCCCATAGTGTTTTTATTGTTATAATGATGAACAAACAAACTTTTTCAATTTCAAAATAGATTTTATTTGCTTGTTCCCAACTGAAAATATTAAACTTGTCACAGAACATGAATAAGTATATTTGTTATATATGTATGTTTCTTCATGTCTTCAATGTACAACTGAGGGAAGTCTACTACCGGTATATGTAATACACTCCGAGAGGTTTCACTGTGAGGTGTATGACAAGCTTCAGACCCATTAAGCATACAGGAGTTACTTCCCTTGTCATATTCCTTCCTAAATATTCACCTTTTTTTAATAAATAATGATATTTGTTTACTCAACAACAAAATCTTAGGTCTACCCAAATTTCCAAATTTGAATCCTTTGATAGTTGGGATCAATATCATCCTTCCATACGTCACATTGATGTAGAACATTATGTATTTTACATATTACTCTTATTACAGAAGTATCCTGCAAACCATAACAAAACCGTCTCAAAACATCTCATTTTGGTTATACATTCAACATAATGACATTGATTTATAAATATGATGTAAGCACAAATATGTATTTAAAACTCAAAATGTTAATAAAACACATATTTAACAATAAAAAGCAAATACAACTAATAAAGCATTCAAAAGTCAAAGAAATATATTCAAAGATATCTAAACTATCTTATAAACATCTCTCATATTCTTCTGGTTATACATGAACACAACAAAATACACTCGACAATCGTACAATATTTAATCAAGTAGACTAAACCAGTGAGAGGGGCATCCATTGTGTATCATAATTTTTTATTTAGCTTTAATACGTGCAAAGTTACGGTATGTGGTGATTTTGGTTTAAATAATTTCACTCAACTTATATATTCATCCCAAAATGCCAAATATATCATAATAACTAGTTTCCAATGAAAATCTGGCAACATCATTACACATGTCAAGAAACCGAAACTACACATGCCATTTTCATACACAGTAGTTATATGACCTATCAAACATTATCAACCCAAATTTAAAATTTAAATATATTTCCAAAATTATGTTTGACCAATTGACGCTAATCGCTGTGCATTGTTTGGTTGTTGATCAGAAATCATTACTTTTACCTTTATATCGTCATTGTCATGAGCCGACTGCCATCAAAATATTAATTTTCAGCAACAGTCAATACTTCTTGATAAAATAACACAATTTTTGTTGCTATGCATTGAAACCTGCAAGCATTAACTGGAACTAGCAAATCGCAGGTGATAGTGCACTGAAATTCAGTCAAGCATTGCACCCTAACCTTAATGAATGTAGAGTTATTCTCCACAGCTGATAAAGTTGCCAAGCCACTGGCAGGATTCCAACCCCAAACCTCTTGATCCAAAGACTAAGGATCTAACCACCGGTAAGTCGAGAGGCTCTACCTGCAACCACATTGGATAGCATGCGGCTAGCTATGCATTCAGACAACAGAGGTTTTGTTCTTACCACTGCAATATCCAGTTCAGAATAAACCTATGATTTTCCACAAAATGTTATTATCAAGCTCTAACTAAGTAACTTCTTCATACATGTTGTGTCATGAAAATGTCTTGAATAAATATTAGTTTTCCATTTAAAAGTGAATGGAAATATTATCATTACAATCTCAATATCTCACACAATATCCAAAACACATTCACATGATTTTAAACAGCCATAATACTAATTGTTATGTTTATCGACAGCAAAACATTCTATTAGTCATAAAAAGATCATATATTTAAATGAGTAGGATTTCACTGTGTATATGAAAATGAAAGAAAGATCAAATACCAAGATGTGTTTGTTAAACACTGACACCCCGGATGTAACCATAGCATACTAATAGATTCAAATATCAATGCGTTCACAAGGTAAAGAATTATTTCTCCTCATGTAAATGATCCATTATTATTAAAGGTTAACTATCCATCAAAAGTTATGACCAAGGTTAAAGTTTTGAAAAAGACTCTGAGGTCAAGGTCAATTGGTAAAACATAATACTTCATCTTTAAAGTGGGGGTACGTCCATTGATAAAAGTGAGATCTCTTTTATTATCCACAGCTCATTAGCGTGTCTGCTAACGAGTCACGCTTCGCATCGCTGCTGAGACTTGTGAGTAGAGGAAGGTTTAGGGTTCGCTAATCGGCGGGGGATTCCCCTTTGTGAGTCGTACGCTCTGATTGGTTGATGATAGATAACTCATAATAAGTTTATGTTTCACAAGGTCAATAACACATAGGCAATGCATTGTTCAGCTTTGACCAAGTCAAGCAAAGGCTCTGTTGAATCTGGAAGTTCGGTCTCTTGGAGCTTGTCAGTCTTGGGAGTAGATATTTGGAGAAGGTCATCTTATGTGGATGCAATGTCGACTTCCTCGCCAATAATTGCCCTAAACACAAGAACAACATGCGTCATTTATACACTTATAAAATATAAACAGCAATTTTCTAAAACCAAACGATATACCCCATGGTTGATGTTATATGCACAGTATTTGAATGAATATATATGAATATTTGATATATCATGCATGAACACACCAATAGCTCTAATCAACAGCAGTGTTATCTAATCAATCAACCAGTCAGTCATATAGCAATAAAGCACAGCTGTCCTCAGGGAAAGGAAATTGATCATTATGTAAGAGACTAATGATATACACAGTTAATTGCAACTCAAATACTTACAATATCTGATCTGAACAATCGCTGTAATCTCGGGTCACTTCCATGACAGCAGTTGACGAGCTTGAATAAACAAAAGGTGAATGTTGGTGTAACTGATCATCGTGACTTGAATAAATGGTTTAATTTCCAGATGATACAGGAAATGGGATTGTCGGGATTACCACTATCTGTGACGTTGATACACACACATGAAGAACATTAAAAACACATCCATATACACATAAACAACACAATTGTTATATGTAATTTCATACAGATAACATAACATTGCAATTACCCCCATTTCATCTTGTTGAACATCGAGTTCGATCAGTTCGTCGGCATAAGAAATGTAACTAGATTCCAAATCCAAATTCCAAATTGTCACTAAAGAATTTATTGATAAAACAAGATTTGGAATTAATAAATTAAATTTCAATAATCTCATTCATTTCATAAAATACCACTTTAATTTGGAAAAATATTTTTTTTCAGAAAATGATCTCAAACAAAATGGTCAAGCCCATAATGACTGTGTACTTTCTTCTGCACCCTATCGCTATCCACTACTTTCTCCTCTACATCTATAGTATGTTCAATTTATCATTGGAAACATTCCTGTAATACATTGTAATACGATTTATTTTGTAATAAAAGTTTTTGAAAAAAAAGAAAAAAGATTCCAAATCTTCAACAGTTGTGGTAGTACCGGCATCTGCAAAACATAAGAATCAAGATCATAGATGGAAATGTATGGTGTAGTCAAACTATGCGTACAGTTAGCGGATTAAGCCAATGTCATTGAGCATTTCTACTTAAAAGTTCGATATTAATGTTGATAATAAAAACCTACATTTTGATTTATGACATGAACAGATTTTTTACATGAGAAATATTTTACTGGTGTAAATGGTCCGTTATTTCTAGCGTAGGTTTACACGACAGTAATTAGTTTGAAATAGAACTTACCTGCACTGACAAAATCGGTCGTGGATGTTCAACAAACCCACGATGATCTACTAGATCTTTCCATCTTGGAAATTGATAATGGACATTGATTCGAGAGGCATTTTCCCGAATACTACGTTCTTAGCAGAATCTGACAACGCCTTTCTGAGTTCTCCCCATTTTCTCAAGAAGTTGATTGCATTCACGAACGGTTTCCTTATTATACCCTTTGACACCTTGAAGTATTTAATTTTTAAAAACAAGTCACTGTCAAAGTGAGATGACTCAATCAGACGTGATTAATGAACACGGGAACCATTTAGCAATAAAAACAACTCAGCGAGTTGATGCAATCAATCGAGATTGATTAATTAACCGGTTTACATGCTGTTGTTCAAAAGGGTCAAAGCTCCGCTCCGCGTCTTGTTTTACAACACTGCTGAGAGCCGACAACCCTGCGGCGAGCCGACACGCTCTCATTCCCAGCCGCTAATGAGCTGAGGATAATAAAAGAGATCTCACTTTTATCAATTGACGTACCCCCACTTTAAGGTCTCATCACAAAGGATGCATAATTATTCTGAAGTAGCAAAGACCTATCACTGACCAATCAAAAGTAATAGCCAAGACTAACATTTATCTGACAAATGGACAGCAGGACAGGAGAAAACCAATATAGCGGTACCCTTGGAGTGATAGATTCAGGGGCAGTACAACTAGCAGGAAAAACACCTTTCTTTAAAAAAAATGAAATGTTTCCAAAGGCATGAAAATATTATCAATGGCTAAAGCAAATATAAATGTTCAAAGAGATTGTCATACCTGAGTAATCAGTTGTATATGTATAACATAGACTGGTATGAGGTCCTGTACAAAACTGACTCCCACCATGAGGTTCAGTAACATCAGATTGTGCTTTATAACCAGAAGGGTGACACCCAGGCAGTACATTTTGACAATGGAAACGATATGTCTCAGCACAGACAGCTCAAGGAAGATTTTGTCAATTTAAATGGCAAAATTGAGGTCAAACCTAATAAATAGAGTTTTTGGCTTTGTAGCTCATTGGGATTTGCATGATTTATTATCTAGGTAGAAGATGTTTAGGATGCAATAAATCATCAGCAAACATACAACAATAATCTGTTGGTCAAGGTATGTTTACACAGGATTTTAGCATTCTTGTGATTTTTGATCATAAGAAGAACTGGCCTTGTACTGTGTCTGCCGGGTAAAAAATGCACAAACCAGATTTACAATCACATTCCACCTGATGAAGGAGTGAGTATATACTCCGAAAAGTTGTGTATTTCACATTAAAGAAGTTGTTATCCAGAAAATGTTGCTGTTCAGATTTACACTGTACACTGTATTGCGGACGATTAAGAGGTTATTATTCTTATTGACATCATCCAAAATTGACTATAACGTCCCTTGTGTCTCTTTCAATGACCTCACAATGTAGTGACATCACTAAGAACACAGTTACAAATGCTACAACTTCACAAAGTGATGAAGCAACAATGCTATGACATCATCAAGCTATGACCATACTGAGATCACTGCTCAAAAAGCCTAACAATGCTATGACATCATCAAGTTATGACCATACTGAGATCACTGCTCAAAAAGCCTAACAATGCTATGACATCATCAAGTTATGACCATACTGAGATCACTGCTCAAAAAGCCTAACAATGCTATGACATCATCAAGCTATGACCCTACTGAGATCACTGCTCTAAAAGACCTAATACTGCTATGACATCATCAAGCTATGACCATACTGAGATCACTGCTCAAAAAGCCTAACAATGCTATGACATCATCAAGTTATGACCATACTGAGATCACTGCTCAAAAAGCCTAACAATGCTATGACATCATCAAGTTATGACCATACTGAGATCACTGCTCAAAAAGCCTAACAATGCTATGACATCATCAAGCTATGACCCTACTGAGATCACTGCTCAAAAAGACCTAATACTGCTTCCCCTCTGACTTCATCACTCCCCACTTTTACCAATAGCTGAGGAAGAACGGGGGGATCGGTGGCAAATACATATACATCTCACTCTTGTGTCTCTGGATTCTTCCAATATTTGTTCCTTGAATCAAAACGTGTCATGTTTTACATCAGTAGACACAGTTGAGAGTCTCTATATGTGCTATCTCCATGCAGTTATCGTCATCACTACAGAGAGGACTGAATGGAGGAGAACTTGTGTGTGTAGAACCAGTTGAAGGCGTAGAGGACGGTGAGCGGGACGATCTTGCTCTCATCCTTGATGAAGTCCTGCCCCTCGGAGACGGGGATGTCCACAATATCGATCATCTCCCCCTCCTCCTCCAGTCCTCCCCCCTGCCCCACCCTCATCTCGTCCGTCACCTCCACGTAGAAGAGGGTCTGCTTCCCCCCGGAACTCCCCACTCCGATTCTGCAACCAAACAGTGGACTTCAGTTACCTCAGGTCTCAGAATATAGAATGTAATGTTCTGTAACAGTGGAGTGCAGTCTAGCTTAGAAAAGCAAGAACCTTGTCTATAGAATATTCTGCTAAACCCAGGTGATCTACATCCAGCACAAAAGGGGTTAACTGTGACATCAAAGTGAATAAGACCTTCCATTTGATTCCTACAGAATAAACTAAAAGGTGTTTTTACTCGTAAAAACATATGTGTCCTCCCCCCCAATTCAATTTCAGTTATTAACCTTCCAAAAGATAAAGTCCAAGCTGTTGCCATGGCAACAGAACAAATTAAATTTTAAAAGTTTAAAAGGCACTTCTACATGATATTGGGAGGCTGTATACCAAATTTGGTTAAGATTGGTAAAGTAGTTTTAGAGATCTGCTCAAACAAACCCAGCCTTTCAAATAGATTAAGTCCAAATTGTTGCAATGGAATAAAAATATAAAAAAATGAAACTCCCAAAAGGGCCATCTGCATGATGTGGGGAAGCTGTATATCAAATTTGGTGAAGATTGGTCGAGTAGTTTTAGAGATCTGCTCTGGAAACAATGGCAATGCTAACTCTGACACCAAAGCAGACGCCGACCGGAACTCAACCAAAAACAATATATCATAACATGTCAGGGGAGACATAAAAATACCAAGTGCCAAAATCAAGATTATTCCGTTTGATGATGACAAGTGTTTCAGTGGTCAGCAGATAAAGCATTACCATTGCAATAAACAACTTGAATTATTATAAAAATAGTTTAAAATACTATTTCATCCACTCTGATATCGGAGGTTTACTCTCAGACAAATAAAGTGCAACTCTTATAACATATTTTGAAATTGAACAGACAAAATCCTAACGAACTGATGTACTTACCTGTAGAACGACACCTGTTCGATGCTGTCCAGTGGGACCTTGTACCTACCTGTAGGACGACACCTGTTGGACGCTGTCCAGTGGGACCTTGTACCTACCTGTAGGTCGACACCTGTTTGATGCTGTCTAGTGGGACCTTGTACCTACCTGTAGGTCGACACCTGTTTGATGCTGTCTAGTGGGACCTTGTACCTACCTGTAGGACGACACCTGTTGGACGCTGTTCAGCGGGACCTTGTACCTACCTGTAGGACGACACCTGTTCGATGCTGTCCAGTGGGACCTTGTACCTACCTGTAGGTCAACACCTGTTTGATGCTGTCTAGTGGGACCTTGTACCTACCTGTAGGACGACACCTGTTGGACGCTGTTCAGCGGGACCTTGTACCTACCTGTAGGACGACACCTGTTTGATGCTGTCCAGTGGGACCTTGTACCTACCTGTAGGTCAACACCTGTTTGATGCTGTCTAGTGGGACCTTGTACCTACCTGTAGGACGACACCTGTTGGACGCTGTTCAGCGGGACCTTGTACCTACCTGTAGGACGACACCTGTTCGATGCTGTCCAGTGGGACCTTGTACCTACCTGTAGGACGACACCTGTTGGATGCTGTCTAGTGGGACCTTGTACCTACCTGTAGGACGACACCTGTTGGACGCTGTTCAGCGGGACCTTGTACCTACCTGTAGGACGACACCTGTTCAATGCTGTCCAGTGGGACCTTGTACCTACCTGTAGGACGACACCTGTTCAATGCTGTCCAGTGGGACCTTGTACCTACCTATAGGACGACACCTGTTCAATGCTGTCCAGTGGGACCTTGTACCTACCTGTAGGACGACACCTGTTGGATGCTGTCTAGTGGGACCTTGTACCTACCTGTAGGACGACACCTGTTGGACGCTGTTCAGCGGGACCTTGTACCTACCTGTAGGACGACACCTGTTCGATGCTGTCCAGTGGGACCTTGTACCTACCTGTAGGACGACACCTGTTGGATGCTGTCTAGTGGGACCTTGTACCTACCTGTAGGACGACACCTGTTCAATGCTGTCCAGTGGGACCTTGTACCTACCTGTAGGACGACACCTGTTCAATGCTGTCCAGTGGGACCTTGTACCTACCTGTAGGACGACACCTGTTGGATGCTGTCCAGTGGGACCTTGTACCTACCTGTAGGACGACACCTGTTCAATGCTGTCCAGTGGGACCTTGTACCTACCTGTAGGACGACACCTGTTCAATGCTGTCCAGTGGGACCTTGTACCTACCTGTAGGACGACACCTGTTCAATGCTGTCCAGTGGGACCTTGTACCTACCTATAGGACGACACCTGTTGGATGCTGTCCAGTGGGACCTTGTACCTACCTGTAGGACGACACTTGTTGGACGCTGTTCAGTGGGACCTTGTACCTACCTGTAGGACGACACCTGTTGGACGCTGTCCAGTGGGACCTTGTACCTACCTGTAGGACGACACCTGTTGGATGCTATCCAGTGGGACCTTGTACCTACCTGTAGGACGACACCTGTTGGATGCTGTTCAGTGGGACCTTGTACCTACCTGTAGGACGACACCTGTTGGATGCTGTCCAGTGGGACCTTGTACCTACCTGTAGGACGACACCTGTTGGATGCTGTCTAGTGGGACCTTGTACCTACCTGTAGGACGACACCTGTTGGATGCTGTCCAGTGGGACCTTGTACCTACCTGTAGGACGACACCTGTTCAACGCTGTCCAGTGGGACCTTGTACCTACCTGTAGGACGACACCTGTTGGACGCTGTTCAGCGGGACCTTGTACCTACCTGTAGGACGACACCTGTTCAATGCTGTCCAGTGGGACCTTGTACCTACCTGTAGGACGACACCTGTTCGATTCTGTTCAGTGGGACCTTGTACCTACCTGTAGGTCAACACCTGTTTGATGCTGTCTAGTGGGACCTTGTACCTACCTGTAGGACGACACCTGTTTGATGCTGTCCAGTGGGACCTTGTACCTACCTGTAGGACGACACCTGTTGGACGCTGTTCAGCGGGACCTTGTACCTACCTGTAGGACGACACCTGTTCGATGCTGTCCAGTGGGACCTTGTACCTACCTGTAGGACGACACCTGTTGGATGCTGTCTAGTGGGACCTTGTACCTACCTGTAGGACGACACCTGTTGGACGCTGTCCAGTGGAACCTTGTACCTACCTGTAGGACGACACTTGTTGGACGCTGTTCAGTGGGACCTTGTACCTACCTGTAGGACGACACCTGTTGGATGCTGTCCATTGGGACCTTGTACCTACCTGTAGGACGACACCTGTTGGATGCTGTCAAGTGGGACCTTGTACCTACCTGTAGGACGACACCTGTTGGACGCTGTCCAGTGGGACCTTGTACCTACCTGTAGGACGACACCTGTTGGATGCTGTCAAGTGGGACCTTGTACCTACCTGTAGGACGACACCTGTTGGACGCTGTCCAGTGGGACCTTGTACCTACCTGTAGGACGACACCTGTTGGATGCTGTCTAGTGGGACCTTGTACCTACCTGTAGGACGACACCTGTTGGATTCTGTCCAGTGGGACCTTGTACCTACCTGTAGGACGACACCTGTTGGACGCTGTTCAGTGGGACCTTGTATCCACATTCCTCCATCAACTCCATCTGCGCTATCTGCTGTACGCTGTGCTCTTTGTCTACGAGACCCGCACACAACTCATACGTGATCCCAAGACTCGCTGGGTACTTCACTGTGTCTATCATCTTTGTACCATCTCGCTCCTCTATCTCAGCGTTACAGATATAAATTGCTGAAAAAAGTATTTAGGTTCATATCAAGACTATTGATATTGATACATTATATGTATTATTATAAACAATTTCAATATGTATTATCCTAACCATGTTCATGTTTTATTTAGATTTAAAAGGGACATTAAGTATATTAAGGTCTCAAATACAACATCATTTTTCAATAGATATTATGAATCATATCAATTGTAAGAAAATGTTTCAACGATAATGCAACATGAGAAGTAATTTACATATGATGTCAAGCTGATGTAATTTTGTTTCAAAGATGCCTACCTTCTCAATTAGCCTGCACCACTGAATGTGCAATTTTATTGCATACACTTAATTAACACAATAAAACAGATTATCAAAGCTGTAAGATTGTCAATTGCACAGTCAGTATGTCAACAAATATGCAAATGAATCTTCCCTACTAAATCATGCTGCAGATTGCCGTTTTCACTCATTATGATGTGCTGATTGTGATGTATTTTTATTGTGATCACCCCAGAGACAAATAAGATAAAGATTTTCCCTGATTATACAGTTAGTTCAAGCCAAAGATCTAATTAGGAGTAACATTTATTTCAAAATCTGCAGGAACTGAATACTGTAAACTATTTCATTGTTTTGTTTCATCTTTGTTTACAGTTGTGACCACAATGCTTTGTACAGGAATTATATCGACTCGACCAATTCTTAGACAGGGATACACCTTTCTAGCGTCATAACTCTGCAAATTTAGTAAAAAACAAACTGTGAAAAATTAGCTTTATTTATTTCTATGAGATAGAATTTTTATAATTTTCATATATTTCTATCAACACTACATATTCCTTTATGTTTTCAGACAGTCTGGTTCAACTTCACTCGCTTGAGACAGGCTGAGGGTGAAATGTTAATCGTTGTAAATGTTGTGCATGAACTGAGGTCAAAGTGTGAGGATTTGTTTGTTGAAGGGGGCGTGGTACCTCACCTGGGCGGAACTGCTTCACCATGACAATCACATTCCTTGTTTTGTTGTATACAAATATTGCAACACTGGAACAAAAATATAACTTAAATATGTGCAAGGATGTACACAATGTTTTTGTTATGACATGGATAATATGTTCAACATTGGGTAGGGATTTTAGGTGACTTTCCTGAATTGCAATTCATTGTGTGATACATTAATCTGTAAAGCAAAACTGACTCTTTCTGTTCATGATGTTAGTCAAATGAATCAACATGGTAATACATGCAGTCTGATTAAAAAGGATCGTTCCGAGGAATAAATCTACAATACAGTGCATCTAAGTGACCGAGGTACGAGCTGGTTCTATAACTTCTCTTGAAAGAGTATGACACCCCATATAGCTGCGTGTTCTGTACAAGTTTAGTGCAGACAAAACCAAGTCATTAGCTTTTGTTGGAGCACTTGTGATTGGCTAACTGAACTTGTGTCAGAACATGCTAGTACAGTCAGACCGCGTTTACCAGTACCCTTTTATCTGGAAATTATTAAATGAAACAATTATATTCTTAAAAGTTTGTACTCATTTAGCTGGACCTCGTCTTTATTTGCTTAATAGCATGCACTTACTCATGTATCAGTAATAAGTTGAAAGTGAATGACTATTCATTTTAATTGGTTACCACACGGCGATGTCTGATGTCTATTGACACGTCACTCTAATTGAGGAAATCTACTGTTTAGAATTTACATTTAAACTGAAGCTGAAATGTTACTTATGTAGTCTCAAAGCGACCATTGTTAAATTGTCAAAATCATCAATCAATAGAACACATCCAAGTAACAAGTCTTGGGTTGTTTGAATAAGGCATACATGTATCTAACCAAATGACAACAAAAATATAACTGCAACTGTAACCAAATTCTTAATAGTGCGGATAAACAGAGTCTGACTGTATCTGGGCAGTCAGCTGATTAGGTAAGAGGAAACGATATGCGATATGAGTTCGTATCCCGATAGGTACACTCTTTGAGACTTTTATTCCGTGTAATACGTTTGATTTTAATCAGACATAAACACAAGGTGATAGAAAACATTTAACAAGTTCTCAACATGTATGTTTCTCTTACTTGGTCACAAGAGGAACATGTTAATTCAATCTTATTGATTTTACGAGTGAGGTGAGTTGGGGTTTAACGCCGCTTGATTTTAGGAGTAAGAGCAGACATATTTTCAGATGCATTACTTGTTCTTATTTTGTGATTGATATGTTATTGATTAGTTTTTCTCACTTTTACATTAAAGAATGGTCCAGAAAACTCTCAATAGGTAAGAAACAACCTGAATAATATTTGTTTCTGTTGTTATTGAATAACCAAAATGGACATACCTATCTAGCGTCTTCATTGCATGCCATTCTCTTTTCAATCCATTCTATAAATATTTAAGGCAAGAATTAAACAAGTAAAAAAACTTACTCATCATGTTCTTTAATAACATCCCATGTTCTGCATACATTGTTCTGTCATGCAAAGAAAATGTATAATTTTACATAAGTTTTTTTTCTTTATAATTATTGAGAATAATATACCTAATTATAATTTTAACATTATAAATGTTAAAATTGCGCTATTAAGTGATTTAAATGCCAATTTAGTGCTAAGGGGGATACAAAAAGATATTTCTTTCATATTTTGTTACATGCATTTATCATCTAAAACTAGCTCCCACAGTAGATAATTAGATATCACTGATATGTGTGACATCAAGGCATATCTCCTAGAGTAGATTATGCACAATGCATTGCCTTTATCAAATCGAAGACATCACAACGCTTTTACATCATCATATAATACAGATGACATCACAATGCAATGACATCAGATAACATTACATTATTACTCGCCCGTGTAAGATACTGCAGTGTAATATTTATACGGCAATATTAAACTAGTGTAATACCACCGCATGTATGACGTCACAATAGTTCGAGGTTATGACGTCACAATGGGAGTAACGTCGTCACAGTGGTATCGAACTTGCGGGAACAATAGTTTCAGAGCCATGTCGGCTATTTTGCTGGATTATAGGTGAGCGAGTAATAAACAGAATACTAAACTTCCTTCTATTTAATACCATTTTTATTAAACTCGTGAATGATTGGTATCAAACTCGCTTTTGCTCGTTTTATACAAAATCATTAACTCGTTTAATAAAAATGGTATTAAATAGAAGGTCGTTTAGTATCCTCTATATATCATGTCATCACCACTCCATGAAGTCCAGTGGCACTGCTGTGTTCAGAGATACATTTTTCATTGAAAAGCAATGAGGAAAGATTTTGGATGATCAACTAGAATCTCTCCCAATTAGGAATGGGACAGAGAAACATTTTCTACACAGGTACGCCAACCCCGAATTACTATAATTTTCTAATAATTTCTTCAACTGGTAGGTTAATTATGGAGCTAAAAATCTAGAGCATAGAGTACAAGAGCTGTTTTAATTCAAAAAATTATTTGAATACCAAAATTATTGCTTTAATATTCTGTTGGAATCTTCAAATACATTTCTATCTTTTAATTATAAAAGAATTACAAATTAGACATGTTAGACTGTTTTATATTTGGTCACATGATAGCGTCCGGATAATGTGATGGGTACCAGGTATCTGGGTTAAATTACCATTCCAGCCTACTTTACACCCTTTAACTATATATGATGATGATGAATTTTTGATGATTACGGAGATTTAATGAGCAGTTTTCAGCGGAGCTGTTCTCCCACACTATATATATATAAGTGTTATCTGATATTATAATCATGCACACATTGACACCCGTTGGTAAAAGTAAAATCCTCTAATATTTGTAACTTCCTTCAATTTGTGTTGATATATTTGATATGAGAAGACACTTGGGGTGAGATTCTCTATTGCAGATACAGTGTTTGTAAATAAACTTTTAAAGCCAACAACCATGATAATTATTTGGATCCAATAATATATATAAAACTTAAAAGGCTAAAGAAAGTTTTCCACCTGCTTGTATAAGATCTTCAGGGGTTTTATGTACTTGGACTCAGTACATGCATCTATAGATACATTTTCTATGTTCTCCATACCAACAACTTTGATGTGACACAAGCGCTTGCAAGCCGGTCAAGGGATCCTGAATGTTTCTGTTCTTTCACTGAAGTGCGCTTACTGTTGAGCGCTTCTAAGCAACACAACCAGTCTAATTTCACGTTCGTTTATTTCCGCCATATTTCGGATTCTTATTTCGAGGTTAGCAAGTTATGAATGCTTGTCCAAATGTTTACCATCCCAATTTCTCTCCAAATATTTTTTATATGAAATCTATCTGATCAATTTATTTTCAAAAGATTTTTTGTTATTCCAAACATATGGCATTATATTAAAATTTACGCAGCAATTATATCACACAAATTGATTATAATCACTTCAAAATATAATTCCGGATTATACTTTTAGCATTGTGATTGTGATTCAAGATGAGAGGAAATAAATGCAAAATTCGATTTCCATTATTTTGATGATCAAACTACGGCAAAGGCCGAAAATAGCATTATGTAATACAAAACTCTGTCATAATGACGTACGTAGATTTGTTCCTGGTCATTTTCCATTAGAAGGATATTGGCAAATGCTGATTAGTTTCAACCAGGGGCTCTCTAATTAGAGGGAATAGAATCTCCCTTTATGAAAAGAGAACCGAAAACATTGTAGAAGTTCAGTGAAATGTTTTAATCCAAAGTTAATCACATTAGCATTGACATATTGATTTTGTGGGGAAATAAGGAAAACATAATGGGTATATTTGTTGTTTTGATTATATATACGTTGTTAATTTATGATGCCTTACATTAATTATAGTGGAAAACCACACTTTAAAAAATTAAAGTGATGCGAAAAATCATTTTATTTGCCGTAACGTAGGCCTACTTTTAACTTAAAAGGCAATTTCATACATTTTGAAATTAGGAACAGTGATGAGTAGGGAGTGATGAAAAAGTTTTAAAACTGATTTTGATATTTGTTTGATCGAAAACATATTTTATTCATTTAAGAAACGGATTGGGCACATGTAAGCTATACAACTTATAGAAGCCCTCTCCACATAATAAACAAATCATTTGACAAGACTAAAATACATAACACATGCAGGATTTAATAATTTAATTTAATTAAGAGAATTGTACAAGTGAAGGAAAGACATTATTTCACGGAAAATTGTTTTCATAGAAAATGAACCTATAAATGTCAAAATTTTGGTATGGGTTTGTTATCGGATAAATAAAATTAGAAAATCGTAAACAGATTAACACGCTTTGAAATCATTGAAGAATATATAACACTTCATAGATTTCTTTTTGATATCGTATCGTATCGTTTCACATTGTATAAATTCCTAAAAGAAATTTACATCTAGGGTTCTATATAATTGATGCCCGGAGAATATTTATAATTTTTAAATATATTTAAAACTGAATTACTTGATAGATAACTGTAAACAGAAGTTAGTATATTATTTAAAAAATATATATAATCGTTTGTTAACAAATGGAGAAAGTGTAAAATGACACTTTAGAGAATTTATCAATTTTGATAACGGAGTAGCTGTTAACTAGGACTTGTTTAATTTTGATAGGAATATATTATGAATCGGTACATGTATACAGTACGGATGAATGTGCGACAGATTATTGTCCGGCTACTTCTGACATGCATTCTAGAGAAAACTCGTATTCCGTATTATTTTACTCGCCTAGTTTTATAACAAACCGTTATGTTTACAGCCGCAGTTTCGCACACAAACTGATTTGGATGTGTGTCAAATGACAGTGCTTTGTGAAGAAATAACGCAATATGTGATTTACGGTACATACACTTCTCACCAAAAACAAGCTTAAATGCAACTAATTAACAAAACTATTGCTAAGACAGTCACTCCGTAGGGAGATCGACGGATGTTCGTCTCTCGTCTGACCGAATGGGAAACAGATGGAGGGCGACTGAAAACTCACTGATCAAAATAAGAAACGATGGCGCAATTATCCAGTGGATATTCTGTAGTCCACGAGTTTAACTCAAGAGCTGTGCAAGAGGTAATTCTTAAAGATTTAATTTCTTTCTTTGAAATGCGACTCTATTCAGGGTTTTTTTTTCAGTGGTTACACAATTTTTATGTATCACCTGAATCACAGTTTCCTTGGCCGTGTTTTCTGGAAATGACATTCGAAAGTCCAAATCTTTACTCAGTAAATATGTATCTAAAATATGCTGTGTGTTGTCATCTTCATTTTTGTTCCATATGCACATGATCAGATTTAAGTTATTCATTTTCTTCACGACACCAAGAGTAATATTTTGCCTTGTCATTTAGTTTCATAATACATAAGGCTTAGTGGAGCATGCGAGATTATCTTATAACTAGACTATAATTTCGCACTAGTGCTACATATATTAAGGCCTTGGCCGTATACAAGTTTATATTAGATGAACTAGAATATCTGAACTATGTTAGGTTCATGACAAATGCTATATGGTAACATTTACTGTCTGAGACTCTGCTGTAGTGAAAATTAGACACACTCAACATGTACTGGCTGCCGAGTAATTATCGCCATTTTTTAGCAAATTACTCAAATGTTTTTCAACCAAATGAACACGATTTATTTTCATGATAGATTGGCTATTCACCGATGTTTCCTACTTGTTTACAGTTGCCAATCGCATATTTCCGATACGCGACCAAGGGGAAGTGCGATTGTGCATATTGTACTTTCCAAACAACTAACAGTACCAGTTTATCGCCATTTCCGAATTTTCAATGTATTTTACCCGACGTAAAATTAATTGGTTATAAATCTATCTCCTTTTAAACATTGACAACTTGCACACATTTCGTGGTTGAAATTTGATCTAAAATTATACTTAACCAACGAAACCAAGCTGTTGTGAATGTTAACAATTGCCGTCATTAGCTGATTTTACGGACGCTTTTTTCCCCACCTCATCCGTTTCTTCAAATATAGTCAAGTCGTACTGAATGTATCTGATGAAATGTAATATCTATTGTTTTTAATAGTCTGCTAGCTCCAGTCATGCACATGTCGTTGCAGCTGACAGCTCGGCTACAGCGAGTGTCAATCTATGATCTCCTTTCGAGAAAACGAAGCAATGTTGATCCACTTAGATTTTATATATAAAGTCATGAAGAAATATTCCTGTACATATTGGCTATTCAAGTTTATATGTAGATCCATCTTTTGATGATTTTTTGTTACAGTTAGAGACCCTCTATTTTGATCACGTGACATCCCCCCGACCCCCACTGTAACAATTTCAGGAAAACAAAACTTTACTCACCGATTTTGAATTGTTTTTCACTTACCATTGCAATGTTTCTTGATATCAAAGATCTTTGTGAAATTGCCGTTCATAAAACAAGAAAATTTACGCGATCGGAACTGCGCATGCGCTTATAACGAGGTAGTGGCGATAAATTGGTACTCGGCGATAACTGGTCGGCAGCCAGTAGGCCTATGTCAAAAAATATAAAAAGGGTACCATTTATTTCAATGGACAACTCTTAAGAATACCACTCATTGAGGTTAGTTCAATTAATCTAAAGTTTGTGGCGGGTTAGCGCAGTGGTTATCATGTTCTGCTTCGGATCAAGGAGTCCTGGGGTTTTTTAACTCGCCAGAGGCTTGGCAACTTTATCTGCAGTAGAGAACTGTTCTATATTCTGTAAGGTTTGGGTGTACTGCACTGAATTTCAGTCATCATTCACTAGTTCCAGCCGATGCTTGCAGGTTTCACCGCAATGCATAGCCACCATGCCGTTGTGGGCTTTCTCCCTGCAATAATACTAGAAGCTGTGATGTATACATCTAAAAAAATTTAAATGTATTATGACTGCACACAATGGCGACAAATGAAGACGTCCAGCATGCTGGATTAGACTTTTATAAGTTTTAATTGATAACTTGTTGAATAAATTTGGAATAATAGACAAGTCACAAGACTGCCATGTTGAGTAAAGATAAGGGATGGTTAAATGGTCCTTTATTTCTTCTGTGAGTAGCTTCACCATAGAGCACAAGTGATGTAATTATTAACACCATTTTACTGCTTTAAACCTTCAAACATAAAGATTTAAAGAGTTATTTCATATTAAGTCAATCGAGTTGCCAGTAATGATCCATGATTATTATTACTATTAAGGGATCGTCATGTGACAAATTCTGCCATCTTGTTTTTGGCTTTACTTGAAATGAAAACAGGCTATTATATACCTAATTTTACTACTTTTTAATAATAAAAGATATACACTGATATAACATTCACATAGTTACATATATTTGTTATGCAGTAGCCAAGTTTTCCCCAGTCGCAGCGCCGATGAATGGCTTCAGTTCTTAATAAAAACTTCCTTTTGTTTTTATTTTTCAACAAATATGCTCTTGTCTTTATCAAGTTGTGAAGTATAAAGTCATCAAAATATTACCTTTATTAATATCTTTAAATTTGACTGTAACTGTTTTTATCATGTATTAATAGCATATATATGTGTAAATAGGAATATCTTCTTGACTTTTTATTCCACAATAATACCCTGATAGAACTTTCTTTTTAATGTGGTGAGAAAAGCTGACAATTGTTGCTACTGGTAATTGACCTCTTTACGTTTCAGGCATGGAAAGAGAGTTGTGATAAAGGAGAACTCCTCGATGGGTTGAAGAAACATTTTCGTGTCTATGTTCCGCTGGTGTACGCCAATAACCATGAGGCGTCCAAGGAAGAGCAAATGGCCAACAAGTATCTGTTTCGGCCCCTGGAGGAGTTTCTCTGTGACTCACACGATACTGAATTAGTTTTCCAACAACTAAAGGAAAAAAATCTCCCTTCTCAAATATGCGGCCATGTGTTTAAACCTGGTGAACCAACATACTCTTGCAGGTAATTGTCAAGATGATGCATTCTAAAGAACGAATGAATATCTTTCATAATATTTTATTTGGCTTTCATATGTATTGAAATACCACATATTCTGATTTAAGTTCAAATAATTTTACTCGACTGGATATTCATACCCTATAGCTAAGTAAATGATTATACCTTTTTTTATACCCCCGACCAACGGTTGGGGGTATATAGTTATACCAACGATTCCGTCCGTCCGTCCGTCGTACCGTCCTTCCGTCCGTCTGTCCTTCCGTCCGTCCGTCCGTCCTTCCGCCCGAAGACAATTTTTGTCCGATCGATTACAGAAAAACTATTCGTCTCATCCTTTTTAAATTTGGTACATGTCTTCTTCACTACTAGGAGAGGTGCAGTGCGAAGTTTAAACCGAATTGGTGAATTTTTGAATTTTTGGCGATTTTTTTTATTTTTTAACTTAGTCAAATTCTGAGCATTTTTTGTCCGATCGATTACAAAAAAACTATTCATCTCATCCTTTTCAAATTTGGTACATGTCTTCTTCACCACTAGGAAAGGTGCAGTGCGAAGTTTAAACCGAATTGGTGAATTTTTGAATTTTTGGCAAATTTTTGTATTTTTTAACTTAGTCAAATTCGGAGCATTTTTTGTCCGACCGATTACAGAAAAACTATTCATCTCATCCTTTTCAAATTTGGCACATGTCTCCTTCACCACTAGGAGAGGTGCATTGCAAAATGTAACACGATTTGGTGAATTTTTGAATTTTTGGCAATTTTTTATATTCTTTTACTTTATCATAGCTAGAATGACTGAAGCTACTTCTGTATTGTGATTTGTTGACTTCATCATTTTCTTTTTCATGTAACTTTCATCAAAAGCTACTTCTGTGTTCTCGTTGATTTTACTTTTTATATTTCCACTGGTTATATTTTGGGAAAAGTTAAATTTTCTTTCCTTTCAGCCATCAACTGCTGTATATCTCTCACTGTGCCTTCAGGGGTGTGCTTCCATGTACCTGTTGTTTAAAGTCACTCGAATGAATCATTATGATGGATTCATTTCCAAAATAAAGTTGAAATCAGTGGTAATAGCAGTAGTGTATTATATTACCAATACCTTTTCAAGTTACTTTTATTCCTTTTTTTACTTAAACCACCTTTTTCACATGAAGATCGAGACTTGTCCTATCATTTCACAAACAGTTTAATCTTAGCAATTACATTTCAAAGCTTATCAATCCTTAGGTGTGCAGACACCTCTCTCTTTAAGTAAAATAAAAATGTCAAACTTAAACAGTCGGGGGTATTAGTGAGCCACGCTCACTTTTTTGCTTGTTTTTAATGAAAATCAAGAACAACATCATATATACATGAGCAGAAACCAAAATATCATGTCACAATATCATGCACAGTTTGTAATATGACCTACTTAATATTACCAACCCAAATCTGTCTTTTTGTCTATGTGTTGATAAGTTTCCAAAATTACGTTTGGTGAATTGACAACTTTGCATTGTCCGATTTTCGATCAGAAATCACTACATTCACCTTTATTATATCGTCGCTAAACTGATTCGACTTTCATTAAAACATAACTTTTGTGAGTACTTCTCGATAAAATAACACTGTTGATAACATTTTAGAGAAGTGGTTCCGACAACAAACTCAAAGGTTCTTAAAACATTATTTTTCTCATCAAAAAAATCTTTAATAAATAGTATCATGTGTAATAAGTATTATGCTTCTCTCATTGTTGTACACATTGTGTCACAATTGGCAGAAACATCAGAGTAACTTTTAAACTTTACAAAACAGCCGTATTAAAATAGGAAATATGCTTGATTAAACTATACCAATCCATTTAAGTTCTGTTTGCCCAAGTTCGAGATGAATTGAGATGACAGCAAAGTGTGTTTGTTACAGGGACTGTGCGAGTGATCCTACCTGTGTCTTGTGTATAGACTGTTTCCAAAATAGCATTCACAAAGAACATAGGTACAGGGTAAGTAAAACAAATGTTTTAAAGCAATTGAAAAACACAATAAGAGAGCAGTTATTGAGTATTACATTTATGATTATTTTTCTCTTTATTATCCCCTTGGACAACAAAGTTGGCTGGGGTATAGAAATTACCTCTTCTCGTTCAAGTTTTGTTTCTGTAAGGCCATGGTGGACAATCATCATGTGTAGATAGATGTGCTTTTTGGTTTTTCGACTACTTTGCCATCCATTTTATGTGTTTCCATGGAAGCGCAACTGTCAATTTTGTTTCCGGAGCAGAACTAAAGAATTGTAAAGCCTAGCTCAATTAAACTAAGTTGGTATGGAAAACAATTATCATATGTAGATGTGCCTTTTGTGGTTTTCAACTTCTTTGGAATTCTATTTTGGGGCGTTTCCATTACAAGACCACCACACCACTACCAGCAGTTTAGTACCAATTATGCTTGTTGATTAACCCTCAATAAGGAGCTTCAAACTTCTCATTGACTAATAACTTGCTTCCTCGCAGAATTTATTTTTCTGAACACATCAATTTCCACAAAGTGATATGCAATGGAAATAGCAAATTTTAGCTCCTGCTGACTTCATCTAACAAATAATAATGTTAAACTTTCAGCAATTGATGTGGGATTTGCCAGGAAACTCCTTAGATAACAATGTTATAGCTTCAATAATGTTTAAAATATTTCTCTTATACTATTTCAGTAACATATGATAATGATTTGGGAAGAATTACACATTTAGATGGCTAAAATGATGCAACAACTTCCAAGTCATGAACTTTCTCTAGTTCTTATGCCAGTTCAAACATGGGGCGAATATGTGAAAGTTTATTATTATATTTTATGGGCATTTTAGATAAAGAGTTAGATTGAATTTCTGGATAACAACTTCACATTAAAGAAGTTGTTATCCAGAAAATCTTCCTGTTCTTTGAATTTCTTTGTCAATGACCTTGAGCTGACAGATGTTTTAACCTGTGTGTTATTGATGTGCTTGTGTCCAGATGCACACGTCAGGAGGGACGGGCTACTGTGACTGTGGAGACGTAGAAGCATGGAAGATGGAGCCCTACTGTTCTATACACAGAGCCACTACCAGCCAGGATCATCCACATGTTAGTATATCTCTCTACATAGACACTCGACTTACCTTCATATCTTGGCATTTGATATCATTTCATAACAACTGTTTGAGAGGCATTCTAGAAGTTGGTGTGATGAAGAAAACAAGGATATATATATTTATGATCAACTTTTGTTAAAATGCTATACCGAAACGTCACCATTGTTGAATAAAGAAGTTGATCATCTAGATATATTTTTGTCTTCTTCATCATTTATATATTTGAAAAGGAAAAATTTATATAGAGGATATAAGTCTTTTCTTTACTAATACTATGTTCATTTCATCGAGTGAGGTAGAAAGGTTATATTTTAATTTTAAAAAATGTTTATCTTTTCTACCTCATGAGATGAGATAAACATGTTATTTGTCAAGAATTGACTGATATTCTATTTAATATATGATGTTATCCTTGTAAATCAATCGAAAAGGGTCGTTTTCATGCCGAGTTGCCGCTAGGAACAGCCCGTCACCACAGTAACACTGTGACGTCATAAGCCATAAGTCAGACCATTGTTTTATTACGTCAAATTATAACAGTCACTGGTCGCAGTGAAAATATATTTTCACTGCACCTTGATAGACACTTTATTTCACTGATAAATCCCAGTATTTCATCGCTTGTCATATAATAAAAGATAATATCTGTCCACCAACAGTTTTAGTTAATCATCTTTTCTTCACTAAACATTAATGCACTAACATGCTGTATGTTGAACTGTGACTGCTGTTTTCATACATATTCCTATTACAAGTACTTCTTCAGATATTGCTTTCTAATTTATTTGTCTTATACGTCAACACAGAACCCAATGGACGGACTGACGACAGAGCTTGTAGACCGAGCAAGCGCAATGTTCCTGGCGACCTTGACCTACTGCGTTGACCTGCTGACCTGGGAGAAGAGTACAGAGCTCCCGGACGGACTGGAACCGGAGGAATCGGTGGAGGAGACCTACCACTGCATGCTCTTTAATGACGAGGTCCACACTTACGATCAGGTCAGTGGAGCCCAATTCTGTCTTCATTGTCAGTGCAGGCTTGATATCATCACACATATGATCAGGTTATGAAAGACAAAAGCTTCTGATACCCAGGGTTTAACCTTGAAACGTGTAACCACACCAAACTCTCTTCATCAAATTGTAAGGACAACTTTCGACATATGAATGATTGAAATGAATGGAACAGTTGTTATAAAAAAAAATCTTGCTCTGTGAACAAGACTATATTTTAAACTTGACTTAAAAAAGGAATGTTTTATTTTTTGATTGTTTGACATACATGTGCTTGTACGGATGTTATATTGACATGTGCAGGTGATCACGACCCTTCAGAGAGCTATCGACTGTACTCAGAGGAAGGCTATTGACTATGCAACAATAGTCGACAGGGAGGTCAGTAGTCCAGTGTCTTCTGGGTTGTCTCAGCAGATCTTCATCTTTAATCATTACTTTTACTTCATTTTCATTATTGAGAAACTGTACATTGTACACATTTAAAATTTTTTGACAATATACAATATTACAGGAAATAATTAAAAGCCTTTTTCTAACATAAGATAGAAGATGCTAGACAGAGAAATAAATTATTAGATAGTAAAATGGACTGTTTGGAAAAGTTACTCCATTCATTAATCATTTTTGAATAGGCATATCAATTTTGTTTGAAAGTAATGATTACCAGTGATTCCTTGTACATATTCTGAAGCGAACTGTTACAGTTGTTATCATCCACTTTCACTTCATTTAGTGTAATGACAATATAAGTAAAAACTAATTTCTGTCAATGTGATTGTGTTCTCTCTAATCTCTGTGTGTTTCTTGAAGGGACGGAGTAGCGTCCATATAGGCAACAAGACGGACTGTGAACGTGCCAAAGATATAATAGAGGTAACATCCAACTTTGTGTATTTGTGTTTGCATCAATCGTGACTTCCTTCATAAAAGCTTTTTGGCATGTAAACATGAAGTTGCGGATAGAAAAGGTGCTAATGAAAACGTCTTGGTCGACAAATAAGATGTCTGTAAAGAATAACGATACCTGGAGCATCTTATCATTTGAATACAGAAGAAGGTTGCTATGGTGTTATAATTCTGCTCCATCATTATCATGCCATAGGCATCAAAACCTGAGTAAGGTTGTTTCATTTTCAGCAACTATTTTAAACAATAACCTTGTTTGTGACCTGAATCTTTCAAACTTGGTTCTTCTCCCATTTCAGAGGAACACGTCCCGACATGGCAGCAAGCCGCTGAAAGTTTTGGTGATGTACAACTCAGTTGTGGCTCATCAGACGTTCGCCATGAAGATGATCCAGTGGTTACAAAACATCATCTCCAAGTCAGGTGAGTTGCTCCACCTTTACATATAGTTGCATAGACCTGCATGAATAAGGTACAAACATTGGTTGTCACATACAAAATGGTAGAACAATAGTATTGTATTCTTTTTATAATGATACTAGCCTCCTTCATACAGGTATTGGGTATAAAATCATTTGTCTTATTTTTTCATGATTTACTCTGTCATTTTGAGACTTATCATCATAGCACAATAAAATGCCATCTTCTGGTGTCATGAAAATGTGATAGAATGTGTATTGTATGTGATGGCACAGCGAAATGAATGTTTGCCATGAATCGGATTATAATAATAAACATTCTTGGTTTGTATCTGCTGTGACACTGACAAGCATAAATCTTAAAGCAAAGTTTCTGATTTAAGAGTGAAGTCATTGAAAACAAATGTACAAATGTATGAAGTCATTCAAGGTGAAAATATATTGAAGATCATAAAGTAATTATTGTCTAACAACCAATGACACTGTTTTGCAGATGGGTTCCGCCGACTGTTCTGTATGCTGTCAATGAAGGTACCAAAACAACCTGAGATTGGATTTGCTAGGTCGATGGATGTTGAGGACGAAGATGCTCCGCTCTCCCTGATGGAGCGTGTCCTGCTGGCAGATACACAGCTGTGGAAAGGTAAGGGAGGTTACTCGACAGGGGAGGTAACTTTCATCTGCAGAATTTGACATCTTTTTTCTCAAAATGTTTTGGCTAAAAGTGCTAAAATGGGAAAGATAAATCACTTACCAATTCTCTATGAATTTAGATTAATCTAATAACTGTTGTTAATTTTAGTTTCATAGATGATTATGGTCTTTTCGGTTATTATGAAAAAATCAAAGATGGGATAGTTTTTGATGATATCAAAAGTTCAATAATAGATTAGAATGTTATTAACAATTATCACTGGTATTGAATGTGCGTCTGTAGTGAATACAAGCAGTGTATTTCTGACTTGTATATGAGACTCTGTTTGTGTTTTCAGTTGCTCGAGTTCAGAGTCACCAGTTGCTTATGGCTTGGTATGTACTAACGGCTGTCTGAAGTCATTGCCTAGTTCTGCTTATACTCAATGTGTAGTTCATTGACACTATTGGCTGTTGAGGTTAACAGGGTGTATTTAAGAATGTAATGTCGCAGGACTAACTGAAGACCACCTACCAAATGATAAATTTCAGCCAATAATTTTTCGTTTTTTTGCAAATGGTAAAATGAATACAATCATAAAGTCACACTATAAAAAAGTGTTGTAAACTAAGATATGTTGCATACATCAAGCATGATATGTACTACTGTTTAACTCGAAAGCTGAGATTCTTGATAGATATAAGAAATTGGATACAAGTTAATGCAAATATTTTGGATGGTTGTTACATTATTACGGATATTACCAGATGAAGGGGCAAGGGATATTCCATAAACTTCGATATAAGTACTTCAAAAGAAGTTGCCATCCATAATATTTGCCTTTTCCACAAGAAGTGAATGTAACTTACAGGCAGACAGCTTCTTTATATAGCATGGCTATTTCAAAATTAGAGGCAAAAGCTGCAACAAGAAAAATAGTTTCAATCCTTCTTGATAAGTTTAACAATGGGCTACCGTCAAGATAATGAGATGATTGAAGATAATCAGTTTGCACCACCACTGCTATATAACCGACCAGAGAAAGATCTCAGCAATGTAAGATGGCTTATGCTTGAATGCTCTGACTGGCTTATATTAAAGGGGCTGTAGCACGTTTTTTGCAAATTTTATTTTTTCAAATTTCACATTTATAATGAAAGTTTATGTCATTTATATTTACTTTAGATGGTAAAACATCTTCTTACACAAATCAATTATCCGTAGTGGTAATAAATGGTGGTGCGTATAAAGCAAAAATTTCATGGCGGCCATTTTATTGGGAACACATTTTATTATTTCGAATGACAAAAACAATTCCCATGGCTTAGCGGAACCATGTACACTCATTTTTTACCTTGTTTTATTCAAAAAGAGAACAGTGTTTTGCTATTGTTGACATTATTTTTCAAATACATTTCATCGACTTATTTCAGCGAAAAAACGTGCTACTGCCCCTTCAAGCTAACGATATGAGTAAATACATTTACTCATTAGTGTTGTTTACATATTTAAGCATAAAGCTCTTTTGTTTTGCCAGATGAAAAATTGCAACACTTTATGCAAAATTATCTTAAACTGTTATAGAATATATTGTTTATCTGGAGTTGATGTGATATGAATCTGTTACTGCAGTGCTCTGATGGATCAGGAGTGTAAGAAACTGTTTGCTGGAATCTTTACGAAGGTAAGAAATACAAGTGATATGTTCCTCAACCTGCATGTTTTATGAAATTTTCAAAGTTATTTTCATTTAAAAGTATCGCACTCATAATCTCAAAATGTAACATCTCATATAAATCGTTATGATAATTATAATGCCTATGATAAGTCAAATGGAAATGAAAATAATTTTATAATGGCCTCGAAACAAAAGATTTGATAAATTAATGTTTTCAGTTTGATAAAAAAAATAAATTGTTTTCTTAACTGTTTCAAAATCATGTCTTTCAATATACTATATATTATTGATCTTTTCCTAATTGATTTAAGAATGATGCTGTCTGAACACTTAGGAGTTCTTTTTTGTTTTATTTTTGTCCTCATTTAACAAATATTTGTTTATTTGAGTATTTGGGCTAAGAAAATTTGATGATAGAATGAGAAACAAAGATTTGAATTTGATTTTGTTGAGCTATATTGATAATGTGAATTCTCTTTGGATCTCAGTTAACAGATTTCTTTTCATCAATTTGATTACTTGTTCTATAAGCAAGTTACACTTATGGTAATAGATTACTCAAGCTTAGGCCAGGATTTATCAAAGTTTGAAGTGATCATAAGGTTGATTTAAGTTTGTGAAGTTTAATTCTTATTGTCTTGTTGACCATATTTAACATGTTGAGATGTAAACACAAACTAAAATTTCCCTGAATTGAGGAGACCACGAGTGTTAAGGCTTGTGGTTTGTGGTATGACGTTTTGTGCTTGTTCACAGCGATATGATCAGCTCCTTCAGGACTTTTGCAAAGACGACCACGATCATGACGTGTCTGTTACCTCGTTAACAGTACAAATGTTTACAGTGCCCAGTCTGGTAGGTTCTGTGGGAGAGGTAGCCCGCTGTCTCCTCGCACCACGACAGTCTGTACATTACGCTTAGTGTTTTACATTGTAGTTCATTACTGAGGAGTCTTTGTTTTGTTTTTTTCTCGTTCAGTTTAAGTCATCAGAGCAGTTTGATTGGCATTCTTGAAGTTGCTGTTCAAACTGTTTACGACAGAACCATTTTGAGTGGTATTCTAAAAAAAATTCCAAATATAATTTAAAAAATTGGATTTGTTGTGTTCAAAATTTGCATTTTCTTCTTGAATTAATTTTCTTAAAAGGGTTTACGCATTGTGTTTTTGGTCTTCACTGCTGTTACATTGATGAACTTTTCATGTGAAACACTTTGCGTAAGGATGAGGATTTGCTTGAAAGTTTCCCTCTGCTACTGGAATTGCTACCTAAATTGTTCCATTTGCTTTTGATATTCAGGTTTTGTCTCAAAGAGGCACATGTTAGAGAGCAGAAACTTTCAAAAAGGTCCTTCACAGCTGATTTAATTGCTACTACTACCATATTTCTAAACTGCTGTTTTATATTTGTAGCACTATGCAAGCATAATGAAGGACTTTATACAGGATGACCAAAAACGATCTGTGTCCGTAGCTCGTATCTCTGTCCAAATTTTCACAGTTCCCACTTTGGTAGGTTAACAGCAGAATGGTCGCGTGACTATTTTATGCCAGTACCACCACTGTGCCATGCTATGAGATAGGCCCTAGCTAAGTCACTTCATAGCTTCACTCTCCCCATCGCATCATTACCTTCTCCCCTCTGCACATAGGGACGTTTACTCAGTCATCACAGAGGCTTACAGTGCTTTCGTTCATTCATGTGAATCTCATGTTCACATAGTTTGAAGAGGTTCATTACCTGTTATTCTTTGGTTTCTTTCCTGCCTTGAATTATGACTAACAATATTCCCTACATACAGAAACTGCACTAACATATCAGATGAAATCTACATGTATATTTTCAGTTTTGACACATGGGGATTACTCTTATGATGTTCCAACTTTCTAGTCATTTGCTTTTACCTGACAAGAATGGATTTATAATGTCAGGCAGATAATATGTTCATTTCTGCTTTTAGAGACACTTTGATATCACAATTATCACAAATCATTTTGATCTAGCTAGTTTTTGTATTTATGTTTTGAAATAAAAATGCCAATATTTCCCATATTTTAAGCAAGCAAGATGATTCTCAAAGACTTGTTCCAATATCTTGTTGTTCATGTGACATGAGAGGCAATGCACAGTAAGTTGGTGTGTTGTTCCATGTTCTCCATGTATGATGTGAATACTATCAGTTTAATGTTGCATCTGAAGATTTATAAATCTTTGATTTATGAAAACTGATGAAAGTACATACTTATAAAAGGAAAGCGCAATTGCAGATAAAGGAAAGTGTTTGTGTTTTGTTCCAGGCCCGGTCTCTGATCGTGGAGTACAATCTACTCAGTGTGATACTCAGGTCCTTCCTTAGGCCGTGTGAAACCAAGAAAAACAGTGAGTTTGCTCTCCCTTGAAGTCACTAAACTCTGACGCATTTTTCTCATTTATTGTGATAATTATCTGTAGTAATTATTGTATCTTTTCTTTCGTCTGTATTAAATAACACACAAATACTACCAAATGTTAGCTCAATATAAATATAAAATAACATAGATGATTGAATCAACAAGAATTTAATCTCATGTCACATCATATTGAGAATACTGCGGGAAAATTTGTATTCAAATATAGTCAAATAGAAGCAGAGAACATGGATTGTAACCTCTTTGTGTATAAATTAACAGAAAAACATATTCTATTTTATTCTATACTTCGTTATTTGTCATCTTCCACAGAAGATGGAAAGTTGTGTTTTGATCGAAATGACCGCAACCCAGTGTACAAGAGAGCTTGGTACTCCCTACACGATTTGAAGTAAGTCTTACCCTCAAACTCTGAACTTTGACATAAACTTTATTATTGTGCAATACCATTGTGAAATATCTTGCTAGTGATCTTTTGTTTACTATACTTCTTGTGCTGACTTTAATTAAGGAATCCTGCTTCTTTAACAAAGGGAATGATTCAAACTTGGGTATAGGTTGATGATGGGCATATTTATAGTATCACTGCACCTACTTGTATACAGTAAACTTTGCACTTTGATAAGTAAGGTTAAATCACTGTACCCTTTGCACTGAAGTATCTAGTTAAGCAGTAAGATAATTTGAAAAACATTTTTAATGGATGTTCAAAGATACCGTAGTCAAGTTACAATTATTTCAAGTGTTATCCTAGGCTCCATGTTGTTTCAGTACGTGTGTTGTGTTTTAGATATGCGCTGTTAGCGAAGCCGACAAGCCTGGAGGAGTGGTCTGATCCTCTGAGAGAGAATTTCCTGCATGGAGTCAGTGCCTTACTCGATCTCCTCAAGATTATGCAAGTAAGAATCTCACGTAACTGTTGTACAGGGTATGGACCCAGTATTGACACATGTTACTGTTGTAAAGAATATGGACCCTGTATTGACACATGTAACTGTTGTACAGGGTATGGACCCTGTATTGACACATGTAACTGTTGTACAGGGTATGGACCCTGTATTGACACATGTAACTGTTGTACAGGGTATGGACCCTGTATTGACACATGTAACTGTTGTACAGGGTATGGACCCTGTATTGACACATGTAACTGTTGTACAGGGTATGGACCCTGTATTGACACATGTAACTGTTGTACAGGGTATGGACCCTGTATTGACGCATGTAACTGTTGTACAGGGTATGGACCCTGTATTGACACATGTAACTGTTGTACAGGGTATGGACCCTGTATTGACACATGTAACTGTTGTACAGGGTATGGACCCTGTATTGACACATGTAACTGTTGTACAGGGTATGGACCCTGTATTGACACATGTAACTGTTGTACAGGGTATTGACCCTGTATTGACACATGTTATTGTTGTACAGGGTATGGACCCTGTATTGACACATGTAACTGTTGTAAAGAATATGGACCCTGTATTGACACATGTAACTGTTGTACAGGGTATGGACCCTGTATTGACACATGTAATTAGCAGCTCCGACTAAGTCGGAGCTGCTATCAGTTTTTGCGCAGTTTCCGTCGCCGCCGCCGCCGCCGCACGCGCGTTTTGTATTCGCTATAACTTTTTTCCTAGAAGGTTTTGAGAACTCATATACTTAACTTCTTACTTATGACCCTGGGGAATTTTTTTGACATGTTCATTTTCAAGGTCAAAGGTCAAGGTCACGAGTTCTGAAATCGCTTAAAAAATCCTTGTAAACACGATAACTTGAAAAATATTTGTACTAACAGGCTCTTATTTGGTGTACATCAACTATGGAGAAAGGCCAAAATTTGAAAAGGTTTTCGCTAACATCCGTCAAAGGTCAAGGTCACAGCGAGGGCACGACTTAAGCATGCTTTTGCGAAAATGTCTTATTTCAATTATTAACACTTTGAATCATTACATGATTGTTATACACAATGAAAAGTGATCACTGATTGTGTGACCTTGAATTTAAAAGGTCAAGGTCACGAAACATGTTCAAGGTCACCAGTTTTGAAATCACTAAATAACCTTTTCCCAAGAAGGAATTAACACCTCATATACATAGCTTCTTTCTTATAAACCTGGTGGATGATTTTGACATGTTCACATTCAAGGTGAAAGGTCAAGGTCACAAGTTCTGAAATCGCTAAAAATAATCCTTGTAAACACGATAACTTGACAAATATTTGTGCTACCAGGCTCTTATTTGGTGTACATCAACTATGGAGAAAGGCCAAGATTTGAAAAGGTTTTCGCTAACATCCGTCAAAGGTCAAGGTCACAGTGAGGGCACGACTTAAGCATGCTTTTGCAAAAATGTCTTATTTCAACTATTAACACTTTGAATCATTACATGATTGTTATACATAATGAAAAGTGATCACTGATTGTGTGACCTTGAATTTAAAAGGTCACGGTCGCGAGAGAGGGTCAAGGTCACCAGTTCTGAAATCACTTAATAACTTTTTTCCATGAAGGTATCAACACCTCATATATATAGCTTCTTTCTTGTACACCTGGGGAAATATTTTGACATGCTCACATTCAAGGTCAAAGGTCAAGGTCATGAGTTCTGAAATCACTACAAAAATCCTTGTAAACACGATAACTTCAACAACTTCTGTGCTATCAGGCCCTAACTTGGTATATATCAACTATGGAGAAAGACCAAGATTTGAAAACGTTTTTGCTAAAATCTGTTAAAGGTCAAGGTCACAGCAAGGTCACAACTTAAGCGTGCTATTGTGAATATGCCTTATGTTAACAATGAACACTTTTGAGTCATTGCATGATTGTTATACACAATGAAAAGTAATCATTGATGGTGTGACCTTGAAGGTCAAAGTTCAAGGTCATGAGATATTGGTTAAGGCCATGTTAATCTTTTGATCCAATTTTGAAATCAGAAATAGGTTTTAAGAACAAAGTTGTGAAAAGTGACCCCAGTGATGATTCAACTTGTTAGAATAACTTGAATAATGAAAAACATTTTGTCCAAAAAAATTCCCATTTTATTTATGCTGAGGAGAAGGCGGAACAGGGAAAGGCGAGACCCAAAGTTTCGGAGCTGCTCTGCTTTTGCGGTGTCCCGCAAACGCTCTTCTAGTTGTTGTACAGGGTATAGACCCTATATTGACACATGTAACTGTTGTACAGGGTATGGACCCTGTATTGACACATGTAACTGTTGTACAGGGTATGGACCCTGTATTGACACATGTAACTGTTGTACAGGGAATTGACCCTGTATTGACACATGTAACTGTTGTACAGGGTATGGACCCTGTATTGACACATGTAACTGTTGTACAGGGTATGGACCCTGTATTGACAATGTAACTGTTGTACAGGGTATGGACCCTGTATTGACACATGCAACTGTTGTACAGGGTATGGATGCGGTGACGAGACAGACAGGCCAGCATCTCGAGTTCGAACCGGAGTGGGAGGGAGCATTCAACCTGCAGCTCAAACTCGAGGACGATCTCAAACTCTTCGCCAGCTGGTGTGCCGATGATGTATGTAAATCAGAATTTTCTTAGTTTCATTTACATTTACCTTGTTTAATGGGTCTGTCTTGACCAAGACCCCTTTTGTTTCATTCTATAAGATGACAATTATCCATATTCTCTCGGGTATAAGACCTAAGACTACCACTTTTCGGAGGGTTGTCTTGGTTCGGGTTATTCTCAGGTTATATATAGCCCACCCCCAATTTTGCCAGATGTTCCATGGTCATACATTACATAAATCTATAGTATTATTTTAAGTAAAGTGTCAAAAACCTACATAAACCCTATTCTGACTGTCTGACAGTGTCTGGTATGCATTTTCATCTGAGTTGGGGTCTCTCCTGTCTAAAAGCCCACCCCAATGTTTACAGTATGTGTGTTTGTCCGTTGAAAGAAGTGTGAGGTCAGTGATTTGAATGTAACCAATGTTTTATTAAAAGTAAGGTCTATGGTAGCAAGGTGTGAGTGTAGCAATGTGTTACGTATCTGCAGAAGGACATCCTGATACAAGCGTACAAGTTGACGCTGGAGGCTCTCTACCAGTGCAGAGACTCCGCCAAGAGGGAGAAGTGTGAAGGTACGACAAACATTCAACTTGACAAGCTCGCCGATATTTCATAAATTAATCAACATGTTCATTTAACCTTTCAAATTTTGGTATTCCTGGTTTGATAAGAGGCCAATCAGGTTAAGCCATGCATAAGTGCTCTCAATATTCCAAAATTTGTTGGTTAAACATACACTTTATTTTTGTTTCAATCTTTATAATAATAATTAAAAATTAAAAATGGTCAATTAAATTTGTATTAGAATATCAGAATATTAGAGTATTTGAAAGTATAGACTCTGATTCATACTGAAAGTACTATGGATCAGACTATATTAGTCATTATTATATGATGGACGAGTGTTCTGTTTTCTGATTGGCCGAGACGGATGGTCATCGACAATGATCAAACGTTATGTTGACCGCTTGAAGCGTCACGCGAGGTCGACATAACAATCCAATGACCTGGAGCTAAAAATAGATCACTGCTGTGAGGAGCGCTGTTTAATTAATGTTTTCTGTTCATGTTTAGATATTTAAGAATAAAGTTTTTGTTTTCAAAGTGTAAGTTGTCATTAACTTCAAGTAAAATTAGAAAAAAAAGGAACTTTTTGTGAAAAAAATGAATCTTGGAGAAAAAAAATACACCTTCATGAATCATATAATAAAACAGTTATTGACTTCAGTTATCGGTAAATCAAATGGTTTATCGAGGTCGATAAACCATTTGATACACCTCATCTGAAGTCAACAATTGTATATTATCCCCTGCCGCGCGTTTAGTGCGAAGTGGGGGATATAGTATTCGGCTGCGTCCGTACGTACGTACGTACGTACGTACATCCGTACGAAATGGACAACTAAAATAATTTTCACTGGATTCTTTTCATATTTTGCATATGGGTTCAACATAGGGAGAGTAATGTTCCTACATAGGTTTGTGACCTTGACCTTCATTTCAAGGTCACAACGAGACTGTCATTTTATCCTTGTCAGCGGGATATCTCAAGAACCATTCACCGGATTTCCATCATATCTCATACAAAGCACCTCCCAGGACAGACGATGAGCACATTTTGGTGACCTTGACATTATTCTCAAAGTCACAGTGAAACTTTAAATTTTTCGACATGATAATGTACATGTAAAGCTTGTCAGAGATATCTCAAGAACCATTCACCGGAATTTCATCATATCTTACACAAAGCACCTCCTTGGGAAAACAAAGGGCTGATAAGATTTTGGTGACCTTGACATTATTCTCAAGGTCACAGTGGAACTTTGAATTTTTCGACATGTCGACAGTCGATTTTGCTAATCTTTACATTATTTTTCAATTTTAAAGTATTAATTTGCGGCGGGGGATCATGTCTCCTTAGTGACAACTACTTGTTCAAGACTGTAGTTATTTTGACTTTGAAAAGAGTAGCATCACTGACTTTAGGTGTAGGATTGTATTCACGGTATTGTGATATGTATCCTATTCTAAGATTGTGTATTGTCCATCTGTCAAGTGTACATATATCTTTAATTTCAGCTGCTGGCATCTCAACAAAAGCTGTCAAGTACGACGTGTCCAGTAAACCTGTATCCATTCACCTCCCTCTCACCAGGTTTCTAGCCGGTAAGATTGCAAGCTTTGGAATTTCAAAAAATTATCTTGTTTACTGTAAATTTCTAATATTTAAAAACTCCTAACCTATATCATTATGATAAAATAGTTTAAACCAAAAGTGTTCTAATGATTAAAGCTCTTTTCAATATTCCAAGATATCACTATTTGATAACAATGAATCAATAACATGAATCTATATATGAAGAAATAAAGAAGATCTAAATTAAAAAATTGAAAATATTATCCTTTCAACTACGGTAAGCTGCTTCTCAAGTTAAACACCCTGTTATACCAATACGTTCTGGTTGTATCTTTAGCAATATACAAAGGTTTTGTTCTGTTTTACAGCACTGTAATCATAACAATTGAACATAAATAAATTTATTTTATTTCAGCGCTTCATCTAAATCTGGGAAAGTTTGGACTAACATTCAATTCACCAGAACTTAATACAAAGGTAACTTGTTTTATTTGTGGTAATATGAAAGTACTCTTTCATACCGTCACATCAAATATGATTTACTACTTTCTTATTACTCGGAATAATTTACATAGTCACCTGATATCCAACATGTAACATGTCATATGTGTACTTTGATTAGAAGGCGACTCATTATATTTGAAGAGAATGGAATTGATTTTAATCCTACTAATAGGTGCCTAATTGTTGCCCTAATCCTTGTTTTGTTGAAGTTGATGGTGTTGATGTTGACAATGTTACAGAAGCGGCTAGAGCCAATGGAACTGATGGAAGCACCGCTACGGACACAGGTGATGATCGCTCAGACCCAGGCCGGCATGTGGAGGAGGAACGGCTTCGCTCTTCTCAACCAGGTAATATTACAGCATGTCATAAAGCAGTCAAAGAGGAATAAATCAAATATCTACACGGTACTCTGGAGCCAAAATGGTGATTTGTGAAAAGTTTCAGATTTCTCATACCATTTAGCTTATATTACCACCAAACCAATTGGAATCAATGGTTTTGAATTTGAATATTGTTTAATTCTACCATACCTGCAAATGAGGGCTGGGATGTGTAACTGATGTCAGGTATAAACATATTGGTATTTGGGTACAGTACAGTAATAAGGGGTGGGGTACCTGGGTAGAAAATTTGCACCAACCCAGCCCAAATGCATATAGCACTATTATTTGATCATTGCTTATGATTTGATTTGCTGTATCACTCACAGTAATTCTGTGTCATTTCAGATTTTCTTCTACCACAATGTGCGATGCCGAGGAGAGATGTACGACAGAGATATTGTCATGTTACAGGTAATTGGCAAATATATCAGGTTACATGGTCCTTCATCTTTCTCCTATATCTCCTGTTACAACAATTATAATTGAAGTAATAATTAAAATAATAATAACTCTTAGATTCTTTTTGTGCTTTTTGAACATGGCAGCAGCAATGCAGCGCAAACCATAACATTGTTCTATCTATTAAATTGGTGAGCATTAAGCAACAAAGCAACAATTTCCGTTTTAGTATGTTTTATTACAAAATTAGGACGCAGTTGGGAGTCGGACACTCAACCAATAGCGCTACATCCTCAAATGCAATTACCTACAGCTTGCTAATTCATTTCAGATTGGTGCATCCTTAATGAACCCTGACGATTTCCTTATTACTCTACTCAACAAGTTCAATCTTCTGCACTGGGCCAGGTAAGGAAACTATGTGAGATTCTGGGGATCCTTTCACCAGGTATCCTTCACTAACAATAAACGTTACACCCATTTGTTTACTTTGCATTTAAGTTACATTACTGACTGATGATCACCTTAGTCCTCTGTCAAACATGATACGGAGGTGCTTGAAAAAAAGGTATGGTACAGATTTCAGTATGTGGATCCCCTAAGGATGCAGAGAGGGCATCAACAGAAGTTGGGAATACATAAGAGGAGGATAAATCTGTCTATCAACGCATGGAGCCATCCGCAGGAGGATCAGAATGTTGTAGTTACATGTTTCGGGGTTACACCACTTCATCAGTCTGTATGAAAGCAGGGGGCGGGATAGCGCAGTGGTTAGCGCGTTAGGCTTCGGATCAAGAGGTCCGGGGTTTGAATCCCGCCAGGGGCACGGCAACTTTATCTGCAGTAGAGAACTGTTCTACACGTGTAAGGTTTGGGTGCAATGCTACACTGAATTTCAGCGTAGTACCACCCATGGTTCGCTAGTTCCAGCCGATGCTCGCAGGTTTCACCGCAATGCATAGCCACGTGCCGTTGCAGGCTTTCTCCCTGCCATAATACTAGCAGCCGCGATATAAGTGAAATACTCTTGAAAGCGGCGTTAAACCCCAACTCACCTTACCTCACCTCACCTCACCTGTATGAAAGCAAACCCTGGTTCATTAATGATAATGTTATCAATATGCCAGTGTGTTCCTTCCAATTATGTGTTATCCTTATGTATTTGTTTAGTTTGTCAATGATGTGTGAATGATATGTTGGAGAATGCTAATTACTATTCAAATAATAATTCACTGATTACATCTTGTCTCCACAGACCGGAATATGACGTGCCGGGAGGTCAGGAAGACTCGGTCCGACAGACCGTCATGTTAGCCGAGGAGTTTCTTAACCTTCTTATCATTGTGCTCGGTGAGATATATGCTCTTTGAAAATTGTTGTCTTTACCTAAATTTTACTTTAAACAATTGAGAATGTTATTTTCACAGTGCATATGTTCGGGATACAAACAAAAGTTTCATAATCATATTGTCAAATGTGGTAATAAATGTGTATAATGGATTTCAAAGCTTTTAAAACTAATTTACTCAAGGAAATTATGAAATCCTCAACAGTATGAATATGGAAACTTTCACTAAAATAATGAGTTTTAGCTCTAATATGAGATATTTAACTCTTGATGATATTTTATAATATTTGTTGTTATTCTCTGTGTATGCCTATTCAGAGGAGCGTTATGTGCCGGGTATTGGTGAAGTTAGCCAACAGGATGTTGTGAAAAGGGAGATAATCCATCAACTCTGTATTGCTCCCGTTGCTCACAGTGAACTTGTCAAGGCACTGCCTGAAGATGTGAGTAACATATTGTTATGCTCTCAGGTTTTTACAATGTCTTTCTGGAGAAATAAAATTTATTTTGTGTACAAATGAGGTTCAGTGTCTATACAAACATTTTGTTGCAATCAAACAGAAAAACAGGATGTCATCCTCTTTAACGCTGAATTGATAACTATTTTCTCATGCTAAGTAAAAATATCATATAAAACAACACTTAAACATATTTTACTTAGATTTAATTTCTATTTCAGCACAACAATGAGACTGGTGTCGAGGATGTCGTGGAACAGGTTGCTGTCTTCAGGTAGGTGAAGGTTTCCTAAAGTGTTATGTGTCTATAAGAATTTGTGGAGCTAGCATCTTAATTGGACAAAAAGGACTGCTAAAATTATTTTGGAGTTTTTGTCCTTTATATATTTAACCTAGGATAAAAAATTGAATGTCAGAGAGTGAGTTACAACATATTTGTTAACTCTCCAGGAAGCCGTCCCCAACCGACAAGGGGAAGTACGAGCTGCGGAAGGAGTTCTACTGTGAATACTGCCCCTACTACTACCACTACACAAAGACAGACCAGTCCAAGGTGCGACACATCTCACTTCACAATTTCAGTCAAGGGATAAATATCCCTCTTTAATAAGTATTATGGCAGCATTTTATTGTTTTTCAGTGAACTATCAAGTTAAAGGGAAAACTTTGAGCTAGTTTGATCCATCAGTGTAAAAAATTGGAGGGTCACTTTGGAAAACTTCAGAAAGTGTCCCAAGTGCTTTCCCAAAAATTTAACTTTGGTTGATCTAAAGGGTTATACTGACTGATGATGAAGTTCTACTTGTACAACTACAATGTGTGATGAACAGACATTTGTGATGAGCGCTTGTGATCGAAGTATGAACATATATGTATGTAGTGGTACCCATTCTCGTACTCATTAATGAATTGTATTCAATTACTTGTGTTGACAGTCTGAGGAAGCTCAGAGAAAAAGGAAGAAGCAACTTGATGAAGATCAAGGTATGTTACACGTTCTAGAAGCTTAGCAAGTCGTTTTACCCAATATTAGGTTCAAAACATGTACTCTTATAATGTTGAATATCATCTATATAAAAATCAAATGATAAGCATTAGAAATTCCAGGGTTGCACTGTAAAAAGAGTCATGTTTACAGTTTCTTATCTCACTGTTACAGCTCTGCCCCCGCCCGTCCCTCCGTCCCTGAACGAACAGTTCAAGCCTCTAGTCAATATCCTCCAGTCTGATGTCATGCTGCACATCATGCGTGTGGTCCTCACTCGCACCGCCGCACAGAGGTCAAGGTCATGGTCCGAAGCACAGTTTGAGAGGGTGCGTAATTGGTGTTAGGGTTTTTCATATACTTTGATATTTAAAATTACTGTTGTTTGCATTGAACAAGCAAAAACAAGTTCGCAAGTAAACTGTTCTCCTTCTGTATTTTCTTAGATACTCTACGTGATTGGAATAGCACTGCACGAACAGTTGAGAGCCATTGACACAAACAACGCCAGCTTTGATTTCATCACAAAAGCAGTCAAAGGTACAATTTATCAGTCATGTCTTCACTTTAAGCATTAATATTCACATTCTCCCTGAAAACAAGAACACTATACCCATTATGATATGCATAACGGTAGTTGCATTGCAACTTTCTAGCCACTGTGGTTCAATATAAATGAAATACTCTTCAACACAGCGGTAAACCTCAATCACATCAACTCATTTGAATCCAGTAAATCAAGATGTGTTCCTCTGTTTGTTAGAGAACGGACTGCTGTCTCTACTGCAGAGTTTGGTCGGCAACCAGAATGTCAGTCAGGATCCAGTCAAAGATCTTCTCACCTGGGTTCTTAAGGTATTCAAAGTTCTAACAGTCTCGTCTTACTGTTAGCTTGGGGTCATTATTGGAATAGTATTTGTAGCTTTCATCTATGTGTTCATAACCTTTGATATCTTCCACGATGACAATGAAATACCAGTATCATGTGCTAAGGTTTCATGACAATGCACAGCCACAATAGTGGTGTGGGCTTTCTCCCTGCAATAAAACTAACACCTGCCAATATAAGTGAAAAACTCAAATCATCTCACCATGATTTTCATTGTTACAAATACTATCTTTGAAGGGCTGACACTATCAAAACATGTTTTTAAATATCAGAAAATGTCTAATGCTTTCTATGAGAAAATTTGGTTATTGTAGAGTACACCATATTGACAAACTGTTTCAAATTCCAGCAATTTGCAGAAGTTTGTAGTAAAAGAGAGGATTATCTGGACATGGAAGGTCTAGAAAGTATAACAAGTGGCAAAGATCACAAGACAGAAGCAGAGAAGAAGAGGAAAGCTGAGCGAGCGGCGAAACGGAGAGCAAGAGTGATGGCTCAGATGTCGAAGATGCAGAGGAACTTTATTGCGGAAAATTCCGATCTGTTTGAGAACACAAGCACAGACCTGAAGGCTGCATCTTCTGACATGGATCTCAGGTGGGAGATAGGATTCATATTATGATTGGTCTTGAAATATACAGTTTTAAATACTGTAAGCCGAGGTCAAAGATCTGTGATATTTTACTTTCAACTCACTTAACTGCCTTGAATATTGACTCCGACTGTTGATCTTGTCTATATAAAGTATACTTACCGGGTATATTAGTATTGTATAAACTTCTTTCAATGGATTAATGGAGAAACCTTATCCAGGCATAAGTTTAGGATAAGTATAAGAAACACATTATCAAAGACATCCTTCCACTATTACAGTGAGAGTGTTCCCACGGGGTTCCCTGTGGCCCTTGGTCAGTCCCGTAGCAGTGCGGTAGTGACGGCTCCGATCCACGCCACCTGTATCCTGTGTCAGGAGGAGCAGGAGGTCACCTGTAGTGGCAAGGCAATGGTCCTTGCTGCCTTCGTACAGAGGTGAGACAATGTTATATAATTTATGCTGAGATGCTAGTAAGCCTTCCATGGGTTGCTGAAATAAAAATTTCATAACAAAGACATACATATTCTAAATAGCAGTCGCCGCTAATGGCTGGAATACTGCCGAAGCGGCGTTAAACAATAACTCACTCACTCACTCACTCTAAATAGCAGTACCTGTAATTCTCCCTAATTTGCAGTTAAACAGTGAACAGATTGGTCTCCGCTTATCAAATCCATGATATCTGAGAACAAGAAGTGAATACAAATGAGTGAATACCCACGAGTAAAAGTATCTGAATGACAGAATCCAGAATGTAAAATGTACGAAGCCCTTGGAGGACTATGTGAAGTGAAGTGAAGTGAAGTGAAGTGAAAAGGCCAATAAATGTTGATGATCGGAATCAGATAAAATGAAATAGAGATCTTCATATAAACCATGACAAAACAATTTCTTTGTTATTCGTGAATGTCACAAGCCACTCTCCTGTACATGTGAGTTGTTTGCATACCCAGGTCAACAGTGCTGTCCCAGGACCGGGAGAAGGGAGGTGAGGTGAAGGAAGACTCGGACCCACTCTTCATGGCGGCGGACCTCGTCTCGGGCACCCACACCAGCTCTTGTGGACATGTCATGCACCATGACTGCTGGCAGAGGTGAGTTGCTTACACTTACATGTCATGCACCATGACTGCTGGCAGAGGTGAGTTGCTTACACTTACATGTCTTTGAAATTGTCTCATATACCCTTCACCTTGTGGACATGTCATGCACCATGACTGCTGGCAGAGGTGGGTTGCTTACACTTACATGTCTTTGAAATTGTCTCATATACCCTTCACCTTGTGGACATGTCATGCACCATGACTGCTGGCAGAGGTGGGTTGCTTACACTTACATGTCTTTGAAATTGTCTCATATACCCTTCACCTTGTGGACATGTCATGCACCATGACTGCTGGCAGAGGTGGGTTGCTTACACTTACATGTCTTTGAAATTGTCTCATATACCCTTCACCTTGTGGACATGTCATGCACCATGACTGCTGGCAGAGGTGGGTTGCTTACACTTACATGTCTTTGAAATTGTCTCATATACCCTTCACCTTGTGGACATGTCATGCACCATGACTGCTGGCAGAGGTGGGTTGCTTACACTTACATGTCTTTGAAATTGTCTCATATACCCTTCACCTTGTGGACATGTCATGCACCATGACTGCTGGCAGAGGTGGGTTGCTTACACTTACATGTCTTTGAAATTGTCTCATATACCCTTCACCTTGTGGACATGTCATGCACCATGACTGCTGGCAGAGGTGGGTTGCTTACACTTACATGTCTTTGAAATTGTCTCATATACCCTTCACCTTGTGGACATGTCATGCACCATGACTGCTGGCAGAGGTGGGTTGCTTACACTTACATGTCTTTGAAATTGTCTCATATACCCTTCACCTTGTGGACATGTCATGCACCATGACTGCTGGCAGAGGTGGGTTGCTTACACTTACATGTCTTTGAAATTGTCTCATATACCCTTCACCTTGTGGACATGTCATGCACCATGACTGCTGGCAGAGGTGGGTTGCTTACACTTACATGTCTTTGAAATTGTCTCATATACCCTTCACCTTGTGGACATGTCATGCACCATGACTGCTGGCAGAGGTGGGTTGCTTACACTTACACGTCTATGAAATTGTCTCATATACCCTTCACCTTGTGGACATGTCATGCACCATGACTGCTGGCAGAGGTGGGTTGCTTACTCTTACACAGTCTTTGAAATTGTCTGATATACCCTTCACCTTGTGCACATTGTCATTAATTAGGTAGTTTTGTTAAATAGAATGTATATTGTTTAACAGCTAAGAGTGTTCTATAAAGTGCAGCTTCAATGGGTCGACATCTTGAACACATTTGGACATATGCTGGACTACTATACTGTGCATAGTGTCAAAAGAAAAAGATTAATTCCGATAGTAAGAAAGATGGGAATTTTAAACTAAGGTGTATTGGATAAGTACTGTTGTCAAATTAATGTTGTTCCTTTTTTTAACTATTTTCATTATATAGCATTCGTCTGCATCCATCCGTACGAAATGGAATAACTAAAAAACTATTCACTGGATTCTTTTCATATTTTGCATGTGGGTTCATCATAGGGAGAGTAATGTGCCTACAGAGGTTTGTGACATGACCTTCATTTCAAGGTCAGGAGACTTTGTCATTTTATCCTTGTCAGCGGGATATCTCAAGAACCATTCCCTGGATTCTCTTCATATCTTACACATAGCTTCTCCAAGGAAAGACGACGGACTGATTAGATTTTGGTGACCTTGACATTATTCTCAAGGTCACAGTGAAACTTTAAATTTTTCGACATGTTAATGAACATGTAAAGTTTGTCAGCGGGATATCTCAAGAACCATTCACCAGAATTTCATCACATCTTACACAAAGCACCTCCTAGGAAAGACAAAGGGCTGATTAGATTTGGTGACCTTGACATTATTCTCAAGGTCACAGTAGAACTTTGAATTTGTTGACATGTTAATGTACATGTAAAGCTTGTCAGCGGGATATCTCGAGAACCATTCCCCGGAATTTCATCATATCTTACACAAAGCACCTCCTAGGGAAGACAAAGGGCTGATTAGATTTTGGTGACCGTGACTGTATTTTTCAATTTTGAAGTATTAATTTGCGGCGGGGGATAATGTCACCTTTGTGACAACTACTTGTTTTACCTATGCTCCCTCAATTAAACCTTTTAGACGTTTAAATCTCTGGACGGGAAACCTGCAGACCAAATTGACAAAGCCTTGTAATGAATGTAACTGGTTGTTTCTGTGTAGGTACTTTGACAATGTGATGAGCAAGGAGCGGCGCCGCACCCTGCGGTTCCGGCACACCTACAGTTACGACATAGAGAAGATGGAATATTTGTGTCCCCTCTGTGAGGGACTGAGCAACTCTGTGATACCAATTGTACCTCCACTGGTCTCCATGCTCGCCGACACGTGAGTTCAATTGACACATAAGATTAAAATGTTAATGTTTTCTCGCTCACAAAGCTTTTAAGTACTGACATCGTCTGTTGTCTGCAAACATTTAACTTTTTCACCTTTACACAAAACTTCTTTACCAAAGTTAACTTTCATAAGAAGGTGTCCTACTCCTGTCAAACTTTCTTCATTTGGTCTATTCTTCCCTTAGACATAGATGTAATGGACATGACCTTTCAAACTTACTTGTGACATTTTCTCTCAAACAAAAATCATAATCCTAGATACATGAAATTTTCAGAATAACATCTTTGTTGTGATAAGTTCAACAGTCATTTAATGTTTGAATCATTGATAGTCAGTAAATGAATTAATTATAATATATGTATAGCATTTCAGGTATCCTTAAACTTATTTATCTGTTTAAACCCTTTTGAATGACAATTCTATATACATAATGTTGACTGCTGCAGGGAGACGGAGGTGCAGCTGAAGTATGACGACTGGCTGGACGGCATACAGAAGACCGTACAGAACAGCGTACAGGCCGCTAACGATAAGGAATCGGAAGGTAACACTTGTACTTACATTCGCTTGACTTTTCATACAGTATATGGAGCATAACGGTGAATTATGGAAAGTAAAATCTTTTTATATATTTTCTCACTTAGTATTAATTAATCATGTGTTGAACATCCTTTCAAGCCAATAGTTAGAAATATCACCGCAATTATAATCAAGATTTCGTTCTTGGCTAATACTAGCCTCCACGACATAAGTCAAGAATATCTTGAAGTAGCATCAAACCTCTCACACGGACCAAAGAAATTATTATTTATTTCTTATTGGTGTTTTCTCTCTCACTCCAGATGAGTTCCCTCTGTTTCAACCGTGTCCCATCTCAAACATCACACGCATGATGGCCGAGAGTGTGGCCAAGAACTTCCAGCTGCTCTGGGAGTTTGTCTACGATGATGCCAGGTGACCTTCCTGTTTTATCTTCCTATGACATGCTTGATAATCTCTAGAATATACTTTTGGAAAATCTTCATTTTATTCACTATATCCCATAAATACATTAACTTTAATGAGATATGTGTATTTTACCTGACTATGTGTATTGCAGTGGTCACTTCTCCGAAGGGATGCGGGAGATGCTGAAGAAGTTTGCTCGTGATGTCTACTCTGTGAGTCTCTTACTCATCAATTTATGTTCTACACTTGTGGTTCACTATTCCCAATCAAAACATAGGTTTCAACACATAGCCACAATCTATACTGGCACTCTCTTTCCATTATTCTGAAATATGAATTAAATATCAACCCCATATCAACTCAACTCACCTCACTCCATATCAACACACCTCACCCCACCCGAACCCCTTATCAAATCTCCTAACCTCACTTTACCTCACTTTACCTCACTCCATATCAACACACCTCACCCCACCCGAACCCCTTATCAAATCTCCTAACCTCACTTTACCTCACTTTACCTCACTTCACCTCACCCATATCAACTCACTTCACCTCACTTCACCTCACTCCATATCACCTCACTTCACCTCACTTCACCTCACTTCACCTCACCCCATATCTGCTCACCTAACCTCACCTTATCCCATTCCATAAAAATTCACCTCACCCCATGTAAACTCACCTCACCTCACCTCACCTCACCCCAACCCATATCAATTCACCTCACCTCACCTCATCCCATCCCATATCAATTCACCTAGCCTCACCTCACCCCATATCAATTCACCTAACCTCAACTCATCCCATATCAATTCACCTAACCTCACCTCATCCCATATCAATTCACCTAACCTCACCTCACCCCATATCAATTCACCTAACCTCACCTCATCCCATATCAATTCACCTAACCTCACCTCATCCCATATCAATTCACCTAACCTCACCTCATCCCATATCAATTCACCTAACCTCACCCCATATCAATTCACCTAACCTCACCTCACCCCATATCAATTCACCTAACCCCACCACCCAACACTCTTTTGTTAGGTTTTACTTGGTTTTGTAACACTTGAATTGAATTGAATGTATATTTAGTGAAATGCTATTTAGAGAAAGAATTTGATGATATATGTCTGATCTAACAGTTTGGACTGGGCGTGGAGCCAGATGATGAGAACCCGCGTGTGTCGATCATGGCCTGGAGAACCTGTGCCTTCACCATAGAGGCTATAGGTACGTCATCCAGACACTTCTCATTTAGAATCAAATCATGTTGTACAGTGCTGTAATGCTAATGAGTAAGACTGGGCACTGTTAGCAGTATACTTTCATACGTATCAATAAACCATGCTCTTTGAGTTATGGCAATGTTTTTATTTCACCTATTTACTGGCGAAAAGTATATAAATGTATACATAAAAAGTGTATTCCATCAAACTAAGGTATGACCAGATTTTCTAAAGGCCATTTGTACAAATTAGGTTTGAATAACCACATTCTGTAAACATGATATAATGTTTCCATTCTCCTTGAGGTTAACCTGATGAATACATGTGTATATACTTGTTTGGTCAAATCATTAAAAAAAATGTCTATGAAGGATGTGAAAATATGTGATACACATTGTAATATGTTCACTAAAATATATTGCAATACATTTTCTGTTGCAATATGCATCCCTAACAATGAGTATATATCTATGATAATACCGTAAGAGTATTTAAAGAGTACTCAATGTCACCAGTCACACAGCATCTGCAAGTACTGTCCTGCAAATCAGTGCAGTGATCCTGTTTCTATGCTTATATTTCTAGTTTATCCTGCTGAGGAATAATCCAGATATACTTCAATAATGTTCAGGATTACCTACTTTTATAACAAGATATATATGATACCTGCACGTCAGTCTCCAAATATGGTATCAGATTACTCAGCAGCTAATTAAAGGTTGGATAAGAACATGGTCATTAAAATTAAGATTAATGAACTTAAACCTGTAAACAAGAAGGTCGTCTGTAACAAGGACACATTAATAACTACATATTCCTGTTCAACATTGTGAAACACCACTCAAGTTACAAGTATGTTGTGCTCTGAATGTCTTTAGCTGCAAACAATAGATATGATAATATATGTAAATATTTCCACAACAGAGCAAGTTCTACAAAGTGAGGAGAAGAGTCTGTTTGGGTCTCTCCCAACACGTCAGGCCGACCTGCTCGGGTCTCTCGTCCGCTTCGGGGCTGTGGTCAGTCAGGTCATCTCCCAGGACCAGGTCAAACAGCACTGCATTCGTCTTCTCTCTGGTGAGGACAGTAACACTCCTAGCATACAGTTGTTTGTTGGTCATGGTTGATATATCATGTTTAATGTTAATGGTTTTGTATCATTTTAGTGATGGTAGGTGACACTTCCACCTTATCTCCTTGTTACTTTCTGCTGAAAAATACAAACGTTTTACCCTTCATCCCCAGCGCTTATCCCTGACGAGCTAGAGAAGAGGAATAAGGACATGCCCTGTCTGCTGGACATTGACCTGTTGCACTACCTGGTCACCTTGACGATGACCCTACCGACCCTGTATGCAGAGCAGGCCACGTTCATCTCCACTCTCCCGACAGGTGGACTGAACAACAAGCATGCGCTGCAGCTTGTTCTTACTGCGCACATCACTCGACTTCTCCTCACGTTTGACGAGGAGCCTCAAGGTAAGTCAGGCCATTATTTATCGAAGCACTGTTCAGATCTGCCAATTTCCCTATGTTATTGGTTTGACACAGGTATATCTGCCTTGCATTCAGTTACACATCTTTCCCCGCCTGTATCCTTATTTTGATAACCTAGCAATATCCCTATCTAATACCAGATTTTCCTCTTTCTTACTAGTTTCTCCTGTAAGTCAACCACACAAGAATGGTTTGGCATTACCTTACACAGCAGGTATACGTTTCATTATGACTGCTTGTCAGTTTTCAGTGTAGTAGAACAAGATGTTTTGCCCTCAGAATATCAACGAAGATTTTCATTGCAATGCAAAAAGTTCTTTGTTGCCGTACTGCAGTTCTCATAATTGCCTATATACATAATTGCCCGACTATATTACAATGAGGCATGTTTCTTTGTGCAGAGCCAATGGAGGTGGAGGGAGACGCGGAGGGCCAGGCCCTGTTGAGAGTCTACAGGGATCTCCGCCAACATGCTGGGTATGTCACTTCACACTACTAGTAACAGACACATAGCTCAGAAAAGTCTTAGAAATATTTGCCTTTAAATCCAAAAAAATATTGACTATTCCTGATCTCACTGTCTGCAAAAGTGTACATTGTATACTGAGTGGTTGCTGAATGTTCTGGTGTTTGGACATCCGGCAGTGATGATAAGTGACCAATTCTGAAGGTGTGAGTTCAAATCTGATTATCGCTCATCTCTGAGAAATACTAGAATCCACACTATTGTAAAATGTATGATCCTAATATGATTTCATCACTTCATGGAGATAGTTATCTCGACTGACTTTTCGATTAACATTTCTCTTTATAAATGACTTAGTACATCTGAACTTTTATACAAAGATGTTCAGGGTGAAATTTATCTGATTCTTCTTCTTTCTCAGTATTCTCACAGAACAACAGCCCTCCCCATACCAACTGTTGAAGTACATTCATCAGAGTGCTCTCCCCTTCCTGCGCTGTGCAGCAATCTTGTTCCATCATATAACCGGAGTTATTGCCCCTGAAGACCTCTACCTTGATGGTCTGTATCTTTAACTACTTTTGAACATTTTGTGTTATTATTTCTTGCATATAGGTTTCTAATTGTCTAGAGAATCTATTATATTGATGTTTGACAGGTCCTTATTTCAGCAGAATTGATCTTGTTTCTGAGCTCATTGAGTGATAGTATTGAATCTTTGAAGGGCAATTTGAAGTCACATATATACATACATAAGGTTGACATCCAGGAATTACCATAGTTCAGACAGAATAAAGAAATTGGATTGTTGAGTTCATCTCTATTGCAGAAAGGAAAGGTCATGAGTTTGACATTCTGTGTCGGTACCTGGCGCTACCAGTCCACATGTCGGAACTGTTTGAGAAACAAGGAACTGTCACAAGCACACTTATCAACAGGTAAGCAGTGGTATAGAGGTGAAAGATGTGTATTCCAGTGTATGTTCTGTATCAAACACTCAATATTTATTGGATTTTGAATGAATGCTCAGTGCTTTGAACAACTGTGATGCCATAGCTTTGTCTCATCATTTCATCCTATGTGACAGCAAACATGGCTGGATGATAATTGTTGTATTTATTGAAAGGGAAAAGGAGGTAAGGGAAAGATATATTCTGGCAGATGTTATGACTATTCAATTATACCCTTTAGATGTGCAATAATCATTTTATATTCTTTGATTTTACCAAGTGAGAAAACTTTTCCATCTGCTTTAATGTCAGTTCCTCTTGGAGGAAATGTTAGATTGCAATGGGAGACAATGCACAAGCACATGAAACCGATATATCTTTATTCCAGATGTTGGAACTTTTGAGCTCAAACTGACTTTCCACATATTCACAAAAATTACACCAGTTTTTATTTAGTTACGTATGTTATTGTGTTTATATTTCAGCTGGTGCCACAGTCGGAGCCTGAAGGAGCGGTTATCAGCAAGCAGTGTCAAACTGGTCAAGTACCCTCTGAGAGTCAACAAGCTCGTCGTCCTGCCCAATGACTTCAGCGAACTCATCAACCGAGTCTCAACTTTCACGTAAGTGCAGAATGAAACTTGACCCGACTGCTGGCACACAGAACATTTAGAAACGTGCTGGGGTACAACCAAAACAATGTAAGATATTAAAATTATTCTCTTGTGGTAAATTTCCACAGAGATTGACGAACCATTGAATCATGTTACCAAGGGACAGTCTGTCAACCATATGAAGAAAAATATTTACCGGTATAATAATAATAATAATAACTAGGATTGACGCGTCAATACTTAGGTCTTCAAGACTTCTGCTTGACCTAGAACTCCATGTTGGACTTAGGGTTATACATCTGTTTCTCTGCTTTAAAATGAGCTATCAAACATGTCTCTATCTTCAGTAGTTTTTTTACAAAAATTCCCCAAAGAAAAAGGAAAAATCACATATTAATGGACCCCTACATTACATTTCTCATGATTAAGACAAAATGGTTAATATTTTCATACTAAGGTGTAACATAGAAAATGTTGTGCTTTAATGTCCACTTAAAGGTACATCCATTGTGTTGTTGGGGGTCAAATATGACAAACGTTGTAAATGGTCTTATTTTATCGAGAAGTACCAACTGTTACCGAAAACAACCATTTTAATGATACTGGACTTAGTATATTGACGATATGAAGGTAAAAGTAGTGATTTCTGATCGAAAACCGGACAATGCACCGCGTGTGGCGCGCGCCACAGAGTCAAACGTAATTTTTGAATCTTATTTACACCAGACAAAATAACAAAATTGGGTTAATAATGTTCAATAGGTCATATAACTACTGTGCATGTAAATAGGACGTTCACTTTCGGTTTCTACACATGCATAATGATGTTACTCGATTTTCATTGGAAAATAATAAATATGATATGTTTGGCGATTGGGGATGAATACGCAAGATAAGTGAATTTATTTGTATTGTAAACATCACATATGGTGTGTTGGAACGTTTTAAAGCCAAATAAAATTTTATGAAACACAATGGATGCACCTTTAAGAACATGTTATCAGCATTTAGATTGCATACATAATTAATGCGTTATGCTGTTCTGAATATTCAAGAAAATACTCAAAAATGCTTAAATTATGACCCCTAGACATCGCTTGCGATGTTCGAGGCTTAACTATCAACTTTTTGATGAAAGCGGTCAACATAAAAGTTGTTCTTCTTGAAATTGTGCATACGTAGGTGTATGTAAAATTTCAATAGCATAAGAAGTTAAGCAGTTATGAACCTATCAACTTTGTTGAAAATGGCGATTTTCGAAAAATGACAATCTTCTATGACTTGTCACACGTAAACTATGACAGACACATGCTTGAAAATTATTGTCCTTAATAAAATGATATCTCTCCTTCATCATGAGCTATTAAAGATGTTTGTATCTTCAGTAGTTTGCGATCGAAAATTCTTCTAAAAATATGCCCCTCAAAAGTTCTCAAAATCACGAAATTTCATATCTTTGGGCACATGATGAATTTGTGATTAAACTATCAACTTTTACATGATAAAGATCTGAAACAGAAATGTTAGGTAATGTATCTGCATCCGATTGCAATAAGTAACTTTGACGTAACTTTATTTGTACCAGAGTTACGTCCCTTTGAACATGATGCCGAAATTCTAACTTATAAAAAAGGACCATTTTGAAGGGCAGATAACCGAAATTCTAGGACGAAATTCAAAATTCGGCCTCAAGAGCGTTCTTAACAATTCATTTATCTTCAAAATAAGCTATAATACATAGCTGTACTGTTACAATTGAAGGAGGAGAAGATTTTCAAAGACGCGTTCCCTAAAAACCGCGAAATTGCACAAAATTTTCAGTTTTTTGAAAATAGCAAAAAATCTATTCTGCCGGCCGAAAACCGCTATAGGCCTAATCGATGGGGAATGTTGTTGCCCACATTTTGGTGTAAGTTTTATGAAAATATCTTGATTAGATTACGAGCTATTAAGGTTTAAAGTTTTGACTTCAAGGGGAGATAACTCGAGAAAGAAGTCGAAAATCAAAATTCGGCCGACGTACAAGGCTAGTTTTTGTTACAGGCTATCATCCCTAAAAATTTCGTGCAAATCTGTTCAGCCGTTACTTCAGAATCGGGGGGACAAAAAACGTACAAATAATAATAAGAAGAAAAAAACGGATAATAACAATAGGTCTTCCAGACATTCGTCTTGAAGACCTAATGAGGATACTTATATCGCACTGAATTGCACAACACAAAGGGCCATGCTCAAAGTGCTACTATAATAATATAATATGTATGGAGCATGACACAACTGTATATTTAAAGTATGTAGACTTCCCAAATGTATATTTAAAGTATGTAGACTTCCCAAATGTATATTTAAAGTATGTAGTCTTCACAAATGTATATTTAAAGTATATAGACTTCCCAAATGTATATTTAAAGTATGTAGTCTTCCCAAATGTATATTTAAAGTATGTAGACTTCCCAAATGTATATTTAAAGTATGTAGACTTCCCAAATGTATATTTAAAGTATGTAGTCTTCCCAAATGTATATTTAAAGTATATAGACTTCCCAAATGTATATTTAAAGTATGTAGTCTTCCCAAATGTATATTTAAAGTATGTAGTCTTCCCAAATGGATATTTAAAGTATGTAGACTTCCCAAATGTATATTTAAAGTATGTAGTCTTCCCAAATGTATATTTAAAGTATATAGACTTCCCAAATGTATATTTAAAGTATGTAGACTTCCCAAATGTATATTTAAAGTATGTAGACTTCCCAAATGTATATTTAAAGTATGTAGACTTGCCTAATGTATATTTAAAGTATGTAGACTTCCCAAATGTATATTTAAAGTATGTAGACTTCCCAAATGTATATTTAAAGTATGTAGACTTCCCAAATGTATATTTAAAGTATGTAGACTTCCCAAATGTATATTTAAAGTATGTAGACTTCCCAAATGTACATTTAAAGTATGTAGACTTCCCAAATGTACATTTAAAGTATGTAGACTTCCCATATGTATATTTAAAGTATGTAGACTTCCCAAATGTATATTTAAAGTATGTAGACTTCCCAAATGTATATTTAAAGTATGTAGACTTCCCAAATGTATATTTAAAGTATGTAGACTTCCCAAATGGATATTTAAAGTATGTAGACTTCCCAAATGGATATTTAAAGTATGTAGACTTCCCAAATGGATATTTAAAGTATGTAGACTTCCCAAATGGATATTTAAAGTATGTAGACTTCCCAAATGGATATTTAAAGTATGTAGACTTCCCAAATGGATATTTAAAGTATGTAGACTTCCCAAATGGATATTTAAAGTATGTAGACTTCCCAAATGGATATTTAAAGTATGTAGACTTCCCAAATGTATATTTAAAGTATGTAGACTTCCCAAATGGATATTTAAAGTATGTAGTCTTCCCAAATGGATATTTAAAGTATGTAGACTTCCCAAATGGATATTTAAAGTATGTGGACTACCCATATGGATATTCGGATAATAGACCAGGTTTATCAGAAGAACAGAAACAGAAATAGTTTCTCTGACATATTCATGTGGCCACTTGAGTTTTCAATTGTTTGTTTCTGTGAATAGATGCCCCAAGTCTGACGGCGACGACAGCCGCGCCCCGACCATGTGTCTGGTTTGTGGGCGGATGCTGTGTTCTCAGAGCTACTGCTGTCAGACAGATCTGGATGGCTTGTCAGTCGGTGCCGCTACTGAACACGCTTCTTCGTGCGGAGCAGGCATCGGCATATTCTTACGGTATGTCTACCAAGTTTATCAGAATTACGTCAGATGTAATTTAACTTCTCAAAGCAATGTATGCAAAAGTAACTTCTGACAATGCTTGTTTTATTGTGGTACCTGATTCTTTAAAAACATTTTCATACAACATGCACTGATAATTAACCTTTGTTGGTCAGAGGTTTTGTTGTGATAAATGGGATTGAAATACTTACATTTAAATATTTAGCGTGATATTTTCGTTTCTTACCCCAAGTCAACACCAACAGATTAAAATTGAAGGTTCATAATGAAAGTGCTGTAATGGTATCAGGAGAATTCATTTATCAATGTTTTCGTCTCCTCCTGCAGGGTTCGTGACTGTCAGATCCTCCTCCTGGCAGGGAAAACCAAAGGCTGTTTTATAGCACCACCATATCTAGACAACTATGGGGAAACAGATCAGGGCCTCAGGTGTGTATGGACTTGTGTTTAGATGGAGTTGAAGCAACATTAAACTCAGAATCTTTCAAATATGATGGACCTCTTTTTATACATATTGGCATCCGAAAATGTCCCTCCATAAGCATGTCAGTCCAACCAACCCGTTCACTGTACTACTTTGAACTTTGAACTCATTTGAACTTTGAATGTGAGTTTAGATTTCCCTTTTATAAGACAAAATTATTCCAGTTCAGCAAAATGCCATTGAAACATTTAACGCTACGGTATAAGCTGTTGAATCACTTAGTGATAAACCGTTCTGTGTGGCCAGTATACAGTAATCAAAGGTTTAAGATTGGCTACTTACGAAGATCCAGGTTATCCCAGGAGTCGCAGCTAAAGGCCACATTTATGTAGGAGATTAGAGAGCCGCAGCTGATGGCCACGTTTATGTAGAGATTAGAGAGACACAGCTGATGGCCACATTTATGTCGGAGATTAGAGAGCCACAGCTGATGGCCACATTTATGTCGGAGATTAGAGAGCCGCAGCTGATGGCCACGTTTTGTAGAGATTAGAGAGCCGCAGCTGATGGCCACATTTATGTAGGAGATTAGAGAGCCACAGTTGATTGCCACATTTCTGTCGGAGATTAGAGAGCCGCAGCTGATGGCCACGTTAATGTTGAGATTAGAGAGCCGCAGCTGATGGCCACATTTATGTCGGAGATTAGAGAGCCGCAGCTGATGGCCACATTTATGTCGGGGATTAGAGAGCCGCAGCTGATGGCCACATTTATGTCGGAGATTAGAGAGCCGCAGTTGATGAACACATGTATATAGGAGATTAGAGGAAAGACAAACTTTTTGTGTAGGACATGTTTTTCCAAATGAAATGTTTGTTTGGATTATTGATATTAAAAGACCTATTGCTTTGTCATTGCAGACGAGGAAACCCACTACATCTATGTTACGAGAAGTACAAGGAGTTACAGAAACTGTGGTTCTCTCATGCCATACCAGAAACAATTGCGCACAATCTGGAGTTCAATAGCAACTTTACAGCCATTGAGTGGCAAAACCTTTGAGGATGGCAAGATTTAGTTCTCTTCTGACTATATCAAGTGTTCAGTGATATCCTTCTGTCCCAGATTGCTCCTCCTAGACGCCTACTCAGGGAGACAACCAGATTATATAACTCTCTATCTTTATATATATTGAACCATCTGCAGTGGCACGTCAGCACAAAAGATATAACAAAAGTCACATATTGAGAAATTGCTTCTTTTCACAGTGGGCTAACCACACTCGTTAGATAGGGGAACGTTTGGAGTTTGTTTTTCTGATTTGCCTCACAACAAATATTATTTTCAATTTGTGACAGTTTTCCCATAGAAATAAATTACATGAAAGTAATGAATACATTTTCTCACAAATCAAATGAATTTTCAGCTGAAGCAAAAGATGTTAAATGTTGTTGAAAAATCTGAATATGAGAAGAGAATATTATGTATGATTGTGATTTGAATATTAGTCATATTTGATGAGTTATCTCCCCTTCTAGAATGAATTATCTCCCTTTCTCGAACAGTGAGTTTGCGAGACTTGGATTGTTGTTGTTATTTATAAAACTGTACATTTTCTGCATGTATATAATAATCTGTTTTTTAGTTATAGTCTTTGTGTGTACATAGACAGCAATAAGTGTCAGATATACAAATTTTAAAAACTTTTGTGATTTATTCATGCAAAGCTATATTGTAAGCATGGCCCAAGTGCTTGAATGGAACAGAATTGGATTAAAATATCAATAGAAGACGTATGTTTATTTCTCACCCGTTGGAAATATCAACAATGTTATTACATATCCTGTTATAACATTGCTTGCTGCCGATTGAAGAGACATCATAATGGTTAAAATATGAAGTCACAATGTCAGCTCCGTATAACCAACATCTGTTGTAACGTACTAGTCAGTGTCAGATCGGAAATGTTAATGCATTAAACTTGCGTTCAATCGATGGTTAACAATAATTAGAGCCAATTAATCAAATAATAAACTTGGTCCGTTTAATACCATGTTTATGAAAGTCATGAATGGTATTGCTATCTAAATCGCTTTAGCTTGTTGAATGTCAAATCACTTATTTGTTTCCTAAATGTGGTATTAAACCGGCCCTCATTTAATATGCTCTATGTAAGTCATAGTATAGTTCTGAATGGAATCTGTGTCAATCAGGGATGGGATATCATAAGTGGGGGAATTGATTGACAGTGAATTGGAACCGAGTAATAATAGTGCATTTTTATAAAGCGCAAATATGTGAGTACACGCAAACAAATTCCAGAATCTGAATACAGTACCCAGTAATCTAAAGAAAAGTAAGTTTTAGAAGAATTTGACAGTGACTAATGAGACCGTAATGTACTATTAGGCCAGTAGGAATTTTATATGTTATTTTCCGTGTGAAGATCTTATTATCATCATATTAATTAACTGCTGTGAATAAAATCAAAATCTGACACTGCACAAGAAACAATATACATATAATTATATGATTTGAGATGATTCATTAATAATGCTGTAGCATGCTCATGCTTTCGACAAGTTTAAGAACACAGTAGGTCACCAATGCCTGAAATGTTGCCTAAAGCAGTGCCGAACAGTAACTCACACAGAAAAAATAATTTCAATATTAAAAACAACTTCTCTAGCAACTCATACCCCATGCCAGTCTCCCTTACTGGTTAATTTAACCCTTGCTGCATTTTGTTAGCTTTTCTGTACTAGCATGGCAGCACTCTTAAGTTCAGGTACAGCGCTCTGTTGGTGTATCAAAGCTTGAATTAGCCAGTGAAAGAGACAGTCAAGTAATGACTTCCTAGAGAATGTGCACCAACAACTGAAATAAAATCTTGAAAAACATGTTAACAGCGACTGTTAAGACTTGCAAATGGGGAGATTGTGCTCAAAAGAAATAAGGTCTATTATCTCTCTTGCATTTCCAGTGAGAACTTGCTTGCTTCCATCTTGGATTGGTCATGGGTAGGTTTGGTTCTGGTATGTTTTCAACACATTTTGCTTTTGCTTTTGTCAGTTTTGTTATTCTTGGAGATTTAATAGCAACAACTTTGTTAACAAATATCCAAAATTACATGTTGTCAATGTTGCGAGTTCGATCTGACATGAGATGTTGCATTTGTTATTAATATATATACTTATAATATAAGTTAAAGTGTATTATTATAAAAGTACCACCTTGAGATTTTAAAAAGGTGTGTTGTGTAATATTTTGCAACAATATGTTTCCGGTTCTGTCTGAAAAATGAATGGTAATATTCACATTTTCATTTCATCCAGATATTTGTAGCAAATCCTTTTTAAATATTTACTTTGAGTTAAATTGTTATTGATTATTATTGTTTTGGAGTGAGGATATGTCTATGAGGAAATGATGTGTAGTTAAAACCATTCAAGTTTTATTTACGTTGTTGGAAACTTGTGGATTGTGAAGAGTATTTACAAAGGATTGTCTTCTAGCAGCAACACCCTTCACAGCCATCCACCAGTTAGATTCTTTAGTGAATTGTAAGATGTGTATCCCTCCCTATTAGGGCTGTCAGTTAATTCAAACATAACAGAAAGTTAAATGTGATAAGCACAAGAGAAGGACTTCTAAAACCTGTCCCTTGACAGAAAGTGAATAGCTATCAAGTCTCTGATATTGCTATTACACTTCCACGGTGGCTCAGGAGTAGCTAGGGAACAGTCCATCCCATCATCAGAACTATTTCCAGTTGTCCAGCATAGTTTGTATCAAAGGAGTTTTACCAAATTTTTAGTGATCTCAACCTTCATTATGTTGGCCAAGGTTCATATATATACAGTATCCAGAAGGAATCAGTAAGACTTGCAATGAGTTGTTATATAGAAAATAGCAAATACCAAACTCATGAGTTATCAAGAATGTATTCATTAGTCTCACAGTTGCACGACACAATGGAAAGATTAAGGATTTAACTAAATAAGAATGGGTTTGAACAGTCATGTGTGTTCCCTGGTGATGATAATTTGTCATTGATGACAGTCAAGGAACAATGAAACGTTTGGAAAACATTGTATGTCTCTAGATCAACTTTTTCATATATTGTACAATATAGTGTAAATAAACTGATTACAACACTCACTCCTGTTGTCGTCTTCTTGCTTATACATATGTGTCATTTTAACTCATTTCCTTCAATGGTGAAGATGTGTAGATGTTAACAAGGTTATCAATTATGTGATATATGGTACCATCCGTAAAGGATCTGTCCTCTACAGAGAATGTGCAGATGTTAACAAGGTTATCAATTACTGGTATGTGATATATGGTACCATCCGTAAAGGTTCTGTAAAAGGATGTGAAGGGTCGTAGTAGATCTTCTTTAAATACTCTTCCCAAGTCATGTTAACCCGTTGACTATCTACTCTTAAATGGGAAGAGCTATATACAATATTTCCTTACATACACAGTTCATTCATTTTCCTCTTCTTCTTCATCCTCTTCTTCATCCTCCTCTTCCTCATCTTCGTCTTCATCTTCCTCTTCCTCGTCATCAGAATCTATCAAATCCATATCCATATGAGATAAGATCTTGGCCTTGTAGGGTCTCAGCAGTCGTTTCACTTCAGAATCTAGGGTTTCATAAAATTGAAGTGTAGGCTCTGCTGATAGTCTTAGCTGCTTGATTATTGAGGTTTTCATACAGATAGAACGTTGTACAAACTCCTCTATTAATCCTATCAAAGTATTCCATTTCCATGAATTTTGTCAGCTTTTGTTTAATCCATTCGGGATCCTTCCCTTGGGATATGTATCTTTGTTTCTTTGGTTCAATATCATATTTCAATTGATCAGCTTCATGCTCCCAACTCTTATCAAGATAAAAACCATCTAACATCATTCATGTTCTGCCTTTTAACTGAACTATCTTCCTCCTCTTCACTTTCATATCTTCTTTTTGTTCCCTTCCCCTCAGGGCACCAGGTTTTAATGTGTCGTTGCAAGTCATTGGTATCTTTCAAAACTAAACCACAATCATCACATGAAGGCATCTCAAGGAACTCTTTGTCACACGTCTGCTCAGTCTCAATGTCTGATACAGAATGAAGTTCTTTTGGTTGATCTGTTCCTTTTATACACCCAACTGGTTCGATTCTCAGGGCATTCGGGCATAATCGTTCATCATTAGGTGTGAATGGTATCAAGTCCACTAACAGATGCCCATAAGGTTGAGCAATTGCCTGTTCATACTTTTGCATGAACTTTCGTTTGCGTTTCCCCAGGATACATTTGTCTTGCCAATGTCATCACCTGCTGTTTGTCTATGGGATTATTGAATAAAACTAGATAATGATTATTCCTCCGCTGAGTTGGGTCCTTATTATAGAACAAGTCTTGATTAATTGCGATGATGGAGAGATTCCTATGGTGACTCCCTTCAGTGAAAAGATCGTTGATACGGGGATCCTTACTGGCTGTTGACATAGATCGTCAAGAATGATCAAATTCCTATTTCTTGGATTTATGAATGATCACTCTCCAATTCTGATGGGATTCCCTGTATAAATTCAACACGAGGTTGAACAGTTTTCATAATGATGTCGTACAAAGGCTGCCATCGTTTGTAAAGCCATATGATTCTCTGGGGAAAAGGTTCAATGCTAGCACTTTGAAGAAGCTGTTTCACAAGATGAGGTTTTCCGGAGGAAGTTGGGCCAGAAACCGTCGAGGTTAAAGGATAGAGACGAATTTTAGGACCATGCTGCTGCTGCTGCTGCTGTTGCTGCTGTTGCTGTTGCTGTTGCTGCTGCTGCTGAGGAGTTTGTACAACGTTCTATCTGTATGAAAACCCGATCGTTGCCTCAATAATCAAGCAGCTAAGACTTTCAGCAGAGCCTACACTTCAGTTTTATGAAGTAAAACGACTGCTGAGACCCTACAAGGCCAAGATCTTATCTCATATGGATATGGATTTGATAGATTCTGATGACGAGGAAGAGGAAGATGAAGACGAAGAGGAGGATGAAGAAGAAGAGGAAAATGAATGAACTGTGTATATAAGGAAATACTGTATATAGCTCTTCCCATTTGAGAGTAGATAGTCAACGAGTTAACATGACTTGGGAAGAGTATTTAAAGAAGATCTACTACGACCCTTCACATCCTGCTAGCTTATCTGGTCCTGATAAGTTATATAGATATGTAAGAAGAGCTGGAAAATATGTTTTGAGCAAATACAGGATTACAAAGGGCTACAGAGACAAGAAGCTTACAGTCTTCAACGTCCTGTTAGAAGAAATTTTGCTCGAAATAAAATAATCGTTACTGGGATAGACGACCAATGGTCAGCTGATCTGGACTTCACAGACATCAACTTTCCAGTCAAGTTAGTTGACATTCCCAAGTTTGAGTCCCTGAATCAAATCTCAATCAACGTGTTTGGATGTGAGAAAGGACAAGTGTATCCCCTACACATTACCAAGCAACAGTTAGAGAAAATGATGAAGAAGCCTTTCCGATTCAAACTAGGAGATAAAGTTAGACTCACTCATCTCCGGAATATATTCAGTAGAGAATACGACGAGAAATGGACAGGGGAAATATTCACCATCTCCCAGAAAATACTACGGGATGGCCTGCCTCTGTACAAGGTCAAGGACAATGATGGTGATGAGATCCAGGGCACCTTCTACCAATCCGAACTTCAAAAGGTTGACATACGAGATGATGGTGTATGGAAAGTAGAGACAGTGCTGAAGACCAGAGGAAGGGGACCAAATAAACAACATTATGTTAAATGGCTTCATTGGCCTAAGAAATTCAATTCTTGGGTCAAAGCTTCTAATGTCCAGAAACTGTAAATAAATACTATGTAAAGGTGCACGAGGATGGTCCCCCGACCTTTGTACAATTGTATGTACGGGGGTAATAAAACGTAAATAAAAAATGTATAATCTTGTTGTTGATCATATATATGTGAAAGAAAATGTTATAACAAGTCAAAGTACTCGACAGCCTCAAAAACAAAAGTCAATCACATGAATGATAGTTCAACATGTCCAGACTTGTCTTAGGAAGATGACATCGGTTACTATAAATAGATGGGGATTTCCCGGCTCGTTATAGGAAGGTGACATCAGATACCATACACAGATGGGTTTTCCTCATCGTGTGGATACCCTGCGTGGATACCCAAACTCCCATAGAGATAACATGGGCTGGGGGTGGGCCAGGAACCTTAGTTTCTATACTAGTATTAATCACCGGTAACTGATATATGGTACCATCCGTAAAGGTTCTGTCCTCTACAGAGAATGTGCAGATGTTAACAAGGTTATCAATTATGTGATATATGGTACCATCCGTAAGGGTTTTGTTCTCTACAGAGAATGTGCAGATGTTAACAATGTTTTCAACAACAATCCGTTTCGGTTTACATATATGCACCAAGACATCGTTAACAGGTGAAATCAGGGTTATATCAATTGCTCAATAATTAGGCACTGGCAGCTAAACGATATGTGACTAATGTTTTATGTCTGTAAAAACCTTTGGGATTGACGCATCATGTTAAATGTTGATAGTGGCTGCTTATCCATCAAAGATGATCAGCGATTTAGCAATAATTAGACGATTCAAAATCACATTTTGTAGTTAATACACTCCATCGTAAATGAAAAAGGTGCCCAAACACGTTCTAATTAAATACTGAAACATCTGTCAGATAACGTCATTAGATTTCCTAATTTTCGTTCAGTGTTTTTTAGCCCATCAGGCCTGAAAGGCCCAATGGACTTGTGGCATGGGCCATTGTCCGTCGTCGTTCTTCGTCCGTAAACTTTACACACTTTCGACTTCTCCAGAACCGCTAAACCCCCAAAGTTGATATTTTGTGAGAAGGTATCTTGCACCTAGGGCATCAAAGTTGTAAACGACTTCTCCAAAACCATTTGATACAGAAAGCAATTTTTTCAGAATAACACCTTTATAACATGTAGAATTAAGTTTGTTCATTTGGTGAAAATCCCCCACAAATGTCGTGACAGGGTGTTAAACTCAAACCTTAAATTTTACTCTAGGAACTTGTCATGGCAAGAAGCTCAAACTTTGAGAATATCATCTTTGTATGACGAAGACCAAAACTTGAAAGTGTCATTATTCTCCTCCGAAAAATAAGGATTTTAAAGCTATTATAAAATTCAGGTTGATTTCCCATTACCCCCAGCTGACAGGCCACGGGTGTAGTCAATACACTGCATAAGAATGCATAACTATGGTGTTAATTGCTGTAATTAGGGAAACAGCCCTTGTGACATAGGATATTTGAGCTAGGTGCATGTTAATATATGTTATATCTACATACTGATGTTTGTTTCATTGAAACATGTTATTTATTTGGAATCAAAGGTGTGCTTGTGTGTGCCTTTAAATTACTATGTGTGAGTCGTCCTATTACCTTACCTGCATTTAATCGAATGAACCTCCTATCTGACAGTTGGTACTCTCTGCATTAACAATTAGTTTGTCAATGCGTGTTTGTCTAATTAATAGTCTTACATTGTTGTGACCTTTTGTTTATATGGTAAACAACATTAGACTATAAATCATGCAAAAGGCCAATGGTTCTATTTTTGAGATCTTCAATATTAGATAATAATGCGAATTAAGCATACGTACTGATAATATTAAACGATTTATAAATTGAAAGGCGAAAGGTTTTATGGCGTAATAACTGTTAAAATCTGACAAACTGTTTTTCAACCCCAACTGACTTTGATTTCTAAATAAAACAAATCCGTATATCAACATATTTCGTGAGTAAGTGTTTTAAGGATTTGTTGGTTTAGTTTAGTTAAAATATCTACCAGTTCTTCTTCTTCTTCTTCTTCTTCTTCTTCTTCTTCTTCTTCTTCTTCTTCTTCAGAATAGTCATTACAACTTCGTCGTGACAACTTTCTTATGATCTTAAGTTTATGATGGTGCCATATTATTTTGACAATTGTATATCATACAAAGAAGTTAATAATATATTCTTGCTTTAATGGGACGCCAATGGTCCTTTAGAACAGGTGTTAAACGGCATGAATTTGGTGTTCTGGTCAACTATGTTTGCTGCAGTGTTCTGAATTTTCTGTTTATAAAGTTTATGTTTACTAATTTCAATCAGTAAACTGAGACTATAATCAATATAATCAATTATGGAATGAACCGTAGTTTAGCAGCATCTCTTGTTAAAATATGACTTATTTGTCGGATCCAACTGGGATAGAAGAAACACGTTTAACAAAGTTTATGCATTTGTATTTTCATCGTAAGCTCTGAATCAATGACGGCGCCAAGACTAGGTGTGTAGTGCATGGAGAGACGGGATCCAGGACAGATCCTTGATGGACTCCTAGTTGTATAACCACAGGTTGTGATCTATCTTGTGCTCCAATCAAGGAAGGTGAAACATGTGTAATACCCTTCAATAGCAGACGAATTCACCTATTTATTAAAATGTTTAGCTTTTGCCAATGTGAGAACTATGTATATACCGGAATATGCATGTACCAATCCGAATATACATAAATATATATATAAATCATTGTTATGTACAAAAAAAATCTCAGTACTAAAAGGATTATCCAAATTTATCGCTATTGTAAATGCTAAAATGAAAAAGAATTCTGTAAACTGACCTTCACATATTGTATTTATTAAATTGTTACATATTATGAATGTGCTATTGTACCATCGTCGGTAGAAATATAGAGCATAAAGAATTGAACATGGGTTTAGGGAGTAGAACGCTGTGATCCACAGCGTCTAACGCTACCGATAGATCGAAGAGTGCCGTATTGAAAAATATTTGAAAATCACCCATAAATCATATTCTTTGAGATGATCTTTAAGTCGTATATTCACTGCCTTTTCGATGATTTTCGAAATACAATACACGTTTGACACATGTCTATAGTTTCTCAGGATATTAGGGTCCAGGTACTTTTATTGAGAAGAGGCTTCACAGTAAAAAAAGTTTAGAGAATCTAGAAAAACTCCAGTGGATATACTTGAATTCACCAAAGAATGTAAATAATCTAAATATATCATATCTAAATAACCCACCAACACAGATGTGGGAATAGGGTCCAGGGAACAAGTTTTCTTCGATGTTCGTATTATCTCCTCAATGTTCAACATTACACAGTTCATTGCAATCAGTCTATGGGTGATGTAGATATTGTTGAATGACCTTGATTTTGGTATCAACATATATCTGTAAAGTCACTTGCCAGATTCTTGTCAGAATCATGCTCTCAAAACATGACATTCTCTTTCTTACCAAAGAGGTTTATTTATGCCCAACACTCAATTACAATGTTGCCAAAAAAAGGGATTAATTTGCCAATTCGTTATGTACCATTTCTTAAACAAAATGCAAAAAAAACAAACGGACAACAAAAACGTTTTATTATATGAATAGGCATATGGATATCATTATGTGTGGTAATTAGACCACAATGCAGGATGATGATTTTTCTTCACATGGATGCAGCAGGAACTCCCTGCAGTTAGAGCAGCAACGTAAAGTATAATGGTTAATGGACGGACATGATGTTGGCAGTGTTTTGATACATATTGACTTCATATCACCATAGTATAACAAATCATGTTACATATCACTGAGAAATACATTGTATTCAACAAAATTAGTTTATGAACCATTCCAATACTAGCCCATACCCACAGCATGTGCTGAGAAACTATATGTACTTTATGATGTAAGTAAATTATACAACCAGATTATCAAACATTACTAAAGTATATTCAACATTTCAGTCCAAGCCTCTAATGTTGAATATGTGTCAGGCGAAGTCTCGTTTATTCGTGCAGTTGAGCAAGACATCCAACTCAAGAGACTGTCGTTAAAGGTACATCCATTTTGTTGTTGAGGGTCAAATATTCCAAAAGTTATAAATGGTATTACTTTATCGAGAAGTATCGACTGTTACCAAAAACTATCATTTTGTTGATAGTCGATTCTAGTATATTGACGATATGAAGGTAAAAGTAGTGATTTCTGATCTTATCTACAACAGACACAATGACAAATTTGGTTTAATAATGTGTAATAGGACACATAACTACTGTGCATGTAAATGGGAGGTGCAGTTTCGGTTTCTGCACATGCATAATTATGTTACTCGATTTTAATTGGAAACTAGTAATTATGACATATATGGCGATTGGGGATGAATATGCAAGCTGGGTGAATCTATTTGTACTGTAAACAGCACATATGGTGTGTTGGAAGCTATAAATGCCAAATAAAATGTTATGAAACACAATGGATGCACCTTTAACTTGCAAGATAACAAATGGATATGCTCCAAATAATCAGTTCAACCGTCAACTCTAGTTAATATAAACACAATTTCAGTAAATGTCAATGTGTTCACTGTGGTGGATCGACACAACGGCCGCCAATAGCACTGGGGATGAACTGTCTGCCGAACACGCCACACATGACAGTAGCTATCTTGGCATTTTCGTCTCTGCGTTCCTGCTGCTGGCGATTTCTTGCCCTGAAGCTGTTGCCGCCGTTACTGAGGAAGTCATAAGCCGTCTGCCTGTCTTGGAATGGCTGACTCTGTCCATGTCCACCCTGTAATGCAACAAACGCGTCGAGCCCCGTACTGCCCTGTGGTGTGGTTGTGCTTGCGATGCTGTGAGAACCGGTTGCAACCAACCCTAACCCGTTATGTCCACCCTGACCATTTGATCGAAGACGTTGTTGTCTGTTCCGACGCCGATTCAGACGTTCACGGAAACGTCGGATATAAGCGGGACGTCTGCGGCTTCCTCTAGCGACGTACCTCGGCTGACTTGGCCCGAGGTTCGAACCAGGAGGACGTGTGTGATTCCGGATGTGACCTCGTGGCCTCCAAACCCCGACGTTAGTGTGGACCCCGGATGCAGAACTTGAACCATTGACGGTGTAGGTGGCGTCTTGGGTATTGTCAGATACAGACACACTCATTTCCACTCCAGCTTGGCGGTTGCTGCTGCCGTCTGAGGAGAGAGAGATCAATGAGATGTTTTCGTCACATGCAATACATGCACTTTTCAGTATTCAAGTAGCTCAAAGAAAACGGCATTGGACGTGAAGAAGCAAAATCAAAATCAAAGGAAAATTGTCAATGTATTACTTCAACCTTTATGACGTTCGTGAACATGGTGAGTGTTAAATGTAGTAATATACATAAGGCTGACGATTAGATTTTTCCAGAAAAAGAGGGTAAACAAATCTGCAATTGAAGAGCCGTGACTGTACAAACGGTTTCAGCATTCTCGTGCTTTTCATTTTTGAGAAGAAGACAAAATTGTTTTTGGGGGGGGGGGGGGCAAAGTTACGAAACTTACAACGTATTATCCCATTTGACCAAACAGCCACGAATATGTCTTTCTATGCCTTTTCGTTCTAGAGAAGAAGACGAAAATATGTGTAAGGACTTGACCAGTGTAACCCGGTCCTTTTAGCGGCCACGTCACCAGATCTATAGCTCATGACACCCATTCAAAAGCCAAAGTCTGTAAAAATTATATCAGTCACAGCATTGTGATGTCACGAGGTCAAAGCTCCAAGAGTCATATGTATTTCATGATGCCACATCATGTCATGTACTTGATCATATCACAATATAGTGATACCATTTAATTTATACAGTGATACCATGTACTTTAAACAGTGGTACCATGTACTTTATACAGTGATACCATGTACTTTATACAGTGATACCATGTACTTGATACAGTGATACCATGTACTTTATACAGTGATACCATGTACTTGATACAGTGAAACCATGTACTTTATACAGTGATACCATGTACTTTATACAGTGATACCATGTACTTTATACAGTGATACCATGTACTTTATACAGTGAAACCATGTACTTTATACAGTGATACCATGTACTTTGTACAGTGATACCATGTACTTTATACAGTAATACCATGTACTTTATACAGTGATACCATGTACTTTATACAGTGATACCATGTACTTTATACAGTGATACCATGTACTTGATACAGTGAAACCATGTACTTTATACAGTGATACCATGTACTTGATACAGTGAAACCATGTACTTGATACCATGTACTTTATACAGTGATACCATGTACTTTATACAGTGATACCATGTACTTTATACAGTGATACCATGTACTTTATACAGTGATACCATGTACTTTATACAGTGATACCATGTACTTTATACAGTGATACCATGTACTTTATACAGTGATACCATGTACTTTATACAGTGATACCATGTACTTTATACAGTGACACCATGTACTTTATACAGTGACACCATGTACTTTATACAGTGATACCATGTACTTTATATAGTGATACCATGTACTTTATACAGTGATTCCATGTACTTTATACAGGAATACCATGTACTTTATACAGTGATATCATGTACTTTATACAGTGATACCATGTACTTTATACAGTGATACCATGTACTTGATACAGTGAAACCATGTACTTTATTCAGTGATACCATGTACTTTATACAGTAATACTATGTACTTTATACAGTGATACCATGTACTTTATACAGTGATACCATGTACTTTATACAGTGATACCATGTACTTGATACAGTGAAACCATGTACTTTATTCAGTGATACCATGTACTTTATACAGTGATACCATGTACTTTGTACAGTGATACCGTGTACTTTATACAGTGATACCATGTACTTTATACAGTGATACCATGTACTTTATACAGTGGTACCATGTACTTTATACAGTGATACCATGTACTTTATACAGTGATACCATGTACTTTATACAGTGATACCATGTACTTTATACAGTGATACCATGTACTTTATACAGTGATACCATGTACTTTTTACAGTGGTACCATGTACTTTGTACAGTGATACCATGTACTTTATACAGTGGTACCATGTACTTTATACAGTGGTACCATGTACTTTATACAGTGATACCATGTACTTTATACAGTGATACCATGTACTTTATACAGTGATACCATGTACTTTATACAGTGATACCATGTACTTTATACAGTGATACCATGTACTTGATACAGTGATACCATGTACTTTATACAGTGATACCATGTACTTTATACAGTGGTACCATGTACTTTATACAGTGATATCATGTACTTTATACAGTGATACCGTGTACTTTATACAGTGATACCATGTACTTTATACAGTGATACCATGTACTTTATACAGTGATACCATGTACTTTATACAGTGGTACCATGTACTTTATACAGTAATACCATGTACTTTATACAGTGATACCATTTACTTTATACAGTGATACCATGTACTTTATACAGTAATACCATGTACTTTATACAGTGATACCATGTACTTTATACAGTGATACCGTGTACTTTATACAGTGATACCATGTACTTTATACAGTGATACCATGTACTTTATACAGTGATACCATGTACTTTATACAGTAATACCATGTACTTTATACAGTGATACCATGTACTTTATACAGTGATACCATGTACTTTATACAGTGATACCATGTACTTTATAATGTCCAAGCACTGTGATGTAATGAAGTTGATGATGTCGGGGGATCTTGCAAACTCTTCCATCACAACTACTATACTTTCCACAAGGACATCGGTATACTGTTGGATTTGATTGTTGTGACTGATAACTCCATATACCCGTGCCTTGTGTGGTCCTAGAAAAATACATCGCAACCTAAAACATGCAGATCTGCAGGTCCGTGTAAAGAACCCTGTACAAACACAGGCCTTGTTGAGACAGCGACTCCTAGAGAGGTATAAACCGTGTGTTATTACCGCTAAACTTGAAGATAACGGTAGATATACAACAACCGGTAAGTAAGTTTACCACCCGCCTGGCGGCACACTTACGGAACTACCTCAGCACGAGCTTGCCATTCATTCATCGCTTACATTATACTTACTGTACACGCACCCTGAACGCTTCGCTTATATATGCCGTATCATACAACGCAGTGAAATGCAACACGTAGAAGTGGTTGGAACGTCGGCTAATATCTCTTCAATCACCTCGGTCGTTGAGTATTCTTCTAAGTAAATACACTAATATGCGTGTTACCGTAACATTTAGATTTATCAGTAATCTAATACAAAGTGCCTTGTGTGATCTGGTTGGTCGATAATACCTCTTCTCTGCCGGTAGACCATATCATAGTAATATACACCTATAGGGGCAAAAAGACACGATACCGTACAAAATACAAGATATTTCAATCCTCGAAAGATATATACGACTGAAATAGACTTACATTATGTCTTCGAAAACCAACTAGAGTATATTTGAAATTTCAAAAACTTATCTGTTCATATTTCTTAAGAAAGCTTCATGCTCGAATCTCGAGAGTCCTGCATAAATGATGCATCAACAAAGTGCCAGAAGGAGGACATCTTATATCAATATAATAACCCCTTAAATATCAAACATTATGTCAATAATCCCCTTGGATATAAGATATAAAGTTCATACTCTCATCAATGAAATGTTGAGTGTTTCATTTCGAGATATACCCCCATCAAAGACATTTAATATCGACTTTATCCGGAAGAAATATTTGGTTGTTTGTGTTTTGTGTTTTTGGTATTGTTTGATTTGCCCCTCGGTGTACAGGAGGCGTAGGAGGCTGCAGGTGTACAAACTTCTGTTATGATTAATGTAACGTAGGTTTGATTATCGTGATCGTGTTTCGATATTGTACAATAACTACAGTGCATTACATTCAGACTTGCATTATCTGTCACTTCTCGTTACGCTTCTAACAAGCCTACATCACCTTCTGTTGGAACTGTTGACTTGTACTCTTGTAATATTATGTTTCAATAGACGAGGCGTATGCTCTCATACTTTGACACTCAATACATACTTATAGTTTCCTCTACTCAAGGCTTAACCTTTAGCTCCAAGTAGGTGCTAAAAGGTAGAAACCTGAGCAGCGACGAAAACAGAGAGAGAGAGAGAGAGAGAGAGAGAGAGAGAGAGAGAGAGAGAGAGAGAGAGAGAGAGAGAGAGAGAGAGAGAGAGAGAGAGAGAGAGAGAGAGAGAGAGAGAGAGAGAGAGAGAGAGATGGGGGGGGGGGGGGGGAGGGGGGGGGGGGGGGGGGGGGGGTAAAGACAGAGAGACAGGGGTTCATGGACATGTGTGTTAACTGGATGTACAGGTGGTAAAGTCAGAAAATGCCTACTCGACCTAACATTGATGAATGGGTTTAAAAGGGTAATTGGTGTTTGAACAAAATATAGGCTATTGCAAATTAAACGCAAACTCGATAAGTTAAAAAATTGCCAGCACAGCGGTATACTTTGAACATTATTGGCGCTGCTAAACATCGAGTATGTATATATCCATAGACAGCGTTTATCAAATGTAGACAGACAAAACCAAATATATACGAAAGTTGTTAAATGTATATGTATTGTAGATGTCTCTTTACAAACCGGAGTAAATTAAGCCTGTTTAACCATCAAGAATCAACAATTTTTCGCAATCCGGAAAGCTCGGAACTGCTTGCTTACTATACTGCTTACATTACATCCGTTCAACGTTTACTGCACTTCATCAAAGACGTATATCACATCTCATTCAACCCGTGTGTCTGCAGCAGTCCGTCTCATTGACACGACATGAGAGGATACACTCAAGTTTAGTCTATGAACGTTTTATAATTACTGTACCTTCACCCTATGATGTGTATTCAGTGTTTCTAGACTTGCTGAATAAAGATCTAGACTAGTATCTGGTGTTGTACACAGTCGGGGAGCGGGGATAGTGAGAGGAGTGTAGGATAGTGTGTGCAGACAGGTGTCTGACAAATAGACCATGCCATGGCTCCAGTTTAGCATTAGTTTTATAACTGAAATCTAGTGAAACAATGTCCCTGAGTGAAAGTAAACATTATCATTCTAAACGGCAAACCTATTCTAACACGTAGACAAATACAAGTCATACATTCAGTGTTGTAACTATGTATATTATGTTATTTTTGTTTTTGCTCTTGTACCACCGATGGTGGTTTTTGAGTAAATAAAAATTGATTGATTGATTGAACTATCGTTTCGATTACTGCATTCGTCACGTGTCCTTTTCATTATTCATATAAATGTCAGTATTGGTCTTCGATACGTAAATAACTTCACCCAATCCATTTGCACACTACATTTAATACGCTAAAACTATAATGGATGTATAAGCATCTCTATTTTTTTGATAACTGTAACTTGCGGCATTGTTACTGAAGTATTCAATTTCATTTAAATGTATCCATTTAACACATTACCATATGTGTAATGCCGTTAGATAGACTATATCCACCTTGCGGTGAAAACACAGGATGTTTCACCACACACATATGTGACTCAAATACAAATAAAAATAATAGTTATTACAAAAACCAATTGATGCATATGCGATCCTATGTTAAATATATAATGCAATTATTGTTTTTTTAAATAATCAAGAGGGATGCTGTTACAAAATGTTTTAAATAATGTACTCATAAGGATGCATACTATCTATTGATTATAGATACATCATAAAGAGAAAATTGAATATTTACAATGTATGAAAAGTATCTAAACAATTCAAAACACCCTGTATAAAACTATTTTTATTTTTAAAAATACCTCTAAAATACCGTGTATACAATACCTTGTATAAAACACCTAGTATAATAGTACGTGCATGCATGTATTAAACACCTTGTATAAAACTAGTTGTATAATATACCTTGTATATAACTATTTGTATAAAACACCTTAAATAAAATACCTTGTATAAAACACCTTAAATAAAATACCTTGTATAAAACACCTTATGTAAAACACCTTGTATAAAACTACGTGACATTGAATTTGAAGGTCCACAGAATGAGATACCAACTCATTTAGAAGAGTTATAAAACGATTATGTTTTAAATGAAACGATTGATAATTAATATGCAACAAAGGTAGACAAATGCTCAAATGTGAACCCAAGTACTACAGGGTATGCGTAGCAAGAGTCTAAAACTAAATCTAACCAAAAATCTACCTAACCAAAAGGTTCATAACCAAACCTTAAAACAAACGACTCATCAATCAACATTTCTCTTAACCATATTAGACATTATGGAACAACATACATGAGGAGTAATATGTAAATATACTTTAAAGAGGTATAGGAATTTAGTTGCAGCCAACATAGGACACAAGTGAAAAACAAACATCTAAACAAGTTTATGGACCTCAATGACAACCCTACATCATTTGTTCTTAATTACCAATAATTACCTGCTCCCCCTATGGACACAAACACGAGGCACAGAGACAGTACTCCGATAATACACAGTTCCTTCATGGCGAGTCGAAAGACGATTCTCAATTGAGGAGGATGGGTATGCTTACTGTCTTGAGAATGAGAAAACCAAACTAATTTGCGCTGTAAGTGAAGGGGCTCTGTACCGGTGCCCCTCAAAGAGAGACTCATACTCTAAGAAAACGGTCGGCATAAACAGGATTCTGCAGATTTTATATCTGATATCATAAATATTGCGACGATAAAATTCATCATGGACCTCGTGTTTTGGATTGTTGGTACAACCATTGCTGACGGTTGGTGCCTGACTCTGGGGGTGTGGGTTCAGATCCAACAAGGGTCTCGTCTCTCAACTCCTCCCCCCCAACCACACACACACACCCTCAACAAACTCAACATCTTGATATGAACGTTGTTCATTGTTCATTATTCATTGTTTCAACACGACGGTGTTATATAAAAAAAAAAGATAATAGTTATCGACCGAAACTGAAGTGCTGGTGACAACACGCTGGCAGTATACTGTATACACAGAGAGTACAGTACATCTAGGTAGATATACAAGTGGATCCTGTAACCATAGTTACAGTTGACAATATACAATGTCCTGCGTTTGCTAGTCTTCTATGCATATTAAAGATTGAATGAAAGGTTTTGTTCCAGTGTATAAAGCTATCTCTATTTCAACGCGTTGCTGTGCGACTGTGTCGGTATCACCTGGCATGTAGACGGGAGAGTTGTACATTACAAATATATTATCATCATCATTGATAACATTTCATTATATTTTTATTAGCAGCAATATTAGAATCATTATTATTAGAACTGTGAACTATGCCGTTTACAGCACCTGACATTGAGAGCATCATGTTGATCAGTTGAAAGATGCACTCGATCAAGAACAACAACTCAGCATATAATATAGATTATGTGTACAACGGCATGCTGTATATAAATGTATACTGTTTTGGTCCCAATGGGAGGAGTGCTGTAGTAGTAAAAGAAGAAACTACACTTGATGAAAGGTTCTAGTCTATATGATACATGTATACACACATGTATGGTTATGGGAGAAAACATACTTCGATTTTATCTAGTTTTAAAACAGCTTTGTTGTGCCTTAAGGTATGAAATATCAATTAATTTCTTACAATGATATTTCAAACATAAACTTACAGCATAAAACCAGGCTCGTCTCCTGTTAGGTTTGTTCGCAATGTATCCATAACTGTTCATCATGTATACAAATAATGGTTTTACTTGTTTAAACCAAACGAGTTGGTGACAAAGCACTTCTGTTACCATTACAACGTTTGTATATCAGTAAATAAATCTTATGACTTAAGTATTCTTTCTTTACAATGTTTTCTATTTTTAGCTCATCAGGCCTGTAAGGCCCGATGGGCTTATGGCATGGCATGGTGTCCGGCGTCCGTCCATCCGTCCGTAAACTTTTCGCTTTTTCGACTTCTTCTCCAGAACCAATGACTCCACAGAGCTGAAATTGTATGTGCAGACTCCTTTGCCAATGGGGATTCTAAATTGTAGATTTCGTGACCCCATGACCCCAAATGGGGTCACAGGGGTCACATCGTTAAAAAATCTATTTTCATCTTCTTCTCCAGTTCCAAAAGGTCTAGAGAGCTGAAAAGTTGTGTGCAGACTCCTTTGCCCATGGAGATTCTAAATTGTAGATTTCGTGACCCCGTGACCCCAGATGGGGTCACATCGTTAAAAACCTATTTTCATCTTCTTCTCCAGTTCCAAAAGGTCTAGAGAGCTGAAAAGTTGTGTGCAGACTCCTTGGCCAATGGGGATTCTTAATAGTAGATTGTGTGACCCCGTGACCCCAATCTAGGTCACGGGTCATGACCCAAAAACCTACTTTCATCTTTATCTCAAGTATGTAATGCTCTAGAAAGGTGAAATGTAGTGTAGAAACTCTTTGGTCAAAGGTGATTCTTAACTGTAGGATTGGTTACCCCGTGACTCCAAATACGGGTCACAGGGGTCATGATCTAAAAACCTATGTTTGCTTGTTAACGACGTATTACTTGAAATACTGATGAGCTACAGAGCCCATGGCTGTATTTTTCTATATTCTAAGATTCGTGACAAAACATTTTTTCATGGCGAGTAGCCGAGACATGTTCAGCATATCGACCCGAGAGGTATGTTATCAATAGAATGGTTATCAGAAACTAAAGACAACTACCTCTGATATTGACCCGATAACCATATAGCACGTGGTGTATATGAAGTTATTGATCAATTTACACTGTTATCCTTGTAAGTATACATAGATAACAAAAACTTGCATTGGTCGACAAACTGACATTATAATCAATACACCACACTATGTTTACATCAATAAACGACATCTTGGCCAGAGGAGACCTGTATTGGAGTTATAGAATACTGCTGCTTCATTATCCTAGGAGAGATGAGACATAGGCGTCTTCTGTTAACCAACAAACAGTAAGCATGTAACTATCAATGTAATATATAAACAAGCATTTTACGAGATGGACTGAGAGTTCTGTCGTACGTAACTTCTTACATTCGTATCGAGTTTCTTACAAGTCTATATATAACATCATAATGTACTGACATTGCAAATGACCCTGTTTTGGACACACACGGAATGCCAATATTTGCCTTCTTTCCATCTTATTCACAATATATTGAGCCCGGTTCACGGTTCCTGATTAGTCGATTAAGACACATCCCCTTTAATTAAAATAACTCTTATATATAAGTGTATAAGAGCATGGAGTTCAAGAGACTAGCTGTTATTGGGACATCAGTGACTCAATCAGACAGTGTGGGACATACTAGAGTTATTTACATTTACACGTTATTCCTGGTTAAATATTTTTTTCTCTTTGAAGAATATTTGAATATATGAACGACATACTCATATTGCATTAACTCATTAGAAACAAAATCCCTATATATACCCTGTAAACGCCCATTGATCAATAACAATCTCTCTATACGAAATGAAATATGATTTTCCGAGCAAAATGATATTGCCAGAATATGGAAGGTAGAGATACAACATGTTGACAGTAGGAATATAGGAAGGTCCGTGCGCTTTACTCACAGCCTTTGTAAGATTTAAAGAGGAAGTATAGAGTTCCCCCTCCGAGCCCCCCTCCCTCATTCCCTCCCAGTTCCTGTAACGCTACCCCTTATCTTCCTCGCCTGTCAAGGTCGGCATCTTGGAAGAGGAAACCGGGTTAAAAGAGATAAAATTCACGTCAGAGAATGTACGTTTTAACTTAGTGACCCTTTAACTGCGCTGAGGAGAAGCAAAACAAGCAAGAATCTGACCGAATTCAAGAGTGCATGGGAATTGTTTCCGTGTTTACTAAACGTGTAAACAGAGTGGCTGCGTGAATTACTCGGACACGCGTGTTTTAAGCTTGGATAATCAGACGTTGACAAGTCTATATTGTGTGTAGGCCTATACATTGCTCTTTAATGAATAGCATCGCAGTTCGTTCATTGGGTATACATACGAAGAAAATAGATAACCTGGCTTGCTGGAATGAATTAATACATTGTACGGCTCGCAAGATAATTGTTGTCTCAATTAACATATTTGTTCATTGCAACATATGGAGTGAGTGGGTTGGGTTTTAACGCCGCTTTCAAGAGTATTTCTCTTATATCCCGACTGCTTGTATAATGGCAGGGAGAAAGCCCGCAACGCAATGTGGCTATGCAGTGCGGTGAAACCTGCGAGCAGCGGCTGGAACTAGCGAACCATGGGTGTTACTACGCTGAAATTCAGTGTAGCATTGCACCCAAGAACAGTTCTCTACTGCAGACAAAGTTGCCGTGCCCCTGGCGGGATTCGAACCCCGGACCTCTTGATCCGAAGCCGAACGCGCAAACCACTGCGCTAACCCGCCCCCTGCAACGTATGGAAAAGATGTGTTAATATACAAATAAACGTAAGCCATATATACAATGTATATATATATATATATATATATATATATATATATATATATATATTTATATTTATATATATATATATATATATATATATATATATATATATATATATATATATATATATATATATATATATATATATATATATATATATATATGCTTCCCCAGAGTCCGATAAAACGTTACTAACAGTTCAACAAATCAACGTCTATTTTGGTTTCTAACAGCTAGCTGACCACCCGGATGACCGTTCCAGCCTCGAGATGCTATAATACAAGTGGATCAATCAGGAAATATATGCTATAATATTACACGTATCCAAACGTTACCAAACGTTACCAATTCGCAATTGAGAAAAGCTTGACTGATAACTCCTCGCGTCATTAAGCACACACTACAATGTACATTGTCACTGTACTGAACTTGTCATCAGTTGGAACACTCGACTTGAGCCCAGTACATGTTCAGCAATCTCGATGTACGTAGTACACCGCCCACGAACGACGTTGTTCAATATAGTAAGACATATTTTTATGTTGATAATTTTATTTCTTAAATATTTCATTCAGAATACAAATTTATACAATAGAAACACTTACAACTATTGGTACAGACCAAATGCAAAGTGTGAAACACAGTTCGAGGTAAAGTTATTTTGGTTAACAAATGAGTTTATCAATTGTTTGTTTAATTAAACCTTCTTTTGTTTTATTAGTTTATTAGTTTATTCTTTTAAACTTTGACATATGTTTATGTAAGTATACTTATAAGGTTCAGAATCATAATTCGTCAGGTGAAGAATATAAGTCTGAATTTGCGCCTGAATTTGGTCCATAGCGGGAACTTAGATCACAACATCAGAATCTACTGACAGTGCCAAAGTATAACCTCAAGTGCGTTGGTCAGAGATGTTTTGAACAGTTTGCTCCTAACATGTGGAACACTCTTCCCAAATCTCTGAAACTATCTCCAACATATGAGTCATTCAAATCAAGTCTAAAACCTATCTTTTTGTTCCGTTCTAAGGTTTGTAAGGACATTCATTTTCGCGGCAATTCCTTTACATGACTTGTTATTGCTGTTTGTGTGAACTGAGCACATTCATATGTGCCTAACTATTATTATTATTATTATTTATTAGCATTATGATATTAAGCGCCTTAAGCATGCTTTCGAGCGTGGATATGTGCGCTTTATAAATATGCACTATTATTAGGTCGTATATAGCACTTTAGATTGTTTGACGTTGAACCTGTTGGGTTGTATTTGCTTTATCCATGTTGAGTTTAACCAATGTGTCATATGTTGGGTTGTATTTGCTTTATCAATGTTGAGTTCAACCAAGGTGTTATATGTTGGGTTGTATTTGCTTTATCAATGTTAAATCTAACCCAGGTGTTATATGTTGGGTTGTATTTGCTTTATCCATGTTGAGTCTAACCCAGGTTTTATATGTTGGGTTGTATTTGCTTTATCCATGTTGAGTCTAACCCAGGTGTTACATGTTGGGTTGTATTTGCTTTATCCATGTTGAGTCTAACCCAGGTGTTACATGTTGGGTTGTTTTTGCTTTATCCATGTTGAGTCTAACCCAGGTGTTATATGTTGGGTTGTTTTTGCTTTATCCATGTTGAGTCTAACCCAGGTGTTATATGTTGGGTTGTATTTGCTTTATCCATGTTGAGTCGCTTTGATATCATATTTCTTTTGGATTTTATTAAATCTGGAAAGCGAAAAGATCGTAAATGAAGTGTATTTCTTTTGATTTCCAGTCCGGATAGTGGATGATTCTGTTACCAATCATGATATTGCAGTTATGCCAGATCGTTTGATTAAGAATGTCTTTATCTGTTTGTGGTGTGCTAGTTTGTACAAAGGCAAACCAGGATGAAACCAAGTCAACATAGAAAGGATATCTTATATTTGACATAATGTCGTTCTTCAAATGGTGACCACTGAGTTCTAAAATATCTATGCCGCCCATTTTTGGAAGGTTTCTATCAATTAGTTTGGCCCATGGCGTTGGTTTCTTATAGAAGCGTCTAAAAGTACTGAACGTTTTTGCGCCTGAATTATCTCTTTTATCTCGGGTACTTTGAAGCCTCCATCTTTTGTATTACATATAATTTTATTTCTTTTAATTTATCTGGTTTATTTTTCCAAATAAATTTTTAAAATTTACTTTGAAATCATTAATGGCCTTTTCAGGCGGGCTTGGACTTGTCGAAAAGAGTTGGCTTGGTTTTGGAAGGATTAGTGATTTTAACACTGTATTTCTCCTTAGAGGAGTTAGATTTCTTGCTGACCATATGTTCATTAAGGTTTGACATTTTAAAAACTTTTCGTCATAATTCATATTTATCATGTCATCAAGATTTAAGGTAAAGTTTATACCCAAATAACGTAAAGCAATCTTGACAGTATTTCATCAATAACGTTACTGGCAACATATAACAGTTGCAAAATTAACATAGCTTCCACACTTCCTTATTATAGAATGTTATAAATGCAACATTTGTGTATGTTTTATTTCACTCTCCTATCTCGCCTAGTTAAGGAAATTCCAAAACGATGATTTTTTTAAAAAGGCGTGCTTTTCATAAACAAAATAAGATAATGTTTCAAAAACGGGGAAATAAGGTTTGCTGGCTTCTGAACACAACATGTAACTATGTTTCAGTCATAGGTCCTATTAATCATTTGTTGAATATACTAGGTTGCCTTTTTGTTGGTAGCATTTCTTTTGGCCCCTAGTTAATCATACATGACAGATACAAAGATAGTAACACTATGCTAGTTTATCCCATAGAGATTATTACCCGAGGAAGTGTGTCATATGACTTTTACGAAACGAGTGTGATTGTGTTGCATTGCCCGAGCGAGAGCGAGGGTTATACATGTATACAATTGCGCGAGTTTCGTAAAAGTCATATGATACTTTCGAGTGTAATACTTATTACCCATACCATGTGGTTCGCGTAAAAATAGCCAGAAACCGGCCAACTTCTCTTGCGACGCCAAGCTACAGTGACGTCGCGAACAATCGTTTTATGACGTCACAGACGGCAAAATACAGGATTTTTTACGAAACTCGTGCAAATGTATGTATAACCCTCGCTCTCGCTCGGGCAAAACAAACATTCACACTCGTTTCGTAAAAGTCATATGACACACTTCCTCGGGTAATAATCTCTATATATTGTACAATATCAGCTTGTTAAAAACGTGCACTGTTCTGAGAATGGCTAAATTCGGATGCACGGGGTATTGTGACGTCACACTTGAACAGCGTTTTGTTCGGGGGTCATCGCTATTTTCCATCCATTGAGACTACCATCCAAATTTGTTTGGGAGTCTATTAGACATTGATATTATATAATACGATTGATATGTTCAACGCATTTGTGAAAATAGTGTGTGAAAGCAGAGACCATACACATTTATTTATGTTATGGTCTGGTGAAAGCATTTAATTAAAGCATATACAAATATAGGACATCTCGAGTTGGAGTTTAACTAATCACCACTGTTCGTTCGTATTCCGTTCCTAGTTTTTGAGTAACACTCAATACAAAGCTGTTCAGCCGCCCATCGTACCGGAAGTTTGGAGAAGTTACTGACACGACTACAGCAAATTTGACAGGTTTGTTGTTAGGATATGCGCCTTTGATTGCCGTTGCTGTTGCGTTTGTCAGTTCTTATTCAACATGCTTATTGATGAAGAAAATGATAATTTTACTGGTTGAGTAGAGCCCCACAGCTATGAGAAATAGATTACGAAGGTAAATTCTACATGCTATTTCGCACTCACTAATGCTTTAGACAAACGATACAAAGAGTAACAATTACAAATAACTTCTTATCGACAATACTATTAAGAAACAATTGAAATAGTTATACAAAATGGAACCCTTTGAGCTAAGCAATCAACACCTGCTATTCTTTCCTAGACTGGGCTTGTCGTCAATTGAATACTTTGCTCTATGGTCTCGTCTGTCTGTCTGGATGACACTGACAGGCTGCTTGGTAAATAAATACTTTCAATGTAATTGTATCGTTTTTAAGCTGTTGTAAGTCATCATGGGGAAGCAAAATATGGAATAAGATTAGACAATAATTTCATGTCCAAAAAGGCTGGAAGATCTAAAACACTAATACTATATATAACACTTAAACCAGAGATACCAGACACTTAGATGATCGTGCTCTAGCTCCCCTACGCTCCGCTTTTTACTGAACAGAGGTTTACTGGAGATAGTCACATCGTCTACCAGACACTATAGTCTACAGATCAGATATCATAACGTTTTGACCACTGGCACAGTGTCATGTACGCTAGTGTAACGATACATCATCATGGAGAGAAAAAAAGGATCAAACTATTTAAAACAAATTGTTATCTAACAGGTTGCTTTCACAAATACTCAATGTCAATGGTAGCCAATCTTCTACTTATAAATGAACTTCTGAAAACAGTTTTATAACCCCTATGGTGAAACCAAAGTGTTTTTTGTAATTGTGCAGTCCGTCCGGTTGTCCCTGGGGGTACCTGCCTTCTGAAATCATCTCTTCCGGGTCCCACTGTCATTATCAAAATCTCTTATAGTTTGTAAAGACTTTAGATATACTTCAGTTAGTGGTGGATCAAGGAATTTTGAAAGGGGGGGAGGTCCGCCAATTGAAAAGGGGGGAGGGGTCCAACTTTTTGTTCTCCCATACCCGGCCCCCCACTGGATCCACCACTGCTTCAGTGATGCACATATCGAAAGCCATTGCCATTAGATAACAACAGCTCTTAACTTTCCTATTTTAGAATTATGGTAACTTTATCCTTTGGTGTAACTTTTAATTGATCTGTGATAGGCCTTTGATACTTGATTCGTCTGTAGCCATCATATTTTTACCTTTCTGACCTTTACCTTGGTGTAGGACATATTTTCTTAAAACTTTTATCATGGCAATGACTTTTGATTGGTCAGTGATTGGCCTTTGATAGCTGACATGTGTATCCTGGGTCGCAAAGGCTGTTCAGATGATGGTAAAAAATTTCAAGCTCATCAAAGTCCATCTTAAATAGTTATCACAATTACAAGGTCTCTTTTGACTGCTTATTTAGATCGATGCAGCACATGACAAGTTAGATGAAAAGCAATTGTGTTTAGGCAAGAATTTCTACCTGATTTGCTGTTTTCATGATCAATGTCCATGTCACAGATGTTGAACCCTTGAAGTTGGCCACTGTGCCACTTGATTATGTATACATTGATTTCCAACTGGCTTAGAAGGAATCTGTTGGAAATGAACATTCCAAATTGTCCAGTATTAGATCAATTGATAAAGTATATATACACCTCAAAAAGTTTGGGAACATCAGCTGAAAGGATATTGTCTATTATTACTAAGTATTCATAAATTTTATCCTCAATGTCATTATGATATGCTCAAGTTTCTAATTGCATACGATCAAAGATATAGAGACTATTTCATTGTTTTTGCTGAATATCATTTCTATCTCATTGAGTGGAGTGAGAAAGTGATATTTTCACGAGTGGCGCAGCCACGAGTGAAAATGTCACTTTCTCACTCCACGAGATGAGATAGAGATGAGATAGAAATGAGATAGAAATGATATAGAAATGAATAGGGGTGTAACAATACATCGAACTATCGATGCATTGCAATAGGCTTGGCAATAGTACTATACCGATAGTTTATACAAAAACACTATCGCTATCGCAATAGTAAGGTTAACTATTGATACTATCGAAACTATTAAATTTCCCTAAATTATGAATGATTTACTCAAGTCTCACTGCATTTAATTCAAGATTTTTCATTTTAGAATGTCACAAGGGAAGAACTAGAGATAGGAAATAGTAAAATGACAAAATGTCTTTTCATTTATGATTTCTTTACTGATTTTGGTTCCATAGTCCTTACATCAATTAAACATTTCTACTAAAACCTATAAGAAATCTAGCTGATTATTGTGTATTTGAACAAAAAAAACTATCGCAATAGTTATTGCAATAGTGAGTTACAATAGTCTATCGCTATCCCAATAGTAAGTGGCAATAGACTATCGCTATCGCAATAGTCTCTTTGAGTCAATAGTCACCCCTAGAAATGAGATAGAAATGAGATAGTCTATATATTATATAACTTTAATCTGCATAAAAACAATTAAAACGTGTCATTAAAAGGTGAGAGCGGTCTTGATTGTCATTATCCTAACAACTCCTCGTTATTCATTCACGGTAAATGCAGTGAGAAAATAATTCGACTGAAATAAGTCAATATTTAAAACAGGCCAATGTTTTACAAAAATAAATCTGTTGTGAATGTTTATTCAAGGTACCATCTAGTCAAATGAGATGCCTAAGACATTGAAAAACTTGTGCCGTAATGTCGTTATTTCAAACGCGAAGTGATACACATCATACAGCGAGTGACGTTCGTTATTGTCTGTCACATACCTCTCGCCTCAACAAGTTTTTCACGAGTAAAAGAACTACTTTGCAACATATCAACAATAAATCAAGTTCAGAGTGTTAAGGAATGTTGAATATGATATTAACACCACAAAAGGTCAACAGTCATTGAATGAAACATCACAACATTGGCGTTCACCGTAAGACGTGGAATGCAAGGGAGGTAATCACTTTACAAAGGGAGATAATGTCATTTCAAAGGGAGGCAATCCTGAAAAGTAAATCTAGCCACCAACAGTCACTGCAGTGAAAATATGACTTTCTACTGCTTTTGTGAAAATATGAGTTATATTTGCACTGCAGTGAAAATATGACTTTCTACTGCTTATGTGAAAATATGGATTATATTTTCATCGTATAATCACATATTTCATTGCTAGTTATATAATAAGTATTGCTATTGGTATTTGAATATGTTTTTCTTCTCTTCCCCCTGAAGTAGGAGTTTCCTTCGGCGTTGGTGTTGACATTATTTCCGGAACATCCAAATTTGGTACACAGCCTCCACATATAATGCAGATGTGCCTTTTGGGGGTTTCAGATTTTTAGCTCATCAGGCCTGAAAGGCCCGATGGGCTAATGGCATGGGATGGTGTCCGGCGTCCGTCCATCTGTCCGTAAACTTTTCGCTTTTTCGACTTCTTCTCCAAAGAGCTGAAATTTTAGGTGCAGACTCCTTGGCCAAAGGAGATTCTAAATTGTAGATTTTGTGACCCCCGTTACCCCAATTGGGGTCACAGGGGTCACATCCTTAAAAACCTTTTTTCATCTTCTTCTCCAGTTCCAAAAGGTCTAGAGAGTTGAAAAGGTGTGTGCAGACTCCTTGGCCAATGGAGATTCTAAATTGTAGATTTCGTGACCCCGTTACCCAAATGGGGTCACAGGGGTCACATCCTTAAAAACCTATTTTCATCTTCTTCTCCAGTTCCAAAAGGTCTAGAGAGCTGAAAAGGTGTGTGCATACTCCTTGGCCAATGGAGATTCTAAATTGTAGATTTCGTGACCCTGTTACCCCAAATGGGGTCACAGGGGTCACATCCTTAAATACCTATTTTCATCTTTATCTCCAGTTCCAAAATGTCTAGAGAGCTGAAAAGTTGCGTGCAGACTCCTTGGCCTATGGGGATTCTAAATTGTAGATTGTGTGACCCAAAATGGGGTCACAGTGGTCATGATCTAAGAACCTATCTTTTGCTTGTAAACAATTAATTATATAACTTAAATATTCAACTTTAGATAGTAAATCAATGAAATCCTGATGAGCTATGTGACAAGCGGCAACTATGAATAAACTTTAATAAGACATAATAATTGTTTTCCGGAGAGGTGGCAGGTTTAAGAAGTATGAAAAGCTTTTGCTGTAGCTTTTTTTCTGCATGACTTAACCAGACCATGTACATTAGTTTTGTACTCTGTTTATTGATACTCCACAATCATTGTTTGGGGAGTATTATTTAGGCATTGGTAACACCTATTTACCTTTTTGTGAAAGTACTTTATTTCTGTAGGAAAGGCGTGCTACAGTGCCTTTAATAAACTTATAAATTTATAATAGTGGGATATAGTCATCACCCCGCCTGTCCGTCCGTCCGTCCGTCCGTGAGTAATCATTTCGTTTCCGGAGCAGAACTCGAAAACCATTTATCATATCTTTCTGAAACTTCACATATGTATTACACATTTACTGGAGTGGTGCCTTTTGATATTTTCAGATTTTTTAAAATTTTATCTTTTTCGTTTCCATAGAAACTTGTTGAATTTGGACTTTGTCAGAGACAGGTTCGTTTCCGGAGCACAGCTCCAAAACTGTTCATCATATCTTCCTGAAACTTTGCATGTGTATTACCCTTTAACTGAAGCGGTACCTTAAACTACCTTTTCATATTTCTGAAAACAAATTTTTTTTCGTTTCCATAGAAACTTTTTGAATTTGGACTTTGTTCAGAGACAGGTTCGTTTCCGGAGCACAGCTCCACAACCGTTCATCATATCTTCCTGAAACTTTGCATGTGTATTACCCACTTACTGAAGTGGTGCCTTTTGATATTTTCTTTATTTTTTATTTTTTTATTTTTTTCTGTTTCCATAGAAACATGAGAGGGATGTTGGTTGTTGTTGACTTTGACTGCTTCTGGAGCAGAAGTCTAAAACCCTTAAAGGAAGGCCGAAATAAATTATTTTCTATTGAATTCTTAACTGCAATTGCTTCATCAGACTATTTTGTGAAAAACGAGACCCCCAAAAAATCCATATGTTGTTCTCATATTAAACTAGAGCGACTTAAAAACACCGAAAAACATCGTCTGCTTTTCACCCGTGACCAACAAACCAAAAATGGGGCTGGGCTTAGAGAGTTGGAAGATACCGGAAGTGACGTACGTGAAGGGACGGGGTGTAAACATTTGCTTACTATTTCGATGGCTAACACTGGGAAATCGGTCAGTTAATCTGTTATATCTACGCTTTGCAATAATGACACATCGCTGTTCTGCTGTAAACTGTTCGAGTAATGTTCGTTATTAAGTTTCACTTCACAAATGTACCAAAATATCGTTATATATATCAAATATAATTGATATAACTAGTGAGAGACGGTTGATTCATAGGCGTTCATAGACATAGGATAAATCAATGCTAATGATATATAAGATGACAAAATGAAACCAAGATATGATAATATGAACGAGGTATAGTTGAGACAACGAAATCAGATAGTCGGTGTTGTTGTTATTTTTTGTTAGAGAATGTTTGTGTTTAAAATAAAACAACAAATGTGAGATAAGCACGCCGGCGAAGTAGGCCCTATTGTAAGCCATCGACAATAAAAGCATTTCACAACATCCTGTTTTTAAACGTTGTTAATCAACTGACAACCTAATTTACTAACTGTACATTACAACAATCAAAGTAACTCTCCACATATTTTAAAACATCAAAAGAATTTCATTAGTAACAATAATAATACGTCTACGAATCTACCTACGAAAACATCGCATCCCAATGTTATATTTTAGTTATCACTTATTACACATTAAAACATTCAGAATCTAATAGATAATCAAATAATGTTTTCAATAAAATGCGTGGTTAATCAAATATAATCAAATAAACATCGTATTAAATTGACAATTCATCAAGAGTGTCAATTAATGTAAGAAACTTACCTTATAAACATATCCAAAAGGACAATATGAATATCCAAATGCACATTAGACACAAAATGTAAACCTATAATTCCATCAATGACAGTACTTAGAAACAGAAGATGGTCAAATAATAACCCTCTTTCAGCAAAAGTCTTTTTGCAAATGGCAAGATAGAAAACCAAATAGTTATGACGATTTTACACTAAAAATAATTTCATTGGCTGACAACATCTAGACTGAATGTCGCGTTAATGTTTATTTCGTATTTCCTTTGTGTCACCAAGACAGGACGTTTGACAATAAACATGTATGACATGCTGGTCACCGACTTGCCATTTGTTATATAATTGAATCGGTCCAGTAAACTTGTTATCTGTACAAACATAATTACACTCCTTCCTTCTCACATACTTAGCTTCTTAATTGCGTAAACTAATTTGCTGTAACAACACTACTCCACTTTGATCTGGAAGAAACATCTATATGGTCCGCTAAACTGAGAATTGTGTGTTGATGTGCAGAAGTGACACATAAAAGCTATCAGACTATTAATTAAACCATTTCGTTTTCATTAACGAGATGTTCATTAAAATGCTTCTGGTAACATAATTCTTTTATTCGATTCGTTGTCTATATCAATCTGTTATATCATAATGTATATGTTTAGCGTGTACAATAGAGCAATCTTCATGTAAATTTCATTGAGCTTGTTGACCAATCCAGTTCATTTATTTATTCATGAAAGTGAAGTGAAAATGGTTTACATTGCATTACATCATATATAGAATATTTTAATTGACAAACTTAAAATACAGTAATCTTTATATTAAATACACAATGTTATTTATAAATCGTTCAGTGTATATGAAATTATACCTACCATGTATATTTATGTATTAATACATACAAAACAAAATTAACATGCCGATTATACAACATAATTTGATCAATTGATGCTACTTAATCTCTCTTCGCCCGATTCACGTGATAATCTTCTTCCCTTGTTTCAGTGTCACTTGAACGGTCATACCTTCCTTTCTAGTTCCGCGATTAATTAATTAAGTTTTCTGTCTTATATTAGCAGTTTAAAAGTGGGGAAAACGCGTTAAATTATGATCAGCGGCCATGATGAGGCTCCTCTACGTACGTCACAACACACAGTCTGATTAAAATCGACGGTTTTCCGTGGAATAAAAAATGCAAAATAGTGCATCTACCGGGATACGAACTCGTTCGTGGGTTTCCACGCCAAACCGTCTGAAAGCACCCCGTACACTAGCGTGTTCGGGCGCAATTCAGCTAGCCAATCAAAAGATGCCCAACAAATGCTTTTTGTGCGAGAAACTAGGGGCAGATAACTCCAAACAGCTATCCTTTTGTCTGTTCCGAATGCTTTCAAAACCGCAACCGTTTAAATACTATGATGTGATTGGTCAGCTATTTGACTGGGTTTTGGCTGCGCTAAACTGGTTCTGAACACACGCCTATACGGGGTGTTCTCAGACCTTGTGGCGAGGAATCTACAGAACCTGTTCGTATCCCGGCAGATGCAAAGTTTTGCAAATTTTATTCCTCGGAACAAGGTCGATTTTAATCAGACTGTCACAACACGATACGCTTCAGCGACCACCCCCACCCACTTTCATTCTGGTCGCCGGGGCTTAATTAGGCACTTTTTTAAAAAGCTGTATATAAGTAATTTATGGGTCGATTTCAGAAATTTAAAATCGAGCAATTGTCAAATTGAAACCCCTTTTCAACGAATATGAATGTGACCAAGTGTCATTTCATCTAACCTTTAACATACCTTAAACTCAGCATCTGTAATACCCACTAACTGAAGTAGGGTAGTAGATGCACAAGTATCTGTCAAAGATGTGTTTTACAAATTTTGTGGAACGGGTGGGATATGTCATCTTCTGATGACTCTTGTTTTTTTATCCAAAAAGAAGAGATTGAACTTCCAATATCTTTGAATGTACAACATATACCTGTAACATGTCCATGCTGTTGTAAATTAAGTATATAGCTCTTTGTGATGCTCTTATCACTTAAACGTGTCTGATGTACAAATGTATGATAGGCCGATGGTCCCTTCACTTGAATAATAAACCATCATTCATTCAGGGGGGGCGAAAGTATTTATATTCATATATTGAAAAGCCTGTATGCAGCAATCCGTAACAGTCACAGTTGAATGCATGTGTACCAATACACTGTGTGTTAACATAGATAAGCATCACAAACTGCTGGCAACCAAGGTCAGAGGAACCTTAACTAATCCTTCACTTCCATGTTGATTCTATCAACCATTGCAAAGCATTTTTTAAAACAAGGTAAGAGTGAGTGAGTTATTGTTTAACGCCGCTTCGGCAGTATTGCAGCCATTAGCGGCGAAAACAAGGTAAGACAATCTTCCATTCTTCTCAGGCCAGGTGTTGTATATTAAAACTGTTTGTCCTCTGTGTTTAAGAAATGAAGTTCGCTGTACCCCAATGTGTTTTGTAATAAAGTATTATTTTGCCCTGAACTATTATAGTTAAAGCACAAGGACGTGACCTTTTAGCTCATCAGGCCTGAAAGGGCGGATGGGTTTATGGCATGGTGTCCGTCCATCCGTCGGTCGGTCGGTCCGTCCGTAAACTTTTCGCATATTTGTCTTCTTCTCCAGAACCACTTGGTCTAGGGTCCTGAAATTTTGTGCACAGACTCCTTGGCTAATGGGGATTCAAAATTGTAGATTTCGTGATCCTGTGACCCCAAATGGGGACACATGGGTCACAACCTTAAAAACCTATTTTCATCTTCTCCAGTTCCAAAAGGGTTAGAGAGCTGAAAAGTTTGGTGCAATGTGTTATGTCTAAGTACATTTTAAATCTCAATCCTATAACAAGTGGGAATCTACAACCATAGGTTAGCTAATGAGGCATTTGTTCTTTTAATTGACTGAGTTGCTTATGTCTTTTGTTTATCCTTAAAGCACTTGGGTATTTGTTGCTAATTGGTAGCTTACACAATTCACAGATATGTTTAAAATGGGCATTGCAATATGGTGAGTCAGTGGTTGGATTTTGCATGTACCAGGTCGGCTGAACCATGTCGGTGATGAGTATATTTTTATATTGTTAAGCTCTTTAACTTTTGTTAGCCTGCCAGTTTAGCTTTGTGAATTTATACTTTGTAAACACTTGAATTTAGTACTTGTATCAGAATCTTAACCCTTACGTTGCGTATATATATTTTACCATTTTTAGCCCCTGTGGCGGAATTTACAGGCTCGCAGCTCGCAGCAGTAGTTTGAGCTTAGGCACTAACGAGCTCTGCTGGCGGAATTTCCAGGCGGCGATTCCGGTACCGTTTTTACGAAATATACCGCATCTACATGGCGAATAATAAGGACTATATACGGGCGTTCAATACAAATTCAAGTAGCGACACCCGTACACAAATGGCTAATTCACACCCGAAACTTTGAATGAATTTTCTATGTTTTTTCGTTTTTATTCTATAACTTTAAAGATTAAAGATAAAGATTGTCTTTAATTCGGGCCTTGTAACATCATAAATATGAAACGAAAAAAATTCCATTTATATACGGAATTGAAGACAAGATGTCTAGCTTCACAATGATATAAAAATTATTAGAATGCGACCTTTGGTTATAATTCTATAGCTATGTAAAGTTTGTCTTTATTTCCACCTATAAAATCGTCAATACTTACAACATGTATGCGGCATTGCAAACGGTCGTTCATCGCACTTTTCCAAGAAATCATAATCTCGAACCAGTTGACAAATAAGCACATGTCAACCCAAATATGGTTATGTTGTTTGACTTTTCAAATAAACGCTAACCTCGAACCATAACTGATGAAAATATGTTGATTAGTTTGTGTGCCGTTAGGTTTCACATGCCTCTCAGAAAGGTAAAATTGTATCTTTATTTCTGTGAATAAATCTGCCCATTTTATATAGAATAAAAGATTATTCTTTTCGGTTTATTGTGATATAAAAATTATGAAAATGCATTCAGTATTTTAGCCGTGATAAATGTTTTAGAAGTTGTGAAAATCGCCGATTGTTTCAAAATTTATGAAGTGTAAACATGACCTTTTTCACGGCGATTGCTGTGTCTTTATTATTTTTTTGAGATTTTCTAATTTTATATGGGAATGTAGTCCATTGTTTCCCCTTTATTTTGCCGTATTGTTTTTTGAAAACAAACAATTCGCTCACATGATATGAAGTGCGGGAGTAAGGCGATTTGCTGATTTTTTCCCCGTCTCGCTAGATGCGAGGCAGATAGCAGGTACGGGCGAGACAAACCCGAGGCAATACAAACACGTGGGTGAAAATAGCCCCAAGCGAAATAAGGCTTCGGAGCGGAGCACGACACAATTGGCCTTTTGTAAAGCTAATTATCGATGCGTTACGGGTCAACAATGCACACGCAATTTGGTGTGAATTTTACTTGATATTTCGACCGGACATTCACACAGCCTTGTTATCGTGGCTATCTGCGAGATGTATGTAAACAAGTTTTCATGTGGCGATATACGGACACACTTCGTCTCGCATTTCGCCTGGGGGGCAAATATAATTATTACTGACCCGGTAAATGCACTAAGTCCAACGTACGGGTCTCGCCAAGGGTTCTAACATTTTTCTCTATGAGCCTCCCGGATAATTACGGGACCCGCAAGTTAAGGGTTAACTTATTTTGTATTAAAATCATTTTAAGTTTTCAAATTGTTGTGTGATATCTTTTTAAATATTTGTTAAGTGGCAGATTGGGGTTATACCCAATAACCCATTTAACTCACTTATCTGACACATAACAAATGCTACACCGAATTTCAGCGTAGTACCAAGCATGGGTCGCTAGTTCCAGCCGATGCTCGCAGGTTTCACCGCAAAGCATAGCCACATGGCGATGCGGGCTTTCTCCCTGCCATAATACTAGCAGCCGTGATATAAGTGAAATACTCTTGAAAGCGACGTTTGTTCATCACAAATTCCAACGACCACAAATATGGCCGCCAGAGACGTTAAAAGTAAAACCTTTAAACGACTTCTTCTCCGAAACCAGTTGACATAGGATGCTGAAATTTATAAAAATAACTTCTTTATTAAATGAAGATGCAAGTTTGTTTATTTGAACTTGACTGCTAATCAAATATGGGCGTGGCAGGAGGTCCACCCTCAAATCTTTAAACGACTTCTTCTCCAAAACTTTTTGATACAGTTAAAAGTTAAAATTTTAAGAATAACATCTTTATAACATATATACTGTAGTTTGTTCATTTAGTGAAAATCACTTCACAAATATTGGCATGGCAGAGTGTTATGAAAATGTAAAAATTCACTTCATGAACTATTAAAGCCAGGAAGCTACTTTTTGGTGAATATCGTCTTTGTATGATGGAGACCACAACCTGAAAGTTTCATTTTTAGCTCATCTGGCCTGAGAGGCACGATGGGCTTATGGCATGGTATGGTGTACAGCGTCCGTCCATCCGTCCATCCGTCTGTAAACTTTTCGCATTTTCGTCTTCTTCTCCAGGACCACTTGGTCTAGAAAGCTGAAATTTTGAGTGCAGACTCTATGGCTTATGGGGATTCTAAATTGTAGACTTCGTGACCCTCTGAACACAACTTAGGTCACAGGGGTCACAACCCAGAAAACCTATTTTCATCTTCTTCTTAAGTTCCAAAAGGGATAGAGAGCTGAAAAGTTATCTGCAGACTCCTTGGCCAATGAGTATTCTAAATTGTAGATTTTGCGACCCCATGACCTCAAATAGGGTCACAGGGGTCAGGATTCTAAAAACCTATTTTCATATTCTCCAGTTCCAATAGGTCTAGAGAGCTGAACAATTGTGTACAGAATCCTTGACCAATTGGGATTCTACGTTGTAAAATTGGTGACCCGGTGACCCCAAATGGGGTCACAGGGGTCACAACCTTAAAAACCTATTTTCATCTTCTTCTCCAGTTCCAAAAGGTCTAGAGAGCTAAAAGGTTGCGTGCAGACTCCTTGGCCAATGAGGATTCTAAATTATAGATTTCATGATCCTGTGACCCCAAATATGTCACCAGGGTGACATGACTTGTAAAGCTATTTTCATCTTAAGATTTTATGTGCTCTTCAAAGGGAGGTAATTTAAAGGAAACAACAGCGATGAATTAAATTTTCAAGTGTGTCTTTATTTGTAGGGGATTTTATCTCTGGCATCAAAGGTAGGTCAGAGGGGTAAGGACTTTAAGACCTTTTGTATTTTCTCCATTTAAAGTGTTTCCTATTTGTTGCACCTCTCACCTAGAAGTTGACATTTTGAATTAGTTAATGTATATAAAGCCTGATGAGCTACAGAGCCAATGGTTCTATTTTTTTACTGTGAGAAATAGAATCGAGAGCTATTATAAAATTCAAGTTTTCTTCTACTTGACCCAAGCTAGTTTTAAATCAGCATAGAAACATGTTAGCAATGTTTATATTTGGATTAAAGGTGTTTTCGAGAGCTAATGCAACTTTCATATTATTTGAATCATACGAATTAACCATTATAGAATTTATTTTATTTTTTTGCAATTTAACTCAATTATCTGGGTAATATGAGCTATCTGTTATGTAATGGTCAGCTCTCTCTTGGGGTATTGGTGGAAACGAAATTATCATGACTAACATCGCTAACTGTTAGTTAGGCAACGTTTTTACAAACAGCAAGTAAGTGTTAACATGGCTATGTAACAATGAGATGGCACATAGAATAGGGATTTTGTCCTGGATTTGGTGAGAACGGCTTGATAATCTAATAACTGCATGGCATTTAAACTCATGCATTCTTTATTACCCTAGGTAAAATAAATCTGATGTTTTTATGACAATTATTCCAAACATTCAACTGAAAAATCAAATCACTTATGTGCAAAGTGAATTTTAGTCTCATTTGCCAATCGAAAAATTGTCATTATAAAAGTGTAAAGAAAACTGTTTTATTTTCACACATTAAAGATAATATCATCTCTCTGTTTTTTCGATGTTAACTAATTTATTCATATAGACAATACTTTCAAGTAAACAAAACACCAAAGATTATTTCGAAGCGTCACCTACTGAATAAGATCTTGCCATTCAAAGTGAGTAAAATTGGCCTGCTAATTATCCAATTCCTTAAACAGTCTGCCAGGCCGCGTTAGCTTACGTTAGCGATGTGACGTCATACACAGGAGTTGCTTAATGAAATCCTTAGACGATTTGTCGATTTTCGTCGATAATTCGTGTAAAACATAATAAGAAAGATTCGACATTACAAGTGTCCGATAGAATAGGTATTCGTGCGTCCTTAGGGAGTAAATTCGGAGTTTTAGGAGCATTTTTCGATATTCAGTTGCTGATTTTAGATTTGTTCTTTTCCCAATCGAGTGGAGTGTTAGGTTATCTTATAGGCTACAATATGTTTTGAAATTCAAAAATAAAAAAGGTCATGCAATTTTTTTTTATTGTAAACGTCATTATTAGTTAAATGTTTTGTTGTGCTTGATTTTGTGTTTGAAGAGGCCTATAGTTTGAAATCTACTGCGTCAATATTTCTCAGGGTGACTTTAATAGAATAGTTGCATTATACCTACACTTTTTTAAAAATAATATTCGGGCTATCTTTTAATCTATAGTCGTGATATTTACAATTACCGTATTCGCCGTAATAAGCGCCCAGGGCGCTTAAAAAATTGACTTGGGTGGGCGCTTATTAAAATGATGTGAGTGACGAACGAAAAATAAAGACTACTCACGTGGAACTGTGTTTAGGTTGTCTTTGATAATTGATACAGGTGTTCAAAACATACTTACACATTATCGAGTTGAAAATAACACATATTGCTGCTAAATCCTTTAATTCCTCAAAGTGAAACCACAGAAAACACATTACCTATGGCGGCGGCCATTTTCCCGGAAGTAAATCCCGGAAGTAAACACAACACGTAAACTGTAAACAAACTTCTGTCAATTAAAAGTTAAACTGGTAAATCATCAGTGGGAGGGTGAGTCAGGTGAAATGTATTCATCGTCGCTTTCTGAGGTGTCTTCTTCCTCGTCACTCCATTCATTAACAGCGTCGATTTCAAGACGCATGTTCTCAGACAGTTGGACACGAGATTCGATTTCACCTGCCGTTGGCTCATCAAATCCATCAAATGGGTCATCGTCATCAGACTCGGGTACATTGAAGAGCAGGTGATCCTCACTCCCATCCAGAGCATTTACAATGCCACATGTGAGATACGATTTCCGAATCACATCGGGTGTCACAGTTCTCCAAGCATCACGAATCCATGTCAGAATTGTGGACTTCTCCGGGGGCTTTCTGTTGTTCCCCTTGGTCATTTCTACTTTCCCGTTAAAGAGCCAATCATCATACATGCAACGGTAAGCATCTTTCATGGGCTTATTCCAGCTTACATCGCAAGGTTGCAGTTTTGAAGTACATCCACCTGGGATAATTGCGAAGTCAGTATTGTAAACTGTCGACAGAGATTTTTTGATTGCGGGGGTCCGATGGGCAGAAAATGCATCCCATATCAGCAAACGTCTCTCTTGGGAATTCTTCCTCCACACGTACTGAAGCCAGTATTGAATCACCTCTTCGTTAGCCCAGGCTTTAGGTGTCATTTTCACGATGACGCCTAACGGAATGTTCTTGAGTGGCCTGACGCCTTTCAGAAGTACCAAGGGAGGTAACTTTGTACCATCAGCCATGGCTGCTAGACAAACAGTCATTCTAGATTTTTCATGGCCTGTACTTGCCATAGTGATCGTTTTCGTGCCACGCTGCTCCAAGGTATAGTTTCCAGGCATGTCAATCAAAATTGGGGTTTCATCCATGTTTCCTTTTGCTGACAATGGGTAGTTCTGGCGTCTTCTCATTCTGATGATGTACTGAAGAAACGACATCATTTTGTCACCTAATACTTCTTCGTTTTTCTGTGAAACATGAGTTGCCCGTCGAAATGAAATCTCATGCCGCTTCATGAATGACCTTAACCAACCACAGCTTGCTTTAAATGATTGATTGCCTCCCTGCTTATGTAATCGAAGTGCTTCACGTTTCAGGGCCTTCCCAGTCACTCTTGTCCCCAGTTTTCTGCGGTCTTCAAGCCATTTTATGAGTTTATGTTCAATATCCCTATAAACAACCTTTCTGCCGCCGCCAGACTTTCGTTTTCGTTTTGATTTTTGAAAAATATCTTTTAAATGTGCCTCTTCTTTTCTCCATTCACGTACACGCTTACGATCTACTTCAAACTGTCTCGATGCCGCTGAATTCGTCGATGTCTTTGCAAATTCAATAACCTTCAGTTTGAATGCAATATCATATGATTTTACACGCTGACCCTTGTGTGACGATGAAGCCTCCATAACGGTATACTATCGACAGAAGTTCTACGTTCCCATTTACATGCCTGTCTTATAGTCACGTGGTCAAAGATTCTAAATTTAGCAGTCACACATGTACGCCACATGATGTCCAAAACGTCACTTCCTCCAAGCATGGCGGCCACTTACACATGCGAGAGTTCAATCCGAGGTTACCATATTTACCGTGATATCTGGGATCCAATTATTAACGAAGAATTAACAACAGTTCGGGAACCAACTAACCCTCATGATAGATTTGCAGTTGCGGTGCTTAAAAATGAAACTATTGTAGGACATTTACCAAGAGAAAAAAGTAAGGTGCTTTCTTGTTTCCTCAAACACGGAGGAGCGATCACGTGCGTGGTGACAGATGATAACTATAGACACTCGACAGTAGCAGGCGGGTTGGAAATTCCCTGTAAACTTAAATTCAAAGGCTCTCAGCGACTAGTTTCTCGTCTGAAGGGGTTGTTGGATTGAATTTAGGTAAGTTGAATTTATCATTTAGTACCGCTGGTACATGGGCGGTTATTAGAGTTCATTGCAAAACCCTTTGGGGGGCGCTTATTGGAGCAGGGCGCTTATTACGGCGAATACGGTACTTAGATTCAGTGTAATACCACTGACCTAACATAAACATTCATTAGATATAGCATTGCATGAGCTTTACTATAAAAACATCAGACTTTCTCATTTTCCTAATATAAGGAACATATGTTTTCTTATTTTGCAATTGGACGAATGTGAAAACAAAAATTATTCAACATACCCATGAGTCAATGAATGAGGCTTGTTAACACCATTATAATCCTATTAAATGTGAAATAGATCTCTGTGACGTTTTTTCATCATCTGACATGCCGCCATATTGGGCAACGATAAGAATTGTTCCAACACACATTGCAGAATTACGAGTCCAGCAATGGTCACATCCGGTATTAAACAGTGTTGACATCCGCACCCATTTGTGGTACGTTTTACGGGGCGTGTATATATTTAATTTTGTTGTATAGGGACAAAGGTAAATATGTTATTTCAGCAGTTATGTAAGGCTAATTCAAGTGGATTCTGTCATTAGACGCCAAGCGACTCCTGTGTATTACGTCATAAGGCCTAGCACGCGGCATTCGCTCTCGGCGAAAGTTTTACGAGGCGTAATTGAGCGGCATTCTAAAAGGTGTTTATTGGTTGAATTGACATACCGGTATATCAAGTGGAATCCTCTTATCATATGAAAACGGTAAAGACAAGTGTTTGGCAAAATATTTCTAGTCAGAACTAGCTGAGAAAATTGCCTGCTTTTACTTGGTGAATTCAAAGTTTTTGTGTTTGAGTACATTTTATATTTATATACATGCCCTATTGGATGAAGAAGTGTCCTTTTCCCAATGTAGTTGCCCTGCCCTTTTTTCAACCAGGGGGAAACACTAAAAATACCTAACTGTCAATTGTTGTTGTCAAACTGCCATACTAAATGGGTTTTTTTTCTGAGTATTATAATGCTTTATGGTATTTGTATGCTGAGATTGATTACTGATATCCAGATCAATACGTTTGCCTACACACTATCTCCAGCTGTTACCATTCTCACGTGCAGCGTGCTGAAGTGAAACAGTGCCACATGACTGTCATACTGACGAGCTTCTCCACCGCGGATAGATCACTCTCACAAGGTATATTCTGCTTTATCTGACAATCTATTGTAGCAGAATAGTTCGATTTCTTAAACTCAGGTATGGGATGAGAATTTAAGGAAAAACTTATCTAGTATCTTGCACATGAAAAAATGTTCTTTGAGTAGTATATATACAAAAAGTCATTGCAAAAAAAGTGTAGCACCCCCCTACATTCATATCGAAAATGTGATGCTGTGGCAATTTTAGGATATATGTATTGAATTAAACACTAAAGACATAAAGATAGAATACTTAATGAATAATGTCTTTGAAGAAACATATTCATGTTGACATTTAAAGAAATTACGACTGAATTTGCAATGGTACTGTTTTTTTACCCAAATAACTATTGTTCCTGTGCTGGAACTATGCGTTAAACATTAGGTATCAGAGGACGAAAACAAACATGTTGTTACCAACTTTCCAAACAATCTGACTTTGAAGGTTCATACTGCTTAAACGAGTGATGTTTGGTTAAAAGTAAGTTACTAAAGGTTCATCAGTTCACTTGAAAGAATGGAACTGCTTACATAAGAACAACCAATGCTGACTTTCAATTTTCAGTGTAACAATACTTGTTCCTGGACACCAATATAGCAGAATTTTATGATTGCAAATATCACAAAGTTGTGAAACATTATCTAAATGAAATTCGTTTCGTTAAACTGGTAGATAATGCTTCTGTCATATCACAAAGTTGATTGTCCTGAAACATTGTCAACTTTCTTATTAGACAACTTGGGGGTGCAACACTATTTTTGCTATGTACATTATATTTATAATGAAAGTTCTGGGGAATTCAATGACAACATTAAACTCATAAACTGTTGAATAAGTCAGTGCCAAACCATTTTGATTTGCCCGTTCCATAGAAGTATATATTTGTTATCAAATGCAGTGACCAGAGATGACAACTAGCTAAGGTGGGCTATTACTGATCTTCTTAGGCCTGCTGTTAAAGGGTCAATCAACATAATGTATGATGTTCAGCTATTTAATTTCCCATATATCACAAAATTCTCTTAATGAACGTACTTTATGTTAAACTTGAATCAATATGTCAAAATGTCATCTTGTTCAAATACTGATAGCATGACTGTGGATGCAAGTACATGTAAGGTAAGTAATAAACAATCAAAATCTGAAAATACAATTACAAATTCCTATAATTACCAGTAAAACATGCTGTAAGTACTAATAACAAGCTAAATATAAGCTCCTAATCCAGGTAGAATTGCAGGATCTAGTAGAGATGAAGTGCTGTAGCCAGTAACTATTGTTCGTGTCCATCCTGGTGGTTGATTGCCAACACTTGCTGTAACATTGTGTTCACAATGAACTTACATTGACTGGGATTTTACTGTCAAGTAAGTGCAGATGTTCATTCTTCTGCGTTCAAGTTTCATTCAGGTGATTCTCTGAAATGGATAATTGAAATTGATTTTTGTCTTCAGTCTTTGTGTTAGTCTGTATCAATGTGGCAGTTATTTGTATGGTATACATGGTATTGTTAATTCAATCACATCATGTAACAGTTGGACAGTTCTAACATTAAAAACTTTCATAATGCAGAATTATTTCTTTAGACTAGCTTATGATTAAACTTTTAGCCTTTCTTCAATTTCGATTTGTATATACTTACCCTACTCTGTACATATACTTTATCAACCTTGTGTTATGCCTGGAGCATGTATCAGTATGTGAAAAATGGAACTATAAATATCTATTATTAGCTCATCAGGCCTGAAAGGCCCGATGGGCTTATGGCATGGCATGATGTCCGGCGTCCGTCCGTCCGTCCGTCCATCCGTCCGTAAACTTTTCGCTTTTTCGACTTCTTCTCCAGAGCCAGTAACTCCACAGAGCTGAAATTTTATGTGCAGACTCCTTGGCTAATGGGGATTCTAAATTGTAGAGTTCGTGACCCCATGACCCCAAATGGGGTCACAGGGGTCACATCCTTAAAAACCTATTTTCATCTTCTTCTCAAGTTCCAAAAGGTCTAGAGAGCTGAAATGTTGTGTGCAGACTCCTTGGCCAATGTGGATTCTAAATTGTAGATTTCGTGACCCTGTGACCCCAAATGGGGTCACAGGGGTCACATCCTTAAAAACCTATTTTCATCTTCTTCTCCAGTTCCAAAAGGTCTAGAGAGCTGAAAAGTTGTGTGCAGACTCCTTGGCTAATGGGGATTCTAAATTGAAGATTTTGTGACCCCATGACCCCAAATGGGGTCACAGGGGTCACATCCTTAAAAACCTATTTTCATCTTCTTCTCCTGTTCCAAAAGGTCTAGAGAGCTGAAAAGTTGTGTGCAGACTCCTTGGCTAATGGGGATTCTAAATTGTAGATTTCGTGACCCCATGACCCCAAATGGGGTCATAGGGGTCACATCCTTAAAAACCTATTTTCGTTTTCTTCTCCAGTTGCAAAAGGTCTAGAGAGCTGAAAAGTTGTGTGCAGACTCCTTGGCTAATGGGGATTCTAAATTGTAGATTTCGTGACCCCGTGACCCCAAATGGGGTCACAGGGGTCACATCCTTAAAAACCTATTTTCATCTTCTTCTCCAGTTCCAAAAGGTCTAGAGAGCTGAAAAGTTGTGTGCAGACTCCTTGGCTAATGGGGATTCTAAATTGAAGATTTTGTGACCCCATGACCCCAAATGGGGTCACAGGGGTCACATCCTTAAAAACCTATTTTCATCTTCTTCTCCAGTTGCAAAAGGTCTTGAGAGCTGAAAAGTTGTGTGCAGACTCTTTGGCCAATGGGGATTCTAAATTGTAGATTTTGTGACCCTGTGACCCCAATCTAGGTCACGGGTCATGACCCAAAAACCTATTTTCATCTTCTTCTCCAGTTTATATGTAAAGCTCTAGAAAGGTGAAATGTTGTGTAGAGATTCTTTGGTCAAAGGTGATTCTTAATTGTTGGATTAGTGACCGTGTGACTCCAAATGTGGGTCTCAGGGGTCATGATCTAAAACCAATATTATTTTGCTTGTTAACAATGTATTACTTGAGATAACTTAGATATTCAACCTTTGATAATAAATCAATAAAACCGTGATGAGCTTCAGAGCCCATGGCTCTATTTTTGTCCCCCGCCGCAACGCGGAACGGGGGACTATGTATTCAGCGGCGTCCGTACGTACGTCCGTCCGTCCGTCCGTACGTACGTCACATTTCTTGTTTACGCGATATCTTATGAAGCGTTGCATCCAAAGTCTTCAAATTTCATGTCTGCCTACATTGTGGGAAGACGCAGACACCAGTCACTTTTGGTGACCTTGGTCTTACTTTCAAGGTCACCACGACACTTTGACCACTTTTTGAACTCTTGTTTACGCGATATCTCATGAAGCGTTGCATCCAAAGTCTTCAAATTTGGTTTCTGCCTACATTGTGGGAAGACGCAGACACCAGTCACTTTTGGTGATCTTGGCCTTATTTTCAAGGTCACCACGACACTTTGACCACTTTTTGAACTCTTGTTTACGCGATATCTCATGAAGCGTTGCATCCAAAGTCTTCAAATTAGTTGTAAGCCTACATTGGGGAAAGACACAGACACCAGTTTATTTTGGTGACCTTGACCTTATTTTCAAGGTCACCGCAACACTTTGAGCCCTTTTCTAACTCTTGTTAACGCGATATATATCTTTACCAGTTGGACTCAAAGTCTTCAAATTTAGTGTCAGTCTACACTGGGGGATGACGCAGATACCAGGGGATTTTGGTGACCTTGACCTTATTTTCAAAGTCACTACAACACTTTGACCACTTTTCGAACTCTTGTTATCACCATTTATTATGACCGGTTGGACCAAATGTTTTCAAATTTGGTGTCAGTCTACATTGGAGGATGACGCGGACGCCAGTCGATTTGGTGACCTTGACCTTATTTTCAAGGTCACCACAACACTTTGACCACTTTTTGAACTCTTGTTTACGCGATATCTCATGAAGCGTTGCATCCAAAGTCTTCAAATTTAGTTTCTGCCTACGTTGTGGGAAGACGCAGACACCAGTCACTTTTGGTGATCTTGGCCTTATTTTCAAGGTCACCATGACACTTTGACCACTCTTTGAACTCTTGTTAAGGCGATATCTCATGAAACATTGCATCCAAAGTCTTCAAATTAGTTGTCAGCCTACATTCGGGAAAGACACAGACACTAGTTTATTTTGGTGACCTTGACCTTATTTTCAAGGTCACCGCAACACTTTGAGCACTTTTCTAACTCTTGTTAACGCGATATATATCTTTACCAGTTGGTCTCAAAATCTTCAAATTTGGTGTCAGTCTACACTGGGGGATGACGCAGATACCAGGGGATTTTGGTGACCTTGACCTTATTTTCAAAGTCACTGCAACACTTTGACCACTTTTCGAACTCTTGTTATCACCATTTATTATGAACCCAAGTAGCTCCAATGATGTGTCTTACTAGCTCAATGTCACCGGCGGGGGACATTGCCATGTTAGTGGCAAACACTTGTTATTAATTGTTTTCAAGAGAGACTCAAATCACTGAATAATCAACCCTTGATACATGTATTTTAATTGGAAAAGAATTGCGGATTTATTTTACAGCCTAATGATTTAAGTCATCAATTAAATGTTCATGGTTTAATCGAATGAAAATTATAAATTATTCAAAGTAATTAAATTTTCATTGAAAATTCATATTAAAAAGATTTGTATTAAAATTTCTTGAATCAGCAGATGTTTATTAGGGTGAAACAGTTCATAACTTTAAAATTTATTTTGTTGTGACTTCAGTTTGTCGCATGCTGTGTTCGAAACAAACCGAAAATGTAGTGAACCAAAGCTCAAGTGCACCGTTTCGCCCCTAATGTTGAAAAAAAAAGTCTTTTAATAATTGTGTCCAAGTTACATAGAGGATCATTTGAATTTGTATCCAACATGATTTTACAGGGAAAATATTCATCCCTTATCGTCAATGGGATAAAATGTTAAGGTCTCCTAACACTGAGCTGGTCAAAAGTACCCTACATTAAAGGGGCAGTAGCACGTTTTTTCTCTCAAATAAGTTGATGAAATGTATTTGAAAAATAATTTCACCAATAGTAAAACATCCTTCTCTCTTTGGAAAATAAAGTTTGAAATGAGTGTACATGTTTTGGTAAAGCCATGGGAATCGTTTTTGTAATACAAAATAATAAATTGGGTTCACAATAAAATGGCCGCCATGCAATTTTTGCTTTATGCGCAACATAGTTTTTACCACTACAGATAATTGGTTTGTGTAATAAGATGTTTTACCCTCTAAAGTTAATTTAAATGACATAAACTATCATTATAAATGGGAAATTTGAAAAAACAAGAAAAAAGTGAGCATGGCTCACATACCCCCGCCATCCCCTATCCGTCCATTGAGAATTATAGATGTGAAGGTTACTATGTTTAAAAAACAGCTTCAAGCATCATAATATTGTCCAAAATAATTTTAGGAACTGACTTATTACAAAATTTCATTCACCTAGATGTAATATTTTTCAGGTAACTTAATTTTTCCCATTAGGGCAATTTGTACAAAGTTCAATTACAGATTCAAGGGCCATAACTCCGAAAAAAATGATATTTCGGAACTGGTTTTCGAACTCGATGAAGAGTATCATCTGGACTACCTCCATATTAAATTTCATTCACCTAGATGTAATAGTTTCAGAGAAAACTTGTCCCCATTGGAGCATCAGAGTTCTTTTGGTACTAAGTTCAATTTCGGATTCAAGGGCCATAACTCCGTAAAAACTAATATTTCGGAACTGGTTTTCGAACTCGATGAAGAGTATGGTCATGAGTACTCACAACCAAAATTTCATTCACCTGGGTTGAACACAATAAAATTAAGTCCAAAGAGTGACGTTTCCATGGAAACAACAAAAAATTTAAATCTCAGAAAATTGAAAATTGTCTGCGCGCGATCGAAAAGAACATGGTTAACATCTGTACAAAGTTTGGTTGATGTACCTTTGACGGTTTTTGAGAAAATTGACCGGACGGAAGGACGGACGGACGGACGGAATGACCGCTATAAACCCCCGCTTACTTCGTAGCAGGGGTATAATAAATTTTGCAAAAAAACGTGCTACTCCCCCTTTGACATTGGCTTACCGCTATCTTTAATAGTACTGAGCTAACGTTACAAAGCTAGGCCCTACACCATTTGTGTTAAAAAAAAAACCAATTTTTATACAATCTGGAAACTTGAGTACAGGTTTGCGAGCCCAGAAAATAAATAAAGGAACATGGGGATAATTTTTCATTCACCAAGATTTTAAAAGTTTACTTTAGTGTTGAAAGTATCATACACATTTATACAGACATCTTGTATACATTAATTGTTAGCAGAAGCCAGTATCATTTATGTGAGTGCTCTATCATCTCCATCTGTTACCTGTATAAACACCTGATCAGATGATACTGAATATTTCATAGGTGGCAGCAGGTAGTTACAGGTTATATCCTACAGCTGATATGTCAAGAGGCAACATCAGTGTTATCAACTTGCATATCATCGATATACCTGTTAAATTAGATGCATACAATTTCAACATTTTCATGTGATCAACTTGAAACTTTATGTAGCTGTCAAGTTAGAGGAATGACATTTTAATGTTTCCATATGAAATATGATCAAAGGGTTTATTTTGAATGAAATATGATTTGGTTTTATGAATGAGTATCATTGCTATGACTTTATTTTACTGATAATTTAATATCAACTGATTATACTGTTGTAAGGTGGACCATTTCACAGAGTTCTAATAATAAATAAGTAACATGAATTTCTTGGTAGATTATTGTCATCGATGTGCGCTTCTTTACATTTATGATTTTACTCATGCGACTTAGTTACAGTCCTAGAGACTTATAAAGTAAGAAACTGATAGACTTTTGATGATTTGTAAAATGTGCACTAATGAATTACACCCATAGTTCAAAATGACATTTAAAGACACATATAGATCTACCAGTACAGCTGGCCAGCATAGTTTCAGTTGACATTATTTGAAAAGAGAAAGAACACATTATGAAAAATGTCTTGACTGCCATTTCATTACCTCATACCTCCGTATACGTAGTTACTTTAGACAGAGTTCAGTGGTCATGTGAAGAGATTTAATAGATATATATATATATAATGGACTTGATTTCATCATCTGATGACATAATATATTATCAACAGCATACCAATGGAACTTGTTCACCTTTATAAATAGCATATTTAGAGTCTTCATGGCCTTAAAAAGATATCTTTAATGACACATTTTAATTACATAATGACAAAATGTTATTGGTCCTCGGTTCATCACCTCAGCAGGATGTATCCTTATTAAAGCATCTCCCACAGTGAGAGTGAATGCACAGCTTAACACTTAATAGCCCGAGGTTTATGAGAATACCATCACTAGGAAGTTGAAGTGTACCTGGGTCATGGGACACTGATGTACATATGGTAGGACGTCGACAGCATGGTCGCGCAGTCTACTGATGTACTACACCAGAGTCCGAAAATAGTTGATATCTATTGATGTACATACGGTGGGACAATATTGCCCTGTCCAACTGTTCTTGTGGTGATCATGGTGTCTGTTTGGAAGAACAATTTGGACTGTATACAAATGACTTCATTTTGTGAGATGAACATATGGTGGGACATGTGGTCTGTTACAGTTTAAATGTTTGCTTTTAAACTGCTAATATGACTTTTAGAACTGGTTTCTTTTCAATGTTATTGATTGCTGCATGCTTAATCAGTTAATGGGCATAATGATCTTGTGAATGATCTTCAATTTTGACAAGATAATCCTTGGTGGCATTCATGTGATAGCACTGGATACGAACCCAACACTATCTTCTTTGTGAGGTGATGTACATTGAAGACAATGCTCGGAACACCATTATCTTGTGTGTGTCTGTCATATGATAAGACAGGATGCATCACATTTCGATGACCTCTCAAGTGGTATATTGGCACAGAAACAAAACTTTGAATTGTTGATTTCAAACAGAAGAACAGTGTGTACTTGTGTAGCATTGACAGGATCGTGTAGTGATTTACATATATAAGAGGGAAGTATGACTGTAAACCGATTGATGCAGTGTGTGAGGACCATGTGTAGAGTGCCGGTGTACGTGTATCAGCAGGTCCACCACTCCCTGCTAGCGAGTACCCAGTGTAGACAGAGACTGTCCCCCTCCCTCCCCCTCTACCACCAGCACGGAGGTCACTGGACTCCTTATGGAACCTTCAGCAGGTGCTTGTCATGGTCTGTCTCAGCTTATTGTATTGGTGTTACCCTGTAATGTACACATATATTTAACATTTCACAAGTTCTGTGAACCTAGATCCCACTTAGAACATTCAGCAAGTGTCAACGTCAGTGTGAGCTGTCAGAAGCCTTTCAGCAAATTATTCTTTTCATATGTAATCATATTTGTCGTGTCATTCACTTTTAAATGAGTACAGGGGACGGGATAGCACAGTGGTTAGTGCATTCGGCTATGGATCAAAAGGTCTGGGATTTAAAACCCACCAGGGCAACCTTGTCTGCAGTAGAGAACTGTTTTAAATGCAGTAAGGTTTGGGTGCAATGCTACACTGAATTTCAGCGCAGTACCACTCATTGTTCGCTAGTTGTAGCCGATGCTTGCAGGTTTCACAGCAATGCTTAGCCACCATGGCGTTGCGGGCTTTCTCGCTGCAATAATTCTAGCAGCCGTGATATAAGTGAACTACTATTGAAAGTGGTGTTAAACCCCAAATCACCTCACCTCAAATGAGTACAATTTCATGTTTCTTAAAACCGATAGTAATATATTTATACCTTTTTTAACCTGACTCTCTGACTCTTCCTTGAACAGACAAAACAATACATTTCTAGGTACCTTCTGTTCAAAACACATGCTTCAAAGCCTGTTTAATCATACTTATCACAATTGGTAAATTTATATTTTTAATTCAAAGGTAGTGTAATTAACATTCTGATCATGTTGACCCAAATCCAAATAAAATTAGAAAACTGTTTTAATTAAGATATAAAAAAAATTTGAAATATTCTTTGAGAGACTAAATGTTAGTCCCAACCCATTATTATGGGCTATTATAGTATTATTAATAGTCAAACAAATCAACAAACAAGAATTTGTCAAAAAGCGAACATTAGAGCATTTCAAAGTACCAGTCATTCTGACTAGTGGATTTCTGAAGATACTAGCCAAAACCCCTCAAGATACACTAACATAGTTGTATCATATTTAACTATTCCTTTGGACTACCAGTCTTTACATTTTACTAGCACAGCATCTTTTCTTTAACAGTAGCTATGGGTTATGAGACTAGTGCTTATTTCTAACCCATCTTGTTTATTGAGCGGCATAACATTTTGTTGATCAAAAAAAAAGTGAAAAAGTGTTCCAGTCGACCTATAATCCATGTGAAGTATCGTATATGTACGCTTTATGCCCCCTCTTTTTCGATTCTTTTGGGACTAAAGCACTCTGCACCTCTGAATCCACCCCGGTAACCCTTCAAGGAAATGTCTCTATTACACACCATGTACAAATCATGTGTTATGTTGCAGTATGGGGTATCTGCTGGTGTGTGTCCTGTTCCTGGTGGTGGCCCCTTATACCGTGTACACACAGGCCTCCGGGGAGACCGGGGAGACCGGGGAGACCGGGAAGACCGGGGAGACAAGCTCCGTACCAGTCTGGACAGACTTCTGGTTGTTCCGACTCTCAATCAACATCCTCGGATATGCCACCATCTTTGTTCCTGGGGCTCTGCTGATCCAGCACTTGAAGAAGAGCAAATTCAATGAAACAGCAGGTTTGTATGCCGTGAAATAAACCTTGATCAGAATATGAAACTATGAAATCTGTGTATCGATGATTATTGATAAATTTTGATTTTGGAAAAATATGATACACTTTCAGTGCAGTGTTGACATTTAAAAAAAACCATTCCACTTCTTAATGTCATTTGAAGATTTGAGTCAGATTTTCTTTTTGAATCTTCATAATTGAGCAAAATGAAACTTTAATAAATAAAAATGAGCCCCAATGTAAATTCTATGATATATAGTATCTGTCCTATCTAATGTGTAATTGTCTGACTAGATGATCCTGCTGCAGGTCCCGGGTGCCTGTCCAACTTCACGGTGCTGTGCATCTTCGGGAAGGACCAGGACAAGCAGCAAAGTGTAGAGGAAGGAACCCAGTCTGGTGGGGACGAGAAGAGTGAAGTGCCCTCTAGCACAAACACAGCCCTCAAGCTGCTCTTCTGCTTTGCGGGTCTCCAGTTCTCCTACCTGACCTGGGGCATCCTGCAGGAGCGTATTATGACATTCCAGTATGGACGCACGGACATAAACCAAGGCGAGTACTTCAAGAACTCAACCTTCCTTGTCTTCATCAACCGGATCCTTGCCTTCATCATCGCTCTGCTGGTGATCTTCTTCAAGAAGCAGCCTCCTCACACAGCTCCGCTGTACAAATATTCCTACAGCTCATTCTCCAACATAATGAGCAGCTGGTTTCAATATGAAGCTCTGAAGTATGTCAGCTTCCCAACACAAGTGCTGGCTAAAGCCTCCAAAGTCATCCCTGTGATGCTGATGGGAAAGGTTGTCCAGAAGAAGACCTATGAATTCAATGAGTATTTCACAGCCGCACTGATCTCCATTGGTATAAGCATGTTTCTGCTGACCAGTGGTGATGCGACCCGCGACAAGGGAACAGTGACCACATTCTCTGGCGTCATCCTATTGGTTGGCTACATGCTGTTTGATAGTTTCACCTCAAACTGGCAGGGGGCGCTCTTCACCCAGCACAAAATGTCTTCCATCCAGATGATGGCAGGCGTGAACATGTTTTCCTGTCTCCTGACCTCAGTGGCGCTCATAGAGCAGGGCGGCTTCTTCGAGTCCTCCAGCTTCATGCTCCGACACCCAGACTTCATCTTTCACGCAATTATCCTCAGTGTTTGTTCAGCATGCGGCCAGTTGTTCATCTTCTACACCATCTCAAGCTTTGGAGCAGTGACATTTGTGATCATCATGACAATCCGTCAGGGACTTGCTATCCTCCTCTCTTGTCTTATATACGGCCACCCTGTCACTGTCATAGGATTGATTGGTATTCTTGTTGTGTTTATGGCTCTCTTCCTCAAAATATACGTCGGCCATAGGAAGCGAGCATTGAAAGCCAAGGCCAGCCAGTCACAGGGGACAGGCGTCTCAAAAGTGTGATGTGTATACTCGGATGCGAAACTTTGAGGGACAATCTTTTCATTAATGAGTGACTGTAAAAGGATGAAGGGAGGTTGAATCTTTTTGTCATGGATGAACTTAGATGCGAATTCTGGGCTTTTGGACTTGTTGAGTTTTGTTACGAAATTGTTTTATTCAAATGTTAATATGTTTCTGCTGTTTTATTTCCGTCTATCACAATTGTAAGTAATTGTTGAATTTTTTGCTGAGAAAAGGAGTCCGCAAGTATTAGACACAATAGTATTTTCACCAGCTTTTTGTGCTTTGACATTAATGGATGTTAGAACCAGTGTTTCAAGTTAGAACCAGTGTTTCAAGTTAGAACCAGTGTTTCAAGTTAGAACCAGTGTTTCAAGTTAGAACCAGTGTTTCAAGTTATGACATATCAGTCCAAAAGAGGTTTGTTTCCTTCCACAATTGAAACTGCTAGCATTCAAATTATCTAGAGCAAGAAAGGATAGTACCGGTAAGCCATTTCATTTGATATTCTGATTTCTTATTTTTGGTGCATTCCATTAAAACATCACAGCAGTGTGTACTTAAGTTTTGGTACAAATTTCTAAATAACAGAATATTTACTGTCACTCAAAGGGATATTCTAGTTCAAATGATGACAAGTTAACACTGCACTGTCCTCGGTTACAAAGTGCAATATGGCAATAGTAAAGGTTTTGTTGTGAACTTTAGATGTAACAAAACATTGGCAGATTGTATACTTGCTCTAAACATATATATATTAATTAAATGGCTTGGTTAAGGAAATTGCTTCATTAAGAAAGTATTGTTATATCAAAACATAATGAGCTGTATGGCTATCAATTCTGCTTAGAATCAAATTTACTTTAAACAAAACTCTTGTGTTTGTTAATCAATTTCTTTTACAGCTTGTATGAAGAAAATATTTATGGTGAAACTTTCTTATTATGTTTCAAACAAAACTGTTTCATGTTATCGTTATTAACAAATGTCTTATTTGAAGTAGAAATGCAAACAAGTCAGCACTTTCACTGTCACCAGATCAAATGTTTGCACTTCCATTTCATGGTACATGGGAACATAAGCGTATAGTTTTGATATTTTGTTTTGGAACAAATTTACTCTCAACATCAACACACCTGGCTTATTTCAGTTATCTTTTTTTTGCAAAATATCATTATCATTGAACATGTGTATAAACCACAGTTAGATTAGAAATACTCATATTAGGATTGATATTAACGGTAAATGAAATCCATAGGTTGTCTTCTTTTCTTGTAACATCATTCTCGTGGTTGTCACAGCACCATCATCTGTATATAACCCTGTTTGACCAGGGCTAAACAATGTGACCAGTACGCCAGCACCATGCAATACCAATACATTTTCTGTTGCAATACACGAGCCTCCTTGGGGGAGAGGTTTCTTGATGTTTGTTCTACTTACTTTTGGAATTAAATAATTTTCTTACTTATTTAAAAAAATTTTTTTATCTCTGTTCATTTTAAAAATTCAGGACAGGGATCACAATTTGATACAGAAAACATGTAATTTTCAATGATACTGTAACTCTAGAATTTATAAAAATAAATCTTTAATTTTCTAAGATTTTGTTTAAATTATAAAAATATATTAACCATTACATATAAAGCATTGCAAAAGTCTAGATTTTCATTTATAAAATCATTGTGAAAGTAATTCGAACCCAGTCTGATTAAAACCAACGGTATTCCGCGGGAAAAAATGTGCAAAATAGTTCATCTACCGGTATACGAACTCATATCGTTCAGAGGTTTCGATGCCAAACCGTCTGGTAACAGCCCTTAGACTCCCATTCTGACGCAATTCAGTAAACCAATCACAAGACGTCCAACAAAAGCTTTCGGTGCGAGAAGCTTGGGGCAGATAATTCCAAACAGCTATCCTTTTGTCTGTTCCGAATGCTTTCAAAACAGCGACCGTTTAAAAACTATGATGTGATTGGTCAGCTATTTGACTGGGCTTTGGCTGCCCTAAACTGGTTCGGAACACACACCTATACCGGATGTTCTCAGAACTTGTGGCGAGGAATCTACAGAACCTGTTCGTATCCCGGTAGATATATTATTTTGCAATTGTATTCCTCGGAACAAGGTCGATTTTAATCAGACTCGATTCGAACCCCAACTTACCATGACAATTTAGAACTGCAAGGTAGTAGGGTGTAAATGGTGAGAACAAGGGAGACAACTGAGTAATATACCAAAGGTCATCTTTATTGTACATGTCTACTTCATAGGCTTAAATTATTAATTTGTTATTATACCCCCGACCAACGGTTGGGGGTATATAGTTATACCAACGATTCCGTCCATCCGTCCGTCTGTCCTTCCGTCCGTCCGTCTGTCCTTCCGTCCGTCCGTCTGTCCTTCCGTCCGTCCGTCTGTCCTTCCGTCCGAAGACAATTTTTGTCCGATCGATTACAGAAAAACTATTCGTCTCATCCTTTTTTCATTTGGTACATGTCTTCTTCACCACCAGGAGAGGTGCAGTGCAAAGTTTAAACCGAATTGGTGAATTTTTGAATTTTTGGCGATTTTTTTTATTTTTTAACTTAGTCAAATTCTGAGCATTTTTTGTCCGATGGATTACAGAAAAACTATTCATCTCATCCATTTCAAATTTGGCAGATGTTTCCTTCACCACTAGGAGAGGTGCAGTGCGAAGTTTAAACCGAATTGGTGAATTTTTTAATTTTTGGCGAATTTTTGTATTTTTTAACTTAGTCAAATTCTGAGCATTTTTTGTCCGATTGATTACAGAAAAACTATTCATCTCATTCTTTTCAAATTTGGCACATGTCTCCTTCACCACTAGGAGAGGTGCATTGCAAAATGTAACACGATTTGGTGAATTTTTGAATTTTTGGCGATTTTTTATATTCTTTTACTTTATCATAGCTAGAATGAATGAAGCTACTTCTGTATTGTGATTTGTTGACTTCATCATTTTCTTTTTCATGTAACTTTCATCAAAAGCTACTTCTGTGTTCTCGTTGATTTTACTATTTTATATTTCCACTGGTTATATTTTGGGAAAAGTTAAATTTTCTTTCCTTTCAGCCATAAACTGCTGTATATCTCTCACTGTGCCTTCAGGGGTGTGCTTCCATGTACCTGTTGTTTAAAGTCACTCGAATGAATCATTATGATGGATTAATTTCCAAAATAAAGTTGAAATCAGTGGAAATAGCAGTAGTGTATTATATAACAAATACCTTTTCAAGTTACTTTTATTCCTATTTTGACTTAAACCACCTTTTTCACATGAAGATCGAGACTTGTCCTACCATTTTCACAAACAGTTTAATCTTAGCAATTACATTTCAAAGCTTATCAATCCTTAGGTGTGCAGACACCTCTCTCTTTAAGTAAAATAAAAATGTCAAACTTAAACAGTCGGGGGTATTAGTGAGCCACGCTCACTTTTTTGCTTGTTCTTTATGTAATACTTAATCATCATTATATCATACCTGTGGGCTGTACATAGTTTCAGGAAATACTCTCGAAGATCTGTGGATGGTAAGCAATCTCATAACTAATCGGGAGGAAGAGAAAGAAAACAACCACCTGCTCCACACAATAGTTTTCTTCTCATAACCTGGATCCCAGATTATATTTCAGATTGAGGTTTGGGATCAGAACTGACAAAGTTTAAAGATTCCCCTCTTATACGTGTGTGGAACCTACTCGTGCCTGACGCATTAATTAATCTAACTGTCTTCAGTCCAGAAACAGTCTAGATTGCCTTTAATAGCTGAAATAAAAGATTCTTTTAGAGTACCTTTATTTTGTTTTTATATAAAGTCAAATTGAAGTGTACAAGTTTGTTTCTGCCTGACCTTATGATCTTTATTCTCTTATAGCTCAATGTTTTGTGAATTTATTGTCAATTTATTTTTTTGTCAATTTTCAAATAAATTTCAATTAAGGAGAACATAATAGGAGGGGCGCATATTCACGGGGAATATGCGGCTGGGGATGGGTCGAATTTCTGGTGGATCCACTAAAGGATACTAGTGGGTACGCTAATGCGGTAAGACATAAGTAAGAGTACATTAAAGGGGGGTGTACCCGCCAAAAACAAGAAAAAAAAGAAGAGGAACATGAGAGAAGTTACGTTTCTGATGAAGGGGAGCAACTGCTCCCCGAAACGTAACCTATAAACTTGTCTCATGTTCCTCTTCTCATTTTTCTTGTCTTTGGCGGGTACACCCCCCTTTACTGTACTAATAATTATTATATGGCTACATTGTTTTCTCTTGACTGAAAGCACTGTATGAAATCAGTTTGAAAAGAAGCCAGCCAAAATGGGTTGTTTTTAAATTCAAGTGGCAAAATTAAAGAAAAGGATGGACCAAAAGTTGCCATGTTCCGGGCTGGTGGACGAGTCTCATTTCCTACACTGCTGAAAGCAATCTTGATACGAAATGAATGCAAAATGCTCTTCAGATTCATATCTTGTGGAAGTGTATTATATTTACTTTTATTTACTATTATTTTGTTAGATAGGTCATCAGGGTTTCAATATACATGTTTTGATGGACCTAATCTTCATTAATCATGTGGCAAATATTGATGTTGAATTCATTTTTTTTTATTTGTATGATTTCATTACATCTAATTGAAATAAGTTCAATATTGAATTCATTGATTTGGAAGTCAATTGATGTCCAAAATAACGCCATGACAACTGTTATATTCTTGCCAGATCAATTATATGCCCATCCTTTAAAGGGACACTGCGTCGAGGATAAAAATGAGTCTCATCTTTATCTCACTAAGCTGATTAGAGTGTCTGCTGACGTGTTAAGCTTCAATTCACTGTCTACATGCAGTAGTTTTTATTACCAATTATGTTAATTGTCTGAAATTCGCTGTCTTTGACTTGTTAGCAGACAGGTTAATCAGCATAGGTAGATACACATGATCTGATTTTTATTCTCGATGCAGTCTCCCTTTAACATTGGGTAAGATTGATTGATAGTGGAATGGTACCATGGTACTCAATTTCAACTAGTATAAAGCCATACTCTGTGTTATTGAGAGGGCTAGTTATTCAATTTCAATAAGGATAATTCCATGAGGGTCCTCTTCTCCCTGTCCAAGCTGTATTCATGGTAGTTTTCAACCTGTTCATGTTCAGCGGTCACTGAAACTTCAGGAGGTGAGTCCATTACAATTATCTGCATTAGCATTTGAGCGAGGACTTTTGAACACTTGATTTAGAGATAACTCGTCCAGACTAAATTTAGACTTGGCTGAAGAGAATGATAATGTTGGTGAAATTTGTGGACTTGAGTTTTAATTATGATTGTTCTTCATTTGGAGGCCTCTAGTATATCCCTGGTAATGATATGATTATCATTGTCTGGTAAATGAGGGACAGCTGCTGACTGGTACATGCACTGTTTTAAGTGTCATGTGAAGAAAACCATGAAGAAATGTTTTTATTATTTTTGTTTAAGTTATTTTGTCATGGATATAATTCATGTGGGATATCATGTACGATATGGTGAACTATTGGTGCACATACATATTTTAAGACTAATAAAACAATTATATTGAATCTTGTTTGTGTTGATATTCCAAATCACATATATGAATATGGCAAGAAGTTAACTTGTGACAACACTCAGTCTCTCCATGTTTATCTTTTAAAGGAACCATATAAATACCCTGATAGAACCCTCCACAGAGGGTTTACCCCGAAGCAAAAGTTGATATTTTATTACCCCCCTTTATATATGTCGACAATCACGGAGTCCATGAAAAATAGAGCTCATCAGACTTTAAAGGTACATCCATTGTGTTGTTGGGGGTCAAATATGACAAACGTTGTAAATGGTCTTATTTTATCGAGAAGTACCAACTGTTACCGAAAACAACCATTTTGATGATACTGGACTTAGTATATTGACGATACGAAGGTAAAAGTAGTGATTTCTGATCGAAAACCGGACAATGCACCGCGTGTGGCGCGCGCCACAGAGTCAAACGTAAATTTTGAATCTTATTTACACCAGACAAAATAACAAAATTGGGTTAATAATGTTCAATAGGTCATATAACTACTGTGCATGTAAATAGGACGTTCACTTTCGGTTTCTACACCTGCATAATGATGTTACTCGATTTTAATTGGAAAATAGTAAATATGATATGTTTGGCGATTGGGGATGAATATGCAAGATAAGTGAATTTATTTGTATTGTAAACATCACATATGGTGTGTTGGAACGTATTAAAGCCAAATAAAATTTTATGAAACACAATGGATGCACCTTTAAATAATACACAATCTAAGATTGAACATTTTGTTTTCTGGAAGTATTTGTCTACAATACATAACGTCTACTGGCCAAGGCGACTGTACACAACTTTTCAGCTTTCTAAGGCTTCTCAGTTCTTGGAAAGTAAACAAAATTGATTTAATAGGGTTTAGCCTATATGGCTCTTAATGGGGCCACACAAGATCTACAATTAATAATCCCTATCTCTCAAGGTGTGAGCATATTTAAGCTTTCTATTGTATTTAGTTTTTAGCTCATCAGGCCTGAAACCTGATGGGCTTATGGCATGGCATGGCGTCTGTCTATCCGTCTGTCCATCCGTCCGTAAACTTTGCGCATTTTCGACTTCTTTTCCAGTACAATGACTTCACAGAGCTAAGATTTTTATGTGCAGACTCCTTGGCCAATGGGGATTCTAAATTGTAGATTTCGTGACCCCGTGACACCAAATGGGGTCACAGGGGTCACATCCTTAAAAACCTATTTTCATCTTCTTCTCCAGTTCCAAAAGGTCAAGAGAGCTGAAAAGTTGTGTGCAGACTCCTTGGCCCATGGGGATTCTAAATTGTAGATTTCGTGACCCCATGACCCCAAATGGGGTCACAGGGGTCACATCTTTAAAAACCTATTTTCATCTTCTTCTCCAGTTCCAAAAGGTCAAGAGAGCTGAAAAGTTGTGTACAGACTCTTTGGTCAATGGGGATTCTAAATTGTAGATTTCATGACCCCATGACCCCAAATGGGGTCACAGGGGTCACATCCTTAAAATCCTATTTTCATCTTCTTCTCAAGTTCCAAAAGGTCTAGAGAGCTGAAAAGTTGTGTGCAGACTCCTTGGCCAATGGGGATACTAAATTGTAGATTCCGTGACCCCATGACCCCAAATGGGGTCACAGGGGTCACATCCTTAAAAACCTATTTTTATCTTCTTCTCCAGTTTCAAAAGGTCTAGAGAGCTGAAAAGTTGTGTGCAGACTCCTTGGCCAATGGGGATTCAAAATTGTAGATTTCGTGACCCTGTGACCCCAATCTAGGTCACGGGTCATGACCCAAATATTTTCATCTTTATCTCAAGTATGTAAAGCTGTAGAAAGGTGAAATTGTAATTGTAGGATTGGTGACCCTGTGACTCCAAAGTTGGGTCACAGGGGTCATGGTCTAAAAAACCTATTTTTTTCTTGATAACAATGTATTACTTGATATAACTTAGATAGTCAACCTTAGATAATAATCAATGAAATCCTATTGAGCTACAGAGCCCATGGTTAAGAAGACACATTGGGTATGGCCTTTATTAGGGGTCACCAATCTAGTCTACAATCTAGATTTGCTAAGGAATCTGTACACAACATTTAGTTTTCTAAAAGGCAGTACATTACATCTTAATATGTTTACCTTTGGGATTTGTAAAATTGTGAAGAAGCTAGCTATAAGTTTCTTTCTTACACAAAAAAATTGTAACAGAAGCCTAGAATTTGGAAAGAAATATTTTCTTTGCTGTTTCCAGCACTTAGGATGTATACACCTAGTCTGAATAATGATTGTCTCCCCCTACATATGATCAGTTCTAAAGATAATAAAACAGATTAGAAATTGAAACATTATTTATTACACTGTAGCTATAATCATGATCTCCTGACACACAGCCAGGTGTTGGGTCTCATATACGCCGGTCTCTCCTGGTCGTCCTCGAACGGAATATGGAAGCCTTGGGGGTCCGCCTGGGGTCCTGTGTCGTGTCCACTCGGCTTCTGAATGGAGAGTGTTTATACCTATCAACTTCTGAATGGAAAGTATTTATACCTATCAACTTTTGAATGGAGAGTATTTATACCTTTCAACTTCTGAATGGAGAGTATTTATACCTATCAACCTCTGAATCATTTGACAGAGTATGCAATAAGTAGCCAGACAGAAAGGGTTACTTTGCCAATTTAAATAATGGTTTCCCAAAAATTAAAGTTGTCAATCAGAGCAAAACAAAGTTTCTAGTCTTGCATTCAGTGATACATTGTTCCTGTTTTAACATTGAGTTTCACAGCCTGATAAGTTTAGTGTTACTGGACGCAGGGCAGGCTACAGGCTTTGGATGGGCCTTGATTCATACAATGTATTTGTATAGAGAGATGTTTATCATGACTTTTCGTGAAAACTGGGCTAAAGAAGCCCATCTTTAACAACGTAACAAAATTAATACTTGGAGAGAAAAGAAAATGGTAACTAATTGAAACAGAGAGATAAAATCTGATAGTAATTGATGGATAAATATTACTTACCAAGTAGACAAGGCGACTAGTGTTCTTGACGGGGACGATCTGATGTGAACGCTGCCACTGTTCAAACACTTCCTTCTTCTCTGGGCCCAGTCTGAACTTATGGTCCTTCATCTGATCCTCCGACATTATCAGACATTGCGGTCCGCTGTAGATCGCTGTGTACAGCGAGAATGGGTCATCTTTAGACCTAAACAGATGAATATAAGTTATTATCAGACATTGCGGTCCGCTGTAGATCGCTGTGTACAACGAGAATGTTGACCCAGAGGAATGTCAGATATAATCAGACATTGCGGTCCGCTGTAGATCGCTGTGTACAACGAGAATGTTGACCCAGAGGAATGTCAGAATGTCAGATATAATCAGACATTGCGGTCCGCTGTAGATCGTTGTGTACAACGAGAATGGGTAATCTTTCGACCTAAACAGAGGAATGTCCGATATAATCAGACATTCGCGGTCCGCTGAAGACTGCTGTGTACAGGAAGAATTGGTCTCCCATTCCATCCTAGTCAGCTGCAAATAGCAAAATTAGACCAAGTGCAAATGAATTTTAGAGTGAAGAGCATTGAGTACTCACATGTTATCTGTGTAGAAAGTAGCGGCCACACGTTCGACAGCCTGCATGTCCCTCCGGTTCCACTTCTGCATGTGCTGCCGTCCAATCACAGCTACCCTCTTCCCTTGCTCCACCGCAAAGTGCTCCACTACTCTCCTTAACTGCAACACAAACAAAACAATGTAAACCAGAACACATTGGGAGGATTTTTCTTATGAAGTCTGTAAACAACCCTGGCTTTCTCTCTGCTACATTTGAGAAGAAAAAACTTAAAATGAGCTGGTGAGAAAACAAAACTAGTGATGTAAAACTTACTTCAATCTATTTGAGAATATGATTTATTTCTTTATTAAATGAAATAATCTGTCTAAACAAAACTGGCCACTGGATAGTCTTACAAATGCTAACGATCCAAGGAGGTAAAAGAACGGGTAACGTTTAACTTCCCTCAAGTATCACCGTGTGAGATTAATATTTTAAAGTTAAAACTGAATCTCAGTAAAGAATCTTTATTTAAGAATATATCATTTGCTTTTGATAACATTTATACTTGTTGGGAGTCCTGATTTGAAATTAATATATTTGAAAAATATTCACTGTCCTCCATTTTAAAAAACAACAAGTAGTTGTCACTAAGGTGACAAGATCCCCCGCCGCAAATTAATACTTCAAATTGAAAAATAATGTCAAGATCAGCAAAATCGACTGTCAAACATGTAGAAAAAGTCAAAGCTCCACTGTGACCTTGACAAAAATGTCAAGGTCACCAAAATCTAATCAGCCTTTTGTCTTTCCTAGGAGGTGCATTATGTAAGATATGAATGGTTCTTGAGATATCCCACTGACAGCCTTTACATGTACATCATCCTCGATAATCCAGCGCTATTGTTCCGATAAATCTACACACAAGCGCTGGAAAACAGTAAGGGTATTTATCCCTAACCTAGTTACCTCCTCTTCGGTCCATGTTATCCAATCAGAAACGAAACGCAGACACTATCTGCGTAAACAACTCGACCAATCAAAACGCATCACTACCGTTGTTTATAGAAACAATCATGGCGGCGCCCGACTCACTCGATTACGATAAAGTTTGTAACAAATTCAGTGTAGAAAACCTGACAGAAACTCAAAAGAAAGTTTTAAGAAGTCTGTACGTGAGAAGGGTGTATTCATGTCCATCAAAACGGGTGGAGGTAAATGATTAAAATCCCTGTGCTACCAGGCGTTCCCAATCATCTGCGAAAGCCAAGATCCTGACACGAGAGTGTTTGTTATTTCACCCTTGATTTCAAGTGATCTCATTGGTTGTTAGAAAGCAAGCGTTTCGCTGAGTCATTGCGAAGGGAGGTAACTAGGTTAAGGATAAATACCCTTACTGTTTTCCAGCGCTTGTGTGTAGATTTATCGGAACAATAGCGCTGGATTATCGAGGATGCATGTACATTAACATGTCGAAAAATTTAATATTCCACTGTGATCTTGAGAATAATGTCAAGGTCACCAAAATCTAATCCGTCCTTTTGCTTTGTGTAAGATATGATGAAATTCCAGTGAATGGTTCTTGAGATATTCTGCTGACAACCTTTACATGTACATTAACATGTCGAAAAATTCAAAGTTCTGCTGTGACCTTGAAAATAATGTCAAGGTCACCAAAATCTAATCAGCCCGTCGTCTTCCTTAGAAGGTGGTCTATGTAAGAAATGATGGAATTCCGGTGAATGGTTCTTGAGATATCCCGCTGACAACCTTTACATGAACATTAACATGTCGAAAAATTCAAAGTTCCGCTGTGACCTTGAAAATAATGTCAAGGTCACCAAAATCTAATCAGCCCGTCGTCTTCCCTAGAAGGTGCTCCATGTAAGAAATGATGGAATTCCGGTAAATGGTTCTTGAGATATCTTGCTGACAAGCTTTACATGTACATTAACATGTCGAAAAATTCAAAGTTCCGCTGTGACCTTGAAAATAATGTCAAGGTCACCAAAACCTAATCAGCCCGTCATCTTTCCTTGGAGAAGCTATGTGTAAGATATGAAGAGAATCCAGCGAATGGTTCTTGAGATATCCCGCTGACAAGGGTAAAATGACTAAGTCTCATTGTGACCTTGAAATGAAGGTCAAGGTCACAAACCTCTGTAGGAATATACTCTTCCTATGATGAACCCATATGCAAAATATGAAAAGAATCCAGTGAATAGTATTTGAGTTATTCCATTTCGTACGGACGTACGGACGGACGGAGCCGAATACTATATCCCCCGCTTCGCGCTAAACGCGCGGCGGGGGATAACAAGAGTTTGATGTTAAACCTGCAACCATTTTGTTTCATATGATTGAAGGCAAAAAGGTTTGATGCTAAACCTGTAACATAGTTTCTCTAACCTGTGCAGATTTTGATGTGCTGGTATTTTTCCCTCTAGCGTTTGTGTACACAACGTTTAACGCGTCCAGTACAATATCAAACGGTGCATTTCTCTGCACAAACTCCCGTAACTTTTGCACTTCCTGTGGGTTGGATTGCAGGTAGACATTCTCTCCGACCAGCACATTCTCCAGTAGGTGGCGCTGCAAGTCTCTGAACTGGTCATGTGACAGATGATTCCGATCTAACTGATGGCTGCAACTTCTGCATACACCTCTGCAATGAACAAATGGATTGTATGCATTTCTGTATGCATGCATGTATGTAAGGATTATGTTTGTATACATACAGACACACAAGCACTTCCATACATTATATATATATATGTATATGTAGGCCTATGCATGCAACGATTTTACTTTCACTTAATTCTATGCATGTATATATGTCAATGCTTTTGTTGTGTTGTAAACATTTTAACACATACAATGATAATTGTATAATTAGATATAAAGAGATTTTTTATTTGAAGGTCAACTAAAAATAAAGTTCGAAATGAAATATTTTTCATTTTGTAATAAAATTGTTGTTAACAAATACTTCCTACCTTTTGTCTACTTGTGTTAGTCTTGTTTTCACATGTTCAGTTCTGAAAGTAAATAGAATTACTTAAGTGTTGAGGGTGTAAAATAGTAAAAGTAAGATTACCATTTTAATAAAATTCAAATTAATTCATGTTTAACATACAAAGATTAACAATTTCAAATTATTTTTACCTCAGCAAATGGTCTTCCAATAACACTGCAGTGTCCTTACTAATCAACCAATGATGTTTTCTCAGAATTTGCATGAAACTCTTCACATTAAAAACAGAATTGCTCTCTTTGAGTACTTTAACAAATTCTTGAAAAACCGATTCTTTTGGGTGTATTCCCTCATTCCCCATTTTCTGCAGCAGTTCCAAGACAAGCTCTTCATCTCCTTCCCTTAAAGCAGCACTCACTACAGGACTGTAAAATATACTAGTCGGTTTCCCTGTCAGCGTCGCCATCTCAATCAGTTCTAAACACAATCTCCATCGATCTGTAGCTGAAATTCCTGTTATCAAATGTCTTACAGTGTAGAAATCTAACAAACTTGAAAGTTTTAAAATGTCTTCATATGCTTCATATATTAAATGCTGTTTATCTTTCCCGCAGCACGTACCACACATTGCTATGAAAGTTGACAGTGTTGCCCTGTTAGGCTTTAACCCTTGTTCCTTTACATAAGCAAGAAAGCTTTCAGCTAAATTCATATTTCTAGCATTGAATAGTAGACTCATAATTGTTGCTTCTAAAGCTTTTTGTGCATGTGGATTTTCATCAATCACTTGATTCTCAAGATCTCTCCAGTCACCCCCTGTCATTGTCAAAGAATGATTGGAGCATTTCTCCTTGAATGATACTAAGGTTTTACTCCCTAGGATTTTGTATTGTTTATTGTCTGTCACGTCAAACCAAGAATCCGCTTCCTCTTCTCTGTCTTCATCCTCCTCGTCCTGTTCCTGACTCTTTTCCCCTGATATCTTGCGACATAATAGTTGATTCTGACTAAGTGGAAGCAGAAAGTTTGGTCTCTTTGTTGTTCTCTGAACACATCCAAAGTATACAGGATATTTTGTTCCTGATGAAAGGGCTGAACCATGCCTGTGACAGATGTATCTCATCCATGATGAAGAAGCACATATCACTCTCCTGTTCATTGCTAGACTTTCCTTTCATTCCAGTCAATGTATACAAAATCGCAGCTTTGATCAACTTCTGAAACAAACATTTTGAACTCACATGAATTCATTGATAAAATTAAAGTAATAAATTCTTTCAGATGCATTTTAGAAATCAGAAGGAATCAAAATAATAAGTCTCTTTATAGATTTCTTCTTTATGTGTGAATGGCATTAATTTTACATTTCAATAACTATATATTGTAATACGGTTTTCATGATAACGGTCCCTACAACAATTTGTAGTGGTACTGAAATGTAGGCATTTACATACATAAAGAAGTTGGAAATCCATAAAGAGGCATTGAATTGAAATGAATTAAAGAGACTTGAATTTCAGTAATTATTCTGAACACAAATCATACTTTATTGCATTAAAGGTACATCCATTGTGTTGCTTGGGGTCAAATATGCCAAACGTTATAAATGGTCTTACTTTATCGAGAAGTACCAACTGTTACCGAAAAATACCATTTTGATGATACTCGACTAAGTATATTGACGATATGAAGGTAAAAGTGTCGATTTCTGATCGAAAACCGGACAATGTACTCTGTGTGGCGCGCGCCAATGAGTCAAACGTAATTTTGGAATCTTATTTAAACCCGATAAAATAACAAATTTGGGTTGATAATGTTTAATAGGTCATATAACTACTGTTCATGTAAATAGGACATGCACTTTCGGTTTATGCACATGCATAATGATGTTACTCGATTTTAATTGGAAACTAGTAATTATGATACATTTGGCGATTTGGGACAGATATGCAAGCTTAGTGAATTTGTTTGTATTGTTAACAGCACATATGACGTGTTGGAACGTATTTAAGCCAAATAAAATTTTATGAAACACAATGGATGCACCTTTAATTTGACAGTGAAAGATCTGTAACCACTACTTGAAAGATGAATAAAGTTTTTAAAAATAATTTGTACTACTTACCGATTCAGTATATTTATCATTATCAATTATCAAATTTGGAAACGAAGAACTTGATAATACAATTAAGCTAATCTAAATTATTGTAAATCTAAGCTAGGTTACATGACATTCATGATTCATTTACAGGAGATAAAGGTGAATTTTGATTAACATGTGTAATTGAATTTGATATCAAAATACAAATTCTCCAATCTAATTTATTGAATTTGCATGCTGATATAGTTTATAAAGACTCTACTATGTTGTCATCGTTCATTTGGTATTTGTAAATAGTCTACCGCAGTGCACGTGTGTGTTGACTGGGCTCCGTCTACTAATGCGAGATGCACTTCCGGGTAAAGGGAGATAACTCTCATTTAACATGGCTGTATTGATTTCTTTTCGGTCATTATAATTTATAATTTTGCACAGTGTTATTTCGTCCGTCATGACTCAGTTATAGAGCAAAATGTCTCATTATATGAAAGCATCGAAGAAGTCTTTTTCAAGAAATGCTCAAGAATTTATAATTCGCCCTTTGCTGAGGCAAAGAGAAAGTGGAGAACTCTGTGATCTGACTATAAAACTGAACGGGAGATGTTTCAATGCCCACAAAGCGGTTCTAGCACTATGGAGCCCTTATTTCCTGTCAATGTTCACCTGCGATATGCGGGAACGTTTGACAAAAGAACTCGATCTTTCTGAATCTCTCCTACTAGAGAGAGATGATGTGTTTGGCACAGTTTTGGATTACATGTATACAGGGGCTATCACACTCACCGTTGATACCGTGGAGGATATAGTGAAAATATCTGACTTTTTGCTGATCGATGATGTGAAAGAGTACTGTCGGCAGTTTTTCCTTGATCTTGGAAACTTGGATCTTACAAATTGTCTGAGGTTGAAGTTTCTGGCAGAGGATCACAACATGCCTGAGGTGGCACAATACTCCCAGAAAATGATCGAATCTCGCTTTCATGATTATGTCATATATCATGGAGAAATTCTTGACCTCCCACCTTCAGGTATCTTCAGACTGCTGGAGGATTCCCATGTGGTTCAACATACAAGTTACAATGATCTGAAAAAAGTTGTCCAGCGTTGGATAGACTTTGATCGTTCCTGTCGGCAGCAATACCATCCTGACCTCATGATATGTGTAAAATCTTGGATTTCAGACTATGCAAATGAAGCCTCCTACCTCGGGAGAGAAATGTCAACCAGTGACATCCTTCGAAGATCTATGGAAGGGTCATTTTCAGATGTTCTGAAACGTTCCATGGATGGATCACTAACAGCAGGGGCGACATGCCTGGATCACGGATGTACCAATTTAGATGCAGATGGAACAGGGAAGCAGAGTCCATTGGACTCAAGCTCAAAAGTACTCCTTGCTTCAGTGTGTAATCAAGGGTTGAAATTCATGAAAATATTGGTGTACTGTTTCCAAGATCAAAAATGGTATCAGTTTCCAGTATCGGGTGAGAAAATGCTTCATTACATGCCAGTGAGGCAGACAGTTTGCAACATGGTTCTCAACGACAACAAGCTGTTCATGTACCTCTGCTCAAGCTTCCCCTACCCAACAGACATGATGAAGATCAACATCCTAGTTACCGATCTTGTCACAGGTCAACCTACGTTATTCTCGTTTCGGACAGTGGACTTTTACAACCCCTGTTACCGAACGACACTCACAAACATCAGAACAGCGCCCCCTGTGATGGTTTCCTGCAATAATCAGTTGTTTGTCCTGGGCAACAAGGAAGGGACTGGACACTTGTTTATGTGCAATCTTGCCAACCACCAGTATACCTGCTTTCAGATCCCCGGATCTCGCTTCATCAGCCTAGGTCGAGCTGCTGTCAAGGATGATCGTCATGTGTATCTCTGGTTTCGTCATCGCACCGGACCCTCGGAAGAATTCTGTATTAAAAAGTCTGTAGGCTTTGCTGTGTTTGACACGAGAACTAAAATATTCTCGTCCTGGGAGCTTCCACCACCTGACATCTCGTACGATGATTTCTCCAAACCGTACGTGATGTGTGTTCGGGAGGACACAGTATTCATCTACCATCCTGGTCAACCTGCACTTGTCCTGGACGAAGTTCGATCCAAGTGGGTCACCTCAATTCGTAGAATCTCAACTCCCAACTCGGATTTCAGCACAGATACTCAGGCCTACGGGTTCCAGCTGTTGATCCCAACGGAGGACAGTATCTTTGTTCTGAACAATGACTGTCCCTACACAACATCCATGCATGAAGTGTCCGAAAAGTATCCATGTTCCATGGCCCACATTCCTCCACCGATAGATCACATCTCGGTCGCAGCTATTGGCTACGTCCCCAAGACCATGATGCAGTCGCTAGACAAGTGCAGTCGATACGATGACGCGTACTCAAGTGCTCTTCACGTGGCGATGCAGTATTCTGACGGAGACTCGGACGATAGCGCTGCCTCCATCTGTGAGGAACAAGACTCGGAGAATGATTACGAATATGACGAGGACATCTATGATTATGACTACGATGTTGACATTGGATTTGAATTCTGAGTAGTGTGATATGAGGCCACTTTTATAGTAGGGTGAGCATGAAGATGAGTTGGATGAAGAATTCAAACAATCTGTTGATTTCTTTCAGCTACTCACAGTATGATTTTATCTTCAAAATTGTTGAAATTGCATTATTTATCTTTTTTATACCCTTTCCAATTGTTTTATGTTAAAATCATAAATCTAAAAAGTATCTGTTAAGAACTGTGCTGGTCATATCTTGAATGCATAAGACATACTGAAATAATTTTAATTGAAAGGAACAATGATTTATAGTCCATGTATGATTATTGTGCACATTTAGTCCAACTTGGTAGAACTTAAACAGTAGTTCGGCAGCAATGTTAAGTTTCTATCTGAATATAATGTGACGTAAAATGGCAGCATAACTCTTCCTTCAATCTCAAGACCTCATTTGACTTTCCTTTGAATCAGGCCATCTACCATCTTGATTGCCGTCATAAGAAGGACTTGCCTTTCTTGCATACATCATGATTAATGATATTGAACACGGTAATTGACATCCTCCAAAAAGTAACATCACATGATCAACCATAAATGAAGTCTTTCTGTGAACATAGGCAGTGCAGTCATCTCATCTTTGTGTCCCTTTGTTACCATCTTTGTTTGCAAGCGTGTGAAACAACCCCAATGTGCTGGGTTTATATTTAGGCTGGGAAAACATTTCCCAAAAAATGTGATTTCTGAGGTAATTTTTTGATCGAAAAAACATAAATCAAGTGTGTAACTTTCAGCGAGCTTTTCCTCATGCATTCTCCATTACATAATCTCCCATTTCAAAGTTGACATAGTTGATATTTCTACTGTAGTACTTGCAGTCTCTAACCGAACCAGTTACTAGTCAGCAGGGCACAATACTCTCTTGTAGGCTGTGGAGTATATGGAGAGCTTTACAGGTGTTATTTATTTTGTTTAATTTTGAGAATACATGTTTGGTTGTTTTGCCAACAGAAGTCATATTTAGATGTATGTTCTTAAAGTTTTTGAGTGCTATTGAAACACTTATTTTTTATCTGTGATATTTTTATTTGTCAAATATTTCTTTGTTGTTAATGTTCATAAATGTTTTTCATTGTGTTGGTTGAGATGGCACACTTATTCAATGTTATTCAGTAATTCAGAGCAAGCAACATGCTCCAAGTCCATGTTCTAACTGAGAAGTGACATCCATGATGTACAGAACTTTCTGAGACGTAGGTGATTGTAGCTCCATGTTCTAACTCATCCAGTCTCAGGCTAAAACATATCAAACAGGACATCGTTTAGTTTTCTATACATACGCTCCCACTTCGTACCCTGGGTTAGAACCCCACTCAAAGCTGCACACTGTGATGTATGATCCAGCCAATCAAATTATTGCAATGGTTAGTGATAACATTTCAGCCAACCACAGATAGCCTTTCAAAATGCAGTTGGCTTTTGCTCTTCCACTCTTCTGAAAAATGGTGACGTTCTTGGATTAGCGAGCGAGCTGAAACGGAAAAGTTTTTTTCCCCAGAAAAGTATCTCCGATGCAGAGTGAGGTACTTGACCACCTGTATGCTGGTGTTTTATTATTTATCTTTGAAGGAGGGGAGGACAAGTCTGCGAATCTTAATATTTCCGACTCCCCTTTCAAGCACTGTCATTAGTTGTCTATTTCTAGATAGTTCCTAGGTCAAAGGTCTCATTGTGCAGATTTGAGTGGGATTGTAACCCAGTGTATGAAGTGGAGCGTAAATATTTGACCCTGGGACTGGGTGAAGACTCCATTAGACACAGGTGATCGTTGCTCAATGTTTTAACTCTCGCTTGAGGGCACCATAACCACACTTTGTGAAATTTGGGTCTGGCTCATAAGATATAAGAACTATAAAAGTTTTGAAGAAGAAAAGTAACACTTGTTAAAAGGCATCACCAAGCTTACAATGAAATGGTTATATCTATGATGAGTTGTTATTCTCCTACTACTTTAGTTGTTGGATTGTTTTCTTGAACACTTGTTTAGTAACTGAACACCACAATCTCAAATTGTCAATATAAATTGTTATACATTTTCTACATAGTAGTGGCAGCTCCTATCTTAAATTAGGAAAGTTTTGATGCAGTGTAAGTCCCAGATGGTTAGAACACAAAATAACAGATGAAAAACATGGTGACGACTCCCGTTACTTTTCAAAAGGAAAACATTGGAATTGGAAACAATGAACATGTATTAATGCATAATATAGAACCTGACCCTCTAACCCAGTTGACTTATAACAAGAGACCATTGTTTATTTAATTAATCTTTTTATATATATATCTGTTTGTTTCAAACCATGAAAACATATGGAGTGAAGTGTATGAATGTAAAGCTATAATATTTTCTGCAAAGTCTTCATCAGAACCTCTTACAATCTCACCTGTTTCCACTTTCTAAGTGACACAAGTTATCCACGCTTAATTGTTCAAATAGGGCGAAACATATCTACAGTATTATCAGTACTTTTGTATTTCCTTCTGGACCTGATATGAGAAGTATATATATATATATATATATACATTAAGGTCACATTTCAAAGTGTCAACTTGTCATAAAACTGTGCTGAAAGCATTCTTGTTGAAAGTATGTTTACTTGTTGCAGTTATATCGAAATCAAAATATTTTTTTGATTCAAAGTTTTCAAAGCGTTCAAAATAATGCCGTTTCACAACTATTTTTTAAACTAGAAATATGTGCTTGTGATGCACTGTGATATCCCCCGCTCCAACTTTCAATCCAACCTAGTCATATTACCCTAAGCACTAAGTTCAATACTGCATTAATAACGAGAAATAAAAAATTCAGAATAGCCAAAGTAGCAAAAGGCACCACTCTATCACTAGGTCTAAGCAAATACAAAGTTTGGTGAAAAAATATTAAACGGTTTTGGAGATAGAGGCCGTAAAAGCTCCCTACCCCCAATATGCACTAAGTTCAAATTGTTTCCATGGAAACAAGAAAAAATAAAAACTTCAGAATAACCAAAATATCAAAAGGCACCACTCCACCACTAGGTGTAACCACATAAAGAAATACTTGATAGATTTTGAAATAGAGGCCGGAAAACGTCCCTACCCCCGATATGCACTAAGTCATGGTAGGAGAATTTTTAAGGGGCTGAGATGCTCTACATGTCTGATTTCAGAATGGGGGTGCCTATTATGTTGTTCTATTTCTTACTACCTTGCTTTCCATTATTTGATTGCCCAAAACTTACCATATTGAAAATCAGTTTTCTTCTGAATAATGTCATCAAATGGATATATATTTTTATGACATGCACTTTTCTAGTTAATAAAAGAACATGCAGATTTGAAATAATCAACTAAGTTTAGTAAATGAATTCTGTCAACATAAATATAAATGTTACCAGCTGAGTGAATTTTGTATTGAACTTGTGAGAATGAGTTTTCACCAAGTTTCATTTGTAAGATTTGCATATCAGCAAGTGTTTCGTTGCAATTTCTCATAGGGTTCACTGCTTAAAGATTCATGTGATGTACACTTAATGCATGCTTACAGACAACAATCAAAAGTTAATGTTCATGTGTTCAATGGTCATATGATTCATACAGTGGAAGCCCTCCAATTCAGCAAAAAATTTGGTCCCAACGGTAACTAGTTTCACTAGAAACCCTTCAATCCGGCACATCCACAATACAATCACCAGCTTCCACAGTAGAAGCGTTTGTAAAATTTAGGGGATTTATCGTTATTTACACGTCAATTTAGTATAAAAATGATGGTGTTGAATGTTATTAGTGCTTCATTATGATAAATACAAGTTGATCGTCTAAAACCATTATTTGCCCCAAACATACGGACAATGGATGTTGTGGCATTGTCGATGTTGTGCTTGCGGTATGCTGGCTTTTATTCTCCACCATTGCTTTCAGCAATATTTTTATATGTTACTTTATACATCTTTATCTGTTGTGGTGTACTATTGTTTAATTTGAATTTTGAGTTTTACAAATGTTTTGTGTAAATATATAAATAATTTATCAATCACTGAATAAATATATGAAACTATGATAGAGTTGGTTTGTTTTACCACTTTCCTTAACCCATGATCATGACGTCACTCTATTGTTTTATCAGTTGATTATTATTTAAGAATCTACTTGTCATTGACTGTCCCAGTCAGGAGGGGTGTTAGGTTTAGACATTTTCAGTAATGGCATATCGAGACTGATGTATTTTGTCTTGGTGTATCTGAATAGGATCGTAAAATATCTAAACTATGACTAATTAATGTTTGTAATGCATGAACTTGGATTCGAACATGCAACCCTTAGTTTGCCATTAGGCTACAAGACGCTGTTAGAAACCTGAGGATTGTTTGTCAGTAAGAATCCCGCGATTTATTCAAGACTTTTAACGCACGGAAGGCATGGAAAGGCAGAGTTTTAGCTGTCAATGTCAATCACATCGCTTCGCACATGCTTGGAAAAATCCATTTCATGAGGGTCGCAGCTACTTGTACCATATCCGATGAATGAGCACCAAAATTTGCAAAATAATTGAATTTGGTGTCCTAAAATTTAAATTTATTGTTTCAAATGTAAAATAATAACATGTGCATGTTTCGTGACGTCATACACAGATTAAGACGGAGAATGCATTCAGGGCTCATTGATTATTTTTAACAAATCCACAGCTCCGAATGCATTCTCCATTACATAGTGGTTTCCTTAGCTACTAAAGTAAATCTGAGCTATTCAAAACACAACTAGGACAAAGATTTAAATGATTCATTTATGCATTAAAATATCACAGATAACATGGCATCAAAAAAAATTTCATCCTTGACAATATCCTGGTATGTTCTAATAAAGAGGGGACATTTGACATTTCCTGTCAAATACCATGTATACCTACCTCATCGAGTGAAGAAGAAATGAATATTTTCACCAGTGGCACAGTCACCAGTCATAATGTCATAATGATTATATGATTATATGTATCATTTATCATTTAAGGTTGAAGACCCAAAACAATGTTTACTCAAGTAATACATTGTTAACCGTTTGGTCGTAATGCCTGCAATGGCCTCACATAAGCAAAAAACAATTTCTGTGCCCTCCGAAACCCCATGCAATAATTTCCCAAACCCCATTAAATTCCCCCCCCCCTCCCCCCTCCCAACCCAACTCAACCCAAATCCTTCCAATGCTTAACAAAGTATGAGCTGTATGTTCAGTTGTCTCCTCACCCACAGCTTCTTTTTACTAAAAACAAACTGTGCTGGGGAGCTATCCAGTCTACCAGTGGTAATGTTCTGGTCTCCTAACAACCTAGTGATCACTGCAGCATATGGTTAACCTGTATATGCAAAATATGAAAAGAATCCAGTTAACAGTACTTGAGTTATTCCATTTTATACATACAGATGTATGGACATATGCGGCTGATGACCATATCCTCAGTTTCGTGCCACATGCGCGGCGAGAAATAACAAGTAAGATACCAGGCTTCTAAATTTTCTGGCCCCTTATTCCTGACAAAAGCATGAAAGTTTTAAAAATATCCACTTTAGCAGATATAGCAAAATAAAAACATTCAATGCAGTGATTAAGAGTAGTCCCTAGTGTAGCTTCAGCTTTTACAGTGAAAATGACCAAGTTGTGCGAAAACAGATAAAATGTTCCGAAACAGGCACATAATCCCTACAACAATGCATAAATAACTCCACGTGTTGATAACACATTCACTTGAGTTTGTTTTCTATCCATAAGGGACTCTTTTGTTTTTAATCAATTGAATCTCCATAACAGCACATGATAGCAAACACTTCAACATCTAATATTCCACAAAGCCTGGGGTCAAAGGTTAAAACTACTACATATTATCTAATATAATGGCAGATAAAGCAATATAAATATGGCATAACTATACACATTTTGGTTGATGTACACCTAATGGTTTTGAGAAAACTGACCCAACAGAAAGATGGACAGAATGACCAATATATACCTGCTTACTTCGTAGCAGGAGTATAATTATATCACATAGCAAGTTTGTAACACTTCACGTGCAGATAAAGTTAGTGGGATTCACATACAAGACTTCCTCTTCACCAAAGACCAAACACGCTAACCACTGTGCTGGGCTACTGTTCCAAGTGATGAGATGTCATTAGGTTACCAAACTTGTTTTTCAACCAGGGATAAAGATTGGGCAACTGAAAGAGAACAAAATTCTTTAAATGAACACATTCAGGCAAACATTTTCTTTAGATCCAAAAATGTATCTTCAAATAGATTTATCAACTTGAAACTGGACCGACGGACATACAGAGTTAAATACTATAATAATAATAATAATGAACTAGGACTGCCGCGGCAGTACTTAGGTCTTCAGACTTCCGCTTGACCTTCACCTCCATGTTTGATCGAAGAATGTCACTTATAATGTTCTGTCAAAACTCCCAATGTAACATGTATATCTAATACCAACAAACTGAAAATTCTGAAATTTTATTGTAAATAAAAAAAATAGCGCCTCAACCAGGTGACCTAACACTTCGCCATGATTAACTTGTTTGTTTGTATATCTATTTCACATCTTTAAAAAAAGTGTCTATGTTGATTCTAAGATTGTCCCCAAAAATCGAAATCCTTATTTTCTGTCATGTGTCAGGCTGCTGTACAGTCAACATAGCAACCTGTTTTTACTGTACTTAGTTCGGTGACCGTTTTGTGATATTGACTTCATAGTTTTTCGAGATTTCTGAGATTTCAATTTTTAACTTATTGGACAGAAATCTCATGAAAGAAGTTGAAAATTCAAAATCGGCCGATGTCATAGACTCAGTTTGTATACAGGCTAACGTACCTGAAAGTTTCATGACATCAGCTTATTGCTTACATGTAGAGAAATATACAAAGAAATTTAACTGAAAAAAGTAACCAGCACACCAAACTGGACAATGTTGCCAATAAGATTTTTTTAGACAAACAAAAGTGAAAAAAGAAATGAAATCAAGTTAAACAAACAAAACAAACTAAATTTTGAACATTGAAAATACAAAAGTTTTCCTCATAGGGATTTGAACTCAAGCTGCTGGAATACAAGTCCAAGAAGTTAACCACTACACCAGCGAATCCTCTGATCTCAAAGAGTCAATTTAGTGTTAATATTTTATACATCTGTAAGACGTGTAAACTACAACGAATATATCAGCTTTATTTATTTGCAATGAAGGTTATTTTGATTCATTCAAAACAAGTTGCAAGTCTGAAAGTAGATATTTAGAAACAATACGATGACAATTACACTAAACAGATGAGATGCCAGGTTCCCGCAACCTCTTGCCAAGGAGCATGCCGCCAAAGGCAGGGCTTCCCAGTGAACCGATGAAAAAACATTATAATACAGAAAATGTAAATGGTGGCTAAACCATGTGAGTTACGAAGTCGTCATGATTTACAATTTTGGTCATAACGATATAAGCTATCGTTTAAATTAAGTTGCAAGTCTCTAGGTCTATTTTGAAAATTTTGCCCATGTTAAAAATTTACATTTTGAAAAATGTCATTTTTTTCAAAATTCCTACAGACCGGAAATGACTGTACGCGAGCCATTTTATTATTGATTCTTATACAGAACATATGTATCTTCCTTCCCTGAAAATATCATAAAGTTCCCTTTCCAGGTTTTTGAGTTATCTGCCCTTGAAGTTTGCAATTTTTCTGATTTTCTCATTTTTAGACAACTTTGAAAGCTGACTGTGATAAAAATACAATGAGTTCGCACTTCCCATGAGATAGCCAGATACTACAATTCATCTGCTTCAAGGAAATGTAACTTACAGCTCTCTACCCCAAGTACTTTCAGAGGAGAAGATTTTTAAAGGTGCATGGGGTCAAAATTCACGAAAAATCACTAAAACCAAAATGGCGTCTAAGTCACGTGACGTACGATTTCGCTATGATTTACTTTTTTGTTCAGAATGATATTGCGCATCTTTTGAAACAGGTTTCAAGTCTTTAGGTGCATTTTGAAAATTTTTCCTATGTTAAAATTCGAATTTTCCAAGGGCCGTAACTCAGAAACCGGAATTCCTAAAAGTCGTATCAAGTTCATCCCAGAGGCTATCATCCCTGAAAGTTTCATGAAAATCGGTTCAGCCATTTATTTTATAGAAATTCCACAAAATTCATGTGGAATAATAATCAGGATAATAACAGTAGGTCTTCCAGACTTTCGTCTGAAGACCTAACAAGTGTTTGCCACTAACATGGCAATGTCCCCCACCAGTGATATTGAGTTAGTAAGACGCATCATTGGAGCTACTTTATATATTGCATTACTGGTAAAAAGTGCCATGATGATCAGCAAATTTTAAGACTTTGGGTGCTTGGGTTCATGATATATTGTGTTAATAAGAGTTATAAAAGTTGGGTCCAACCGGTCATAATAAATGGTGATAACAAGTTCGAAAAGTGGTCTAAGTGTTGTAGTGACTTTGAAAATAAGGTCAAGGTCACCAAAATCCCCTGGTGTCTGCGTCATCCCCCAGTGTAGACTGACACCAAGTTTGAAGACTTTGAGTCCAACCGGTCAAGATATATCGCGTTAACAAGAGTTCAAAGAGTGGTCAAAGTGTCGTGGTGACTTTAAAATAAGGTCAAGGTCACCAAAATCAACTGGTGTCTGTGTCTTTCCCCAATGTAGGCTGACAACTAATTTGAAGACTTTTGATGCAATGTTTCATGAGATATCGCATTAACAAGAGTTCAAAGAGTGGTCAAAGTGTCGTGGTGACCTTGAAAATAAGGTCAAGGTCACCAAAATTGACTGTTGTCTGCGTCTTCCCATAATGTAGGCAGACACCAAATTTGAAGACTATGGATGCAACGCTTCATAAGATATCGCGTAAACAAGAAATGTGACGTTCGTACGGACGTATGCCGCTGAATTCATAGTCCTCCGTTCCGCGTTGCGGCGGGGGACAATAAATAAGCTCTAGGTGCTTAACAAATGAGTAATAAGTACAAGGAGTAGATATACCAACATTGATATACATATATACAAAGAAGAAGTGTACCAAGAAAGAGACATAGACAATGAGAGAATATTGAACATAAAGACGTGTAATCGATTAAATCAGGATTATGTCCACCACTCCTGGCGGCGATGGGACAACTAACCCTCCCCTAGGACAATATCTGATGGAGAAGCTCCCACTAACCTGTATAAGTGCAACCAACGCCGACTGCAATCTCTTCAGCACTGTGACCTCTACTGCAGACAGTGAGATTGCAACATCGGCAACGAGGATCAGTCCAGTTAGAGCCGACACAACACTGACATCACTGCTGATGTTGACAAGTGGGTTGTCTATAGGGGAAACATTTGACACTTGTAAATACAGTTCAAATATATCAAATATACACAAATAGTTGTTGAGTTCAAACAGGCCAAGTTTGGTTTAATTTCACAGACATCTAGTGTATCAGTGTATGTAGTGTATCTAGGACAAAAATATGGGCTAATTGAATGAGGAACCAGAATTTTCACAGATCGCAGGACACTTTATTTGATGATCTCCATCTGATCAGCATGCTCTCACCATTCAAGTTGGCTTCCAGTAGTTTTACACTTGACATCAAGTCCTGTAAAACCTTTTCAACCACATCCGATATGCAAGCTTTAATATCAACTTGACCAACGACCAACATATTCTGAAAGACAGGAACAATTCCATCTTGAAATAGAAATCTGAATGGAATTATGTATTTTCAAATATCTGAAAAATGCATTAGAAAAGCCTGACAAGAAGAAATAAAAGGTGAAAAGGATGAAGTATCGGTAACTCTGTGAATTACTGTAACTTTGAAAATAGTTCATTGAAAGATTTCAAGATCATTTAAAAAAAGTACACTATCAATGTGTTAAATGACGTAAATATTTGGTTTATATTTGGGTGTAATGTCAAGCCAAAATATTTAGATATGTGCAGCATGTAGCTTCTTCTATTTCTAAAAGAGAGACAACTCGGATGCCCCCGGATTCCAGGGCATAAAAATCATTTTTAGATCCTATGACCCACTTATCCAACAGAGGAAGGCTGAACAATGACGACTGAGGAAATGCTAGAGGCAGTCTGATTGAAATCAACCGTTTTCCAGAGGAATAAAAGTTGCAAAATAGTGCATCTACTGGGACAGAAACTCATATCCTTCGGTGGTTTCCTCTTCAAACCGTCTGATAAGCGCCCGTAGGCCTGCATGTTCTGATGCTATTCAGGTAGCCAGTCACAGAACGTCCAACAAAAGCTTCCGGTACAAGAAGCCAAGGGCAAGTAACTCCAAACAGTCAAAATTTCATGGTTTCCGTAATATGAGGAATTTTTTAATGAATGATTCCGATTGTTTTCAAAACAGCTATGTGTCTGGGTTTTGGAGACCTTATGGAGAGGAATCTGTAGAAACTGTTGGTATCCCAGGAGATGCATTACTTTGCAAACATTAATCCTCAGAATAAGGTAAACTTTTAATCAGACTGCTAGAGGTTAAAGCTTGTACTTGTACCTTGAGAGTGGCGTGGACGAGGAGCTTCTGGAGAGGAGCCTCCGACAGCACACTGGTCGCCTCTTGTTCAAACAACACCTCAACTCTGTGTCAAACAGGGACAATTTGTTATAAGGTTGCACAGGAACAACCAACAATCATTATATATTCACAAAGCACGAAGGGGATTGTAAGTCACTAAGGTAACTTTAGTGCAATGTAAGGAATGAGAGTTAATGTTAACTTTAGTTAAGGTAGCTTTGTGAAAGAAATCCCTGATAAATATCATATTTGTCTTTACTTGACTAATACCATGTTTCATTAGTTTTTAAAGAAAACTATTCATCACTAGGTACAGAACTGATGAGAGTGCAGTGTGGTTATTATGTTGAGATGTAGTTTTAGAGGTGGAATACGTAAGAAAATAATAAGATTTTCTTGATTTCAAGTTCTTTATTGTGACTATTTAGGTTCGAAGTATATGCTTACTCCTACATCATTGGATGGGGTATAACAAGGTATAAATATGTTTTCGACCTTGATGCACTCCAGATTATTTTTTGAAATTTTTAAAGTCATAGCATTGTCATGAAATCACGGTTTGACTTTATAGTTTTTATATCAAACACTTGTGAAAGTCAACAATCACATACTTTGAATTGATTCTGTTGTGCTGACAGGCAGCAGTTGCCTCCCCTGGCTTGTAGAGTTTCCTTATAAGGAACCCCGCAACAGTCTGAGACCAGCACAGAGTGGCGGCGATGTACTCACTGAACATCTGGGAGAGAAAACAGGGTTCATACAGTAATATTCTGTCATTGCCAAATACCAACCTCAATTACCAGCACCTGACTAAATCCTGATTATTGCAATTGTTATGATTCCTGAAAGTCAAACACTCTTGTAATTAGAAAATATGCAATAAGGATACCGTCCATATTTCCTTACCCAAACAAAATTGTATCATACTTTTGACCGATTTCTGTTTTGTAAAATATAATGGCGCATGGAATTGATGAATGAAGCCAGGTCTGGGATCACATAGAATGCTCTGTTTGAAACAACAACTGATGGCAACAAATCAGGATTCTCTATTTCTGGCACAAGAAAACACTTGATATGGAACAGAGGTTGTATGGGAAAATATGCGTTGAGGAGAGAGAATGAATAAGTTAGATATCAGTTTCATATATTTTGTTCCTGCTTGAATGAAGTGGAAATTTCAAACAATGGGAATGATGAGACCTGATGTAGGAGATAGGAATAATCGTCTCCATACGTAAAAGGTTTGAGACAAATAATTGACTTCAGTTGTTTCATTAAGACATTTTCAACAATACATTTTCAAACAAAGAATAGCCCTTTCAAAGAATATTCCACAGAATGTCCTTTAATCCATTTGCCAAATGATAAACATATTTTCGTTATCAATCATTTCATGTACTTACCTCTTGGCATGTTGTGGTATTAATATCCGTAAACTGAAAATAAAATCATTAGAGAACAATTTATTTGAACTCCATATTGAAGTGTGAAATGAGCTGATAAAGATAGACTTTCCAAATGTTCGATAAAGTCTTCATTTAATAATTACAAGATCCTGTTTTCATATAACATTAGTGCCAATAGAATATTTATACAAATTTTCACCTGAATTTGTCGTTTCGACCATTGGAGACTGGCCACAAATGCAGCAGCCATTTTCCTGATATCAGTATCAATATCTTCCAGCAAATTCAGTGCGGACTCTATCAAACTGAAAACAGAAGGAATGTAGGGATGATTTGGGTTTCAGAAAATATTTTGTTATTATCATGGCAGCTTGGAATTTTATAGGGAGAACTCCAGCAAAACCACTAACATGATGCATCTATATCATTAAACTACTTACCAAGTCAAGATATTTTCCGACAGAGAAAAGTTTGTTTTTTGGCCAAATGTTGTAAGAGTTATCCCCCCTGCTACTAGTAGTGCTCTCGCAGCGGCTGTCCGGGCGGTGTCGGTTTGTAGCGGATCACTGGCTGTCTGCACCCTCTCACACCAGCGGTGGACAGTCAGCACGCTGCAGTCATTAGTGTGTCGTTAGATTATTGCATATAATGAACTTTTATTTGCCACACAAGAAATAAATAATGTTCAGAGAGCAAAGACTTATGAACTATTGTTCTTTTATCCAGTAATTCTCTCCAGTCACATAAATGGGTTAACTGGATTAAAGACATTATCTTTAAAAGAATGTGACTAATTACAGGTTCATGTAACGTAAATACTGTTTAGTTTAAACTGACTGAGAAAAACATCTCTGGAAACAAGGAACCTAGTAGTTCACATGCCAATACTGAAGAAGTTAAATTGCTTACACGTCATCTGTTAAAGTTGCAGCTTCACTAAGAAGGTTCTCGACTAAGATGGCTTCCACAGGGACGCAAGCAGCGTGGAGACTAGAGCTGGGCTCCGTCTGGGTCAGAGTTCTATGTAGGTCTGCGAGTGAGTAGTCGTGGACTGTTTTCATGTTGTGATGCAGGCGGATGTCAAAGAGCAACTGTAGTGTCAGGGTCTTCAGTGTGTTGTTTGTTGATCGTGAGAGCAGGCTCAATAAAGATCTCTGTAGAACAATAAACATAACTGTCATTTAAATATGTGCTGTGATAAACAATGGAAAATGTAACAAGTACAAAATAAATATCATGAACGTACCTATGTCAGGTGAGGTTACTTTGCATTTAAAAAATTTGTTTAAGAGTATTTCACTTATTCAGTGAGGTTTTTCCTACTAATTTGGAATTACCAAACCATGTGATATACTTCAATAAATGCTTTCAAAGATTCAATGCAGAATTTCACTGAAACTATTAAACTAACACCCATCTCTACTGCATTTATCAGCATTCACAATTCAAACTGAAATTACCTGAATGTCCCCCCAGTTCATCAAGTCGTTGCTTTGAACCATGATTACCAGCTGCTCAAGACAAGCCTTGCAGACCTCCACGTCACCGGTCTCTAGCCAGGTGCACACTCTCTGTATCAGCGTTGAGGGCTCACGTCGGAGTAGGTGGGACACACATGACACCGAGTCATTCACCATCAGACCAGCGCCAACCTGCACAAGATGTACATTGATCTCTCACATAACACACATTGAACAAACTTTACATACTGCAGGCTGAATGGATCGGATGGAAAATCCACGGGCCAAACCATAATTCTAGAATCAAATATGTCTTACCTATTAAAAGGACGGTTCTACCTGGGTATTTTTGACAGAAATGAAATTCAGTGGGACATTCAAGTTGTACAATTATCGGTAGTAAACATGTGTAATACAAGAAAATAAAATGGTGGCTCTCCCTTGAACTATCCCTTTAAGATGTCTACAGTTTATCTTAGTGCAAGGATTGCTTGCATATGAATATATGAATATATATATGAATACACCAGACTCGTTAAGTTGTAAGTTACGTATCCACATTCATGTAAAATGCTCACAAATTATACAACCAATGAATGTCCATTTTTTAAAAATCTTTTAATAGAGGAAAACAAATATTACCTCAAGATTACTCGAAGCTGCCTTCGCATCACATGATTTCAATAACTGTATTATATCTTCCATTTCCCGTTCACTGCACTGTATATCCTTTAGCAAATGTCGAACAATCTGAACATATTTAGCTCCCAACAGCGGGCAATGATCCAAGTCGGTCACAAGCCAGGACTTTGTTAGGAGATCGGACAGAACCTTCTTCTTAATATCCTCAGTTAGACGAGAGTGGAGAACAAGCTTCTCGATACACAGCAGAGCTCCGTGTAGTCTGTTGTGTTTGAAGCTCTCACTTGACGAAGAGGGCAGCCCATTCACAAGTTCAAATATCCTCTCCTTTGCCATATTGCTCGGCACAAAAGCTACAAAAGCAAGGGCAGATAACTCTCGCAATGTGTAGACTGAAGCTTCAAGGCAATCTGTTATCTTCTCACTCATGGATGAATGATACCTGAATAGAAAATGTTTGTTATAATGCCATGGTCATAATGTCTGTAGATCAGTGGCAATCAAAACCTTGATAATACATCTTTGTCTATTTTGTGACGATGATTACCCATTGTTTATACTATGCAAAACTTTTCCTTTAAACTATTCATCTTTTAAAATAGATTGTTTGTTCGCAGTAGACTTTAGGTCATGATATGAAAGATAGAAAGTTTTGACAATCACTTGATACTTGTCCATAAACATATAAAAGTTATGTCTGCTCAAATAAAAACTTTCCTGCAATTGGCCAAACACATTTTTTAACCACTCAGTGTAAATTGAAAACTTTCTCACTGATGCAAATCGTTGTTAGACTCTGCGGGCCCCAGGTTAGCTAGGAGAGTAAGGACGAGGAAGACAGAGGGATTGAGAGAACAGATGCTGTCAACATCTCTCGCTCCACTTCTCAACTTGTCCAACATGGCCGCAGCAAGTCCTGGGTAATGGGCAGATAACTCTTGGAAGGTCATGGTGTTATGTCCTGTTCCACTCTTGCTACGAGGACCAAACATTCGACTCATCATTGTTCCTGTAATCATTTAATGCACATTGTTATATGTTGGAAACTTCACTGTCTAAATGGCATGTATATCTAATACATTATACATAGTCTATTTCATACAATGGATGACTCTTTTGTCATTGGGCAAAAACATGTGTTTTAATTAATTCCCTGACACAACAGCCATGAGGTAGTACCAGAACGTACATTTTCCAGAGGTTAAAGGTTGAATTACATTAGTTTTTAGAAATTATGGATGATTAACTTCTATATCTAAGCAATGGCGACCTTTCAGTATAGATCGTTATCTCCTTCTTATCAAAAAGTCATTTATTTGTAACACACCAAACAACTGAGTAGCTGCGTTCCGGATGGCCCAACTCGGAGATTCGAACCCGTCAAATACAATGAGGAGCACCCGGGTGTAGCTTGGCATGAGGGCGAGCACGAGATTTGCGTCCCCGAACACCGACCGGAGGATGTTGAGGGCATGGACCTGCACCAGGTCCTGTCTCTGGTCGGACTCCCGCTGGTAGGGGAGCGAGGAGAGTCGCAGCAGAGTCTCCACGGTCTTCAACAGCAGCTCTTGCTGGAATCAAGAGGTAATACTGTGTACATTGGATCTTGTATGTCTGTGGTCAAATTTGCATGGTAGACACAGAAATGATTTAGAGTTTTATGTCATTTTCAAGTGTAATTCACTTATATATATAAAATAGCAAGTGGTACTTTTGTATGGTAATGGCTTGCAATATCACTGGGGTAATCATATTTGTGATAAATTGCAAATTTAAAATACATTTCTTTGACACCGCCTGTTAGCAAATGAGCTTTCATATCTCTCCTTAAAATACCAAACAATTCCTGTGTTTCTGATGACAGATGTAGCACTAGCTGACCTGTTTGAGTCTCTGCTCTGCCTGTGCGATGATCTGCACAATGATAGGCAGACCGGCAGATCTGCGGGTCACAGAGGCGGACATCTCATTACTCTCCAGACTGGACACAATCTGAACAGAAACATGTTGAAAAAGAGGAAAACCAACTTCCAAACTTCATAGAGTATAAGATCAGGAAGATTTTCTGGATAACAACTTCTTTAATGTGAAAATACACGACGTTTCGGAGTACATACTCACTCCTTCATCAGGTGGAATGTGAGTATGCTGCCACAGAAAAGTTACCATTATGCAGCAAGGCTTAAATTAGCCAGTGATGGAGACTGGCAAGAGTTAAGACTTGCAGGGGAAGTTGGAAGAAAACAAAATAAAAAATCTAAAGGAAGGGAACCATCATCAAAGGACACAGACATTTTGGAACGAAAAAATAAACTGACACCAATCATCAGATCCTATTTAGTTTCATTGTTCAACCATCACAGCATCCTTGAGTAGATCAAGATGTCAAGCATACATTACATTACGTACGGACAGACGAATGCTGCCGAATACTATATTGCCTGCTTGTGGTTAACACATGGCAGGGAATAATAACCATTGGACTACTTGTACTAGATATCACTGAATGTCACTATCCATTTCGAGCAGATTTTTTTACTTTTTGGTTGATCTTCAACACACACTTCCCTCTGCTATCTTTGAGGGTTAGGATTAGGGTATCTAGTACAGCTTACCTGATGGAGAAGCTCCGCAGGAATGGCAGACAGAGATTTGTGTTCAGATGCCAGGAGAACAGTGCTGTAGTTCAACAAACCATTTCTACAACCTTCTATTGCTCCCTGTAACATACAACAATCATTTCTTCAACAAAGAGTACAATTACGATCTATTTACCACTTATCTTATTATGAAGAATATTTTCAGCAGAGCCAAAAAATGACTAAACTAGTGCAAAAATGGTTTGGCATTATGTACTTCCACAGGTAAATGGATAAACTACATCATTATTTAAGGTAAATAAACTGGACTAGCAGAATCACTTACCCTAACACGGCAGTTTGTGAGCACTTGAATGAAAATCTGTCCCATGATCTTCAAATCTGGCAGCCATGTTGTATGATCAGATTTTGACTTAAACAGAGCAGACGTCAACTGACCAAGACACGTACAGCTTTCCTACAACACATCATATCCATTCACGGTCAGGTTCAAACTAATAGAATGTATGTTGAACATAATTCAAGGTAAGAAAGGCCAAAACACCATTGTAGCTGTGTAATACAATGAAACCTGTAAACTTCAGCTGGAATTTAAGAAGAAAGGGTTGATATTGTCAGCGTTACTTTTTATTGCAGATTAAGGTTGCCGAGCCCCTGCCAAGAATATGAATTGGACTTCATGATACAAAGTCAAACAAACTACTCATTGTGCTATTTTAGCTCCCCTGCAGTTATGATTTAAACAAAAGAACCCTTGACCCACCTTTAGGTTTACCCAGCACCAAGACAGGAGGATCTGGAACTCTGGGGTGAGGGAGAGCGACTCCCCCTCCCCATCCCCCTCCGACACCAGGCTCTCTAGTGCCATTCCCATCTCCGCAAATGATGGGCAGTTTTCTGCAATACAGATTTATGTAACATTATAGATGTTGTATGGTGGGGTGGCGAGGTGAAGAAAAGAGTTCTAAGGCAATGTATTGAGGTATGGTGCGGTGATGAGAGATGAGGTCGCCCAGCAAGTCGAGGTGAAAAGGGAGTACAGATGTGTGAGGTTGAGTTGAGATGTGGAGTAGAGAGGAGAGAAGGGGAGTAAAGGTGTGTGAGGTTGAGTTGAGATGTGGAGTAGAGAGGAGAGAAGGGGAGTAGAGGTTTGTGAGGTTGAGTTGAGATGTGGAGTAGAGAGGAGAGAAGGGGAGTAAAGGTGTGTGAGGTTGAGTTGAGATGTGGAGTAGAGAGGAGAGAAGGGGAGTAGAGGTGTGTGAGGTTGAGTTGAGATGTGGAGTAGAGAGGAGAGAAGGGGAGTAGAGGTTTGTGAGGTTGAGTTGAGATGTGGAGTAGAGAGGAGAGAAGGGAGTAGAGGTGTGTGAGGTTGAGTTGAGATGTGGAGTAGAGAGGAGAGAAGGGAGTAGAGGTGTGTGAGGTTGAGTTGAGATGCGGAGTGGAGAGGAGAGAAGGGAGTAGAAGTGTGTGAGGTTGAGTTGAGATGCGGAGTGGAGAGGAGAGAAGGGGAGTAGAGGTGTGTGAGGTTGAGTTGAGATGCGGAGTGGAGAGGAGAGAAGGGAGTAGAGGTGTGTGAGGTTGAGTTGAGATGCGGAGTAGAGAGGAGAGAAGGGAGTAGAGGTGTGTGAGGTTGAGTTGAGATGTGGAGTAGAGAGGAGAGAAGGGTGTAGAGGTGTGTGAGGTTGAGTTGAGATGCGGAGTAGAGAGGAGAGAAGGGAGTAGAGGTGTGTGAGGTTGAGTTGAGATGCGGAGTGGAGAGGAGAGAAGGGAGTAGAGGTGTGTGAGGTTGAGTTGAGATGCGGAGTAGAGAGGAGAGAAGGGAGTAGAAGTGTGTGAGGTTGAGTTGAGATGCGGAGTGGAGAGGAGAGAAGGGAGTAGAGGTGTGTGAGGTTGAGTTGAGATGCGGAGTGGAGAGGAGAGAAGGGAGTAGAGGTGTGTAAGGTTGAGTTGAGATGCGGAGTAGAGAGGAGAGAAGGGAGTAGAGGTGTGTGAGGTTGAGTTGAGATGCGGAGTGGAGAGGAGAGAAGGGAGTAGAAGTGTGAGGTTGAGTTGAGATGCGGAGTGGAGAGGAGAGAAGGGAGTAGAAGTGTGTGAGGTTGAGTTGAGATGCGGAGTGGAGAGGAGAGAAGGGGAGTAGAGGTGTGTGAGGTTGAGTTGAGATGCGGAGTAGAGAGGAGAGAAGGGAGTAGAGGTGGGTGAGGTTGAGTTGAGATGCGGAGTGGAGAGGAGAGAAGGGAGTAGAGGTGTGTGAGGTTGAGTTGAGATGCGGAGTGGAGAGGAGAGAAGGGAGTATAGATGTGTGAGGTTGAGTTGAGATGCGGAGTGGAGAGGAGAGAAGGGAGTAGAGGTGTGTGAGGTTGAGTTGAGATGCGGAGTGGAGAGGAGAGAAGGGAGTAGAGGTGTGTCAGGTTGAGTTGAGATGCGGAGTGGAGAGGAGAGAAGGGAGTATAGGTGTGTGAGGTTGAGTTGAGATGCGGAGTGGAGAGGAGAGAAGGGAGTAGAGGTGTGTGAGGTTGAGTTGAGATGCGGAGTGGAGAGGAGAGAAGGGAGTAGAGGTGTGTGAGGTTGAGTTGAGATGCGGAGTGGAGAGAAGAGAAGGGAGTAGAGGTGTGTGAGGTTGAGTTGAGATGCGGAGTAGAGAGGAGAGAAGGGAGTAGAGGTGTGTGAGGTTGAGTTGAGATGCGGAGTGGAGAGGAGAGAAGGGGAGTAGAGGTGTGTGAGGTTGAGTTGAGATGTGGAGTAGAGAGGAGAGAAGGGGAGTAGAGGTGTGTGAGGTTGAGTTGAGATGCGGAGTGGAGAGGAGAGAAGGGAGTAGAGGTGTGTGAGGTTGAGTTGAGATGCGGAGTAGAGAGGAGAGAAGGGAGTAGAGGTGTGTGAGGTTGAGTTGAGATGCGGAGTAGAGAGGAGAGAAGGGTGTAGAGATGTGTGAGGTTGAGTTGAGATGTGGAGTAGAGAGGAGAGAAGGGGAGTAAAGGTGTGTGAGGTTGAGTTGAGATGTGGAGTAGAGAGGAGAGAAGGGGAGTAGAGGTGTGTGAGGTTGAGTTGAGATGCGGAGTGGAGAGGAGAGAAGGGAGTAGAGGTGTGTGAGGTTGAGTTGAGATGCGGAGTGGAGAGGAGAGAAGGGAGTAGAGGTTTGTGAGGTTGAGTTGAGATGCGGAGTGGAGAGGAGAGAAGGGAGTAGAGGTGTGTGAGGTTGAGTTGAGATGCGGAGTGGAGAGGAGAGAAGGGAGTAGAGGTGTGTGAGGTTGAGTTGAGATGCGGAGTGGAGAGGAGAGAAGGGAGTAGAGGTTTGTGAGGTTGAGTTGAGATGCGGAGTGGAGAGGAGAGAAGGGAGTAGAGGTGTGTGAGGTTGAGTTGAGATGCGGAGTAGAGAGGAGAGAAGGGAGTACAGATGTGTGAGGTTGAGTTGAGATGTGGAGTGGAGAGGAGAGAAGGGAGTAGAGGTGTGTGAGGTTGAGTTGAGATGCGGAGTGGAGAGGAGAGAAGGGAGTAGAGGTGTGTGAGGTTGAGTTGAGATGCGGAGTAGAAAGGAGAGAAGGGAGTAGAGGTGTGTGAGGTTGAGTTGAGATGCGGAGTGGAGAGGAGAGAAGGGAGTAGAGGTGTGTAAGGTTGAGTTGAGAAGCGGAGTGGAGAGGAGAGAAGGGAGTAGAGGTGTGTGAGGTTGAGTTGAGATGCGGAGTGGAGAGGAGAGAAGGGAGTAGAGGTGTGTGAGGTTGAGTTGAGATGCGGAGTGGAGAGGAGAGAAGGGAGTAGAGGTTTGTGAGGTTGAGTTGAGATGCGGAGTGGAGAGGAGAGAAGGGAGTATAGATGTGTGAGGTTGAGTTGAGATGTGGAGTGGAGAGGAGAGAAGGGAGTAGAGGTGTGTGAGGTTGAGTTGAGATGCGGAGTGGAGAGGAGAGAAGGGAGTAGAGGTGTGTGAGGTTGAGTTGAGATGCGGAGTAGAAAGGAGAGAAGGGAGTAGAGGTGTGTGAGGTTGAGTTGAGATGCGGAGTGGAGAGGAGAGAAGGGAGTAGAGGTGTGTAAGGTTGAGTTGAGAAGCGGAGTGGAGAGGAGAGAAGGGAGTAGAGGTGTGTGAGGTTGAGTTGAGATGCGGAGTGGAGAGGAGAGAAGGGAGTAGAGGTGTGTGAGGTTGAGTTGAGATGCGGAGTGGAGAGGAGAGAAGGGAGTAGAGGTTTGTGAGGTTGAGTTGAGATGCGGAGTGGAGAGGAGAGAAGGGAGTATAGATGTGTGAGGTTGAGTTGAGATGCGGAGTGGAGAGGAGAGAAGGGAGTAGAGGTGTGTGAGGTTGAGTTGAGATGCGGAGTGGAGAGGAGAGAAGGGAGTAGAGGTGTGTGAGGTTGAGTTGAGATGCGGAGCGGAGAGGAGAGAAGGGAGTAGAGGTGTGTGAGGTTGAGTTGAGATGCGGAGTGGAGAGGAGAGAAGGGAGTAGAGGTGTGTGAGGTTGAGTTGAGATGCGGAGTAGAGAGGAGAGAAGGGAGTAGAGGTGTGTGAGGTTGAGTTGAGATGTGGAGTAGAGAGGAGAGAAGGGTGTAGAGGTGTGTGAGGTTGAGTTGAGATGCGGAGTAGAGAGGAGAGAAGGGAGTAGAGGTGTGTGAGGTTGAGTTGAGATGCGGAGTGGAGAGGAGAGAAGGGAGTAGAGGTGTGTGAGGTTGAGTTGAGATGCGGAGTAGAGAGGAGAGAAGGGAGTAGAAGTGTGTGAGGTTGAGTTGAGATGCGGAGTGGAGAGGAGAGAAGGGAGTAGAGGTGTGTGAGGTTGAGTTGAGATGCGGAGTGGAGAGGAGAGAAGGGAGTAGAGGTGTGTAAGGTTGAGTTGAGATGCGGAGTAGAGAGGAGAGAAGGGAGTAGAGGTGTGTGAGGTTGAGTTGAGATGCGGAGTGGAGAGGAGAGAAGGGAGTAGAAGTGTGAGGTTGAGTTGAGATGCGGAGTGGAGAGGAGAGAAGGGAGTAGAAGTGTGTGAGGTTGAGTTGAGATGCGGAGTGGAGAGGAGAGAAGGGGAGTAGAGGTGTGTGAGGTTGAGTTGAGATGCGGAGTAGAGAGGAGAGAAGGGAGTAGAGGTGGGTGAGGTTGAGTTGAGATGCGGAGTGGAGAGGAGAGAAGGGAGTAGAGGTGTGTGAGGTTGAGTTGAGATGCGGAGTGGAGAGGAGAGAAGGGAGTATAGATGTGTGAGGTTGAGTTGAGATGCGGAGTGGAGAGGAGAGAAGGGAGTAGAGGTGTGTGAGGTTGAGTTGAGATGCGGAGTAGAGAGGAGAGAAGGGAGTAGAGGTGTGTGAGGTTGAGTTGAGATGCGGAGTGGAGAGGAGAGAAGGGAGTAGAGGTGTGTCAGGTTGAGTTGAGATGCGGAGTGGAGAGGAGAGAAGGGAGTATAGGTGTGTGAGGTTGAGTTGAGATGCGGAGTGGAGAGGAGAGAAGGGAGTAGAGGTGTGTGAGGTTGAGTTGAGATGCGGAGTGGAGAGGAGAGAAGGGAGTAGAGGTGTGTGAGGTTGAGTTGAGATGCGGAGTGGAGAGAAGAGAAGGGAGTAGAGGTGTGTGAGGTTGAGTTGAGATGCGGAGTAGAGAGGAGAGAAGGGAGTAGAGGTGTGTGAGGTTGAGTTGAGATGCGGAGTGGAGAGGAGAGAAGGGGAGTAGAGGTGTGTGAGGTTGAGTTGAGATGTGGAGTAGAGAGGAGAGAAGGGGAGTAGAGGTGTGTGAGGTTGAGTTGAGATGCGGAGTGGAGAGGAGAGAAGGGAGTAGAGGTGTGTGAGGTTGAGTTGAGATGCGGAGTAGAGAGGAGAGAAGGGAGTAGAGGTGTGTGAGGTTGAGTTGAGATGCGGAGTAGAGAGGAGAGAAGGGTGTAGAGATGTGTGAGGTTGAGTTGAGATGTGGAGTAGAGAGGAGAGAAGGGGAGTAAAGGTGTGTGAGGTTGAGTTGAGATGTGGAGTAGAGAGGAGAGAAGGGGAGTAGAGGTGTGTGAGGTTGAGTTGAGATGCGGAGTGGAGAGGAGAGAAGGGAGTAGAGGTGTGTGAGGTTGAGTTGAGATGCGGAGTGGAGAGGAGAGAAGGGAGTAGAGGTTTGTGAGGTTGAGTTGAGATGCGGAGTGGAGAGGAGAGAAGGGAGTAGAGGTGTGTGAGGTTGAGTTGAGATGCGGAGTGGAGAGGAGAGAAGGGAGTAGAGGTGTGTGAGGTTGAGTTGAGATGCGGAGTGGAGAGGAGAGAAGGGAGTAGAGGTTTGTGAGGTTGAGTTGAGATGCGGAGTGGAGAGGAGAGAAGGGAGTAGAGGTGTGTGAGGTTGAGTTGAGATGCGGAGTAGAGAGGAGAGAAGGGAGTACAGATGTGTGAGGTTGAGTTGAGATGTGGAGTGGAGAGGAGAGAAGGGAGTAGAGGTGTGTGAGGTTGAGTTGAGATGCGGAGTGGAGAGGAGAGAAGGGAGTAGAGGTGTGTGAGGTTGAGTTGAGATGCGGAGTAGAAAGGAGAGAAGGGAGTAGAGGTGTGTGAGGTTGAGTTGAGATGCGGAGTGGAGAGGAGAGAAGGGAGTAGAGGTGTGTAAGGTTGAGTTGAGAAGCGGAGTGGAGAGGAGAGAAGGGAGTAGAGGTGTGTGAGGTTGAGTTGAGATGCGGAGTGGAGAGGAGAGAAGGGAGTAGAGGTGTGTGAGGTTGAGTTGAGATGCGGAGTGGAGAGGAGAGAAGGGAGTAGAGGTTTGTGAGGTTGAGTTGAGATGCGGAGTGGAGAGGAGAGAAGGGAGTATAGATGTGTGAGGTTGAGTTGAGATGTGGAGTGGAGAGGAGAGAAGGGAGTAGAGGTGTGTGAGGTTGAGTTGAGATGCGGAGTGGAGAGGAGAGAAGGGAGTAGAGGTGTGTGAGGTTGAGTTGAGATGCGGAGTAGAAAGGAGAGAAGGGAGTAGAGGTGTGTGAGGTTGAGTTGAGATGCGGAGTGGAGAGGAGAGAAGGGAGTAGAGGTGTGTAAGGTTGAGTTGAGAAGCGGAGTGGAGAGGAGAGAAGGGAGTAGAGGTGTGTGAGGTTGAGTTGAGATGCGGAGTGGAGAGGAGAGAAGGGAGTAGAGGTGTGTGAGGTTGAGTTGAGATGCGGAGTGGAGAGGAGAGAAGGGAGTAGAGGTTTGTGAGGTTGAGTTGAGATGCGGAGTGGAGAGGAGAGAAGGGAGTATAGATGTGTGAGGTTGAGTTGAGATGCGGAGTGGAGAGGAGAGAAGGGAGTAGAGGTGTGTGAGGTTGAGTTGAGATGCGGAGTGGAGAGGAGAGAAGGGAGTAGAGGTGTGTGAGGTTGAGTTGAGATGCGGAGCGGAGAGGAGAGAAGGGAGTAGAGGTGTGTGAGGTTGAGTTGAGATGCGGAGTGGAGAGGAGAGAAGGGAGTAGAGGTTTGTGAGGTTGAGTTGAGATGCGGAGTGGAGAGGAGAGAAGGGAGTATAGATGTGTGAGGTTGAGTTGAGATGCGGAGTGGAGAGGAGAGAAGGGAGTAGAGGTGTGTGAGGTTGAGTTGAGATGCGGAGTAGAAGGGAGAGAAGGGAGTATAGATGTGTGAGGTTGAGTTGAGATGCGGAGTAGAGAGGAGAGAAGGGAGTAGAGGTGAGTGAGGTTGAGTTGAGATGCGGAGTGGAGAGGAGAGAAGGGGAGTAGAGGTGTGTGAGGTTGAGTTGAGATGCGGAGTGGAGTGGAGAGAAGGGAGTAAAGGTGTGTGAGGTTGAGTTGAGATGCGGAGTGGAGAGGAGAGAAGGGAGTAGAGGTTTGTGAGGTTGAGTTGAGATGCGGAGTAGAGAGGAGAGAAGGGAGTAGAGGTGTGTGAGGTTGAGTTGAGATGCGGAGTGGAGAGGAGAGAAGGGAGTAGAGGTGTGTGAGGTTGAGTTGAGATGCGGAGTGGAGAGGAGAGAAGGGAGTAGAGGTGTGTGAGGTTGAGTTGAGATGCGGAGCGGAGAGGAGAGAAGGGAGTAGAGGTGTGTGAGGTTGAGTTGAGATGCGGAGTGGAGAGGAGAGAAGGGAGTAGAGGTTTGTGAGGTTGAGTTGAGATGCGGAGTGGAGAGGAGAGAAGGGAGTATAGATGTGTGAGGTTGAGTTGAGATGCGGAGTGGAGAGGAGAGAAGGGAGTAGAGGTGTGTGAGGTTGAGTTGAGATGCGGAGTAGAAGGGAGAGAAGGGAGTATAGATGTGTGAGGTTGAGTTGAGATGCGGAGTAGAGAGGAGAGAAGGGAGTAGAGGTGAGTGAGGTTGAGTTGAGATGCGGAGTGGAGAGGAGAGAAGGGGAGTAGAGGTGTGTGAGGTTGAGTTGAGATGCGGAGTGGAGTGGAGAGAAGGGAGTAAAGGTGTGTGAGGTTGAGTTGAGATGCGGAGTGGAGAGGAGAGAAGGGAGTAGAGGTTTGTGAGGTTGAGTTGAGATGCGGAGTAGAGAGGAGAGAAGGGAGTAGAGGTGTGTGAGGTTGAGTTGAGATGCGGAGTGGAGAGGAGAGAAGGGAGTAGAGGTGTGTGTGGTTGAGTTGAGATGCGGAGTGGAGAGGAGAGAAGGGAGTAGAGGTGTGTGTGGTTGAGTTGAGATGCGGAGTGGAGAGGAGAGAAGGGAGTAGAGGTGTGTAAGGTTGAGTTGAGAAGCGGAGTGGAGAGGAGAGAAGGGAGTAGAGGTGTGTGAGGTTGAGTTGAGATGCGGAGTAGAGAGGAGAGAAGGGAGTAGAGGTGTGTGAGGTTGAGTTGAGATGCGGAGTAGAGAGGAGAGAAGGGAGTACAGATGTGTGAGGTTGAGTTGAGATGCGGAGTGGAGAGGAGAGAAGGGAGTAGAGGTGTGTGTGGTTGAGTTGAGATGCGGAGTGGAGAGGAGAGAAGGGAGTAGAGGTGTGTGTGGTTGAGTTGAGATGCGGAGTGGAGAGGAGAGAAGGGAGTAGAGGTGTGTAAGGTTGAGTTGAGAAGCGGAGTGGAGAGGAGAGAAGGGAGTAGAGGTGTGTGAGGTTGAGTTGAGATGCGGAGTAGAGAGGAGAGAAGGGAGTAGAGGTGTGTGAGGTTGAGTTGAGATGCGGAGTAGAGAGGAGAGAAGGGAGTAGAGGTTTGTGAGGTTGAGTTGAGATGCGGAGTGGAGAGGAGAGAAGGGAGTAGAGGTGTGTGAGGTTGAGTTGAGATGCGGAGTGGAGAGGAGAGAAGGGAGTAGAGGTGTGTGAGGTTGAGTTGAGATGCGGAGTGGAGAGGAGAGAAGGGAGTAGAGGTGTGTGAGGTTGAGTTGAGATGCGGAGTGGAGAGGAGAGAAGGGAGTACAGATGTGTGAGGTTGAGTTGAGATGCGGAGTGGAGAGGAGAGAAGGGAGTAGAGGTGTGTGAGGTTGAGTTGAGATGCGGAGTGGAGAGGAGAGAAGGGAGTAGAGGTGTGTGAGGTTGAGTTGAGATGCGGAGCGGAGAGGAGAGAAGGGAGTAGAGGTGTGTGAGGTTGAGTTGAGATGCGGAGTGGAGAGGAGAGAAGGGAGTAGAGGTTTGTGAGGTTGAGTTGAGATGCGGAGTAGAGAGGAGAGAAGGGAGTAGAGGTGTGTGAGGTTGAGTTGAGATGTGGAGTAGAGAGGAGAGAAGGGAGTAGAGGTGTGTGAGGTTGAGTTGAGATGTGGAGTAGAGAGGAGAGAAGGGAGTAGAGGTGTGTGAGGTTGAGTTGAGATGTGGAGTAGAGAGGAGAGAAGGGGAGTAGAGGTGTGTGAGGTTGAGTTGAGATGCGGAGTAGAGAGGAGAGAAGGGAGTAGAGGTATGTGAGGTTGAGTTGAGATGCGGAGTGGAGAGGAGAGAAGGGAGTATAGGTGTGTGAGGTTGAGTTGAGATGCGGAGTAGAGAGGAGAGAAGGGGAGTAGAGGTGTGTGAGGTTGAGTTGAGATGCGGAGTAGAGATGAGAGAAGGGAGTACAGATGTGTGGGGTTGAGTTGAGATGCGGAGTAGAGAGGAGAGAAGGGGAGTAGAGGTGTGTGAGGTTGAGTTGAGATGCGGAGTAGAGAGGAGAGAAGGGGAGTAGAGGTGTGTGAGGTTGAGTTGAGATGCGGAGTAGAGAGGAGAGAAGGGGAGTAGAGGTGTGTGAGGTTGAGTTGAGATGCGGAGTAGAGAGGAGAGAAGGGGGTAGAGGTGTGTGAGGTTGAGTTGAGATGCGGAGTGGAGAGGAGAGAAGGGAGTAGAGGTGTGTGAGGTTGAGTTGAGATGCGGAGTGGAGAGGAGAGAAGGGGAGTAGAGGTGTGTGAGGTTGAGTTGAGATGCGGAGTGGAGAGGAGAGAAGGGAGTAGAGGTGTGTGAGGTTGAGTTGAGATGTGGAGTAGAGAGGAGAGAAGGGAGTAAAGGTGTGTGAGGTTGAGTTGAGATGTGGAGTAGAGAGGAGAGAAGGGGAGTAGAGGTGTGTGAGGTTGAGTTGAGATGCGGAGTGGAGAGGAGAGAAGGGAGTAGAAGTGTGTGAGGTTGAGTTGAGATGCGGAGTAGAGGGGAGAGAAGGGAGTAGAGGTGTGTGAGGTTGAGTTGAGATGCGGAGTAGAGAGGAGAGAAGGGGAGTAGAGGTGTGTGAGGTTGAGTTGAGATGCGGAGTAGAGAGGAGAGAAGGGAGTAGAGGTGTGTGAGGTTGAGTTGAGATGTGGAGTAGAGAGGAGAGAAGGGAGTAGAGGTATGTGAGGTTGAGTTGAGATGTGGAGTAGAGAGGAGAGAAGGGGAGTAGAGGTGTGTGAGGTTGAGTTGAGATGTGGAGTAGAGAGGAGAGAAGGGTGTAGAGGTGTGTGAGGTTGAGTTGAGATGCGGAGTAGAGAGGAGAGAAGGGAGTAGAGGTGTGTGAGGTTGAGTTGAGATGCGTAGTGGAGAGGAGAGAAGAGAAGGGGAGTAGAGGTGTGTGAGGTTGAGTTGAGATGCGGAGTGGAGAGGAGAGAAGGGAGTAGAGGTGTGTGAGGTTGAGTTGAGATGTGGAGTAGAGAGGAGAGAAGGGAGTAGAGGTGTGTGAGGTTGAGTTGAGATGTGGAGTAGAGAGGAGAGAAGGGGAGTAGAGGTGTGTGAGGTTGAGTTGAGATGCGGAGTGGAGAGGAGAGAAGGGAGTAGAAGTGTGTGAGGTTGAGTTGAGATGCGGAGTAGAGGGGAGAGAAGGGAGTAGAGGTGTGTGAGGTTGAGTTGAGATGCGGAGTAGAGAGGAGAGAAGGGGAGTAGAGGTGTGTGAGGTTGAGTTGAGATGCGGAGTAGAGAGGAGAGAAGGGAGTAGAGGTGTGTGAGGTTGAGTTGAGATGTGGAGTAGAGAGGAGAGAAGGGAGTAGAGGTGTGTGAGGTTGAGTTGAGATGTGGAGTAGAGAGGAGAGAAGGGTGTAGAGGTGTGTGAGGTTGAGTTGAGATGCGGAGTAGAGAGGAGAGAAGGGAGTAGAGGTGTGTAAGGTTGAGTTGAGATGCGGAGTAGAGAGGAGAGAAGGGAGTAGAGGTGTGTGAGGTTGAGTTGAGATGCGGAGTGGAGAGGAGAGAAGGGAGTAGAAGTGTGTGAGGTTGAGTTGAGATGCGGAGTGGAGAGGAGAGAAGGGAGTAGAGGTGTGTGAGGTTGAGTTGAGATGTGGAGTAGAGAGGAGAGAAAGGAGTAGAGGTGTGTGAGGTTGAGTTGAGATGCGGAGTGGAGAGGAGAGAAGGGTGTAGAGGTTGGTGAGGTTGAGTTGAGATGCGGAGTGAAGAGGAGAGAAGGGAGTAGAGGTGGGTGAGGTTGAGTTGAGATGTGGAGTAGAGAGGAGAGAAGGGAGTAGAGGTGTGTGAGGTTGAGTTGAGATGTGGAGTAGAGAGGAGAGAAGGGGAGTAGAGGTGTGTGAGGTTGAGTTGAGATGTGGAGTAGAGAGGAGAGAAGGGGAGTAGAGGTGTGTGAGGTTGAGTTGAGATGCGGAGTAGAGAGGAGAGAAGGGAGTAGAGGTATGTGAGGTTGAGTTGAGATGCTGAGTGGAGAGGAGAGAAGGGAGTATAGGTGTGTGAGGTTGAGTTGAGATGCGGAGTAGAGAGGAGAGAAGGGGAGTAGAGGTGTGTGAGGTTGAGTTGAGATGCGGAGTAGAGATGAGAGAAGGGAGTACAGATGTGTGGGGTTGAGTTGAGATGCGGAGTAGAGAGGAGAGAAGGGGAGTAGAGGTGTGTGAGGTTGAGTTGAGATGCGGAGTAGAGAGGAGAGAAGGGGAGTAGAGGTGTGTGAGGTTGAGTTGAGATGCGGAGTAGAGAGGAGAGAAGGGGAGTAGAGGTGTGTGAGGTTGAGTTGAGATGCGGAGTAGAGAGGAGAGAAGGGGGTAGAGGTGTGTGAGGTTGAGTTGAGATGCGGAGTGGAGAGGAGAGAAGGGAGTAGAGGTGTGTGAGGTTGAGTTGAGATGCGGAGTGGAGAGGAGAGAAGGGGAGTAGAGGTGTGTGAGGTTGAGTTGAGATGCGGAGTGGAGAGGAGAGAAGGGAGTAGAGGTGTGTGAGGTTGAGTTGAGATGTGGAGTAGAGAGGAGAGAAGGGAGTAAAGGTGTGTGAGGTTGAGTTGAGATGTGGAGTAGAGAGGAGAGAAGGGGAGTAGAGGTGTGTGAGGTTGAGTTGAGATGCGGAGTGGAGAGGAGAGAAGGGAGTAGAAGTGTGTGAGGTTGAGTTGAGATGCGGAGTAGAGGGGAGAGAAGGGAGTAGAGGTGTGTGAGGTTGAGTTGAGATGCGGAGTAGAGAGGAGAGAAGGGGAGTAGAGGTGTGTGAGGTTGAGTTGAGATGCGGAGTAGAGAGGAGAGAAGGGAGTAGAGGTGTGTGAGGTTGAGTTGAGATGTGGAGTAGAGAGGAGAGAAGGGAGTAGAGGTATGTGAGGTTGAGTTGAGATGTGGAGTAGAGAGGAGAGAAGGGGAGTAGAGGTGTGTGAGGTTGAGTTGAGATGTGGAGTAGAGAGGAGAGAAGGGTGTAGAGGTGTGTGAGGTTGAGTTGAGATGCGGAGTAGAGAGGAGAGAAGGGAGTAGAGGTGTGTGAGGTTGAGTTGAGATGCGGAGTGGAGAGGAGAGAAGAGAAGGGGAGTAGAGGTGTGTGAGGTTGAGTTGAGATGCGGAGTGGAGAGGAGAGAAGGGAGTAGAGGTGTGTGAGGTTGAGTTGAGATGTGGAGTAGAGAGGAGAGAAGGGAGTAGAGGTGTGTGAGGTTGAGTTGAGATGTGGAGTAGAGAGGAGAGAAGGGGAGTAGAGGTGTGTGAGGTTGAGTTGAGATGCGGAGTGGAGAGGAGAGAAGGGAGTAGAAGTGTGTGAGGTTGAGTTGAGATGCGGAGTAGAGGGGAGAGAAGGGAGTAGAGGTGTGTGAGGTTGAGTTGAGATGCGGAGTAGAGAGGAGAGAAGGGGAGTAGAGGTGTGTGAGGTTGAGTTGAGATGCGGAGTAGAGAGGAGAGAAGGGAGTAGAGGTGTGTGAGGTTGAGTTGAGATGTGGAGTAGAGAGGAGAGAAGGGAGTAGAGGTGTGTGAGGTTGAGTTGAGATGTGGAGTAGAGAGGAGAGAAGGGTGTAGAGGTGTGTGAGGTTGAGTTGAGATGCGGAGTAGAGAGGAGAGAAGGGAGTAGAGGTGTGTAAGGTTGAGTTGAGATGCGGAGTAGAGAGGAGAGAAGGGAGTAGAGGTGTGTGAGGTTGAGTTGAGATGCGGAGTGGAGAGGAGAGAAGGGAGTAGAGGTGTGTGAGGTTGAGTTGAGATGCGGAGTGGAGAGGAGAGAAGGGAGTAGAGGTGTGTGAGGTTGAGTTGAGATGTGGAGTAGAGAGGAGAGAAAGGAGTAGAGGTGTGTGAGGTTGAGTTGAGATGCGGAGTGGAGAGGAGAGAAGGGTGTAGAGGTTGGTGAGGTTGAGTTGAGATGCGGAGTGAAGAGGAGAGAAGGGAGTAGAGGTGGGTGAGGTTGAGTTGAGATGCGGAGTGGAGAGGAGATAAGGGTGTTAAAACAGACTTTTTACACATACCTATGTCTTTGCCACCTGCCATAACAGACATCATCATTTGAATGACCATGACATTGACTTTCACAAACTGGAGAAGTAGACAGACAATGTTCCCAGACAAAGTTCTGCTTCTAAGACACAGTGTTACGGCCTGGATCAAACCTGGGTAGGAAAGATAAACAGTCATGCAAGTCATTCTCTCAAATACGTCCCAGGTTGGAACAGAATATGTTGGCATATATCCTCTCCGCAAACATGGATCAGTACTGGGTTAGAACTGTGCCATTGTTAACAGCATTGTGATCAATGGTGAAGGCCCCATATCAGTATTGGTTTAACATAAGTGACCCATTTAAAAATAGAAATTGTGATGGGCAGTACTGGTTAAATAGGTCTGCACTGACACTGTTATATCACTTCCTGCCTCTATGCATTGTGGTATATTTTAAAGGGACACTATAGAAAGCAAGTATTGTGCAAGTACAGGGACAATACTGTATGCCTTTAAAGGGCCAGTAACTGATGCCTGTAGCAGCTGTTACTGGGACAGCTAGGTAATGTTCACAGAGGTTATTTTCAGCTTTTAGTTTAATATCATTTGATCTGTAACAAGTTTCCAAGAGGAGCAATAAAAGATAATGTTGAAAAAGAAAAGTATTTAATTTCTCAAAATTGATCCAGTTTGATAAACTTTTTGAACTGTCATCTAACAACAGCTGATGACATTTTTAGCAAAGAGAGACTAGTGGGATCCAGCACGATGTATGCCGCTGCCGTCCTACAGCGAGATAGTGTTGATTGGATGATGAAGTCATCATGTGCCTACCATGCAAGGGACTGTCCCGTGATGCAGTGACCGGATCTCCCGCCGCCAGTCTGACACTCTCCTCCATCTCCTGATGAAGCAGTTCCAGGAAGCAGGTGCTTGATTGGTCCGTTCCAGTGATGGTTGCCTGTAGAGTCCCTGACTGTCTTGTGAACACAACATTCTGCTCACAGGCATATCTGTAAGAAAGAGGGAGCGGTTGCTTAATGCTGCTTGGGAAATATTTCCACCACTTCAGATCTGAAACATCTGTACCAAGGAGGGAGGTAGGGGCTATTATTAAATGGCTATTAATGATGGCAACTAAAAGAATTTGTCAATGTATATGATAAAAATAAAATTACAATACAGTTATGAAAAGATAACTTAGATGATAATAAGAAATTTGGTCCAAAATGATTAGCAAGTAAAGTCAAGCAGATAATGATACTGATTACTACATACACAGAATTGCGATTTTCCCTAACCTTTGTCACTATCATTCACTAGAATTATTTCACAACATACACATTTCTAAAAAAGGTTCATACTTGAGATAGACAATGTTGCAAAGGAGGGCTCCACTCCTTGCCTCGTAGGGCCTGGGGCTTCTGCAGAGTTTGAGTGCAGTGTTGAGCATGTGTGTGGCGAGGTGTGGCGAGGAGTGCACAGTCGAAGGGGAGGTCCAAGGGTAGAACCTCATCAGCAGCTGACCACTCAGATCCTGCACCTGGAGATTAGTGGGATAACATGGAATAAAACACTTCAAAAATATTTCACTAACATTACAGTGACTCGTATATTGCTCTGGAAAGTCTGCAATATCATATTGACATGCATTGTGGTGAAACCTGCAAGCATTTGCTCTTACTTAGTGGTACAGTGTAGAATTGCTTCCAAACCTTAACACAAGTAGGTTAACTTGTCACGAAAGGCAACAAATAGAATGAGTTGTACAATAAAAAGAATTTAAAACACACATTTGGGAAAAGATCATTAACACAGTGATCTTAAATATGATTTTGAATCCTGGCACAACGCTTTTGAGGGTATGAACTGAGTATACAAATGACTTAGTACCTGTAACTAACACAAGTCACATTGACAAGCTTCATCAAAGTAGATGCTGTTAAAATATTTTCCCCCTCAAGTCAGTCTAAATGACTAATTCCATCTTCTTGATTATCAAACAGAGTGAAGCATGTAGACTCCTCCTCCTCCTCACCTCGTCTGCTCCGTCCATGACACAAGAGAGAAGTACAGCGGCGGTCTCCGGAGAGAAGAACTCACACAGACCCAGACTGTGAGCGTGATCCATCACCCGCAGGCAGCTCTCTGCAGAACATGTGCATGAGTCTCAAATAGGTCAATGACATCCATGTTTTCAGTAAAACATTTGTGCATATTCATTAGGATATATACAAGATTTTTTTCAATCTTTTGTGAGCAGAATACAAATAATTTTTCTGTACACGAATGTAGCAATAAAGCTTTGAACAAAAGTTCAGTCATAATATATATTGATGCATATAATACACCTGGACACCTAACTAAAGAACATTCCACCTTATATCCCAGGTACCCAGGTTACTTCTGGCTAAGCTTGGTCATACAATTCAGTCAGAACCAAGGGTTTTATTCAAATGAAATCATAACGGAGATTGTATGAACAAGACTAGACTGGAAGCCATTCTCCACCCACCTCCAGCCTGCCCCCTCTGGGAGCCACTGTTGGGAACGTACACCAGCGTCTCGTACAGGAGGGACAGCAGGTCGAGACACGTCTTCCGTCTCTGGTAGCTTCCCCCGGGGAATAAACTCTCCATCAGCATCCTGTGCAGCCAGTCAATGAACTCAATAGATAGAGCTGCAAAAGGAAACCTCATAATGTAGCATCCATCACCATCACCATCACCATCCCAAGTAAAGTATTTTCTGGAGAAAAAGTTTAAAATGCAAAGTTTATTAAAGAATGAAACAGAAATGATGTTGTACCAGGAGAATAATAAATACAGTGTTACAACAAACTGAAACAGATGCATTGTTACCATTTTTTACATTTCACATGTCGTTAAGCAACCTTCATCTTGATATAATCAATCCAAAATGCAACTAATTAAGCCAAGTGCCAGTTTTTGCGGAACCCCTTGTATCTATTTATGGGGTTAAGAAACTCTAAATTTTCAGGCTAAAAACTTTACATGAATGCATTCAATGGCCAATGGTTTACAACTGTATTTACTTGTCAGTTCTTTCTGGTTCTTCTTCATTGCTGCTAAACAACCATCCCTCAAGCGAATGAGAAGCTTCTTCATATTTGCTGCTAGATGCTGACGGAACGGAGCTGAATCGACTCTCAAACACAGGGGCAGACAACTCTTCAGCAGAGTGGATTCTGTTTGATTCAGCAGCTCTAGAACCAAATCATCATGGAACAATAAACAATTGATGGAAAATTACAGAATTTTGAATAACAGGGTAGGAAAATCATATTTAGATGAAAATACTAACAATGTAAACATGAAAAGCTATAGTTGCATTTGGTCTTTGAAAAAAGCTCCAAGTGTCAAGGTCAAAGTCACAAGGTAAATATTAACGTGCATTCATTGTGGGTCACATATACCAAACATTATAAATGATAAGAAATATGTGCCATTTAAATTGTTATATTTGGGATAACTCTAGCCTCAATAGTACAAATGCTTGTACTTTTTCTGGACGAGTCCCTTGCGGGATTCAAACCCACACCCTCTGAGTCGGGCACCTATCACCTGCACTGACCATACCAACTGTTTACCACACGACCTTGGGGCCTCGAGAATCATATCTAATAACAGGAGTATCCCCTTGTATTTAGGTCAACTTCTGAGAAAAGTTAGGCTCCAATTTGGCAAGCAAGAGGTTAAGCTGTACCTCAATATTATCAGTGTTTGGGTACCTGATTTCTTCATGGTATTGCAGAGAGAGGCAACCACCTCTCCTCTCGTGTCATCATCCCAGGAGTACAGCGCCTCCTTCAGCAGAGGGATATCCTGTAATGTAAGGTAATCTACTGGTCAACAAAGTGCAGTTTTTAACAAAGTGATGTAGTAGGTCTGTGATACTGTACAGGTCTCATCACAAGGTATGCACATGCCAAGTATGAAAGCCGTAGCTCTTAGCAATCCAAAGTTATGGCCAAGGTTAAAGTTTTCTGAAGATGTCCACTGCGGCAAGGTCACGGTCAAGGTCACAAGGTTAAATATGATGACCTCATGTGAAGGTCTCATCACAAGGTATGCACATGCCAAGCATGAAAGCCGTAGCTCTTAGCAATCCAAAGTTATGGCCAAGGTTAAAGTTTTCTGAAAATGTCCATTGCGGCAAGGTCAAGGTCACAACGTCAAATATGATGACCTCATCTGAAAGATCTCATCACAAGGTATGCACATGCCAAGTATGAAAGCCCTAGCTCTGAGCAATCCAAATTTATGGCCAAGGTTAAAGTTTTTGTGGACATACATACATACATACAGACAGACAGACAGACAGACAGACAGACAGACAGACAGACAGACAGACAGGTGAAAAACAATATACCCCCGGAATCTCTGATTCGGGGGCATAAAAATCCTTTGTTTAAAGTCTCTAAGATCAGATGAAATCACATGTAGGCCTGGCTGATAACATGTACATGCAAATCACATGTTGCATAACTTAAAGTAAGCCTGGCTGACCAATACTGATAAAACTGATAACATGTACATACAAACTGCTTCTCCTCCAAGCCCCTGCAGCTCCTGATGACTCTGACCACCAGCACCCACACATACAGGAGTCGTCCCCTCGGTGTCGAGAGTTGTCTCCCCTCATGCAGCAGGTGCCCTAAGTGTGCAGGGAGGAAGACAGAAGAGCCAGGTAACAGTTTCAGGGTCAGAGGGATCCAGTAGTCACTCAGCTTCTTGCACAGGAGTCTGTCATGTCAACAGTAATGTGATTCAGACTCTATCCAGTTTGTAACAATCAGATCCACATCCAACAAGGTCATAACACAAAATGTGAAAGATTTTATTACCCATAAAAACAATTAGAACTGAAATATTTACGACAATTAAACCAAAAGTTTAGATAATCACACAATTTGAGTTACCCTAAAATGATTTATTTACCTCTTGGTCAATCTCCATCTATGAAACCTTGAAATTACAATAATTATAAAAAAATTCTAATTGACCCAAATGTTAAAGAATATCAATTTCCCCTCCACCTTGTTCCTATGATATGTGCTTACTTCTAGAAACAAAACTCCCGTCAGGTTCTTCCCTTCACTTACTGGTTGCTGCTGGTGAGACCTTCTAACAAACATTCCAACCACGACTTCTTCCACAGGTCCAATCTCTCTTCATCACTCACTTTCCTGTAACACAGGATTGATGTTATATAGAAAGGTATGAAGTCTTACACAGAGACATGGAGTTTGACAGTTTCAAGTTGAGAACCCAGCTGATTTCTGATATACATGTAGTTACTATTCCTTGATAACATGCAAGAATTGTAGAAATGTGAAACTGCAAATTCACACACAAATTATATCCGGTTAACATTCTGGCACTTACACTTCCAGGTTTCTATATGGAGCTAATGTCACAATCAACTTACCTAGTCTGCAGCAGGCAGATCTTGTAGATATCTGATGCTAACGGTGCCAGATTGTTGGTGGCCATACACTGCAGCAGGTGCCCCTTGAGGGAGGAGGATGCCAGCACCTGAACAACGCATACAAAATTCATTGTGTTTAATAAAATTTTATTTGTCTTTGATATGTTCGAAATAATAACCGAAACTGTACCTCCCATTTACATGCACAGTAGTTATTTGACCTATTACAAACCAATTTGTCACTTTGTTTGTTGTAAATAAGATTCTAAAATTATGTTTGACTCATTGGCACACGTCAATCGCGATGCATTGTCAGGTTTTCGATCAGAAATCACTACTTTTACCTTCATATTGTCAATATACTCGTTACTAAGTTGATTATCATCAAAATAACAGTGGTCGATACTTCTTGATAAAGAAACAGTTTATAACGTTTGGAATATGTGACCCCTAACAACACAATGGATATACCTTTAATTCAACTTGCTAACTGCATACAACAGCTTCATGAACTAAACAATATGTCATTTTCAGATTTCAGTTATGGAGGGATCTGCCTCTCTAACTGCCAATACTATATCCTTTGTTTGTCATGAACTAATAAGATTGATTCCTGTATTCATCTAATAAGGCAAGGTTCTGGAATAATTTACAAAAGGTACATGGTTACCAAATGGCTGTAATTGCTGGAGAATATCAGCATTATGTATCATCCGTAGTCAATCATGTCAATGAAAAACAATAATTTTCAACCGACACTCTTGAGTTGTAACCCTTAAAAGGCAGAGCACAAGCACATTGGTTACCTCCCCATACATCTATAAATATCCTCTACTTCCACCAAGCGTACCTCATTGATATGGGTGTAGGGCAGCAGGAAGCCGATGAGCCTGTACTTGCCCTTAACATTCCAGGAGACGTCCAGGAGGTGCTCAAGGAGATCCTCCACCAACCGATTGTTGTCCGTCCGTCCATCAGTCCGTTCTCTGCTCCAGAGCTCCAGCAAACTCTGGAATACCTCCCCAACGTATTCACTCACACCATCAACTGGGCAGTCCCAATTTAGAAACACTTGTTTTAAAGTATCTCTCAGTATGGGTGAATTCTTCGATGTAAAGTTTGATTCTGAAGGTAAGTTCTTAAGAAGAGTTTTGAACCATAACGACAGAACTTGAAAGGCATAATACTGGTGAGTTTGTGTGGTGAGCTTCTGACAGTATCCAAATATAAGAGGAAACAAGACTAAAATAAATGGATTATCTCCCTTGGTAAAATAAATCTTGAGTTCTCCCACTTCTTTTAACTCATCTCTTCTGTCGTGCAAAATTGTTAACAAAATATTTTCTTTTGCACATACAGTTACACCTCTCACAAATGTCAGTTCAGAAATACTTGTCACTTGATGAACTTTGACGTCTTTAACACTGATGGACAGATTTCCAATCTGACACGACTTTGACTTGTGAAGCAACACATCACGGATCTGCCAGAATGACCTAACAGCAGCCTCGGAATCTTGGACCAAGTTGAGTAACATAGCCAGGAGAGTTCCTCCAAATAAATACAGGTCAGCCTCGTGGTTCTGAAGCAGTTAAAGAGTTAACAGTGAAAAGTAACATTCATGAAATGACTCAATCATGAAAAACGTTATTCAATGAACAATTCTATGGTCTTACCGATAAATTGTCCTGGAATCAATATAGATCATAACAACCTGAGCTTCAGTGGTAGAGTAGTTATATACAAACAAACAAGATTTGGTACATTAGTGACATTCATACAAACAAACTGACAAAAGATACCCTTAACCAATATTGGATATAGCACATATTTAATATATGATTGATATCTGATTAAATTCATTAGTGCAAAACAATTTTGAGTGCCTAACTCAACTTGATATGGAATAGGATAAAGATCTGTAATATTCAGAACCCGAAGGAAAGGGTTTAATTAGTTTAACAAATCATTTTTTCAATCTATTTATGAACTCACATTTTGACAGAGAATATTGACCAGTTCTTGGAGAAGATTGGAGAAGTTTGTCCTGAAGAGAGACTCAGCGCTCCCACTGACCACTTGACCGACATCTTCCCTGAACTGCTGCACGACCTGGAGAGTCACCTGTACAACAAGCTCCAGATCTTCAACCTATTGCTTCCATTCTATGGAACGTGGTGCTCCAGATCTTCAACCTATTGCTTCCATTCTATGGAACGTGGTGGTGCAATCTGGACAATGCTGAGATATGACATTTATTTCTCCTCAACTTTGACTTTGAGTCCCACGTATACTCACTAATGCTAGACGTCGGATAGACAGCTGACCTGCAGTTCTTACTTTTCCTTTGCATTTTAGAGTAAAAAGTTTACTTGATTAAACTAATATTGAAATGAATCAAACACTAATTCTTTTTCCTGTTAATACAAAATAGATTTCATAAAACTAATAAAATGAGGGTGAAATTTAACAAATGCATGGAGTGTGATCGTCATGAGTCCAGTCTGAATTGGCCGATTCATTGACCTAAAGAAGAGCTTATTTGCTTCTCAAAAATGTTTTCAGTTGAATCAAAACACTAAATTTCAAACGAACAACAAACATACAATATACCACCTTGACAACAAGAAGGAGTTGAGCAGCGTCTCGACGAGACAAAACATCCGAGTCAGCAGTTCTCCATGTTTCCATACAATTGTGCAGATGGCCACACAGCAGAGGGAGCTGGACCTGGATCTGAGGACGACCGAATGTGCAGTGCTCCAGTAGGCTTGATACTGCAGGGATAGAACAATAGACTCAGACAAGGAGCATAGCTACCATACAGAGAGAAGATGTCATTGTAAAACACTCATGTCCCCTGGTATAAGTTTTCAAGTAGCCAAGGTCTTATATGACCAATGCAGGGATGTAAGTCATTTGGTAGAGTGTCCCGTCATTACCCGGAAAACCTGCTAGTGTCTAAGGCCAGACTTTTTTTATTTTTTGGTTTACGGATTTTCAACAAGAATTTCAACATCGGTAGGTAGGAAAAAAAAAAAAAAAAAAAAGTATTTCATATTATTTTTCACAAAGTTGCTTTCACTAAAAGTAGGCTGGTTATAAAAAATATCACTGCTGTAAAAGCTGTTTTTTGTTGGTTTAATAATGTTTGCTTACAGTTTTCCTCTGACAGGATATATGTAGATGTTAATTAAGGTGACAAAACTGTCACTGTATGTTGATAAATTTTCATTAAAACATTTGTATAAAATGCACATGAACTATTAAACAATTTTAAAATAGTACACTATTCAATCTTCTGAAAAATATATCAAATCTCATAAAAGGTAGAAAATTTCTGTTATAAGTATATATTGAATAATTATCATTTGGTAATAATGAAATAAAAGGTTAATTTTAGAAACCTGTACATTTTATAGCCATCTTTGTATAGGCCTATATAATGACATGTCACTAATAAACTAAAACACTTCTATATGAAAACACACCTTAATATTCTGTGTAGAAAATTCTCATTAAAAGAAATTCATTTGTACAGTGTAGTCATCAAAATCCATTTACAGATTCCTAAAATCCTAAACAATTATTTTAATCCAAAAGTTGGCCTTCAAACAGATTTCATCACTTTCGTTCTATTTATAGAATTCTCCCGCCAGACTAGACTAGACTATTAAGGAATAAGGGTGGCAGGTTGCTAGTGCATTTCTTAGTACCCTGTCAAAATCTGTTTGCTTGATTTTAAAAATTATTTCATGATGGATAACAAAAAATAACATTATTTCACAAGTCTTGTCCCTAATCCTGAAATAAATTAAGCTCATGGGAACTTTTATTTGAAACAAAATTTTCATTAAAAAAATCACCTATCATCCCTCAAGCAAAATAGATCGACCCTGTCACTATGCCATCATCATTTGTGTACGTATGTCTGCATGGGGATATTTATAAAAGATTTTTTAAGCAAAGGTTATTTAGAATATTTAAAAATTTGTAGCTTATTGTTAGTCAAAATAAGTACTTTCTTGAAACTTATTATTTAAAAATACTTTGTAATACTGCTTCTGTTGACTCAAAGAGACAGTTCTAAAAATAGATATCTGGGAAGGCCGTATTAAAATGTAGTGTCAAAGCACTGAGTTTGTCAGTCACCTGTACGTTGTCAGATGCAAAATTTTATTAGTTGAAGTATGTCCTTTTGGTACAAATGGAAAGGTTGTGTCAGTATATTGTATTTATATTTATTCAGTATTTTATAAATATGGTCGGCGGTAATATAAAAAGAGCAAATTTGAAATTTTATTTTTTTTCCACTTTAGCAAAATTTAGGGTCGGCGGATCCGTAAACCAAGTAAAAAAAAAAGTGTGGCCTAACTAACAAAAAAACATAAAAAAATGGGAACTGTTGCTTCCTTGCTTGACACTCAGAATTATAAGGACAGAACAACCTTTTAACTGGCGCTGCACTGTGGCTGCCCAGTGCAAACTGCAGGAACCAAATTTTCAATGTCCGGACAACAAAGAGTTAACAAATGACCATTGTAGCCATGAGGTAAACTTTCTCGTTATAGACAGGGCAAAAACAGTATGTCCCATTACAAGTACAATATCCAATACATGAACTTATGCGTTGATAAACTGTTGACAAAGTGAACCTTTTTCGACCGAGGATGCTTGCGAGATCAGATGAATAATGTTCGCTTTCAACTCTTCCTCGACAGTGTCCTTAAGACCAGTTGGGAGGCTTGAGAAAACCTGAAAATGTTATGTTCTTGTACAGATAAATAATACGATAAACAAAATCTATATGTACATTCATGTTACTTCATATTTGTGAGGACAAATGGACATAGTTTGAGTTTGATAAATAGGTTAGAACACTAAAATATCTTGATAAATTCTTAATTCATTATTATAACTAGAAGGTGTTTTTGCTTGAAAACAGATGTCTCCCCCTTTCCAAAATTCAATTTCAGTCATTACCCTTCTAAAGGAGAAAGTCCAAATTGTTGCCATGAAAACGAAAAAAGTTACATTAAAAAAGGTTCAAACTACCCAAAAGACACATCTTCATGATATTGGGAGGAAGTATACCAAATTTGGTGAGGATTGGTCATGTACTTTTAGAGATCAGCTCCAGAAAGAAAGAAGAATGAAGAGGAAAGAAAGAAGAAAAAAAAAATAAGCATTAAAAAGAATCAAAATCTGGGTTGTTATTCCATTTTCTCTGAGAGAAAATACTACCTTCCCAATAAGCTTAGTGACTTTGGAGGATGTCAAGCAATGGAAGTATGTCCCAAGTAAGAGAACGACTGGTTGGATAGCTCCTTCAACGTTTCCGCATTCATCATCACACAAACTCTTCAGCCATGTTGATACATTCTCAACTCTCTGGCTTAACTCTGAGAACTTCCTGGTGCCATTTTCACTGCAACGTAATGGTAACATCAACTTGCATTCAAGATGTCAGTTGACATTACAACTGTAATGGTAGAATCAAGATTTTACTGAAGTTTACAATTTACATTATAAAAGTATTTGACAAGAACATGCCGGTGCTTCTCCAAGATATTATGTTAACATCACATTTTTAAGATTATATTCTAAATAAGGCCAAGGTCACGCCAGATAAAATGCTTATCTTTGTAAATTATGCATTAAATATCCACAAATTCAAATCGATGAGTGAAAGATATCCATTACATTTTCTGTTTATTTGCATGATTTTGTGAACATTCATTATTGAAGATGTCAAACTTAAAACAAAAAAATTCACCTAAAAAGACGAAGGTCCTGGCAAAGTTTTTCATACTCATGTGATTCCATATCTTCTTGAGAGTGTCTTGAAACAATCTGTAATGAAGAAACAGTCATACTTGAATTTACATTCACTATAAAAGATAATCTATAAAAGATATAAATTTACTGGGTAACATAAATATGTACATCTATTCATTGTCCACAAAGTAATAGAATACGATGTCAGATAACTCACCAATGAATTATAATCATTCATTATTAACTGTAAACTATTATTGATTTATGTTTTAAATTAATTTAAGTTTGACATTGGTAATGATAAGCCATATACATTCTTTTTTACCTCATCTTTTTTTACAGACAAACTTTAAAATTCCTAATCAAGTGGATTTTGTTTTATTCATACATCCAAAAGCATACTTGTATTTATTTATAAGCGCAATTCTCTCAAATCTTGTCTCCACAAGAAATATCGTAATTATGTGTATATTTTGCATACAGCATACAGATTAGCAAATAAATTTAGATTTGCAGTTAAAATTACATTCATAAATGATTATACTGTAAAAATAAAATATATGCCTGTGTGTATATAGGGTTCGTTTACATAATCTCTAGTAGATGATGTAAACAGTAAACACACATATGACGGGAATATAGATCTATTTGGCCTGTAGTTGGGAATGTGATGTTGTGCAATATTGCCAAGTCATTTTTAACTGTAGATCAAACATCACTGAAGTGTAATTCATCATATTAAACCTGATCTTCAGATGTCAATATTATGATGTAAACATTGGAAATCACTGAAAAAGTGTCATTGTTACAAAGCTGTTGAAAATAAATTTTACCGTGTGTATAAAATCAAATTTGATAACGGGAAAGTATATATTAGGTTTAAGAAGTGTTAACTTAAAATCAAGTTTAAAACTTGTACTTCTGTCATCCAGTATCAGGTCTTCGACTGAACTGTAGATCTACCGGCGGTCGTCTCAGCTCTTTGCCAGCTCGCACATGTTGACCTCAGATGAGGTCAAATTAAAGCGCCACCTGGATTAATCTCAAACCCATATCGCTTCTTATTAAAATAAAGAAGACTTTATTCTAATTTGAATTTCATTGCATAATTGTGGTATGATTTTAAAAATAAATACCTCTTGTAAGTAAAGAAGCTGATCATAGTGTGTCGGCATTTTATGTTAGCATCCCTACTTGAAGATAACGAGAGTACTTGCATTGGTTCAGGAACGCAAGAATCTACAAAGAAGTTTGGAATGTAAGGTATTCGCCCATTTATTCGCGTATCTGAGAAGTGTTTGTGAAAATGGATGGTACTGCACGCATGCTAAAACTATGGTGAAGAAATGTGTCATAGGTATGTATCCCGTTTTGCATTTATTTTCGTACAAACAGCATTTATTTGGAAGTGATCCTTGACAGGGATGGGTAGGACCCTAGTGAAATCTTTGATGCGCGTCAGAGCGTACATGTTCTAATAAATATTAACATATTAGCCTCCCTTCACAGCAGAGAAATATCTGACTTTTAACTTTATCACGTTAAGCATAGGTCGAATATGTTATATTTACTCTGCTAGCATGTTTACTTTTGAAACTTACCAAAATATGCAAAGAATATACACATCAACAAAAGTTGGGAAAAGTATGCCAATGTCAGTGGTGTAGCATCTTCGCCAGTTTACAGTGGTTGATGAGTGCATAACTGATGTTTGTGTGCATTCTTCAGTACACTAATTAAAGGTTAAACATGTATTTAATATACATTGTGGTTCTCCAATGATTTAATTGTCGAAAGCTGTTGTCAATGAGTGTAGCTTCACTCAAGCTGGTATACCAGATTCAGAAAAAAAGGCACTATACCGTAGGCTGGTAGTCTTATATGGTCAAGTATCATTTGCAAACTAAAATTTTGTAGCAAGGATTTTCAGTCAAAAGTTTTGAAATCTGAATGATAAAATAATCTTTAATGTATATTTTTAATAATGAAAATGCGTTAGGCTCAGTGATGTTATTATGCAAGTTGATTACTGTCATATAACATTTCTTGTTGATGAATTTTGTTTTTATGATATTGTTAATAAGTATGATCATGTAGTATCATTTAAGTCAATCAATGTTAGGCATGATCTACTATTTGATTGACAATCCACAAATGATCAATAAACTGATTAATAGATTGATTGGTGCATCACTACTAAACGTCTTGAAGGGACATCATTGTGCGGTCAGATATGCCAAATGGTATAAATGGTGTTATTTTATTAAGAAGTACTGACTGTTTAACCGTTATTACCGGTACCATTTTATTGATACAGCGGGTGGCCATATGATTACGTACATGTAATGTAATTCCCATAAACTTAAGTGTTAATTAGCTGTTGTGAGAATAATTTTCATGAATCTATTGCTTGTCGATTAATTTTGAAATCTTTACCAAAATATAGAATACGAATATACAACATACCGATTAGATTTAACATGGCCGTCAATGGGACGTTGGAATCAAAAGTTGTACATACAATGTTTAAACACGTGTCATTCGACAACTAATCAACTGATAGATTGTAGCTGAGATGATTATCAATCTGTCCGTAAAATATGACAGCAAAGGGACTTTTTATTTAATTTATGAAATGTTTTCTTACAACAGCTATTAACATGTAAGTCTATGGGAATTACGTCACATGTACGTTATAATATGGCCACCCGCTCTAGTTGACTCTGTATAGTGACCACATAAAGGTAAAAGTAGTGATACCTGATCCAAAACTGGACAATGCACTGCGATTAAAAAACTTTTGCTAGTAATGTCTGATTGTAACAGTTCATTTGGAACAGTTAAGTTAGGATGATATTTTAATGAACATAGATATCATACACAAACTACACAAAGAATTGCTTGGTTAGCAAACTTGACAAATGATTTTATTACGGCTGCTGATGAAGCAGTTATAACTCTAATCCAATCTTGTTGCATTTATAATTTTGTATTTGTAAACCTAGTGGATTGTATATTTCCAACTACTTTTTATCAGTAACTTGTTATATTCATAAAATAGGGAGTGTGACCGTATTGGACATTTAGAAAATATAATTTGACCTAATTTGTGATCCTAAGAGCAATACTTCTGACATATCATAGTTTCTTCATTGGTCTGCGGCTACACATTCACATTGTCACACAGGAGTGGTTGTCTTTTTCATCACGCCACTTATGCATTGTTTTACTGTCGCTTGCTACATATACCAAAAATTGTGGTAATTGTTTGAAATCTATTTGAAAAATCAATTTTCATTTTGCGGGAAAAACACTTTCATATGGACAAATTTTAAAAAACTATCAAAAAGTGGTTTGATTTATTTCAACACAGTTAAGCATTCATTTTTCATATTATTTCAAGACTGAATATTTATGATAACAGTGAGACTGTAAATAAATGTAATATTGAAATTCTTGTATTTGTTGATTCAACCATGAAGCTTAATTATATGTTAAACAAATTTATGAATGTACTGTGATACTCATGACATAAAAATTAATCAGATTGACATACTATCCAGTATCCGAAATAAATAAATAAACAGATTGTCATTCTGTAAAACATGTTTTAAATCAAAACTTTAAATTTGCAGTGACTCAATTACAAAATACTGTAAATTCAAATCCAGAAATCTCCAAAACAAATATTAAGACTTTAAGATGGTCACAGATAATGGTGATAATGTTGATGTGAATTTCATTGTTAGACATAATTATTTAATCAAAAAATATTTCACAAAATAGTAATTCATTTATTAAGAACTAGATAAAATGATAAGTGTATATTTGGTGCACTTTATGTGAAGTAACATGTAGATGGCAGGAAACTGGGTAATGCTCAGGATGTTAGAGTATAGCTATGGTTTCCTCTTCTTGAGAGGGGCTGCCTCAGTGCAAGTGTTGTACTGACAGTAAGAGGCATGTACACCCCATGTTATTAAATCATACATGTCCGGTTCCCACTTAGTCTATGTAGGTCACTGAGGCAAATACAATTTGCCAGAGTCTTTAACTGTTCATCCTGTCTGAAATGCTTTTTGAAACTGTAAAAGTGAGTTTTTGTTGATGAACAATTTATTCAAGTTAATCATGATGCAAGTATTAAATGCAGTGACTTAGATCAAAGATAAATACAGTGGTGATTTGATCTGTTAGATGAGACTATGAAAGAAGTTTCAGTCTGGTCGCTAAGTTGTTTCTACTTTGTACACATGTGAAAGAATCGGCTTGTTTATTTGTCTTTTACTCAATATATTTTGTTTAACAATATTAAACTTTAAATGATCAAGTTTATAATGATTTAGTAGCATTACTTTAATACTTTTTCTGCTGAATCAATTCATGTCAAACCGTTCCTTCTAACCTATTTAATAGTATTTACAGGCATCACAACTCCTTAGCAAAGACAATAACTAGGGATTGACCACTGGCTACAGATTTTATCCTGTAATATTCTGGGACCTGCAGATAAATGTTGCAAGTTCTTTTGGCAGAAATTTGAAATGTCATTATAAATGATGTAAAGTATGATAGTGTGTGTTCTTTGATGTGAGCCAAGGAAAGTTTCTGCTACTGTTGATTGTTGTGGCACTGTTAGTGGGAAGCTAGAAGACTGTTTCTCTGTGATCAGGTGTTGATAGCACTATAAGGAGGTGATGGAATGAGACAGGTATGTGTGTAGGTGGAAGCCAGATCAGACAGAGAGGAGAGGGAAGATGTAACCGATATCTCCAAAACAACCTCCCTTCTCCTACTGACTCCCCCTCCCTCAAGTTTCCCTCTCAGTTTGATACCCCAGTCTCCAATCACATCCAGATTCAACACCCATTCTCAATCTGACACCCCCTCCCTAATTGCCACCCCCTTGTCATTTCCAGTCCATCTCCCCATACCTCTCTATATCAGATGCTGATGAGCAAAAATGAGTTTTGTTTGTATGTAGAACTGCTCTTCCTTACTCCCACACAACTTCCTATATTCATCGCACAGAAATACAAACAAACTGACGAGTTGTCTGCATCACTTTAGGCTCCTGATGAAGTAAGATTGTTTGTCAGGGTAAATATTCTTCTTTGGCATCGTTTTGCAAATATTCTTGTGAACAATCTGAGGTGACTTTCAGTTTAGAACTAATACCATCACTCTTGTCATTGTCCAACAATTAAATGAATTTAAAGCAAGAAAAGAAAAAAAAGATATGAGATATTTTCATTTTGAAAGGATATATATATATTTGTATTCTAAGCTGTTTTCATAAGTTAAACCTCTTTGAGTGCAGTTTATGATGAATCACAACACAGTCTTCTTCATCACAAAATACTTTTAGTAGATCATTTTATTAAAACCATGTTTGTAAAAGTTGTAGTCTATATCTTGTGATAGTTTTTGAAGATGAAATGGTGTTTTTTAATCTAGTTTATTTTAGTAGCAATTTTGTTTGATTGTGTGATAACGGGGCCAGGTCTAGTTTTGGTAAACTCTGCAACATGTATTTAAGCATGTGCATTAGTAACTTGGTGCTTCCTTTGTTGTCAGTGTTTCCGGATCTTTCCCAAAATTCAATTAATAATAATAGCACTCGATTATGTAACCAATAATTCCTTGTTCAACTGAGTGACTTTTACAGTATTTTATTTTAGATGTTTAACGATAAACCCCCAACCCCATATTCAATAAATGTTATTGATTTAATTGTGTGTTGTGTTTTGTTTCATCATAAATTTCTATAATAAAATTATAAAGAATTGAAATTTAATGGGACATCTGTCAAGTCAGATATGATGATATTATAAACTAATACTGTACAGATGATGTTTTAAAAGCTTGACTTTTAATAACACGTGTGGTTGTTTTGTAGAATGTTGCTAGAATGTTTCTATGTATGCATGTAAGTAAGTCAGCTGCTGGTGAGTCTTTGCCCCCACAAAGTGTGGTTCTGTTATTTTGTAGTTATATTTGAACATGCAGAGAGGATAAGCTGTACAGAAATAGAAACTGTCTGGTGCCTTTTGCATTTGACATTTCGGTTTGCAATTGAAAATGATTTTTAGAGGCTGCTGTGTTACGTTTCCCCTGCAAGTGTCTCGAGAGTGTTATGATCTGACTGAGCTGTAAGGGAATGCACTAACCTTGATTGGGAGAGTTTCTAAATGTATTTTATGCTGTGGTTGGAAGCTGATTCCCATGATATTTGAACATATGGTCGGGTGACTGATCCCAGCTGACATGCTGCTCAGGAGGACGCCACATGTATGTTAGACTCATTGACATTCCACAACAAGATTCCACTGATAATACAACTTTAAATGCCATTCTTCAGCAGGCTGTCTGGAGTACTTAGAGATGAAGTTTTGGCGTATTTCTGTTCTGATCATTGCTCTTGTCTTTCCTGACTCTGCATTCACTGTTTGGAAAAGAAAAGTAAAATTTTGAGCAAAACATTGTTTACACTTTAGCTTTGAGATATATTTATTCCAAACCTATCTGAGTGACCAGTTTACAGGAATCACCATCTTCAGTAAAGAGAATAATCCAGGATTGGCCACTTGCTATAGTTCAGCTATCCTGCAGTAGGTGATGGATTAAAACTGGATTGTTATACCTTTAACATTGCTATTTTAATGCCGGTATGTGATACCATGGGAAACAATCATCACCCTGTCTCTTTGTTGGTCCATCTGTTTCTAGAGCAAAACTTTTGACTGTTTATAATCTTTCTGAAAATCTTTAATGTGTTAAGCCTGTATTGAAGTGCTTTCTCCTGACATATTTCTGAAAATCTATTTTCTTAGGCATAGCTTACCTTGTTAGCTCATCAGGCCTGAAAGGCCCGATGGGCTTATTGCATGGGATGGCGTCTGTCCATCCGTCTGTCCGTCCGTAAGCTTTTCACTTTTTCGACTTCTTCTCCAGAACCAATGACTCTAGAGAGCTGAAATTTTATGTACAGACTCCTTGGCCAATGGGGATTCTAAATTGTAGATTTGGTGACCCTGTGACCCCAAATAAGGGCCACAGGGGTCATTACCTAAAAAGCTATTTTCATCTTCTTCTCCAGTCCAAATGAACATAGAGAGCTGAAATTTGATGAACATACTCCTTGACTGACGGGGATTCTAAATTGTAGATTTGGTAACCCTGTGACCCCAAATAAGGGCCACAGGGTTCACAAACTAAAAAGCATTTTTCATCTTTTTCTCCAGTCCAAAAAGCTCTAGAAAGCTGAAATGTTATGTACAGACTCTTTGGTCAATGGGGATTCTAAATTGTAGATTTGGTGATCTTGTGACCCCAAATATGGATCACAGGGGTAACCACTTAAAACAGCTGTTTTAATGAGCTGTGAAGATAATTAGATTTTATGTGCACTTCATATGTCAGCTTAAGAGTAATACTACATTATGGACATGTTTGATGTAATCAATGTGAAATAAGAACTATTGAATAACCTGTGAACTGAATATTGTGACAGGATGCATAGGAAATAATTTAAAAAGGGTTAAGAAATGTTCTATTTTACATTAGATATTTGAACTAAATATGACTGGTGATGAAGTAAGATGAAGAAAGTAGTGACCAGGATAGGTGAGGAGGGGCTAGTGGGCCCACTAGCCCACTAGCCCCTCCTCGCCTATCCCGGTCACTACTTTCTTCATCTTCCTACTCCCTACCGGTATAGGACAGGATGTCTACTGGTGTTCCGCCGGTCCCATCTTCTACTACCTTCAGTAGCATGCTAGAAGCAGAGCCCCAGCAGGGTCTGCCCACTTCTTAACACAGAAGAAATCGCTTTTAGTCTAGAAGTGGCCACCGGTACAACACCGACTGAGTCCAAAGCGGTCTACCCACCGGCATACATCATGCCGGTTTAACAGTAGAGAGTCTCCACGCTACGCCCTCTCCAAAACCACTAAAACAGGAGTACAGATGGGTTTCAAACGCTACTAAACTCCAAATACTGGAGTTTACTTTTTATCGTAAATTCACCAAATTTCACTCCTTTTTGCTTTACACCTCTTGTCATCCCACTCATGGCAAATACTAGGGACCATACAGTCCATACCTTCGACTTAGGACAATCTGCTCCTCTAATGTTGAACATGAGAAACACAATTTGAATCTTATCCAGTGTTACCCGAAACGGGAATACTCTTACAAAATCCCATAGCAAAACAAACTGAAGTCGGTTCATACAACCAGGAAAATCTTGCTCCTGGAAGGGCCCAAACCATTTGAAGACTAACAGCTTCATGTGTAAGTTTGCGACTATAGAACTCAACATGTCCAAAACCGCATGGACTCTATTATAAGATAGTTGGTTGAAATATCCACTCTTTTATTTCTTCTGGTGATGAAGTAAGATAAGACTATTAAAACTAGCTACATGAGTTTGTGATACCACATCTTCTTTTCCAATAAAGAAAAATAAATAAAGATGGGGAAAACAAAATTTAAATATATAATTTACTGGCTGTGAGTCCAGGGTCTGCATGTTGTGTAATTGCAGGTGTTGACATGGGGAGTGACAGCAGCTAATACACGGAGGCAGGTTACTTCTCTGCTGTGTTACTGATTTAGTCTAACACGTAGATGCTCAATAGAATTTATTAATTAAATTTTGAAAAGGAGCCTATGAAACTATGAGCCTATGAGAAACAGGATTTTTAGAAACAAATAGGGGCTCTTTTTCATTATGTAATAAATGTTGATAATTCCAAAATAAAAATAAGAAGTAAAACAATAAACTGCAAAGGTCTACATTATTTATAGGGCTGTGTATTGCCTCAATTTTTGTATTGCGATACGTATTGCTGAACTGTAATGTATTGCAATACGTACCACAATATATTGCAAGATGCTATGACAATGGAATATTTCTCTAGAAACCATTTTAACTAGTACCAATGATATTGCAATATGCTAAATGGACTCTTTTTGCAGTTTAAACATGACACATTTGATAAAATGACTTTTAGATCTTTGAAAAGATCATTTGTATTACAGTCCAACACACATTCCTAGAACTTCAAAATCATTTTCTTAATACATGTTAAGCCAGTAAATGGGCCTTTTACAAGAATAATGAATAAATTTGACTTAATATGTGTTGGTGCAATATATTGCGATATGAAAAATGTATTGCAATACGTGTATTGCAAAACTCTGTATTGCAATATATTGGTATTGCAATAATATTGCACAGCCTTAATTATTTATAATGAATATGGATTAATGTGTAACCAATTTTGATAATAAATTTTATGACTGGGCAATGACTTATTATGTGATATCTTAATCTTTTCCTTTAGGTTAATTAATAACATGATTCCTGATGAGCTTCAGAGCCAGTGGCTCTATTTTTGTTTTATGCAATACTGTTTGATTAACATTTCTGAAAATTTGAAATGCCACATTACCAGCTGAAGTTTTAGCTTTGATAATTCAGAATTTCCAAGGTTTTTTTCCCTTGAAATTGAATCAGTAGAGGTAGATCTCTGTTTTAGAGCAGATAAGTTGTTTTTTCTATTTTTGACTACAAACATGCTTTATTCTTTTTCACTTTTTCACTTAACTTACATTGAAAGTTTTTGTTTCTGGGCAATATATTCAAAGACCTAGTGGGGACAAGTCAGATATGTAACATTCTGATGAGTCTTGTTTTTATATTCATGGCCCTTTTTTAGGATGTATTTAAGTACACTCACTGTACTTGTGTCTGGTCTAACTGCAGTTCCCAATTAACTTAGTTAATTGCATTGAAATGCTTTCACCCATTAAGATAATATAACAGTAGGATAAATAGTTCACAAATCTTTGCTGCAGATGCAGTAGGAGGAAACTGGAGGTAGCAGGGCACTGGGACTGGATGGTGGCAGTGAGCCACGCCCCCCAGTAGCCTGGCCTTGGCCTCACAAACACGGCTCCCGCCCGCCTGCCACCCGGGGTAATATGTCCGCAGCTACAGGCTCGCTCTCCTCAGGCAAGAAACGAAAGGTCGTGAATGTCATCCTTCTCAGTGGAGAGGAATACCTTGTCTATGTTGATGTGAGTTCTCTGATGATGTTCTCTTTCAATTTTAATTGTAATATTTATTTGCCAAATAGGTCAAGTGTCAACATAATTTTTATTAAAAAATTCTGTATGTTTATGCATTTTGCAAAAAATTCTCACAATTTTGACAAAGATTTATATATAAAAGTTTGAAAATCACTGGATAGTTAGTTGACCACAGGCAATTTGGCATAAGTAGTACTACGTGTAAAACTTTGAACTTGTCATGGCATTCATGGTGAAATATTTTTTCAGGTGAAGTCAAAGTTTCAGGAAGTCTTCAATCAGGTTGCAACACATTTAAGTTTAAGAGAAACTGAATATTTTGGATTAGCTTTCAAAAAAGGTATGTATCACATCACATCACATCACATATATCATGTTTTGTTTCAATCCCTACTTTTTGCTCATGTTGGAAATGCTTAGATTATTTTTTTGAACTGTAAACATTATAAAAAGAAGGTTGGTCATCAGAAAGTAACATTTGAATCATTCTGGAAAGAAAAATCAACTTTCTTGCTGTCATTTAGTAATTGTTGCAGTCATGGTATTAATTTATTCAAGACTACTGTAGGTTAATCAATAAGTTAATGAATTACTGTTCTTACTTTTCAGTAGATGATGAATACAACTTCCTTTTACTTGATGAGAAAATTCACAAGCATGCACACAAACGTTGGAAAACTGGACCAGGGGAGGTAATCCATTCTACATATATTTTCATTTCACTTGATTCTTATCCGATAGTGTCAATGTGCAAAAAGTATGCAGATGGGTGATTATTATCCCCCGCCACAACGAAGTTGGCAGGGGATATAGAAATGAGCTCCGTCCGTCCGTCTGTCCGTCTGTCCGTCTGTCCGTCTGTGCGTCCGGGCTTTTCCATTCCGGCCTCAAACTTCAAAACTATAAGACATATCTCAACGAAACTTGGTGTGTGGAACAATCATCATGTGTAGATGTGCCTTTTGGGGTTTTCAACTTCTTCGAGTTATTTTTTTTGACCGTTTCCATGGAAATGTAACTTAGAATTTCGTTTCCGGATCAGAACTCGAAAACTATAAGACATATCTCAACGAAACTTGGTGTGTGGAACAATCATCATGTGTAGATGTGCCTTTTGGGGTTTTCAACTTCTTCGAGTTATTTGTTTTGACCGTTTCCATGAAATGTAACTTAGAATTTCGTTTCTTGATCAGAACTCGAAAACTATAAGACATATCTCAACGAAACTTGGTGTGTGGAACAATCATCATGTGTGGATGTGCCTTTTGGGAATTTCAACTTCTTCGAGTTATTTTTTTTGACCGTTTCCATGGAAATGTAACTTAGAATTTCGTTTCCGGATCAGAACTCGAAAACTATAAGACATATCTCAACGAAACTTGGTGTGTGGAACAATCATCATGTGTAGATGTGCCTTTTTGGGTTTTCAACTTATTCACAATTTTTTATTTGTTTAATTTTTACCATTTTCATGGATACATAACTTAACCCTTACGTTGCGTATATATATTTTACCCTTTTTAGCCCCTGTGGCGGAATTTACAGGCTCGCAGCTCGCAGCAGTAGTTTGAGCTTAGGCACTAACGAGCTCTGCTGGCGGAATTTCCAGGCGGCGATTCCGGTACCGTTTTTACGAAATATACCGCATCTACATGGCGAATACGGGCTATATACGGGCGTTGAATACAAATTCAAGTCGCGGTACCCGTACACAAATGGTTGCTTTATACCCGCATCTTTGAATTATTTTTTTACGATTTTTCTTTACTTTTCTATTACTTTGTAAAGATTGTCTTTAATTCGGGCCTTATAACATCATGAATTTGGAGCGCGCTACTGAAATTTTTATATGGACTTGAAGACCAGATGTTTGTCTTTACAATGATATAAAAAATATTAGAATGCGACCTATGGTTATAATTCTATTGTCATCTAAAGTTTGTCTTTATTTCCAGCTTCATGAAATCAAAACTCCTGAGCGCGCATATTGCGAAATTTATATGTGCTTGTAGATAGTTTATTCCTCTTTACAATGACGTAAACATTATTAGAATACGACTTATGGTTCAGAAAATATAACCAACCAAAGGAGAGTGACGCTACCCCGACAGTACCACGTGAATGGTCCCGACGCGCACCAAGTTACTGGCACTGCTTGGTCCCCCCGGGACTGTGCTAATTACAGTACCGTTACCTCCTCGAGACCTCCTCGAGACCTCCTCGAGGGTGCCAGAGCCGAGCGCGCGTGGAACTAATGGGTACTAATGAGCACAGCATACACTAATCACCGCGGCGAACGCAATACATGTTGCGCGGTGTAAAGTTTGTCTTTATTTCCAGCTTTATAAAATCGTAAATTATTTCGCGCGCATGCGAAACACGTATGTACTTGAAGACAATTTATTCCTCTTTACAATGATATAAAGATTATTGGAATACGTCAAACGGTTCGCAATATATGAAGAGCGTAAGGAAGGCACCCCCAGTACTTAGAAAATTCATTTTTGAAAAACTAACTTTTTGCGACATCTGGCGCATCATTTGCCGCATGTTTATTTTTCGCTGCGCATATACATATGATACATGGAATTGAAGACAATTTATTGCTCTTTACGATGATGTAAAAAGAAAAAAAATGCGCAACTTCGTTCGGAAGCTATAGCGGGCCAAATGAAGGTACCCTCGGTACTTTGAGGCAACTTTTTGACTATCGCGCATATCGGGGCACGTGCCGCAACTTTAGTTTTTCGTGCGCATGTATAAATTTTATATTGAATCAAAGCCGAATCTTTCCTCTTTACCCCATGTAAGTTTTATGAAAATCGGCCACCCGGTTCAGCATTTATGGGTGTTTTTTATGATGCGGTTCTGGCTGAACTTCCAATGAAAGCTCGCATTCACTTTCTCTGTCTCTTTGATAAAATAAAAAATATTTTATTTGCAATGACATGTATTACAATGAAATTACAATGCATTTACGTACAAATATACACAATATTTACCTGCGGTTGTGCGCAGAACAGCTTTAGGGACCTAACAAGGTATGTATATAATGTGTATATACTGGTTGTCCACACTTCGGCTCTCTTTACTTTCAATTTTCTTCTTCTTCATTCCCTTCTTCATTTCTTTCTTTTTCCGTGGCAGTGATGTAAGCCCTGGAATAGTCAGTGGCGGTGTGGTACAGTTTGAAGCATGGTGCGGCGCACAGAGAAACATTACAATCTGTACATTCATAAGAAGACTCTCTGCCTACTCGTTTTTTCTTCCTTGCTGGCCCATTGCTTTCTTCAATCTGTTTTGCAAGGACGGCGCGTTTTGCCTTAGAGCATACCACACACATCCTTGTGACGTTTTTCTTCCTTCCGACAGGCTCAATCTTCGTCGGAAAGTGACGTCCATGAAGATGAGTGACACTCTCGTCGCTCGTGCTCGGCCGACCACGGGGACGTCTGCAAAGTGATGGAACTTGTTCCTTGTCCGCAAATGTTACTATATGTTGCGCCAAAGCCTTCCTGTATTCCCGACTTGTTTTTAGAGGTTTATCTTTGCTGTATTCTTTATAAACGATGTAAGAGTTCAACATGGCAACGTTGAGAACGTGAAACCAAACCCGTTTCCACCACTTCAGGGTCTTCACTCGGAACGGCGTGTACGACAACATCTGGTCGGCCCGATCAACACCTCCCATGTACTTGTTGTACGTTGTTACAATGCGCGGCTTGAGAACTGGTTCCCCTGTTGCCCGGTTCTTCTTCCCTGTTTGTTCAAGTTGTGTATCTTCAACAGTAGACATGAGAAGCACTGATTTTCTATCTTCGTAGCGAAGAACGAGTAGGCCATGGTTGTGAGAAACTGTCATGTCCCCTTGCTTGGCTTTCTTTTTAGGTTTCTTGACTGAATCAGGAAGTCCCTTTCGATTGGCTCTCAACGTCCCCGTGGCACCTATTCCCCGCTCCCACAAATTTATGTACAGATTTGTGGACGAATAGTAGTTGTCCATAAAGATGTGATGCCCCTGTCCAACGTAGTCGTTCACCAAGTCCATGACTACATCATAAGTTTTGCCACCTTCAGAAACCGGTTCATTCGTTTTTCCAGTGTAGAGTTTGAACTTGCAAACGTATCCGTTGTGCGAGTCACACAACATGAAAGCCTTTATCCCATACTTCTTAGGCTTGTCGGGAAGATAAACTTTGAAAGATAAGTTACCTTTCCAGGGCACCATGCCCTCGTCGACTGAAATGTTTTGATGCGGTTTATACACTCTTGAAAAACGGTGAACTATCCGGTTATACAAGTGTCCCAGTTTATTTATTGGTGAAAAGCACGGGGTGTTACGGCCCGGCATCCTCCTGTTGTCAGCCAAGTGTAGGTAGGTTATAAGAAGCCAAAACCTGTCTCGGGGCATGCACTTGGCGAAGAAAGGCGTTGAGGTAACATCACTTGTTGACCAGTAATCAGCAAAGTTTCTCTGCACAACCAATGACATGGCAATTGTCATGGCTACAAATACCTTCATCTCTTCTGCATTAGTGTCTTGCCACTGTTGCATTCTTGAACGGGGTCTTAGAATTTTGTCCTCCATTGCTTGTTTGAAATATCTATTGGTTTCCGTTGCCATATCCTCATAGTCATCATTATGTATAAACAAATTGAAAAAGTCAATAGGTTCAGGGTTCTCAGGAAGTTCTATGAACTGGCGCAACCCAGTTTGACCAGTGAAAGGCAAGTTTACACGTGGCCGCGGACCATCCACCCACTCATCAAACGTCTGTGAATTATCATGATTATATTGTGGTATTTCGGCAAACTCCTCCTCAAAACCACTAAAGTCTTCTTCGGTGGAATTACCGGCGGCTAGAATCTTTCTGGCAATCTCTGTCTCTATATCACTCAGAGCATCTGTGTCACCATGTTCACTATCTATTACAGTGTCCCGATCATATGCATCATCACTGTCTAAACCACTGCTACCATCACTGTCAGTTGACTCCATATCAGAGGCTTCATCAGCATGGATCTCGTTGATGAAGTCGTCGTCGCTTGTAACGGCTTCAAAGTTGCGTGTCCTAGTATGCAACGTCCTAGGCCGTCGCAGGGCCTTGTGTCCACGTCCGCGCAGCATTCTGCTTCAACCTGTAAATGATTGAAAATGCGTTAGATGTATGCAACATATAACATGTGATTAGAGACAATAAACATACAGAGATAATGAATGTGAGCTTCATGGACGTTCATTTGCCAGTTTCAGAACCTCCCGGCGCATCTAGGACGACTGCGCCGCAAGCGCCGACGGCGCCGACGGCTTCTGACATCGCGCCGATTTTTCCGACGCATATGTCAAAGGGACCATTTTCTGATTTCCTCGGCGACGTGTAGCACCGGGCGCGAGGCCCGGAAAATAAACTACTATGTCAGGGAAGCTCGGGTTGTCAGTTGCCGAATGACTTCTCTTTTCGAGAAGCAGAGCATCCAAGGAGCGGTCTCTCGAGGCGGAGCCCGGACCCATGGGAGCATACTCCCATGCTCTCCGGGAATTCCCGTCCCCGTCTTCCGCGGCGGACCCCGGATTGAATCGCGGGACAGGTTTCCCATGTTCTCTTTTGAGAACGAGAGACTCCGAGGAACAATCCTATGGGACGAACCCCGGATTCTATTGGGAATGGGTTCCCATGCCCTCTCGACATATATAGCAGAAACCTTCATACCTCGGAATGACACGAACCTTTATTTCAAAGTAGAAACAAAAAAATATTTTGCACAAAAAGTTTGGGGGGTGGCGACCAAAAGCGGGGGGGTCCGCGCACCCCCCGGTAGATATTTATACTTGTGGGTGGGTCCCGAAGATGACGGACCACGCCCATGTTCATGGGAATTTTTTCTCATTATGTCATGGCGAATCCCGTCGGAAATTCCCCTGCTCACGAAAAAACTAATACCTAAAAAAGTAATTGTGATACAAAAGAACTTTGGTAATAAAAGTGGTGAGGAATCAAATTCTCCATCTGCTCAGTTCAGTCCGCTACACATATAAATAATTCTTCAAATCTTATTGAATGAAACGTCTTTTATTCAATAATGTAAAAGATAAAATAATAAATTCAATTCAAATGGTTTGGAAAGGTGCGCCCTCGCATTTGAATTTTAGAAATAAAAACCTTTCGCAAATGGCATCAGTAACAAAAATGTTCACGCATTTTTAGAAACTCCGAAAAGTGAAATATTTTCCTGAGAAAATATTCCCACGAAAAGGCTTTTCCCCGAGCGGCGGGTCCCGTACTCAAATATATTTTCACTTTTATGTTATAATTTTTTTTCCAAAACTGGAAACAAAATTCCGTCATGACAGTTGTTCATCGTTTATAAAGCTCTATATTTGCGTATCAAAAGAACAGTATTTTAGTTATATATTATCATACTTCTTCACTTATGCGTACATCAATATTGCGGCTCTTCGCGCATGCATAGTTCTTCCCAAAAACATGCGCATTATATCTGGAATTAAAGACAATGTTTTTCTCTTTACAATGATGTAAAAATTATAAAAATCGGACTTGCGGTTCAAAAGTTATGAAGTGCGAAAATTATACCTTTTGGCGCGGCGCTTTGCGCATGCAGAGTTCTTCCCGAAAACATGCGCATTATACATGGAATTGAAGACAATGTTTTTCTCTTTACAATGATGTAAAAATTATAAAAATCGGACTTGCGGTTCACAAGTTATAAAGCCCGTAATGATGGTATATGCTAAGAGCGCCACTTATTCAAAGCCGAATATCACCTTCTGCGCGACACCTGGCGCATCAAAAGTTATTGCCGAAAATACACGTATTTTATATGGAATTGAAGACAATTCTTTTATCTATATACTGATAAAAAAATTATGAAAATATCCCAAGTAGTTTCTTAGAAATAGAGCGCCGAGGCATGTTGGGGTAAATGCGCCACATGTATCAAAATTCAAAAGTGCGAAAGTCGGCTATCTCTGTGCGATTGCTGTATTTTCAGTTATGTTAGCGCAATTGCGATTTTTATATGGGAATAAAGGCCATTCTTTCCTCTTTATTTTGGTATAAAAAAAATGAAAACAACCAATTGGTTCATATGATACGAAGTGCGAGAGAAAGGTAGCTTATCGCAATATCTTCCCGTAATTAGAAGCTATCTGCCCATGTGGCGAGATGCGAGACAGATAAGCATAGGCTATCTGCCCATGTGGCGGGATGCGAGACAGATAAGCCTGTACGGGCCTATCTCACCCCGGGGCAGTGCAGACACTTAGGTGCTAATTAGCCGCCGGGCAGTGTAGCCATCGGAGCGAAGCAGGACAAAATTGGCCTTTTGTAAAGCTAATTATCGATGCGTTACGGGTCAACAATGCACACGCAAATTGGTGTGAATTTTGCTGGACGTTCTGACCAGACACTGAAGAAAGTTTTATTCTCATTGCGGGCTGCGAGGCATAAATACAGCCATTCTCATGCAGCGAGTCGCGGAAACAATCGACTCGGGACCCGGTATGGAGGCTAGCCCAGTACATAGACAGGCGTGAATTCTTCTAAGTAAGCGATCCGGGATCCGTACTGGAGTACCTACGAATCGCTTATAGCCCGCCCGGATTATTCCGTCGCCCGCATGTTAAGGGTTAATAATTTATTTCAGGAGCAGAACTCAAAAACTGCCATGGATGTATTTTTAGCTCATCTGGCCTGAAAGGCTCGAATGGCTCATGGCATGGCACGGTGTCCGGCCTCTGTCTGTCCATCCATCCGTCCGTCCGTCTGTAAACTTTTCGCATTTTGTCTTCTTCTCCAGAACCACTTGGTCTAAGGAGCTGAAATTTTGTGTGCAAACTCCTTGGTTCATAGTCACTGTTATTCAACAACTATTCTTCAATAAATTTTCCCAAAGGCGGGGGATATGGCCGACTCTGTCTGCTTGTTGTCATTGTGATAAACTGATGATAAACTTCTTTATCGCAATAGATGCAGCATTTCGGTGCAGATACTAGTGCCATTACCAAGCAAGTGATACATAGAATAGAACTTGTTCATCACACCAGCTTCTATAATGCCAAAAGAAATAATGACAACATGATTAATGATAGATGAATGGAGAAGAAATTGACAAGAGCTGTCAATCCTGTTTTTCAGGGATACGATGCTCAAGGGAACCCTATCATCACAGTGTGGTTTCGAGTCCAGTTCTATGTGGACCAGGTTGTATTACTAAGGTAGGTTATCTTCTCAGTCTTTCCTACACTGCTGGGTACTTTTTGCTGGAACACTTTTGTTGGACAATGACCGGTAATTCTATAAAAAGATTGATTGATGAATGTTTACATGGAAAGTAACACTTCTTTGTAACTTCATTTACATGCAAATCTTCGTAAACAATTTGTTTTGTTTTTTATTTCAAATTATGCTTGTTCTATTAAAAAAAATCTTGAAAAAGGAAATGTTTAGTGCAGTACTGACATGATACTAGAATTGATACGGTAAATTCAATAAGCAACAATTGTCAATGAACTAATACTATGTTAGGATTCACAAGAACAATGTGTCACTAATTATTTTAGTTACAATAACATCCTTATATCATATTGTTTGTTGTTTGAGGTCATGTAAAGATTTGCTTAAGGAGGGTACCTCTATGAAATTATTTTGTGCGAGATACAAAGATGCTGCAGTAGATAATCTCATTCACATCCAAAACTCAGTTATCCAGTCTGGCCTTATTATCTCGATGCCTGTGCAATATAAAGAAGTGTGTCGTATTCCAGAGAGAAGGTGACGCGGCACCTGTACTACCTGCAGCTGAAGGAGAACTTCCTGCACTATGACCATCTGTACAGTGAGGAGAAGTGCTTCAAACTGGCTGGCTACCTCCTGCAGGCCGACTGTGGCAACTACATCCCAGAGAAGCACAAGGAGGGATACTTTGATCCACGCATGTATTTCCCATCATGGGTCAGTGTCTTTCTTAAACTTTGTTGATGTGTACATTCCGTGCCACTCTTTGATGATGCATGTATTTTGGGTGAGACAGCATGGTGGTTAACAGTTTTGGCTTCAGTTCAACTTGTGTTTCAATCTGCAAGGGTCAGCAACTGTTCTTCAAGCAATTCAGCATTCTGACATTCGCAGTTTCTACCATAATTCATAACCACAATTGTGTTACAGACTTTCTCACTGCTCCTGTGATACAATGTATAAGTAAATGAATTGATAAAACAATGTTAAATTTCCATATCACTCAGTTGTAATATTCAAAAGAATCAAAATAGACAGTGTCATTACATAATTATATTGATTTGTATACACATGGTAGAAACGCAAGATTCCTTTTCTCAAATTTTAAATGAAAGTATGCAGAGACAATATGCTTTTCCAGCATTGAAACCTTTGTTCATTGTCAAGAAGTTACTTGAACATTTTACTATGGACCTATAGATTCTTATCCCTTACTTGCATTGTCATCCTGTTTTACTCACAGATTGTAGAGAAGCTGGGGGTGAACTACTTGGTAAACAACACGCCCCTCATCCACCAGGATATCCGTAACATGACGCGTAGCGATGCTCAACTGAGGTTTATCCGAGAAGCATCGATAGCTCCTGCTGCTCACAACGTGCACTTCTACAAGGCAAAGAGGAAGAAGACGGACAAGGTCTGGAACACGTGGCTCGCAGTCTGTGCTAAGGGAGTCGAGGTCTATGAGGTTGGTACAACTTTACTCATATTCAAAACCTGCCAACTCCAGAACTGTCCACATAAAATTTTGTTTCAAGAAAATTTATTAATTAAATATTTGAATTAGATATTCAGTATTGAACATTGAATATAATCTTAATCATTTAAATGAAAATAAGTTTGATTTTTTAAGGCATGCTTTTCTCCTGTACTTATGTTTGTTCCATTTCTAATTTTCTTTTAGACGGTGGACGGTGGATTTAAGAATTGGATTTCAACTTTTCTCTGGCCGGATATAGGAAAGTTATATTTTGATGTGAGTAAGATATTTCATGCTTTTGAGAATTTTGTTATTTTTTACCATTCCTGAATCTATAGATGGATGGACTTGTTTCAAAAGTGTACTTGGTGATAATAACGTACTTGATTAATTTTGTAAAGCTCTTTTCAGATATTTTCTTACGAAAATAGAAAGACATTATTACACATACAATGGCATGCATTTCTATTTTTCTGGTGAATATGACATGCAGTGGCAATCTTTTCAAAGGATGTTTAAAATTTATTACATTGACATTTTCATTTAGGAAATAGGTTTAATCAACCTAAAAATATCGACAAACTATATAATAATAAAATTATTTGTTACATTATGCACCGTTTTTTCCATCTTTGATGTACAGAAGAAGAAGTTTGAGATCCGCACAACTAGCGGAAGTGACGGCGCTGGTAGGAAGTTCACGTACTACACAGAAGTTGATGGCAAATCCAAGTACCTGCTCAGTATCTGTCGCACCACTCACATGTTCCAGATGGCCATCCAGCCTAAACTCATGGAAATACGACATCTGGATGCTGAGGGTACATCTTCCTTCATAACTTGTTCTATAGAGAATTTCACTTGGGCTAGATTTCATATTAGTTGGTCCTAGCTACCAGTTTTACAATTCATTCAATCCTGTTTGAAATAGCCTTTGAATAGGAAAAAAAATAATGAAAATCAAATTAATAATGATTGAAACAGTTTTATTCATAAAGAGCACATATCCATGCATTTATACATTATGAAGAACATTTTGAGGTATATTGGGATTTGTTTGAAGAAAATAGCTGGTAATTTCATTTGTTTCCAGATCAGAGAAGGTATCGGGAGTCATACATCTACTCTGATGCAAGAGATCTTGTAACAAATGGAGGCTTCAACCAATATAGAGGGAAAATGTCTCCAAAGAAATCTAACCAGCGTTATTCTGTGATCAGTGATGCAAGTTCTGCAACCACATCAGGCATCGTCAGTAATCAAAACACCATCAGCTTTGATGAAAGTGAAGGTGAGTTGTTAACCAGGTGCAAATAATGTTCTTGGTTCTTCAAAAGTTCCAAGTCATGTTTCTTGAATATTGAAATCAAATATAGTAAAATAGGAGATTCACATAGATATATTGAATTTATGTTGTGGTTACAGATCATGGAAAGGAGATTATGATTGACTGTCCTCCACGTAGTATACATGGAACACCAGCGCAGGCAAGGTCAAAGTTCGGGCAGCTCACAGCAAGTGGCTTCACAGGTTAGACATTAATTTTACCTTGCTTCACCGGGAATCGTCGTGGAGGAGTTATTTCTTCTTCTTGTCGGTGATTTATCTGGGGGTCTTGCAATATTCTGGTTTTCTTCTCTTAAGCCAGTCTTCATTAATGAGTTGTGGTTCCTGCAAATTGGTCTCTCAGAATGTTTTGTCAAAAAATAATTCAGCAACTAAAATGAAAATCCAAAATGATTAATATCTATAAACGGGTAAATGAAAGTTCATGATTCATTCAGTAGGAATTTTTGTTTGTGTTACATACCCATGTAAACTTGTTTGTTTTCCGGACTTGATTACTTGAAATTGGTTAAAGATATCTTTGATGAAGTTTGGTATATTCATGAAATAAATAGTGAGTAAGTGTAAGTAAGAATTTAAAGAAATTTGACTTCAGCCATATAATTATTTCATGCTTGTTGTCCCCCGCCGCAACGCGGAACGGGGGACTATGTATTCAGCGGCGTCCGTACGTACGTCCGTACGTCACATTTCTTGTTTACGCGATATCTTATGAAGCGTTGCATCCAAAGTCACCAAATTTCGTGTCTGCCTACATTGTGGGAAGACGCAGACACCAGTCAATTTTGGTGACCTTGGTCTTATTTTCAAGGTCACCACGACACTTTGACCACTTTTTGAACTCTTGTTTACGCGATATCTCATGAAGCGTTGCATCCAAAGTCTTCAAATTTGGTTTCTGCCTACATTGTGGGAAGACGCAGACACCAGTCACTTTTGGTGACCTTGGCCTTATTTTCAAGGTCACCACGACACTTTGACCACTTTTTGAACTCTTGTTTACGCGATATCTCATGAAGCGTTGCATCCAAAGTCTTCAAATTTGGTTTCTGCCTACATTGTGGGCAGACGCAGACACCAGTTTATTTTGGTGACCTTGACCTTATTTTCAAGGTCACCACAACACTTTGAGCACTTTTCTAACTCTTGTTAACGTGATATATATCTTTACCAGTTGGACTCAAAGTCTTCAAATTTGGTGTCAGTCTACACTGGGGGATGACGCAGATACCAGGGGATTTTGGTGACCTTGACCTTATTTTCAAAGTCACTACAACACTTTGACCACTTTTCGAACTCTTGTTATCACCATTTATTATGACCGGTTGGACCAAATGTTTTCAAATTTGGTGTCAGTCTACATTGGAGGATGATGCAGACGCCAGTCGATTTGGTGACCTTGACCTTATTTTCAAGGTCACCACAACACTTATTAGAACTCTTATTAACACGATATATCATGAACCCAAGTAGCTCCAATGATGTGTCTTACTAGGTCAATGTCACCGGCGGGGGACATTGCCATGTTAGTGGCAAACACTTGTTTTATTTGTTTCATGGCTGTTTTTTCTCCTATGTATACTGTTTAAATGATAATTTGAAAGTAAAGCTGTCTTCACAACACTTTTAACTAGAGATACTATAAAAATGAATTTGTGATAACAGTTGTAGTTTACTTGATCAATTCAGGTTACAAGCCAAACCGCAGCCCAGTTCTGCCTCCACACTCTCTGGAGCTGTTCAAGCCTCCAGCCTCCAGAACCAGCAGTGGTCACAGCCCCACCGGGACAACCATAGCTCTCCCAGAGCTGTCCCCGGGGAGCAGCAACGGCAGCTATCGGAGCAAGCTACTCCAGCAGCAGCAAGTGCTATACCCACCTCCATACACACCGCCTTACCCGCGTCATGTGTCCTCGTCCTCTGCGGAGGATAAAACATCACAGCCTGTGAGTCGAAGCACCAGCTTAGGAGACAGTTTCAACAACAAACAGACTCAGCTTCAGATTCATGGAGATATTAGTCCTTCCGAGGATGCCATCAAATCAGTTAGTGATCACAGTGGTCAGAGTTCTCATGAACTTACAATAAATCCTCTGGAATCCTCTGCCTATGCAAACATACAAGCAAGCTTGAACAATTCACAGTATGCTCCACCGCCTGTCCCATATTCCCAGGCAGCAATAGTGCCCGGGAGTCTATCAGATAAAACTCCTTCTCCTGGCAGTAGTGCTGGTGCAACAGTGCTTTCCATGAAGGAGTTGCCTGATATTGAGTTAAGACAGGCTCACGAGGAGTTTGTGACTCCCCAGACTTTCAGTGAGGGTGGAGCAGTGAGTGAGCTGCCCACTGACTCGCTACAGAGTATGACGGTGCTAGGGGACACTGTACCCAGCTCGGTGGTGGTAGTGCCTGCAGGATACAGCACGGTCACTGCAGGTACAGCTGAAGCTGTTGTCTTGAACTCTGAGGTTGATGGGGATGAAAATGTTGGAAGTCAGGTAAGAATTGGTTTCAATCATAGTTTCTTGTGCAATGAGCAGTATTTCAAAATGAGATTCAGTCTTTTCACAGGTACTTTGAGTACATCAAAATGCGTTCAAACCTGTACTGCATACATTACTTCTTAGAAAACAAAATGAAAACTAGAAATCTTGCCATATTTTAAGAGTGATTATATTTAACTTCTGTGAGGAGACAAGAGTGGAGTATCAAATTTGTTCATTGGATGTCGAAGTGAAAGTTTGTCAATAATCTCATTTATTTTGTGAACTAGGGTCCTGACGATGAGGACGGTACAAAGCCAAAGAAAAACATCCATATATCTGTGAAGAATCATCGGGAGAAACTGCACCCCGAGTTGGCTGAAATCCGGAGTCAGTCACATGCCCTGTCTTTCCCTCTCATCACTGCCCTATGCAACGATGAGTCCCTGATGCACACAAACAGTGGCTCTACTGGCTCTTACGACACCTCCACGCTCAAGTCCACAGATTCCAGACACTCACGGATATCCCATGATACCGACTCGCGCCGCTGGTCCACAAGCTACCCAAGCACAGCTTCCACCATGATATCTGTGCCGACAGGTGGTCGCCCATACAGTTGGCATAGTGAACATTTTGATCTGGACACCCAGCTCAGTCTGTCCCACAGCACCCCGACCGCACTCCCCCATCACACTCCCCTCCCGGACAATCACCGCAGTGTGCCCCAAAACCTGTGCTCCCCCAGTACCCCTACCTCATCATGGACTCATGCCATCGCATACAATATGCCATTCGCTGGCTCGCTGGACCGTTACTCCCCAGAGCTTATTGCTCAAAATCACATGATTCCACCACGATTGTCGAGTGGTGGCCATAATAAGACTGACGGCAATCTGAGTCACAAAGCATTGAAGGAGAATATTGGAATTGCATAGCCCCAGATCCCTGTAACTGATCTTCACTAGTGGAGATGTCAATCTCAAGTATTGTTTGACAGCAGCATTCGTTATCAGGACCTAGTTATCTCCCTTACAGCTGAAGTTATTCAACGTGTATCCAAGATATTGCAGCAATGTCGTCATCATATTCAGGAGCATTGTAAATAATCATTTCTTAGCAATATTTCAGATTTGCAGTATTTGAATTGTTTTGCATGCATATGAAATATATAAAGTACTATTTTCATTATTTCTGTGAATACCACAAATCTGTATATGGTTTCTAAATATTTGGGCATTGTCATAATGTTGAAATAATGTTTTAGCCCATGCCGGAAAGTTTGTTTCATAATGTACTCTTTTGTTACTTTTCAGTGTCTTTAAAGGTGCCAGGCATACTATACTGTTCATGTCACAAACATATTTGCAAAGATGTCATGAATAAATTGTTATGGGTACTTTAACGCAGCTTTTCGAAGTTTCCAATACAGCGAAAGTCATCTTTCATTTTAAAGGATATCCCAAGTTAATTTTTGTCATAATGTCATTGCGAAAAGTGGGTCGGCAAAATTGTCATTGCTGGCTATGAAAAATGACCCGGTAGATGTAGAAGTCGAGTAACATGCCAAGTGTATGGCAGAATAACAGGGTACTTGTATGTGATGATGATGTTCTTAAGGCCCTTTCTCATAGAGAACAGATATTTCTCCCTCCAGCTTTAGAAAGTTAATAATGCAAGAGGATTTTTTTGCAAAAAGATGTTATTATTACAATTATTTATGATGTATGTAAGCCACAAAATGTGCATAAAATAGTGAAAGTGTTAGGTTAATGATCCAGAAACTTGTGTGATTGTCCAGAACCAATTCTTCGAATTTCACTAAAAATTAGAATAATATAATCTTAAAAATGAGAATATTTTCTTCTTCGAATGAGCGTTTAAAATTAAGATTAACAGTGTGTTGCATAGAAGATATTTTGTTTTGTTTGTGATGTTTAGTTGATTAATTGTAATTCAGTGTGTGCAATATACAGCTCAAGTTCTTGATTTAAGACTTGAAATGTCCTTTTAGGGGAAGGCGGTGAGCTGTGTCATATAATTGTTTATTGTATGATTGCCGGTGATAAACTGGATCTATCAATGAAAATAAACCTTATTATAAGTCACAAGTAAAAAACCTTGGAACATTGCTGAAATAAACTTTCTACTTCATTCAATGACACAAACAAGGTATTTGTAAAGACTGTTATCCTCAAAGTAATGATGAATTACAAGAAACTGGTTGAAGTTTCTGTGACTTAAATTTGGTAATGATCAAGATTACACTTTCATCTACAGTTGTCTTCCTAAAATTCTCTCCTTATCAAGCTTCAATACATTTTAGTGCCTTTATGAAATACCTCAAGTTATCACTGATATGTTGAAAATATAACTGTTAAATCCATCTAAAATGTCATTACACTTTTGAAATAAAGCTGTGTGCTACTGATTGATGTGAGGACAAAACAATGCCGTCTCATTTGCCATGGTTCAACCTAGAACGAAGATACACAACAATAGTTTACCTTGATTAAGGATGGTGAGTAATAAACATTTAACTAAATTCGGTCCAGTGATACACAATTTGATTAAATTCATGAATCATCATGGTAACGTTAGATACCAAAACACTTGTAAAAATGGTATTAGACAGGAGACTTTTTAGTATTTACTATTTATTTATAATAACCAAGCGTTAAAAAAATTTGAGTCTAATATTATTGTAATGAAAATGTCAAGTGCATAAGATGACGTTTTATGTGATAACCTCCTTTGTAAGAATGTGACACTTCATAATATGGGAATTACTTCATATTTTTAAAGATTAACTATTTGTATTCTTACGATTTGAGACTGGCATAAAAGAAAACTTATAACAGTTTTTTAGTTGTTTTTGCCAAAGTTGTAAATGTAGAGATGTAAATATACTTACTTTGGCACATAATGCATAAACAAGTGAAACAGATAATATGTCAAGTGTACACAAATAGCTATTGATTTTGTAATATTGTCAATACTCTTGATTAATGTATTTTATTTATATGGTATTCTCACTGACTGGGACATGTATATTCGTAATAAGTTACTCTAATGTATATTTCCTCCACTTAGTAAGCTATGTATTTGCTTGTCAAAGCCACATATCTGATATGTACCATGTAGACCTATTAGCCTAGTGCAATATATATACTCTAAAGCATGGAAGCCTGAATGTCAACAACTTGATATTTGCATTTCATGAGAATTTCTCAGGGTGGATTTCATATTTATTAATATTTTATTTGTTTGCCAGGTAGACGCCCAATGAATAGAAGAATTATAGATAAGATCACAAGGCAGTTAGAACTAGATGTGTCATTAGAGTAATTTGTCTTGTGGCATCTTTAGTGAGCTTTATTTAAATGATATTCATTGTAACTTCAAGTGACTTGTTTGAACAAATGAAGATATCTGACATGTGATTCTTGTATGAAGAGTCTTGATTGGTTTGATGTTATCTCGATTATCTTCAGGTAGGAGCAATTTGATGAAACTGATACATTAGCAGTGATACAATCTTTGTGTAAGCATCTAAAACATTATGTCCTTTATTAAGCTTTGTTACAAAAGTCATTAACAGATTTATCATAAATTTTTAAATAAATGTATAAAAAAAACTTACCGTATTTTTAAATTTTGAAAACATTGTCAGCTAAATCAAGTTAATTGGACCATAGAGTTATTGAAAGAATCAAGGAACTGATAAGTTGTCATTATTTAATGTGTAATTGTTACCATTTTATAGAAGTTAATGAAATGATAATGAGGAAATTCACCTGATATTATTGTAATATTTTGTTACTTATTGTTTTATTTCCACTCTGTGTTTGTGTATAAGTCGCCTGTATTATGCCATGTTTTATGTTTTAATGAGACACCCACATACCTCTGCTGACCATGTATCTTAAACATCTTATGCAACTCTCTCTTCACTACTTGTTTGCTAGGCCAGTAGCTTCTAGAGCAGTTACTGTTTTTTACAACAAATCAAAACTTGTGATAACTTTTGTTTACTTGAGATTTGACGAATGCTGAGACTTGAACGGTCATTTACATTTACAATCTGATATTTGTCTTATGTAGTTTTTGCTGTAGCAAAGACTCTAATTTTTTCAGTGTGATTTTAACTTAAAGATATATTAACTACAAAAAAGAACTGAATTTGTTTTATTTCTGTTTTAAGTTTGCACAATGATCTGCAAGCAGATAATATAGAATTTGATATTTTAGATAGATGTTGTGAAGGACGGGCACGAAGTCATTTCTGAGTACCTTTTTGAAAGATTCATGGTTACATTGGAATTGCCTTAATTTTTCCAAGCAATTTCCATTCTTAAGTATATACTTCACTTGATAAGTCATTTAACTTTTTTACAGAAATTCAGAATGAAATCTCTGAAGACTTACAATATTTACATGCCTATGTGCTTACATTATAAACTTTACTTCATATTCAAAGTGCTGGTTTATATTAACTGTTAATATGTATTTTATTATTGTTGCAAATGTCGTAGATCTGAAGTCGTTTACTTTTCCTATTGTGATGAAATGTCATAAATCACCATTAATGCTGACACCACTGCAGAAACTCATGTCAGTCCACATCACCTGCTTAACATTTTGTCTAAGACTTTGTGAAAACTCTTAGAAACATTCTTCTTGCTACATTAAATTTACTTAATATATCTTCAATGTCTTCATGAAATAAAGGATGAGATTGATGAGATATGGTCAATGTCCTCATGAAATATAGGATGACATTGATGATATATGGTCAACGTCGTCATGAAATATAGGAGGTGATTGATGAGATATGGTCAATGTCCTCATGAAATATAGGTTGACATTGATGATATATGGTCACGTCGTCATGAAATATAGGAGGTGATTGATGAGATATGGTCAATGTCTTCATGGAATATAGGATGACATTTATTATATAACATCAATGTCCTCATGTAATATAGGATGAGATTGATGAGATATGGTCAATGTCCTCATGAAATATAGGATGACATTGATGATATATGGTCATCGTCGTCATGAAATGTAGGAGGAGATTGATGAGATATGGTCAATGTCCTCATGAAATATAGGATGACATTGATAATATAAGTTCAGTGTGTATAACATCTTGAGATTGTTGATAACCAAATTGTTTTTACAATGCATAATCATTATCCTGCTGTGTTAGCAATGGTGGATTGAAATTTGAATATTGCTATTTTTGTATGATCTAAAAATGATAAATCTTAGTTACTCTCATGTAACTGGATATCTTAGCTGTGCAATGTTGACTCCAATGTTGAACTCTAAGAGGTTGTGATCAGTGTTTGTAGCTTACATATTTTTAGGTTTTGCAGTATTTGTCATAATAATTAAGTGAGCAAAAATTGTAATTTTTAATGTCTAGAGAATTGATTCTTGTTTTTTATTTAATTTTCATATTGGCAAAAGCTTATACTGTAAAATTTTATTAGTTGCTTTTAAAGGTGCATCCATTGTGTTTTATAAAATGTTATTTGGCTTTAATATGTTCCAACACACCATATGTGCTGTTTACAATACAAACAAATTCATACAGCTTGCATATTCATCCCCAATCGCCAAATATATCATAATTACTAGTTTCCATTTAAAATCGAGTAACATCATTATGCATGTGCAGGAACCGAAAGTGCATGTCCTATTTACATGCACAGTAGTTATGTGACCTATTAAACATTATCAACTCAAATTTGTTACTTTGTCTGGTTTAAATTAGATTCCAAAATTATGTTCGACTCATTGGCGCGCGCCACAAGCGGTGCATTGTCCGGTTTTCGATAAGAAATTGACACTTTTACCTTCATATCGCCAATATACTAAGTCGAGTATCATCAAAATAGTAGTTTTCCATAACAGTTGGTACTTCTCGATAAAATAAGACCATTTATAACGTTTGGCATATTTGACCCCCAACAACACAATGGATGTACCTTTAAGATCTGTTAATGTTAATGTTGTAATTCTTTTTTCTTTCTTTTCAAAACTTGTTAGTAAATGATGTTCTCTCCTGCAAACACCATGTTCATTATAATATACTACCATCATTTACTCAGATATGCAAGCTTTATCTAATTCCTTGTATTCCAAGTCAGGAGTATACAATACAGAATGAAAAACTTGTTTTTTTTGTGTATAAAATCTGGTTTAACCTAGTAAAGTCTTGTACAGGAGGCTATTTGTTAACAGGTTGACTCTCAAGGACATTACCTTGGGTCATGAAAATGTCTGGGCCTTCTGCCCTATAAACCTTAACCAGCATACTATCTAGCTATGGTTAAAGGTGCTGTTGGTGGAAAGTCGCTTTGATGAAACACCGCCAACCAGCTTATTGCTCTTGCTCAGTCAGGCTTCATTCATCTTCTGCTTTGGCAAGGCTCATTACTTACAGTTGTGGGTTGGTGCCCTTGACAAAGCCCCAGATTTTCTAAGCTTTTGATGGATAAATGTGACTGTTAGTGTTAAGGGAGCTTTGAAGATGTGGCTATCGTTCCACTTATTGATGTTAGCCCAAAATTCGTTGGACATGTGATTGATTTTAAGGCTAAGATCAGTTGGTGTAACTGATTACTTATCTTTTTGTACTCTATTCTTTGGTTCTTTTTATGTCACAATAAGTTTCATGCCTTGGTTTGTAACTAAATCATCCAGTTGTTCACATTCACTTTATACAAGAAACATGATACAAAGCAGGCAAGTGTCGGGAAGTTTGTGTGTTCTGCAACCAACTGTGCTTACTGAAGTAGCCAGATATCAAATATTGTTTATGATATTCCATATTGAAATTGTCAATTTATCATTATATATATAGATATATGAATTTGTAATAAAGAGTTATATTTCGTTATAAATATGTGTTGGTGTGATTCTTCCATGAACATAATGAATTATTACACTACATAAATCGCCCCGAATGGCTGCAATACTGCCAAAGCGGCGTTAAGCAATAACTCACTCACTACACTACATAAATAGGTCTGTCTGCTTACATGGAGCAGACATTTGTCTTTGAGTTGTCAACACGGTTTACTTGTGCTGATAGATAAGACCAACATGACTGAACACTAAATTTGAAGAAAATCGATCAATTTGTCGTCCAAATATTGTTCAACCTCTGATAAAAACCTTTACAAATCCTCATGGTAATTAACTTGGATTAGGGTATTTATGTTTCTCAATATACTAGTAAGGTTAAGAAACTGCACACAGAAAATATATGCACATTGCATCTTCATACTACATACAGGTTTGAGGAGTATTGAGACCATCAAATGCTCATGCATGTGACAGGCAACAAGACGTAACTTTCAATGATAAAGATTAAACTTTCTAAATGTTCACAATTCACATGGGAAGTCACATACACATGATGCCAAGATAAACAACTACTTTGAGGTCATAAAGCCATTGGTTTGACCAGGAATGAGTCCACAACCGGTGGAAGCATTTCAATTTGAGCCTCTTGCTTGCTCTGGGTTAGAACCCCACTCAAAGTTATCAGCTGTATTCTATGATCCAGCCTTGGATATTTGTTACTTTTTATCATCAAGTGTTGATATATTTGATATCAGAAGACACAAGGTTGAGATTCTCTATGTACCTTGACACGGATGTACAAAACTGAGATGACGGGAGACATCATTCAACATCATGAAAGGTCACTCAACTTCACACACACACTTCGTTATGTGACCAGATTTTGAACTTCTCATGTCATCTTTTCAGATATTGCACCCTCACAAATTATGTAAAAGTTTTGGGGATTTTCTGGTAATTGAAGCATCCATAAAATATTCCATTACCAGTGATTAGCCAGGGTCTTCCTATTAAAATAGACATTTTGTGCATGACAGCTTTATAAACTTGATGCACGTTAACTATGATATCTAGATGTGCCTTTGTTGGTTAGACATATATCCGAATTTATTTTGTGTGCACTTTCTTTGGAAACATGACTTAAATAGTAACTTTTGGGAATACATTTTTGTCCTAAGCATATCACACAAAGAAACATCTTGAAAAAATAGAGCCATGGGCTCTGTAGCTCATCAGGATTTCATTGATTTATTATCTAAGGTTGAATATCTAAGTTATCTCAAGTACTACACTGTTAACAAGCAAAATAATATGACCCCTGTGACCCCATAATATGACCCCTGTGACCCACATTTGGAGTCACAGGGTCACCAATCCTACAATTTAGAATCAACTTTTGACAACATTTCACCTTCCTAGAGCTTTACATATAAACTGGAGAAGAAGATGAAAATAGGGTTTTGGGTCATGAACCGTGACCTAGATTGGGGTCAAAGGGTCACAAAATCTACAATTTAGAATCCCCATTGGCCAAGGAGTCTGCACACAACTTTTCAGCTCTCTAGACCTTTTGGAACTGGAGAAGAAGATGAAAATAGGTTTTTAAACATGTGACCCCTGTGACCCCATTTGGGGTCATGGGGTAACAAAATCTACAATTTAGAATTCCCATTAGCCAAGGAGTCTGCACACAGCTTTTCAACTCTCTAGACCTTTTGGAACTGGAGAAGAAGATGATAATAGGTTTTTAAGGATGTGACCCCTGTGACCCCTGTGACCCCATTTGGGGTTATGAAATCTACAATTTAGAATCCCCATTAGCCAAGGTTTCTGCACACAACTTTTCAGCTCTCTAGACCTTTTGGACATAGAGAATAAGATGAAAATAGTTTTTTAAGGATGTGACCCCTGTGACCCCATTTGGGGTCATGGGGTCACGAAATCTACAATTTAGAATCCCCATTGGCCAAGGAGTCTGCACACAACTTTTCAGCTCTCTAGACCTTTTGGAACTGGAGAAGAAGTTGAAAATAGGTTTTTTAACGTGTGACCCCTGTGACCCCATTTTGGGTCATGGGTCACAAAATCTACAATTTAGAATCCCCATTAGCCAAGGAGTCTGCACACAACTTTTCAGCTCTCTAGATCTTTTGGAACTGGAGAAGAAGATGAAAATAGGTTTTTAAGGATGTGACCCCTGTGACCCCATTTGGGGTCATGGGGTCACGAAATCTACAATTTAGAATCCCCATTAGCCAAGGTTTCTGCACACAACATTTCAGCTCTCTAGACCTTTTGGAACTAGAGAATAAGATGAAAATAGTTTTTTTAAACATGTGACCCCTGTGACCCCATTTTGGGTCATGGGTCACAAAATCTACAATTTAGAATCCCCATTAGCCAAGGAGTCTGCACACAACTTTTCAGCTCTCTAGACCTTTTGGAACTGGAGAAGAAGATGAAAATAGGTTTTTAAGGATGTTACCCCTGTGACCCCATTTGGGGTCATGGGGTCACGAAATATACAATTTAGAATCCCCATTGGCCAAGGAGTCTGCACATAAAATTTCAACTCTGTGGAGTTACTGGTTCTGGAGAAGAAGTCGAAAAAGCGAAAAGTTTACGGAAGGATGGACGGACGGACGGACGGACGGATGGACGGACGCCGGACGCCATGCCATGCCATAAGCCCATCGGGCCTTTCAGGCCAGATGAGCTAAAAATGGGGATGGGCTTTTAGACGGGAGAGACCCCAACTCAGATGAAAATTCATACTGGAGACCGTCAGACAGTCAGAATAGGTTTTATGTAGGTTTTTGACACTTAACTTAAAATAATATGTTAGATTTATGTAATGTATGACCATGGAAGATGGAACATCTGGCAAAATTGGGGATGAGAATAACCCCAACCAGGACAACCCCGAAAAGTCTTGAATAGAATAGTGTATAGATGTTAGTTTCATGAAACTTGACAGGCATGTAAACCATGATCATGAGATGCAGTCTTGAGGGTATTACGACATATATCTGTATCTCAAGCGTGGGAAGCATCAATATATGTTAGAACTCAACCTACTTTTTCAGCCAATCAGACGGTCGTATTTTCCTGACAAAATAGACTCTTAATGATTAAGAACTCAACGTTAAAACGCTCTTCATGACACGCCCTCTCTGTGCCTGATTGGTCCAAAACAAATGATAACAATGTTTTACAACTTTTTATTGACATGTGCCCCACGTGACTCGAAGTAAACAGAGCCTCGACACTACACTACACACAGGCGGTATAAAGAGATAACCCTACTGGCAAATGAATTTCGAAATATTTTGCATGCAGCATGCATTTGTTAGTTAAAGATGTTGTTAAAGTCGTTTTACAAACAAAAACGTTCAGTCTTTTAACGAACTAAAGCCAAAAAAGCTGACTTTAATTTTATTATAAAATTATGTATTAATTATATTCTGGGTTTTGTTTCTGTAATCTAAACACAAAGCACTAATAACTAAATAGATATTTACTTCCATCTGCATTAAATTATGAAACAACAATGTTAATTTTAATGACTCGCACATTCCACAATTTGATTTAGACAATGGTCTCTACATGGTTATAAATAACCTATTTCCGAATACAATGAACAGAGGAAAATGAGCTCACCTCAAAGACAGAAGGAAGATTATCTCTAGTTTTACCACAACAAATGTTACGATCAAATACGTTTTTCGAAAAGTGAGAGTTCATAAAAACACGTCCATACAGCTTGGCGACATCGCGTCATATGAAACGATTACGTAGGAACTCACGGAAACAGTGACGTCATTGAACCTGTCAATCAAAAGTAGGTGGAGTTCTAAGTCAGTTAGAACCTATGAAGAGAAATCTTCGTGACGCTCGCTCCGCCCCTTCTTAATCACGAAGATTTCTCCTCATAGGTTCTAACTATTACATAGAGCTATGCAGCAATGTAAACCCTTCCCCCATGAGCCCAGCACACCCTCCCCTGAAGCCACCCATAGGCAAGAAGTAGCCCAGAATCACAGGACTCTAAATATACTAGTACATTTATAAGATAAATAGTTGCGTTTGTAAAATTTCCGGGATTCATTGCTATTCAACACCCGCAAATTTAGTTTAAAACTGACGGCGTTAGCCAGAGGTTTTAAACGCTGAAATTTGCGGGTGTTGAATAGCAATGAATCCCAGAAATTTTACAAACGCAACTATTTATCGATATTGTAACATGGCCGTTAGTTATCAGGCGTTTTGAAACGAACTCTCTTTTTGCGTACCGATCTCTGAGTGGAAAGGAATTGGCGACTGTTTCATTTTTGTAAGAGGTGAGGTCAGGTCAAAAGAAATGTAAATACTCGGCGTAATATGTACATTAGCAACAATTTACACATAAGCTCAAACAGTGTCACTCAACTATGTTCACTTCACAACATTTACGTATCCTTTTAGATGGCGATAAATATTTATCTACGACATCAACACAGTATAATACCTAGGAACAAAAATCTTAAACTTGCCCTAACCCATTGTGACAATGACGCTAGCATTGTGACGTCCAAACGGTTGATCACTATGACGTCATGCCATGGCAACGGCAGTCGGTAAACACGACCGCATGGAAGAAGGCGTCAAACTTGGACAAATCTTTCTAGTTGAAAACATTTTAGTTACTTGAAATTAATTAATTCTGACAGTTATTTGTTACCTATACTGCTATACACAAGTTAGAAAATGACAATGCCACCTGTCAAATTTGAGTAAGGGGCAGATATTAAGAGAAAATGAAAATGAAAATTTTGAGTCGGGCTGGATCTTGTGAACATGATGTATATGTTCGCGGTGATTCGCCCCAAAAAATTTGCGGGTATTCATTGTCATTCAACATAGGCAAATCAACCAATCAGAATCAAGGATACACCGAAATCATGTTACAATTAAGAATTGAGTAGCGGATTTACGCCAAGTTTGCACAGCGTTTTTTAAGTTTAAACCTCCATGAACTTAATACATTTTGAAGACAATTCTTATAAATAAATATACTCCATGTTCTGAAAAGGTTTAAATTCTCCAAATACTCAAATTTGTAACAATTAGAGCTGTACTATTTACGTGTATGAAGATACAAGATGTCAAATCATTTGAATATAAGCCCCGCCTACAACGCGTTCATCAGCCAATGAAAATCCACAACGCTCTGTCCACCATCTTGAATCCTGCCATACGACCAGAAATGGAAACTTGGATCAGTCTACGAATATTACAAAGCGTACTTGAGCCAGCAAACCTGCTTAACCATTTCCGGTCCCATGGCAGGATCCAAGATGGCGGACAGTGTGTTACCTTATTTATATGTTATATAGGTAGGTACTAGGTAGATATACATACATATTTAGCGCCTGTACCAGAATGGTGTCAGGTCACATTCAATATTTTCATTAACATTTGCTTACAGCATTGACATATTCTATTGTTAACAAACAACCAGAACACAAATTGATAGAAACAAAGTTTTATTCCTAAATATTACAGCAGACTGTTTCTTGCTTCTTTAGTCTGGACGGACTACCCAAAACCACATATACATGAAATTATCATAAAATATATCTGAAATCTAGTATTTCTCACATAAATAGCAGTTCTATTACCGATCTTTACACACATCAAACTATACATACTACACACTGTTCATTTCTTGAAAAGTTTTATGATAAAAACACAAAACAAGAATTGTTAAACATTTCTATTCTAGATCTGTGTATATCTGGTTGCCATACCATTGTCCGCCTTCAAGAGAAAGGTGTAACCCGTGTTTCCACTCAACCGCTGCAATACACACTAAACAAGCTACTAGTTGATCAACAAAGAAAACAATGATCACATGGTGCTACCCTGAATGTAGAAAAACAGCGCTAATGTCCAAGGAATCAAGCCCAACAGAATCCAGGTGAGCAGATTTCCCTGGAGTTGAAATATAATACTTAATACTCGTCAGATCTCCACTTACAATCACGTAAAGGAAAGAAAGAATGAATGATTGTGAACAGATCAAGGACAAGGCTACTCTTTATCACCTTCGGTAAAACAGTGCAAGGCATGCTTGCTTACAGTAATCTCCTGTACACAAATTTCAGTAGAACATTTTAGTTGATGAAAGTTTACAAGCAATACAAAACAAGAGAACGCCTCTGTTTCATTATGAACAATTAACCTAATATTGCAATATAAGAATATGGTCATACCAAGAATTTTGGCACAAATTTCTTTGCGACAACCATTTTGTTATTAAGTCTTCACAGATTTTATTTGAGGTCAAATTACACCTTGGACAAAGAATAAGGGAACATGACATTGAGCTTTACAATAAGATAATTTAGTCCTATTTGAAGTTCACAATTCGCAAGATACTGACTATAAAAGAAATGTGTTTCAGATTTGTCAATGATCCCTACGCTGGGTCTCATTCGTATCATAAATAGTTCAGGAAACTGCTAATAAAAATTCAAATCATTAATAGTTCAGGAAACTGCCAGCGACATTAACACTAGGAGAGGCACCAATACCAACACCACTATAAACACGCTCTCATTAAACTGATTGCGTCATCTTGGCAAGGCAAACCTTTTTAATATGCTAGGCAAATATTTAATTCAATACAACCATCTTCAATCACTGTTATTAACGTTGTGTTAAATATGAGAAATATATTTGTATTATTACTAGAGCGATCCATGACCCGTTGTACAACCTTATCATCTGAGGAGTTTTTCAGTCGATCCGTTACTAAAAGTAGAACGCGATATAGAATAACTGGAACCTGTGCGGAACTAGGAGTATGAAGTCTACCATCTCATCCTCTGCTTCTCTATCTTACGAACTCCTAACAAGCTCACATCCTCTGCTTCTCTATCTTACGAACTCCTAACAAGCTCACATCCTCTGCTTCTCTATCTTACGAACTCCTAACAAGCTCACATCCTCTGCTTCTCTATCTTACGAACTCCTAACAAGCTCACATCCTCTGCTTCTCTATCTTACGAGCTCCTAACAAGCTCACATCCTCTGCTTCTCTATCTTACCAACTCCTAACAAGCTCACATCCTCTGCTTCTCTATCTTACCAACTCCTAACAAGCTCACATCCTCTGCTTCTCTATCTTACGAACTCCTAACAAGCTCACATCCTCTGCTTCTCTATCGTACGAACTCCTAACAAGCTCACATCCTCTGCTTCTCTATCTTACCAACTCCTAACAAGCTCACATCCTCTGCTTCTCTATCTTACCAACTCCTAACAAGCTCACATCCTCTGCTTCTCTATCTTACCAACTCCTAACAAGCTCACATCCTCTGCTTCTCTACCTTAAGAACTCCTAACAAGCTCACATCCTCTGCTTCTCTATCTTACGAACTCCTAACAAGCTCACATCCTCTGCTTCTCTATCTTACCAACTCCTAACAAGCTCACATCCTCTGCTTCTCTATCTTACGAAGTCCTAACAAGCTCACATCCTCTGCTTCTCTATCTTACGAGCTCCTAACAAGCTCACATCCTCTGCTTCTCTATCTTACGAGCTCCTAACAAGCTCACATCCTCTGCTTCTCTATCTTACGAACTCCAAACAAGCTCACATCCTCTGCTTCTCTATCTTACCAACTCCTGACAAGCTCACATCCTCTGCTTCTCTATCTTACCAACTCCTAACAAGCTCACATCCTCTGCCTCTCTATCTTACCAACTCCTGACAAGCTCACATCCTCTGCTTCTCTATCTTACCAACTCCTAACAAGCTCACATCCTCTGCTTCTCTATCTTACCAACTCCTAACAAGCTCACATCCTCTGCTTCTCTATCTTACCAACTCCTAACAAGCTCACATCCTCTGCTTCTCTATCTTACCAACTCCTAACAAGCTCACATCCTCTGTCTTCATTGGTTTGCATCACAAACTTAGTGAAATGACGCAAGGAGGGAAGTCAAACAAAAGTGGATAGAAGTACTGTTGTTTGAAATTCACTATTTGGGTTTATGCAACAATGATGAAAAATATTGCATATGTTAGAAGGATTGTTGTATGTGAACAAATATTTGCCATGCCAACATGACACAATCATGTTAAATCACTATAAACACTGTATGACAAGAAACAGACAGAAATACAAAGGGTTACGTTCAAAATTGCTCAGAGTGTCTTAGCCGATTTCTATTCCTGTTCGATTTCAACATACTGCACACTGGCAGCCGATTTTACTTCAGGCTCTGTCAAAGCTTTATTTTTCCAATGAAAGTTAAATTGCTATATCAAGTCATTTATAATATTTCTAACTTCATACTTCAAAATTGAATATGTTTTCCGTCCCTAAAATACAAACAAATAATAGAAGAGGACAAGACATGGGCAAGTCTCGGGCACAAGACATTTTAACAACACTGCCACCTCTGTCCAACAGATCTGCAGATCGGCTACGGCAATGGTGACACTTTGAACGAACCAGAGATAAAAGTCAGATCACATCACAGACATCTCTCTGCTGGGACACAAGTACTAGGAGGAAGGACAAAGATAAAGATCCCCAACATCTCCACAAGATCATTTTCAACTTTGTAAGAAATGGAATGACAAAAAAAATAGATCTTTGAGGTTTCGTTGTTTTAGAAAAAATATACAATGATAGCAACATCAGCAAGGAATACAAAAATAACAACTTCAACAACGTCAGAGCACATGATATTTCTTCATTACAACACCAAAACCATCACACACACAAAATATGAAATAATGTATTTACCATTTGGTAATCACATTTTGTTCAGGGTTGTATTTGAAGAAAAAAGGTTTGTACCAACTAAACAGCAGCAATGTCAGATAAACTATTTAATTCTAATTTATTGCTTATTTATAATAACCTATTGCAAAGTTGAGATACATAAACACATGATTTTGTATTGCAAACTAGTAATCACATCATCCTAAATCATATAATCAAATTGACCTATTTGCTATGAAATTAGTGGCATCAAAATTATATGAATAGTTTGAAACCAAATTTTAATAATTGAATTAAAATATCTAAAATAAAGAAAATATATCAAAAGAAATGCAAATGATCCTAAAACATTCAGTATACAGATAAACAGATCTATACAATAGGCCATTCTTTGTATATCCAAGAACAAGTCTCACCATTAAAGGATATTTTTAGATGAAAAGAGACTAACATATTTAGAGGATAAAAATAGTAAGATACTATTTTAAAAAGCTTTTGAAATGTCTTTTTCTCATTTAAACCTGACTGACTAGAAAGGCTGTATATTTTTAATTAGGTTGGATGTCAGTTTGGGTCTGTTGGGAGGGAAACAAGAGAAACAACAATGGATTGCCTTGTAGTGGAGAACATCACGCTTATTCATTAACAGACTTGAATACTTTTTGATGGAGATTCAAAGATCCAAAGAAACTTTAACAAAACGAACTGAGATGTAAGAAGTCTTTGGTATCACATTTAAAGGAGGAATGTTGTAACTAAACAAAGAAACAACCATACATTTTTTAAAGTAAATTTAACGACGATTAACTTTGTACAAATATCAACCTTTAGTAACTTGTTTCTCCTGCTATATTCATAGAATTTTTTAAAAACATTTTACACTTGGTCATCTTACTTGGACTAGGAAAACAGGAAAATATAAATTCAAAGCAATAATTTATAACTTGATTACAATTATTCAAATGAGTACTTAGAAACAGAGGTTTTGGTACAATATTGACCTGATGAGGTGAGGGATGAGGTATTCTGTGGGAAGAACTTGTTTGAGATCATGATTGGTATGCATACTTAAAGTGTCTTGAAAACATGATTGCAAGAGAGAACCATACCTAACAAGCAACAGGCATCTCTTTCTCTATAAACATGTTAATTAAATAAATGTTAGATGGTCATTATGAAGATGGAATCTGATACAATAATAATGGATGAACATCTTCTGTTTTGTTTTAAAACTACATTTTTGCACCTTAAAATGATATATCTCCTGTTTATTTTCATTCATTTATTTGGCCATTTTCATTCAAAGTTAATTATTCAGAGAAAAAAATAGAGCCACTGGCTCTGTAGCTCATCAAGCTTTATATAGGCTACATTAACTAATTCAAAATGTCAAATTCTAGGTGAGAGGAAGCACTTTAAATGGAGAAGATGAAATAGGTCTTAAGGTACTTAAGGTCACAGGATCATGAAATCTACAATTTAGAATCCCAATGAACCAAGGAGTCTGAACATAAAATTTTATGTCTCTAGGGTCAGTGGTTCTTGAGAAGATGAAAATAGGTTTCAGGTCATGACCTCTGTGATACATTAACTAATTCAAAATGTTAACCTCTTGGTGAGAGGTACAACAAATAGGAAGAACTTTAAATGGAGAAGATGAAATACGTCTAAAGGTCCTTACCCCTCTGACCTATCTTTGAGGACAGAGATAAAATCCCCTACAAAACAAGACACTCGTGAAGATTAAATTCATCTCTGTTGTTTATTACCTCCCTTTGAAGAGCCATAAAATCTCAAGGTCTTTCAGGTCATAACTTCTGTGACCTATATTTGGGGTCACAGGATCACGAAATCTACAATTTAGAATCCCAATGGGCCAAGGAGTCTGTACATGAAATTTCAAGTCTCTAGGGTCAGTGGTTCTTGAGATGAAGATGAAAATAGGTTTTAAGGTCATGACCTGTTTTACCTTTATTTGGGGTCGAAGGGTTATGAAATATACAATTTAGAATCCCCATTGGCCAAGGAGTCTGTACACAACTTTTCAGCTCTCTCGAGCTTATGGAACTGGAGAAGAAGATGAAAAAAGGTTTTTAAGGATATGACCCCTGTGACGCTATTTCACAGGGTCACCAATTTTACAATTTAGAATCCCCATTGGTCAAGGAGTCTGTACAAAAAAATTCAGCTCCCTAAACCAAGTAGTTCTGGAGAAGAAGACGAAATGCAAAAAGTTTACATACAGACGGTCAGACACCGGACACCATGCCATGCCATAAGCCCATCAGGCCTTTCAGGTCAGATGAGCTAAAAATGTGAGTCTAGCATCAGACAAGAGCGAGGACGGTGGTGGCAAAAATTGTCACTTAATGATGATTGTTTGAAATGGAAAAGGCGTTTTAGCCAATTAGAAAGTAAGAAACTGTAATGAATAAAACAATGAAGAGGAGTTCATCCAAGAATACTTTGTTGAGTGACATCAACATGTTTACATCTGTCTGACACCATCTGTTGAGTGACATCAACATGTTTACATCTGTCTGACACCATCTGTTACACAGCTTTGTATCAGAACATCAGAAGGATAAATACTTTACTTGACTATACTATAGAATTTACTTTCAAGAGAAATAAAATATACAATCAAAATCATAAGGACACATTTCCATACCTCTATTGAATGTATTTGAAAGTGGTGAAATAAGGATATGGGGAATAAATGTTACACTTTGAAAGGATTGAAATAACATAGGTAAGTATATAATTAATAAATTAAATATGGCTCAACAATCAGTGTATTAATGCTGTATGAGAAATAAATAATATATACTTGTAAGAACAATGAATTACCAGTGCCGTCAATCTCATGGGATAAAGCAAATAAATAAGATAGATAGATAGATATTGCTATATGGTGATTAGCAGCATACCATGCTCGATAACTTCTTATAAAAATATTCGTGATTAAATGGTTACAATTACAAAGTCCTTTAAAGGATTCATACTTAATATTACATAAAACTTAAACCATAGAAAGTACATCTTCATACTTCAAACACACTTTACACTGAACTCACTGTAACGTAAGGGTCATTTTTACTTAAAGGGGCAGTGAAACCATATTTGTGGAAATGGAATTGGAGGAGATTCATATTCATGTCATGCTCGAGTGTAGGATCCAGGGATTTAGTTTGTGGTTAATGCATCATTATCAACTGTCAACCCAAATATACTTAATAAAACTAAACATAATTTCTCAAATATTGCATGTAGTATATCTGGAACTCTCATAGAGACTGCTCAAACACACCCCTCCCCCTCTCTGCCCTCCCCCTCTCTGCCCTCCCCCTCTCTGCCCTCCCCTTCTCTGCCCTTCCCCTCTCTGCCCTCCCCCTCTCTGCCCTCCCCCTCTCTGCCCTCCCCCTCTCTGCCCTTCCCCTCTCTGCCCTCTCCCTCTCTGCCCTCTCCCTCTCTGCCCTCCCCCTCTCCCTCTCTGCCCTCTCCCTCTCTGCCCTCCCCCTCTCTGCCCTCCCCCTCTCTGCCCCCCCTCTCTGCCCTCCCCCTCTCTGCCCTACCCCTCTCTGCCCCTCCCCCTCTCTGCCCTTCCCCTCTCTGCCCTTCCCCTCTCTGCCCTCCCCCTCTCTGCCATCCCCCTCTCTTCCCTCCCCCTCTCTGCCCTTCCCCTCTCTGCCCTTCCCCTCTCTGCCCCTCCCCCTCTCTGCCCTCCCCCTCTCTGCCCTCCCCCTCTCTGCCCTCCCCCTCTCTGCCCTTCCCCTCTCTGCCCTCCCCCTCTCTGCCCTCCCCCTCTCTGCCCTCCCCTCTCTGCCCCTCCCCCTCTCTGCCCCTCCCCCTCTCTGCCCTTCCCCCCAGGATCTACCATTGAGAGCATATACAATAAGCGGCAATGTCCCCTCTACTGTTTTATTTCCACAAAATCATTGGTCACAATGCCCCTTTTATACAGATTCCGCACTGAATCAAGACAAAAGAAAAAACAATGATTTTCAAATTCGAAACATGTCTTTTACAACAAGGAAATTACAACAAAATAATTGGAAAACACATGGAATGTAGGAATAATTCAACTCTTCATATTGCATTTTGTGCTTATTTTAAGAGAGGTATTATACAAAAAAAATTCAATCTTAATATTGGGGAAACTCTATCATGTTCAGTATTAAATATACACATTTAACTTGTTCAGGTATACATGGGACATCAATGTACATTTGAAGTATCAGAAATGATTTGATTTGATTTTATTTTGGCATTCATGAATTGTTCGTTTATAAAATGTTCTTTGTAAAATAAACCAAATCTTCTGATTGATTGTCAGTCATGAACTTTTTGACCCTGAGTGTAAAAATGTTACTATACTGACATGTTGGCAAATTACTACAAAAATAACACATATATTTCATAATATGTAAATATCAAACTTTTGTCACATATATATAAGTACGCTAAGCATGATAAAATTTGAAGAAGGATTATTGAAGCACTGAAAACACCTGTCATGAGTTGTCACAAAAACAGTTATTTGCATAAAATATGATTCATTGGCTGTCTATTCATTTGATGGTAAAACATCTCAATTTTAATTTATCAATTCCTAAAATATCATCTATACAATCTGATATTTTATAAAGACCATTGATGGAGATATGATATCACCTTCTTGTTATCAGAAATCATTCTTCAACGGGATAAAGAAATATTTCAAAACATGTATGACATTTTAAGACGCCAACCACTCGAAAATAGTGCAGAACATTATATCCCACGGTATTTGACCATATATACATCTACCCTAATAAGTGACTTTATTCGAATATATAAACTATAGAGCCCTCCCCTTTTCTTCAAACTCTTTCATTACAGCCATGTGAACTAACACGGTCTCATTTCTGGTAAGTCAGTGTTATACAGAGGAAAGTAAACATATATCCACAGCGCTAAGAAGAGACTGACAAGCTCAGTTTCCAGCCTCTTTCCTCATCACACTCAAACGAGGCACACTAATTAGCGAGTTAATGTCGTACTATTCAGCTACGCCCTGAGTTGCTAATGAGGTCCATAAAGAACAATCAATCCAGTCATTCACTCCCACATTTCGTTGTTGCAACCTTTCGTTTTATCATTCAAATTATATATCAGGAGATCTGAAGTGACAATTTTGGTTGGAAGAATAATATACTGAATAATATCACAAAGTAACATTGTAAAACTAAGTACATGTCAACCTGCCACCTCTCATTGAACATCACCAACATGCTTACTGCAACCTGATCAATTATTACATACAGATTTTCAAAAAGGTAAATTAGACAGAATAAAATACATAATCACAGGAAAATAATCTCAAGACTGCCCACCAACTATCACAACATGGCAAACAAACAATCAACTTCTTGGATATCAAACTCACATATAAATCATATATTTAATCTCAAACAGTTGCAGCAAAACACAAAATGGTTGAACAGAAAGCTCTTTAAATATGGCTGCCATTTTGTTCATGTTACAGGCCAAGATGACGATACCATATTGAAATTACACAGTATCTGTAAATTTGAAATTGCATAGCATTATTTTTATCATGTCTTTGATTATATTGACCTAGTGTTTTTAACAACGATAATTAAAATACCCAACACAGCCTTATATCAAATAATCATGATGCAACAATAGAATAGTACCTGAACAAGAATATTGCCAGTATAAACATGATAACAGGACAAGGGTAGAGAGTTGAACAACATTTTTGTAATATTTTCTATTACACATTGTGTCACAAGCTGACTATTGTCATATTCATATTATTTTGAGACAACATAATGCTTCAACTTATTGGTGTCACAATGTTAACGCTGCTGTCAAAATTTTTCTGTGACCTAGTAAAAATTTTCTTTGACCCAGGATGTAACAGTGAAACTCTTCAAATGGAGGTTTACGTTGGGGAGTAACATATATAGAAAACACATTACTCAGTCCGTGATATAACATATGATATATTTAGTACCAAACTAGTTTTAGTTTGAGTAACACATATTAATTAACATGTGTAACAAAAATGGAAGCATGTTTAGTATTCTCTGCGTTTTTGAATATCAATATGATATCGTCATTCTGTCTGGCAAAAAATAAAACCAACACCAGCAATAAATAACACCTGAGTTTAACAAAGTACCCTTTAAACTCGCCATCTTCTGCAGGAAAATTCCTTTACACCTGTTTCTTACCCTAAACATTGCTATAGGAGGTAAATTGACGGGGAAAAACATCCCCACTCAAAGGACATTTACATCGACAAGTAAACTTCTCTACATTCAGAGCACTAGGGAAAATGGTACAATGCAAAATAACAGCATTGTTTATGGTTTAGTTAATGCATTTCTAAATGTTTGTAAATTCAAATGGGTGTACAATTTAATCTTTAGTAATTACTTCATTTGGCAATAGTTTTCAAGTAAAAAATTCAAAGGTAAGATGAAATACATTATCCCTGAAAACGTTTTTGATTTTTATGGAAGATTTTACCCATTTATCCCACACAGAAACACCAAAACTGAATTTAAAGTACATAAAACTGTTTCACACATGTCTTTTCTAGAAATTCAGATCATTGACAACATATTCCACTCCCCTACAAAACAAGTGCATGAAGAAAGCGTTTCCACCGTGACAAGTCATATAACTAGGACACTATACTGGGAGCACTCCTCTAGAGCTAGTTACAACCTTGATACATCACAGTTCATCTACGGTAACAGGTAACAATACAACATTTCCTCTTCCTCCTATGGTTAAGGTTTTGTTCTCATGTAAACATTGTGTGAAGTAGTACAAGTAGAGAGCCGAGAAACTTATTGCTTTCACAGAAGCATTTCACAAACCTCTGATTTTATCACTTTGGGAAGTTAAATTCATACATAGCATCAACTTTTTTATGGTAAATTTTGACATTAAATTTTTTGTTACATTAAAAGCTGTCAATATTTTTCAAAATGTACAAAAACCAAAATTGAAAAATCTTGAGTTAGACAAAAATAAAACAACACTTTGCTGTAGTTTTACCTGCAAACATTAAGCTATCCTATTTCACACACTACATAGAAGTAAGACAGTCAATGACTCCCGAAAACTCGACATGTCTTTGAGGATACCTGACCGATCTAAGTTCACATCAATGTGGTGTAGATATCCAGAGCTCCCACTCTCAACGTCGATGTATACTGTGTACCCACAATGCTCCGATCATGAAGACTGCTGTAGATTGACAAGCTCCGCACTGACCTCCCACAATCGAAGTGCGACCTCATCGTTCTGACCTCGTGCAGCAGCCTCCTTGATTGCACAGTCGCTACAACACAGAAACATTTGTGACTGCTTCAGCTATACCTCTTTCAAGCGATGAATGGATTTAAAGGGACACTGCGTCGAGGATAAAAATGAGTCCCATCTTTATCTCACTAAGCTGATTAGAGTGTCTGCTAACAAGTTACGCTTCACTTCACTGTCTTCCTGCAGTAGTTTGTATTACCAATTACGTCAATTGTCTGAAATTTAGTGTCTGTGACTTGTTAGCAGACATGTTAATCAGAATGTATGTAGATACACATGATCTGATTTTTATTGTCGACGCGGTGTCCCTTTAAATATCTCATCTTTGATTTTGTAAAACATTATTTCGTTTCATTTCACATTTGATTTTAATTTGTTATAGTGCACTTTGAGGTTGTAATATATCTGTTATGCTTTTGGGCCGGCATGGCTTCATACTTTATACTTTCACTTTTCATTAAAAATCTCCTCTTCTGATTTGGTTGTATTCAAGAGTTAATTTACAGGCCCCCTGGGCTAGCAATATGCAACTTTTAGTCCTAAGTAAACTTTACTAGACTCTGGTAGACAGGATAGTGTTTATTTCTATCCCTGCATAAGCGGAATCGGTAATTTCTTAAGCTGAATGAGGTTCATAAAATTCACATGAAAAATGTTTTCAAAAGGGGGTTTGAACTCCCTAAACCCATCTTCACAATGTCACAGGCTTAAAAAAAAAAGAAAAGTTCGAACTCTTCTCTCTCCACATAAAAAACGGGTAGAGTTGGTCTTGATACGTTTTCACCTTGCCATGGGAAGATGCCCTAAACCATAAGGTTAAAATTAATAGTTTCCTCATTACCTGAAGTACTTGCCCGAGACGTTCTCCAAGGATTCCTCCACGGCACAGTAGATCGTGGTCTGTGCTCCGTGTTCTGCCGACTTGACGAAGAAGATAGACATGACCTTATGGGTGAGCTTTTTCAGCCAGGAGACCCCAAGTAGGGGTAGGTGGCGCCCCAGCTCTGTGTTCACCACCCCGGGGTGCAGTGAGTTGGATGTCACTCCCGTACCTGGAGGAAGAGCTGTATTATAACATATTTTCATGGCACTGAATATTTTATGAGTCCTTCACTAAAATGTACATGTCATAGAAGATCTTTAACAAGTGTTTGCCATTAATCTACCACCTCCCACCCCTCATTTCAAAATCACCTGTATCAGAAATTGAAGAAAATCTAATAACTTACTACTGATATGCAACATTCAAATTATGTGCATACTTTCCGTAAAATCCCTCCATACACTTTGCAAAGGTCAACAGATTTTACTGGTAAATTGCACGAAACACTTTCATACTGAATTTGAACAGAATCCTTCAAGTTGTTTTTGTGATATAACAGTATTGCTTGCAATGACTTTGAATATTATGAAAATAAGATATTCTGGATAACAAATTTAAACATATACAATGTTCCAGAGTATATGCTTGCTTATTCCACCTGATGAAGGACTAAGACTAGCATATACATTTACCCAACTTTCCAATGCAAGGCATAACTCTTGCCAGTCTCCATTACTGGCTGATTTAAGCCTTGCAGTATTTCTTTAAGATCTCTGAGCTTAGAAATCCAGGTCCACTATGCATTTCTTGTGCAGCGATTCACTATCTTGGCACAGCAAATAGAGGGAAATACTGCAAGGCTTAAATCAGCCAGTATATGCAGACTGGCAAGAGTTATGCCTTGCGTTTGGAAGTTGACGTGTACCCTGAAACAAGCTGTTATCCAGAAAATTTTGTTTTCTTATGTTTTCCAGTTCTAAATGTGCTTCAGACTGGACCTTGAAGGTCATCAAAAATAGCTTGTTAGGAGGTTACATAAATACATAAATATTAAATTTGAAAGATCTTTAATTGGTTCCTGATATATATTTTGACCTAGATACTTAATTTTTTAGACACTAAAACGCCAACATCAATAAATTGCATGTGGGGATTACACCAATTTACCAAGGATTCATATTTGAAATAGAAACAACCCACAAATTCTTTATGACACTTACAGCACAAAGTTGACATGGGCCAAACAATTAATATTAAGTGCAATTTTAACCAATTCACCTTTGTACCAAATTTGAACAAAATTCATCTTTTCTTTACTGAATTAAAGCACTGGTAGGGACCTATTTATAAAGAGGATCTTATAGGAGTGTCTATGTCATACTATGTTTACGACACAATTGCCAGAATATTTATATTTCCCAAGCGAGAGCGAGAGATAGACTGATATTCAAGCATGAGTGTCGTAAACATAGTATGATATCGACACTCATAATATCTATTTATTACCGAAACCATAAAATTGAGGAAAATACGCTATAATCTACTTTCAAGCATAGACTGCTGCTCACGGCCGCCTCATTGAGCGCATCATAGAAGATACATGATGTCATAACATTGTTTATGACGTCACCATGACAAAGTGATATTTTGTCCTAGGGCATAGTATGAAAAATATGAAGCTCCTTATGACTGCCCTCGTAGGTAATAAAGGTAAGTACGTACGAAGGACTGAGTATAAACACACTTTGAGATGGTGGGGTAACACTGTTACGAATGTTAAGACAAATAACCTTCCAATCTTCGGGCGAGTTCTCTGGCGAACAAGACGTTGGCGAGTTTACTCTGAGCGTAGGCCTGCCAGCAGTCGTAACTCTTCTCCATGTTCACGTCGTCAAAGTTGATGTGACCTCCTGCACAACAGAATAGTGAAACATGTGCACTCGGTGATTTAACATAATGGCTTTCATCCTTTATCCTCATTTACTGAATCCTTTACTTTTATTATCATATGCAAACTTATTATTGTACCGAACCAAACTGTATACCTTTCACCAGTACAGGATAACCTCTCTTCAGCCAGTAGCCAGTCTAAGATTATTTGTAAACAAGTTGTGAGTCCTGTATATTGGCAACTCTGAATGGTTTATCACTAATTCATCCAGCTGCTTTTACTTTAACAAATTAAATAATCGCTTTAGATTCAACACATGAGAGCATACTGATGTTTCATATCAGTCACAAACAGTCACTGACATCACATCTTTACCTTAGAATGAGTACAGAGTAATTATATTGCAACATTTAGTTAAAATAATTATATAAAATTAGTGGCGGATCCAGAGGGAACCTAGCCAACCACACTCCCCCCCCCCCCCCCCCCTCCCAATAAATTTGATGGACCCCAAAGGTGACCCTCCCCCCTCCCCCTTTTATAAATTCAGAGTCCTGAAATATTACATTTCGAAAAGATTTTTTGACATTTCCAGAATGACAGAGATTCTACATTGAATGTACGGTCGTTGAACCTCAACTTTGTATGATCTAACCAACAATGTTGGCACTTGACATCAACACTAAACTGTAAAGATATGAATACATTCAGCCCTCATCAAAGCGTCCATTATCAAACCTTTACAACCGTTCATCCAGCCTCAAACAGGACGAGCACCACTACAGAGTCACTATGCAAACTGTTGTAAATCTTAAGAAACAATTCAGTCGATTGAACCATAAATTCTTGCTTGTAAATAGTTTTATCTATTCACGGTTTTGGTATTTCACTATGTCCACAGTTAATAAAACCCTTACAAACAAATTATTTTCAAATAAAAACGGATGTGTTTGTAGGATTATGTTTAACCAACATAGATCTTCAAAAGAAAACTAAACACAACAAGAAAGATGTCTGTCTCACTGGCATGTGCTATAGACGAGACGGTGATGACGCGACTTGGAGCTGATTTCTTCAGAGGATCCAGCAGTAGATTGGTGAGGAGGAAGTGACCCAGATGGTTGACGGCAAACTGCAGCTCGTACCCTTCCTTTGATCTCCAGTTGGGACAGAACATTATCCCTGGATAGAAACATTAATATCAATATATCTTGTAGATAGTCCACTAGGTAAAACAGATAACTGTCAAAGCTCAATGACTCTGGTGTCTTTCAATCTAAAACTGTTGCCTCATCAGCCATTTGGTCAGTAACGAAAGGCCCAGTTATAAAAACAAGAAGATATTCCTGTTTCCTGCATTTTTGCTATGTTCTCAATTAATATATTGTTAAATCTGCCAGTTTGAGTTCTATCACATGCCCTACTGACCACTACAGGTAACAATGTTTGTTCATATACAGCCCACACTTAGGAACAAAACATGAAGCCTGTGTAAATAATTCATGTGTTTGAAATATGACAGCTTCTTGCATTAATACAAACCATAATTAAATGATCAGTAATTTATAATCTAGAAATGCACATTCAATTAAACAAATATTTCTTTGTTTGACGACACCAGGCTCTAGTTGAGAATGCTCTACAATTTTCAAACATGAAAAGAGAGTGGAACATACCAGCATTGTTGATAAGAACATCAAGTCTGCTTTCTTTCTCGGAGATCTCTCGCGCTAACCTCCGCACCGACTCCAGTGAGGAGAGATCAAGAATCTTCACCACGACTTCAGGGTTTCCTGTCTGCTTTCTGATTTCTTCTGCTGCTCTTTCTGCTTTTGTCATATCTCGACATGCGAGTAATACCCTTGCACCTGTTTGGCAAATTTTGTACTAATATTTATCTGTGTATTGTCAACTTTTAAAATTTGAACATTGGCAACTTGGGATCCTCGTTTAAGTTTAATTTTGAATTTAAATTAACAAAATTACACTTGTTTACAGATGTTTAATTTACAAACTTACTGTTAAAGTTAGAAATAAAATACATTTTTGAAATAATTTTGCTCACCCCTTGCTGCCAGATCACGAGCTGCCTCCTTCCCGATACCGCAATTAGCTCCGGTTATGAGGACTGTTTTCCCGTCCAACCGAGCTCGACTGTGACACACACCCCCACTGAAGTACCTCCTCAATGCAAAGTACCCCGCTCCTGCAAGTACATGTTTCAAAGTAGGTCTTAACTCATTAACTGTTGAATTGATTTTAAAAATAAAATTATTTTTTTTCTGAATCACAGCAGATTATATAGGTAAGTAAAAAATAAGTCTCTGATCACAGAAATCATCATTGAAAGATGAAATATCGATTGAGCAGAGATTAACAACAAATTTAAAGAGACTAATTTAAATAAAATTAAATCATAAACTGAAAACTTGCACCAGGGATATAGAAATCTCCATGGTTGCTTTTAAAAATATCAAACAAATGTTTGTGTTTGTAAAAAAAATAATGTTGGACATTTCTGCTTATAATAACCTTTCTAAAAATTAATTTTCAAATACCCACAAAATATTTAACTTTAATAATAAAATACTCTGGAAATAGTGTTGTGTTATTTATTATTTCCTTATTTAGTTTCACATTTTGAGGCTTTTCATTCAGTTAAGCTATTACCAAGGTATAATATATAACTAGCCCAAGACCATGATAGTTGTGTGTTGACTCATCCTTGGTTCCCTTAACAATCATGTCAAAATAACAGTAACATCATTCATTTACAGAACAGGTCAATTCAATAAATTAAACAAATTTTGTGCAATTATCGTAAGAGTGTCTTGAGAACATCTTTAGATACATCACTTCATATACAAATTCAAAGTTGACATATTACTTTTTTTTTCAGAAAGAATGGAAAGCAAAAAGTGAAATATTCTTCAATAAGAATCTGCATCATATTCATCAAACTCAAAAAAGGCACATTTGAAACAGATATGTGAAAAACATATGGTGAATATAAAAGATATAAGATACCCATATGAAACTGGAAATATTATGTAAGTTTAAAAACATGTATTTATTCACTTGGTCTAAAACTTATTTATAGCTCTATAGTTGAAACCATATATGTAATTATCTCATTCAGATTCAGTTTTGTTGGTATGTTGGATATTAGTCTCTGACCAAAATATACCCTTTAAAGGGAAAGTTCTATCATCGATCTATCGGCAGCATCCACCATATTGGATTCTGGGCATTACGTGAAATGAAAACATGCCATATTTAACCCAATTTTACACTTTCTAAAAAGAAAAACATATACAATGATAGAAAATTCACATAGTAACAGATAACACATAACAAAACTATTAAATAATATGCAGTTAGACCATAGCGAAATTTTCCCCACTCGCAGCGCCGATGAATGGCTTCAGTTCTCATTGTTTTTATTTTTCAACAAGTGTGCGCTTGCTTTTATCAATTTGTAAAATATAAAGTCATCAAAATATTACTTTCATAAGTATCTTTCAAGTTGACTTTATTAATAACATATATGTGTTAACAGGAATATCCTCTCGAATTTCGCTAGAACCCTCCTTTTAATAATAAATCCTGAAAATCAGCCACAAAGGAATGATTTGGCACCAAAATCAGGTAGAGGGGTCACAGGGGTCAAGTAGATCTAGACAGGGACATGATTTGATCGGATCCCCTAGGAAAAGTGTCTGATACTTTATATAATTTCAAATTGTTTCTACAATGTTATTTTTTCAAGGTATGGGGACAGGTTACTGAGCTATAATGCTATTTAAAAAGTCTACGCAGAAATTTAACAGTGGTACAATTAGAAATGTGAACTGAAAGACCTATATCATGCATATCATGAAAACTTAGAATATGGCACTCTTGGATTCATCATCATTTTCTTCTTCCTTGACGAGTGTTGCTGCTCCAGGGTGTTACATGCATGGAGTAATTTTATTCAGAAAAGGCATTTCAAAATTTATCTGTGTAGGCTAAATATGAAAACAGAAAAGTTTGCTTTTGTTCTTTATATTTCTTCAACATTAAAATGGTGTAAAGTTTTCGCCAACATGTAGATTCTAAGTCATTATTTGTTCATTTTCATTGAACACATCAGCATAAAGGTTATTATTATTAAATTAATTTCATCTTGTGCAAAAAAGTCCTCAGTCCACATTCCTCAGCATGTTTGACACTGACAATTTACCATCTGAGGCAATCTACGTGCGTTATTAATTAATTTGCCGCTCTCATATATACTTTTTACATTTTGACATTTATTGTCCTTATTGAACTTTTGAATGACAATGGGGTCATGTTTACAAACAATGAACATGTCATTGCAGAATTTAGTAATTGATCTATTTCAAGAATGCAAATTCAATTGGTTTTGCAACAAAAATATCAAATGAAAAACTTACCCCCAGCGACAACCAAAATAACCTTTTTGAAGCTCCAACAAATCCCAATAACTTTCGTTGTCCCATTCTTGAGGAGGTCTAAAGTATCGCTCGCCATTTTGTACAACAAAGATCACGTGATTGAAAGGCGCTTTCGAGTTTCCAACAGAAAAGAGTTCCCGGGTCTAGCGGATAGGGCAGTTCATTGAATAAACACAATTAGTCACTAACTTTGTGTTAAACAAACATGATAAAATAACGATATATTATGACAACAGTTGACAAACACTTAACACAACTTTAATGTTACAATGTCATATTCATTGGAAGAAAGAAGTTCTATTTAAACATGGAATTCATCTTTAAAAGTGTTTCCCTTAGTAAAATTATGTGCGTAAACTTTTTATTGTAAACTTCATTTTAATGTATTTTCTTTGTATTTTGTGTATTTGAATACAACACTTTCCCTTATTTAGGTACATATTTAATGAATAAAGTGTTATATAGGCCTATTCTTTCTTTTCTTAAGAAAAAGAATAGTTATTAGCCTACATTATTATTAGTCTAATTATTGCTTTACCTTTAAATTCGAATTAATTTTGTGTTTCATCAAGTGTTTTATCAGTAAATACACACAAGACTATAGAAATGTGTGTTAATTTGTCATTGTATAGTATTTTTGCTGTTTTGATATTACAAAAAAAACCACTTCGAGTTGTAAGGTCATGGTCATGTGCTACACCAGGGACCATAAAATAGTTATATTATCAATTAAATTAGTTTATGGTCTCTGGCTATACATACCGTATGTAGAAAAATGACACCGTATGGCTATGTATATATACTAACTATTTTAGTACGTCAAATATGTTAACTATTCGAACCAAAATGTTTAAAATAATATACTTGTATACATTTGTAAACGCGGTACGTGTTAGAACCAAAGTTACTTATGTGTGTGTGTGTGTGTGTGTTTTCTTAATAGGCCTACATGTATATTATGTTCGTGTGATTATTATTGGGACTTGCAGTTCATAAATTAATTATTCCTTTTATGTACACTTCTTGGTACGTAATTCGATGATTTTGTGACAGAAAGGGTTGAAAGTACAAGCAAAAAAGATAACCTCGTGACTGTTAACTTTTGGTCTCAAAGGGATTCAACATCTATGGGCAGAATAATAGTTCTAAAAAGTCTTATTTTGCAAGAATCAAATCATATCTTAAGTTAAATTCCTCACTTAGTAGATAGATAAATAGAGCACAGCACGAATGTAGATATATATATATATCTAAAACCTTGGTTACAACAAAAACACCGAAACATCTTACTGTCTCATCTCATTTAATGTGAATTTAAGTCCTATAGAAATTGGATCAAATCATCAAAGAAAATGATATCAAATATAAAAAATAAGGAACGTCTTCTGGAAAGTTTGTGTGCAATAACGGTCAAGAATCAAACTTTGTCAATGATCGCCAAGCGTGTACCTCTGGACTAAAGGCAATATTTTGACAGACAAACCAATGTTTGACTCAAACACTAATTAAAAGAAGATGTAATAGTCATAAACGATGTTTTGAAAACGGACGGTTCATTTCTTAATTTAAAATTAATTAATTAAAATATTTATCAGCTGAAAAAGAAGACGTTTGACGTCACACACTCTATAAAGTAGATCCAAATCAATTCACGGGATAAAGATGAGAAACTTGATGTGCTTCTTCCTCCTGCCTGTTTACCTAAATTATGTTGTAGGCTACCAGAGATGTAAAGAATGTTGCATGAATCTAGTCAAATCAGACTTGATCACAAACCAAGCCAGCAGTTGATTGTGCTTATTTATGGAATAATCTTTCGTCGACAATAAGATGTTCTAATTCTTTTTCATCATTTAAAGCAAAATTATCTGAAAAGCTGTATAAAATCCCAAAATATTCGGTGATTCTATGATGATGACTATTATGCAGTAAGTTAAGACATTCTTGTAGTTCCCTAACCACTGATCTCTTTTATGTCAATTTATCTGAAAGTAAATCTTGCATGTATGGTGCTTTGGGCGAAGATGTCTAACATTTTTTCTTAAGATGTCCAAGTGTATATACTAAATTCCGTTTAGAATTAAAGCAAATATTTTAAAATTTTAAGGTAGAATCAGATCTAGCTGCACAATCCTGTATGGCAATCCAAATCTACCACAACCAATCAATGAAAACACGTTTCACCATACTAATACATTCATAGAAAGGAATCAGCGGTTCAAGTAACACATGAATATTATTACGGTAATTCATATTCATATTCATAATGTATGACGTTTGGAAAACGGGCGGTTCATTTCTTTATGTAAAATTGATTAATTTATATACATATATCAGCTGAAATAAACACGTTTGACGTGATATTTCTAATGCGTAATGGATTTATCGATTTTATTACATGTATACCCACTGAAATAATGCCATTCCTTCACTTGCACATTTGATAATTCTCTTCTGCATGTGTTATATATTCTAGTCTTGTCTAATGAGTTGTTGATTATGTGGAGAGGGCTTCTTTACATGTACGTTGTACAATCCCTTTCTTATATGAATAAACTATATTTCAATCAAGTTAATGAAAAGGGGAAATTGGCATATGGTCACATATCAATAAAGAAGATTCGAAACTTTATTTATATAGACTAGGTTCCATTTGATGCAGCTGTACACGAGTGGATGTACCGGTATATAGAGCTCTCCAGATAAGAACTGGTTAGTTTGCGGAGAACTATATATTAAACATGACTGTAGAGACAATTGATTGTGGCTTGAGCCAATACAATTTTCTGCCTGTCTGTTATACATTAAGATGGTTTCAGTATCGCATTACTGAAGACTAACGACGGACAGACGTGCTTCCATTTAACAATTGCAAACTTCCAAACTATGAACATTGTATATATTGTAAATAATGAACTGAAACTACAAAACATCTTTTATTTGATTATGTACACACAAAATGTCTGTGATATCACTTGTTGAAAGTATGTAAGATGTAAGATGTAAGATGTAAGACTGACATAAGTTTAAAACCCAGTATAACACATATCATGCATTTCTGCCTTCATGGAAAAAAGAAACGACGTTCGAAATTAGATTTGTTATCTAACAATACATAAATACACCAGCATATGACAAAATTGAAAACCGCTTATAGATATAGCCCTCTAAGGCACTAATACGTAATAACGTTAATTAGTAAGCATTCTTTACACTAAATAAAGATATGCACTTTGCAGTGTACTACATGTTGAAGATGTGTGCTGTATGTGAATGTGTATGGTACCTTACAAACGAAATAAAATGAGAGAAAAGAACATTTACCTCCACATGCAGTCACATTCAACAGTTATAGTATAACGGTATAATTGTATACCGGTGAAGAAAGGACATTTCTATAGGTAAAGATCTGTATAACTTTACATCTTTTCTTTTTTTCTACAAATTCTAGATTACTCGTGAATCATATATCATTTTGTATATGGCATGTTATACTTTCTAAAGAGTTCCATATGGTCATAACAATAAACGATGTAATTTTATCTTATATTCAATCTAAATCAATTTAGATCGACATATTTTTATAATGTTATATTTTCCACTGTATTAACATAATATAGAACAGTCGGTCTAAATTTATTTAGGTTGTCTTATATGACGCCTGAAAGTTTATTATTCTTTTTCACGGTTGGCTAGCGGATTTCAAAGGGAAACAACTGCTATAGGCAGTTCAGATTAGTCGTTGTGAAACCCAACTCAGATGTGTTGTAACAAGCCCTTATATGCAGTAAACATTGTATCAACTACATGGTTTAAACACAAACCGTGAAATGATAGATAACAAGTTATATTTGAGAGAAGAATTCCTATCGGCATTTATAGATCTATCTTAAGGTAAGAATGCGGGTCAGATTATAGTAGCTTTATACCCGGATATGGCGATCTGTGGTTACCTGGAAACATCGTAGCAGTGTGGAAGTATATATCACATATTATAATATACCAGTAATGTAAACTCTTGGGTGATATATACCCGTATTGGACAACTCCATTTCTAAGCTGCGAAATGTAGAATGTTATGTTGGAGACCATCTACGATGAGCAATAGTTGACATGTCTAGCACATTTTGGGGTCACACACCTGAAGTAAACACCTTTCATCGATTTGTTTCTTTGCGCATGGCTAGTTTATAGCGTCGCTCACACGAATCTCTCTTGCTCAGACACGACATAGATCTGAGACACCCGAGAGGTCCAGACTGTGCAGATGAACACTGTATGATAATCTGAGACTTGGAAGGGTTGTTCCCTCTCCGACACAGAGACAGAGTTGTGAAACGTGTTGTGTTACCTTGAATAAGTGATTTTATGTGTTTAAAGCGTGTTCACCCAGCAGTACAATTGGGTACCTGGGGTGGATGTTAAGACGATGTGATACAGATAATCTTACAGCGCTGCAAGGCTAGGCTAGCTGCTTGGTTGAATACTCCCAGAGAGTTGAGAACAAAAATGGAATGGCGTTACTTAATTACACACGCGTGATAATGTTTTCAAGAGTGCGTACGCTTTGATTCCTACCATTTTGTAATGTGGAGTATCGTGCGGTAGAAGTATTCTCATAAACATCTTTAAGATCATACCACTCTAAATAATGACAACATGCAAATACGTTAAATAATTAATAAATTGAATATGAATAAATGATTGTGCGTGTCAATAGTCAACCATTACCCATTTAATTCCCTGTAGGGTAAACAAAATGGAAATTTAGAACTAGTAGGGTATATTTAAACTCATCGGCAAAAGAAACTTATCACCTCAGTTGGTTTTGATGAATGCAATATTTAAAAGAAATCAGATGCTTTTGACTGTGACAAGATACAATAATACTTATCTGCAGTAGATTGGGTGAATTAATTGGTGACTGTGGTTACATTTTAGTTCAAATTTCTTTGTTTAAAGAAGACAGGGGTAAGAAATGAAATTTCCACCAACGTGATCCCTACCATGTTTAAAATGTTGTAAATGTGTGCAGAATTAGGCACACTTATCAATTTTCACATAGAATATGTCTTATATAGAGAATACTAAACGACGTTCCGTTTAATAACACTTTTATGAAACGAGTGAGTGGTTTGTACTTAACGAGCGAAAGCGAGTTAAATACAAATACCATCTCACGAGTTTGATAAATATGTTATTAAACGGAAACGAGTTTAGTATTTTATTTATTACTCACTTATTGAAATGCCACTTAATTCCACAAACTCGTCGATAAATGGGACACATTCCATTGCGACCAGGGCGCTGACATTGTGACGTCATAGTTTTGCCATTATAACGTCACGTCAATCGAAAGCACGCGATTAAGTGTAATAACATCTTAGATTTATTAAACCGCGATATCTTCAACGGGTGAGTAATAAATGTCAATCGACAAATTATTTGAAGAAGTTTAAAATTTAAAATTTAATTTTTTTTTAAATTAAAAAGACATGTAGAAGTTTTCTTTGACTTCTTTGAGAGGCATTTTAGAAGTTGTAGAGATGAAGAAAACCAAGATATATGGATAGTCAACTTCTTTATTGCAATGAAACGTCGCATTCATTGCAATAAAGAAGTTGACTATCCATATATCTTGGTTTTATTCTTTGACTGCTGACTAAACACCTGTACTTTTCAGTTTTAGATTATCATTTTGAAAACTTGAGTTATTTGCAATTGAAATTCATTCATATGATAAAATCAACTGAGGTGATTAGTTTATTTTGCCGATGAGTTTATGTAGTCAAGTTAGTCATCGACGATTCCATCCTGCTCCGTCAGTGTATTTGTATCTACAATACACTACTGCAATAAGAACGGATACACATACATTGATGGATTAGTATACAACGATTCATTATCGTGGAATTAATTTAGTATAAGTGTCAACGCAGTCAAGCGTTTTTCATTCATCTCACATCATTTAAGTATCATCATGTAACTGCTATTTCCCCATTACATGATTTTAACCTTCAACATATTTTCTACCTAAACGAAAATAATAAAACAAAAAACAAGCAAACAAAACACACAAAACAAACATACATGTGTGGAAAACTAATGACGAATTTTATTCTTTGATAGAATAACATATGGTTTCTAAACTATAGACATGTTGCATATCCTTCTTCCTGTAACACTGTCCGATATATTGGGGTAGAGTGATCAGTGGTTGAAACAATGTGTGGAATAACCATTGGCCATGTAATATTCTGTTGGACCTTTGAACCAATTGTCTGATGAATTCAAACATTCAGCCTATCTATCATCTGATCCTATTTTTTGGTAGAGATATTATAAAGTTTAAAAATAAAAACTTCTTAAAAACATCAAAACAAAATCAAAATCAAACTGATTAAGAGGTTTCCGATGTTATTTCATTCTGGACTCGTGAAGTAGGCCTATGATATACATTGGATAGTAACTTTCAAGCAAGCTGACCCGACTGGCTGGGAATTATTTGAAACTATTACACACTGCTTGCAGATTACGTCATGACGTCATCGGAGGAACTGCGGCAAGACTTCCTGACGTGCACCATCTGCTACGACGTATACGACAAGCCAAAGACCCTGCCGTGCCTCCATACTTTCTGCCTCAAATGTCTTTCATCGTACATCATCGCCGAGGAGGATACGTTTGGCGTGAGACGCAAGAAAGCTTTTCCCTGTCCAGTATGTCGAAGTCTTGCCAGACCTCCAGATCCCTCTCGGCCACTTCCCCAATGGGCGAATGATTTCAAAACCAATTTCTATATTGAGAATCTCATGGGTGCCTTGAAGGTTAAAGCCAGCAGTTCAGATGAGACGCCAGTTACACCCGGTGGCCAACTACCGAACAGAGGGGGTTCGGCAAACACTGGAACCAGAGGAGAAGCAACGAACACAGGAAATGGGGGGACACATAGACCAAACACTGCTGACAGAGGAGAATCAGTGAATGCAATGGGCAACTTCAGATCACAAAGTTCAAGAAATTCTGGTAACATGTCAACAAGAGAATCTACAAATACAAGAGAAAATGTGAGGCTTCAGATGCCGACATATTCTGGTAGCAGAAATGAACCAACGGATTTTAGAGAAACCGTGACGCCACCCACACATGCCATATCTATTGGTCGTAGGGTAGAGCCAAGGACTACAAGAACTGCACGAGGCCACCCCAGATCTCATACAGCACCAACCTCGAGGTCTATGGCCAGTGCTGGCCACGATAGAGCGAACTTTTCAAGGCTACATGCACACAGACCGAATAACCCAGTCGTCAGAAACTCTATGCTCCGTGCCCCGTCTATTTCCAATACGTCACGGAGTACTGAGGACTTGCCCTCCGCCCCGATTGCAGGGGAAGAGACGGGGGAGTTAGTGACGTCAATCTATTCCTCAATGCCAGACCTGAATATCAACAGTCGGGATAATGTGCTCATTTCCAATCTCAATCCACCACTGGGAGCCAAAACATTCCAAGTTGTTAAACGCTTGTCTACCAAACTAGTGGGGGACAGACGAGAACCGCGGATAGGTGGCATCTGTGTCGTTGACGGTGCTATCGTTGTTGTTGACCCTGACAACTTCCGGGTCAAGTCTTTCTTTGATTGGAACGTTCGCCTTGCTTCAAACATTGTCACAAAGAGTGTGGATTTTGAGCATCGCCCTCGGTCCATCACAGAGATCCCGGGTTATGCTGTTGCCGTTGCAGTTCCTTCAAACATGGCGATCCACATGTTGAAGGTGACACCATTTCTACAACAGTTCTCCGTCGTACAGACCACCCGCAAGTACAAAACTATAGCTAATTCAGGTTCTGGGTCCCTGGTTGCCATAGCGGCGAGATCAGGAACAACTGTCCCCCGTCTCTCGCCCATAGACATTCTGAACTTTGAGGGCGACACACTAAGGTCTGTGGACATCAGCTACCAGCTCAAGCGGGTTGACTTCACCCATCTGGCTGTGTCCAGTTCGGGGCTGGTGCACCTAGTGGACTCGACAGGACTTTACTGTGTTACCCAGGACGGCGTGGAACTCTACAGATACATCCAGAGCAGGGAGCAGGAACAGTTCCGGAATATGAAGGGTTTGTGTTGTCACTCTAACGACGTGTATCTGACTGACGTCGAGGGGAACTCTGTGTACGAGATCTCATGTGACTGCAGTCTCCCCGCTACACGTGAGAAAATCCTCTCCTCAAACCACGGTATTCGACGTCCTGTAGACGTGCACGTCGGACCGGATGAATTGGTTTATGTTGCATGTCGGGACGGATATGTGAGGATATTCAAGTCGATTAAAACTCCGCCTGTCAGCAGATCTGTGGAGACAGTTGTGTGAAAACCAATGCAACTATGTTAGAAGCGAAGTCAGCTCTTGCTCTTTTGGTGTAACCAGAACACGTTTTATGAGGTCGATGGACGTTTTTGTTCTTATTATGGAAATAAACAAAATTCTTCTGGGCTGCTAATTTCCAAGATTATTTTACACGCTTCTCGGGTTTAAGTGATAAATTAGATTATAAATCATGCAAAAGTCTGATAAGCGTTTGGAGCCAATGGCTCTATTTTTCAGATTAGTTTCCACTCCACTTAGGATGTAGGGCATTATGAATATCTCAAGTTGATATTATCATGATACATTAAAACACTTCTTCATATCCGCCGCATCGATCTCTTTCATTTTGCATCTTCCTTCTGTGAACAGTGTTTGAAATGAATAAATACAAGCTTAAAATACTTGATTTGTCGTATTTTTATTTCATTGATAAATAAGCAACATTGTATCTATTGAAAGGGTTTGGTTTACATCACATTTTTACAATAGCAATATCAGAAATATGAAGAGTTTCTGGATAACAACTTCTTTAATGTGAAAATACACGACGTTTCCGAGTAAATACTCACTCCTTTATCTGGTGGAATGTGGAGGAGTGAGTATTTACTCTGAAACGTCGTGTATTTTCACATTAAAATGTTGTTATTCAGAAACTCTTTCTGTTCCTATGTATGACAATTATAAATGCCATTCAAAGACTTCATACAAACCTCGATATCATAAATAGTAAAAAAAACTCGTACAGCACTCTTCTGAATATATATATTTTCTGCATCCCGTTCTGACATAAGTCTTGCGAATCGTATTGCACCGTTGAAATAAGATTGAACTAACATTCAATGTATGCATTTCAATGTAATATTTCTTATTCCTCACATCAATCCATAACTAGAACAAAGTGATGTTTTAAACTTGTTTTTATGGATTATGATTCTCGGTTTTTAAAAAGTGGGCAAGCCTTGGATCAAAACAATAAAACACCATAGCTATAAACAGCAATAGCTATGTAACACGACTACTTTTAAACCTGTATACATCTTGTACACCTTGTATGTAATAAGAAGACCACTATTCTTAGCAGCACATCGCCGTATGCCTTTTGTCAAGTAATGGGAGGTAACTCCTGTAAGCACGCCAAACCGGTGGATCGATTTTGCAATCCAAAACGTCACTGCATGTCGCAATTATGTAGGTCAGCTGGTACACAAATAAAGCAGTTGACTAATACATCATAACACATAAAACTTTACTCAACGGGTGGGAGCTGACGTTAAAATCACCAAACAATTAGGCAACCTCACACAGCAAAACACACCATGACAGGTACGAAATAATGAAATTTAACTCAGTTACTGACATAGCCTATATAGTTGTAACTTCTGTGTTTTTCTGAAATGTTTGATTTAAACGCACTGTATCACGCCGTTCATACTGAAATAAAATGCTCTCACAAAATGGCGAAGAAGTATTACCAATGGCTAAATAATATTCCTGAATCAATCAAAGAGTTCTAAACAAATTGTACATGGTTCGGTTAAGTCGTGCTTGTCAATTTTCAATCGAGCGTCCATTTTAAGGGGTTCACATTAAATTGGCTGCTCGAAGGTAGTTCACGTGACCTGACTGATGAAGCGGTACCTAAACACTCAGAGAAGAGTTTTAAAGGTGGGTTTACATGCTGCACATTTACTCCTGGGGGCATTATACAACCAGGGGCACATTTACCCACAGGGGAAAAGGACAAATATTACCTTGCGTTTATATGATGAAATTGCAATAAATAGGGGCATACTTGTCTCTATATATAGTGACTGTTTTTGACAGTTTATGGATCATTTGTTGAATGTCATCAGTAATCATGGATCATAGAGGGTACAGAACGCGGAAAAGAGAACGTTTTGCTAAGTGCGTAATGTTGGCATTGTGTACAAAGGAAGCGAAGACTATGGACTCAACAAAGAAGTAGAAACTGGTGGGAGATAAATGTTCTCCAAACTTTTTCTGACACTCAATGGTGTGGGAACTTCTGAATGTCCAGACAAACATTCACTGATTTGTGTCCATTACAATTACAAGACTAAAAGAAGTAGTCAAGGGTTACAAGACTAAAAGAAGTAGTCAAGGGTTACAAGACTAAAAGAAGTAGTCAAGGGTTACAAGACCAAATGATACTTCCCAATAGATGCAAGGCACATTCTGATCGTAGTTCCTCAACATTGCCATGCTGACTATGTGAACTATGGTACTCAGTTATTCTACAGGCAGCTTGTGATGACAAGTACCGATTTACAGACATATGTGTAGGATTTACAGACATCTGTGTAGGATGGCCAGGTCGAGTTCACGACGCCCGTGTGTTCTTCAACTCATCTTCCAGAGAATCAGCAGAGGTCAGGTCGAGTTCTTCAACTCATCTTCCAGAGAATCAGCAGAGGTCAGGTCGAGTTCTTCAACTCATCTTCCAGAGAATCAGCAGAGGCCAGGTCGAGTTCTTCAACTCATCTTCCAGAGAATCAGCAGAGGCCAGGTCGAGTTCTTCAACTCATCTTCCAGAGAATCAGCAGAGGCCAGGTCGAGTTCTTCAACTCATCTTCCAGAGAATCAGCAGAGGCCAGGTCGAGTTCTTCAACTCATCTTCCAGAGAATCAGCAGAGGCCAGGTCGAGTTCTTCAACTCATCTTCCAGAGAATCAGCAGAGGCCAGGTCGAGTTCTTCAACTCATCTTCCAGAGAATCAGCAGAGGCCAGGTCGAGTTCTTCAACTCATCTTCCAGAGAATCAGCTGAGGCCAGGTCGAGTTCTTCAACTCATCTTCCAGAGAATCAGCTGAGAGATCAAGCATACCTAATGTGTTCCTGGCTATTGCAACTATTCATCAACATTTACCTCCAGTTCCGCCTCAGCAGCGCCAGGACGACCACTGAAAATACATATGGTAGATTCAAAGGAAGATGGTGAAGGTTCTAAGAAAGAATCAATGTTGATGTCAATCTTGATCCTACTATGACATCTACTGAAGCTACACTTCACAACATATGTGAAAATGAGAAGGAGGTGTTTGAACATGACTGGCGGGATGGTACCGACACATTGTCGATAAGGCTGTGGGTGAAGTTCGAGGTCAACATGACATCAATGGAACAGCAATTTGTTTTGCACTTTCTAACCAGTATGTAGCAGAAAGAAATGGCTAATTATAGTTAATCAAATGCAAGAGACAACATATAACTTTGATAAATTGTCTTTGTTTCAAATATTTCAAAAACAAGTCACAGATGCAGTGTCAGTCATGAATATGCATCTAACTGAAACATAAAGTTACGATTACAAATTTTATGTATTTTGTGAACTGCTTTCTTTTTGCTTTCATGTTCATGAAGAGCTGCACATCAAATTAACCACTTTCATTAACGCAGCCGTGTTGACGTCCTGCTCGGATAATCCATTAACAAAAAGGAGAGGAAGGTTGTTTTATTGTTTTGGCCCCTGGGGTATACAAAGTGAAACGTGTATATATATATATACCCCCGGGGGTATCTGATTTGCCCTACCTCTAGACCAGGGGCAAATATTTCGCCCTTTGCCCCCGGGGGTAAATATACCCCTCTCAAAATTTTCGTTTACATGACAAAATTTAGCCCCCTGGGCCAAACATTTGCCTTTACCCCCGGGGGTAACCGCACATATAAACGGGGCTTTAGATATTGAATAATGATGGTATGATCAATCATCTTACTGCCTGAACTCTCAAAATCGCATGAGACCTATAAATGTACTTCCCACATTGAAAAGTTCCACACAGTTGTTGCTTTATAAATACGTCAGAACTAGCATTGTTATTATTTGGTTAAATCGTCATGGAAACTGTTGTCCTTTATACTAGAATACAGTATTGTTAAATTTGCCTTTGCAAATTAAAATGTAACCTATATATTCTTTGAATGCTCGTATTAAGTTGTGGCAGGGTCATTTTGTTATTTTGCGCGCGCCTTATATAATATATAAAATATAAATTATTAATAAATATAATTTTAGAAAATCAGTCATCGGATTAAGTGATAAACTTCTTTTTTTAAATAGTGTATTAGAGACTCGATTGCATGTATTTTCCGTCCATTATTTTCGACAATACCTGTCCCTGTGGATGAACACATACCGGCTTTCATAAGAGGTGTAACCACGATAAACAGTTTTGAATGGAGAAAGTTGTACATAAGCTACAACGAACATTCCTTACCTTCACAACATTAGTTACATCTATTGACATTATTCAGTTTTGACAAAAGTTTGACAAACAATTTCTAAATATATAATTATGTTATATCGACATTTCTAAAAGCATCTTACTATTTCAGTATTCTGACTAAGTGTCTTTGTAGGCTATCACAAACTTTATTTTACAACTTTATTTTACTCATCGATATCTTAATTCCTTCTTTCAAACATAAATTTTTAGCTCATCTAGCCTGAAGGGACCGATGGGCTTTTGGCATGGCATGGTGTCCGGCGTCCGTCCGTCCATCCGTCCGTCTGTAAACTTTTCGCATTTTCATCTTCTACTTCAGAACCACTTGGTCTAGGGAGCTGAATTTTTGTGTGCAGACTCCTTGGCTAATGGGGATTCTAAATTGTAGACTTCATGACCCCGTAACCCCAAATGGAGTCACAGGAGTCACAACCCCAACAATCTATTTTCATCTTCTTCTCCAGTTCCAAAGCTCTAGAGAGCTGAAAAGTTGTGTGCAGACTCGTTGGCCATTGGGGACTCTAAACTGTAGATTGTGTGACCCCGTGACCGCAATTGAGGTCACAGGGGTCACAACCTGAAAAACCTATTTTCATCTTCTTCTTCAGTTCTAAAAGGTCTAGAGAGCTGAAAAGAATTGTGAAGACTCCTTGGCCAATGGGGATTCTAAATTGTAGATTTCGTGACCCTGTGACCTCAATTTGCGTCTCAGAGGTCACAACCTTAAACACCTATTTTCATCTTCTTCTCCAGTTAAAAAATGTCTAGAGTGCTGAAAAGTTGTGTGTAGACTCCTTGGCTAATGGGGATTCTAAACTGTAGATTTCATGACCCCGAAACCCCAAATAAGATCTCAGGGGTCACAACCCTAAAAACCTATTTTCATCTCCAGCAAGAAAAGCCCTAGAAGCTGAGAAAATGTATTATAACAATACAAATCCTGTTGAGCTACAGAGTCCATGGCGTTATTTTTATCAATTTTCTGCAATACCTGAAAAAAGTAGTAGTTGCTTTAAATTGCACTTTTTATTTCCACAAATGAAATTACTCCAGCTGTGTTCAATTTTATATATTTCTCACTGTATTTCCTACATCGTTATTTTCACCAATACGCACTGACACAACATGTTATTTCAATATACTTAAAGATTCTTCTGATATTACAGACATGGCGACGGCTTCTGTCATCAAGGACGACTTCCTGACGTGTACCATCTGTTTCGAGGTTTACGTGAAGCCCACCAGTCTACCCTGTCTCCACACCTTCTGTCTCAAGTGTCTCTCATCCCACATCGTGGCTGAAGAGGAGAGGTACATCAACATATATTTTAATAACTGATGATAGAAAAAAAGATACTAAATGATTTCCGTTTCATATCATTTATATTAAACGAAGTAACGAGTCTGCCCTGCATCCACACCTTCTGTCTCAAGTGTCTCTCATCCTACATCGTGGCTGAAGAGGAGAGATCCATCAAACTATATTTTCTAAAGTGATGCTAAATTAAATTAATAGGAATTGAGCGTCATACCTATAATACTATTTTATTTAATAAATTAATAATTTAGTATCACTCGAACCGTATTGACCTTGATACAAAATTGTTCGAAATGACAAGGCTGAGACTAATGATCATATAGATGTTACACTGCCAGTTTTGAATTGCATCATCATTAATCCTAAACTATTTCAAACTGAAACGTTTGACTATTTGACCCATAAAATCAAGTATCATCTTATCATATTTATCTTATCCCAGGTACGGAGTGATACGGCGACGTGGCTTTCCCTGTCCCCTCTGCAGGTCTGTGGCGAGCATCAAGGACCCATCATGGAAGCCAATGGAGAAATGGGCCGAGGAGTTCAAGAGCAACTTCTTTATAGAAAACCTCATCAGCACGATGAAGATTAAGAGAAGTACCTCAATCGAGGAATCTCAGAAGAAAGAAGAGAAAATGAAGTCGGATGCGTCTGCTCGGAGATCAGAATGGTCCACCCGGGATGAGTCCTCATCGGATGGAGAGGTCACCGGGAGACCGGGTGGTTCTACCCTCTTCTTCTCGTCCAGCTTTAGTATATATAATGACAGCGACGAGAATTACATACACGTGACCAACCTTCCCCAACCATACGAACTGAAGGAGTACGAGACTCTGAAGGTCCTGTCTGCAAGCTTGCCAAGTGATTTTAAGGACACAAAATTGACTGGGATTTGTGTTGTGAGTGACGTCATCGTGACTCTTGACTTTGAGAACAAGGCGGTTAAAAGCTTCTCTAATTGGAGGGCATCTCTCGATGTTAACATAATGCCAGGACTAGTCCTTCTTCCTTCCACACCGCAATCAGTCACAAAGATGTCGTCTTCAAAGGTAGTTGTGTCCATCCCTGACAGGAGGTTGTTATACGTGCTGAAAGTGATACCAGTGTTGGAGAAAATGAGTGCCATCAACACAGCCCGCCGGTATGAACACATCGCTCATATAGACTCTAGTACGTTTGTTGCAGTCGCTGAAAAACCTCGTACAAGAGTTCAAGAATTTCCAATAGACATTGTGAACTACGAAGGCATCACTCTGAAGTCTGTGAAGCTCAGCCGGTCACTTCATGGTATTTTCTACAGAGATGTGGCTGTGTCGGACTCTGGGCTCGTTCATTTGCTGCCGATTCACGAGATGACGACCTACTGTATGACCCAGGACGGCCTTGAACTGTACAGGTATACTCAGCCTCAGGAGAGCAACCCTCAAAACACAAGGGGGAACAACAAACCTCCATGTAACATTCCTGGTCTTTGTTGCATCTCCGACAACCTGTACACAACAGACGTGTTAGATTGCAGTGTGTCTGAATCGTGCTGTGATAGCGGACTCCCGGCCACCAGTGAGAAGATCATCACTGCAAAACATGGTCTCGTGCAACCCACGGGCATTGACGTCATGCCGGATGGAACTGTCTTTGTTGCATGCTGGGACGGATATGTGCGTGTCTATGTCAACAAGCGAAACCGACCTGTTGTCAAACCGGTTGTGAAAATAGCCAGAGAAACTGCTGTGTAATTTTATCAATACCATATGGTTGTATGGGTGTTTTCAGATAAATCCGTCCAAGTTTCATGGACCCTCTTGACGAACTGCATTGCTTGACAGAAGCTGATCAAGACTTCTATACGAGGTTTGTTCTGCTGGACCTTCTTGATGAACTGCATTGCTTGAAAGAAGCTGATCAAGACTTCTATACGAGGTTTGTTCTGCTGGACCTTCTTGACGAACTGCATTGCTTGAAAGAAGCTGATCATGACTTCTATACTAGGTTTGTCCTGCTGAACCTTCTTGACGAACTCCATTGCTTGAAAGAAGCTGATCATGACTTCTATACTAGGTTTGTCCTCCTGGACCTTCTTGACGAACTCCATTGCTTGAAAGAAGCTGATCATGACTTCTATACTAGGTTTGTTCTGCTGGACCTTCTTGATGAACTGCATTGCTTGAAAGAAGCTGATCATGACTTCTATACTAGGTTTATCCTGCTGAACCTTCTTGACGAACTGCATTGCTTGAAAGAAGCTGATCATGACTTCTATACTAGGTTTGTCCTGCTGGACTTTCTTGACGAACTGCTTTGCTTGAAAGAAGCTGATCATGACTTCTATACTAGTTTTGTCCTGCTGGACCCTCTTGACGAACTCCATTGCTTGAAAGAAGCTGATCATGACTTCTATACTAGGGTTTGTCCTGCTGGACCTTCTTGACGAACTGCATTGCTTGAAAGAAGCTGATCATGACTTCTATACTAGGGTTTGTCCTGCTGGACCTTCTTGACGAACTGCATTGCTTGAAAGAAGCTGATCATGACTTTATACTAGGTTTGTCCTGCTGGACCTTCTTGACGAACTGCTTTGCTTGAAATAAGCTGATCATGACTTCTATACTAGTTTTGTCCTGCTGGACCCTCTTGACGAACTCCATTGCTTGAAAGAAGCTGATCATGACTTCTATACTAGGGTTTGTCCTGCTGGACCTTCTTGACGAACTGCATTGCTTGAAAGAAGCTAATCATGACTTCTATACGAGGGTTTGTCCTGTTGGACCTTCTTGATGAACTGCTTTGCTTGAAAGAAGCTGATCATGACTTCTATACTAGGTTTGTCCTGCTGGACTTTCTTGACGAACTGCTTTGCTTGAAAGAAGCTGATCATGACTTCTATACTAGTTTTGTCCTGCTGGACCCTCTTGACGAACTCCATTGCTTGAAAGAAGCTGATCATGACTTCTATACTAGGGTTTGTCCTGCTGGACCTTCTTGACGAACTGCATTGCTTGAAAGAAGCTGATCATGACTTCTATACTAGGGTTTGTCCTGCTGGACCTTCTTGACGAACTGCATTGCTTGAAAGAAGCTGATCATGACTTTATACTAGGTTTGTCCTGCTGGAACTTTTGACGAACTCCATTGCTTGAAAGAAGCTGATCATGACTTATATACGAGAGTTTGTCCTGCTGGAACTTTTGACGAACTCCATTGCTTGAAAGAAGCTTATCATGACTTCTATACTAGGTCTGTCCTGCTGGATCTTCTTGACGAACTGCATTGCTTGAAAGAAGCTGATCATGACTTCTATACTAGGTTTGTCCTGCTGAACCTTCTTGACGAACTCCATTGCTTGAAAGAAGCTGATCATGACTTCTATACTAGGTTTGTCCTGCTGGACCTTCTTGATGAACTGCTTTGCTTGAAAGAAGCTGATCATGACTTCTATACTAGGTTTGTCCTGCTTGACCCTCTTGACGAACTGCATTGCTTGAAAGAAGCTGATCATGACTTCTATACTAGGTTTATCCTGCTGGACCTTCTTGATGAACTGCATTGCTTGAAAGAAGCTGATCATGACTTCTATACTAAGTCTGTCCTGCTGAACCTTCTTGACGAACTGCATTGCTTGAAAGAAGCTGATCATGACTTCTATACTAGGTTTGTCCTGCTGGACCCTCTTGACGAACTGCATTGCTTGAAAGAAGCTGATCATGACTTCTATACTAGGTCTGTCCTGCTGAACCTTCTTGACGAACTCCATTGCTTGAAAGAAGCTGATCATGACTTCTATACTAGGTCTGTCCTGCTGGACCTTCTTGATGAACTGCATTGCTTGAAAGAAGCTGATCATGACTTCTATACTAGGTCTGTCCTGCTGGATCTTCTTGACGAACTCCATTGCTTGAAAGAAGCTTATCATGACTTTATACTAGGTTTGTCCTGCTGGACCTTCTTGACGAACTGCTTTGCTTGAAAGAAGCTGATCATGACTTATATACGAGGGTTTGTCCTGTTGGACCCTCTTGACGAACTGCATTGCTTGAAAGAAGCTGATCATGACTTCTATACTAGGTTTGTCCTGCTGGACCCTCTTGACGAACTGCATTGCTTGAAAGAAGCTGATCATGACTTCTATACTAGGTTTGTCCTGCTGGACCTTCTTGATGAACTGCATTGCTTGAAAGAAGCTGATCATGACTTCTATACTAGTTTTGCCTGCTGGACCTTCTTGACGAACTGCATTGCTTGAAAGAAGCTGATCATGACTTATATACGAGGGTTTGTCCTGTTGGACCCTCTTGACGAACTGCATTGCTTGAAAGAAGCTGATCATGACTTCTATACTAGGTTTGTCCTGCTGGACCCTCTTGACGAACTGCATTGCTTGAAAGAAGCTGATCATGACTTCTATACTAGGTTTGTCCTGCTGGACCTTCTTGATGAACTGCATTGCTTGAAAGAAGCTGATCATGACTTCTATACTAGGTTTGCCTGCTGGACCTTCTTGACGAACTCCATTGCTTGAAAGAAGCTGATCATGACTCCAATACGAGGGAATATGCTGCACCTTCTGCTTACTATGCAATAGCATGTTACATTCCATGACAATACCGTGCCATGTTTAGGTAATCTGGGGATATGTGGACGTGGTGACTGACTGTATCAAGCGTTAGAATATCAGAAGATATCGATCATGAGTGACAATGCAATAGAGGATAACCATCCAAATTTTATTTTCGAATTTTCGAATTCATGATGAAGGTACAAGAACAAACTTGGGAATGTGATGGGGATCACTTCTACGGTTGTTAGCTAGTTCCAGCGACGCTCGCAGATTTGGCATACGGTTCTTTCTCCCTGTACGAGTTGTTATGATAGAGATGAAATAATCCTGAACACCAATATCGAAACGTTATAACGTGATGTTGAAATATTTATATATCCTCATTTTAGTGTCATTTGCTTAAATAAAGTTTAACTATGAGTTAAAAATACATTTTAGCAACTCATTGCAAACGATTCTGAGGTGGACATAGCGTTGTATTGAGTTGAGAGTGGTGGGAGAGTTTGGGGGCTCCGCCGCATAAGATACTAAATCTTCTTTAACATGACTGACACGAACAGAAGGTTCTCGAGCAATATATGATGTTACAATGTATCAAATGTGTAATATGTAATAGCGATACCACTTGATTCATTGTACTGTGGATTATCAGAAACTATCTTTGATGCGTAAATAAGAGTGTCAATAATCATTATCTTCACCGATTTCAGAACTGGAAAATTTTCTGAATAACAACTTGTTTAATGTGAAAATACACGACGTTTCGGAGTATATACTCACTCCTTCATCAGGTTGAATGTAAGGAAATACCAAAAAGTGAAAAGTCGTGCATTTTCACATTAAAGAAGTTGTTATCCAGAAACCCTTCCTGTTCTAATGTATGCATGCCACTTCTAAACGCCCTTCAAAGACTTCACCGAGTTCATTGCGATATTTAAAGTCTACAGAACGTCTTTGGCAGAGCGGCTTCTGAATTAGGACATATGTTTGTCTTTCGCGATTGTTCTCCTTGACGACACTTGACGTGTTCCGAAATGTTTAAACATCTAAACTATATTTTTCATGTAAAGTTCCAAAGATGTAGCGATCATGAACTATTGCTATCCAAAAGTTGAAACAAGTTAAGTAATAGTTAGACCATGAGGGCCTGTTGTCTGATCGTTGAAATGGTTAGTTGGACCACGAGCGCGTAGCGCGAGTGGTCTAACTAACCATTTCAACGATTAGACTTACTTAGACTATTGCCAAATAACAATACGTTTGTTAAGATGTATCTTATCAACTAATTTAATATTTTTCTCGCGAACTATATTGTTTTGGACAAATCACACATATGAAGCCCATGCCGCACACGAAATTGACATCAAAACAATACCACAGAGATCGTGAAAATCGCATTCTCATAATTTGCACGTGCGAGTGAACCTCTGACCTGCGCACGTGGCGTTCCAGGCATTTGAAATGTTCAAGCGTGGATATTTGCAGCTCAATTCAACGTATGTGGAGGGGTTGAAACGTTGTTCTGAGTGTTTGTGAGGTAAGCATTATTATGATTTTAACGAACAACACTTACTACGTAAGTAACTTTTCATTAAACTTTTAATAAAGATGTTTTTATTTATCTACATTGTATCTCACGGAGCTTAGATAGTTCAGCGGGAATGTAGACACGTGTATTTAAGTTTCCCCCTTCACTTGCAAATTGATCATTGGCATTTGTTAAAAAGTAACATTAACTATCTAGTGAGTATTTAATATATTTGTTTCAATCAGTACGCAATTGTACATCACTGTGTAAATATTTTAAACGCTTCGATTGAAATGGTGTAATACTCATAGGTTACTGAACATACAATGACTTGTATGCTACAGACAATATATCAATATAACTTTCACAATTTTCTTTAATTTTGTTTACAGGTTTCGGGAAGTATTGTCTAGTCTAGTCAACTATATCTATGATGAACGAAGTTAATAAGGACGCCAGGGCCCGAGAGGAACCGCCTGAATACTTCTGAACGTAAACATTGATATTACTGTACATACTTTATAACTTCCCAAGCTGTTTAAAGTGTAAACACACTTTTGATGTAATAAAATGTTTATTTGAGTTATGTTCTTCTTTTAATACATGTCAAGCATTTGACGAGATTTTGAAACCACGTAAAAATCGGAATCGTATAAAAAGTAGTTCCGGCCGTGGTCTAACTGAAATTCACGTTGGTTATACCACGGCTCAAACAATAGCAGGTATGGTCTAATTTTGTTTACGTCATTCAACTGACCAATTTCGGGACCCACCTAAGTTGAAAAAACAACCGTCAGTCGAGAAAAGGGTTGTTGACGATTGCCAACTTACGGTTTAGTGTGGACATGGCTTACCCCCTTTGTATAACGTTACAAGCCTTTTGGGGGTGTTTTAGGGATTGTAATAAAACAAGACAAACGTGAAAAATAGAGGCCCTGTAGCTCATTGGATATTACATTCTTTATTATCTCTAATGGTGAATACTACAATATCAAATTATATAGCATTGCCCATGTGGTTTCAATTGTTCGAGCAGTCACCATATTTACAAATTATAATCCACATTGGACAATGTCATTCTTAAGACAAATTTTTTCTAAGGAAGAAATAACAAATACTGTGATCTCTTTTGTCTCTATTTAAAAGATGCACAATTGAACTCAAGGGTTTACCCCTCACAAAATCACAGATCATAATATGAGCTTGCAACATGCTACCTTTGACCAGCTTCCGGCAATCAGTTACCAGAAACCAGCTATTCCATGGCAAGCAGGATTAACATCAATACTCCTTCAAGAACATTCCAAAAGGAACAGGAAGTAAGGACATTACACGGACAAGGAAGTAATCCCACCACGCCGTTATCATATTTTGTATATAATCATGTTTGTGCGGGGAGGGGATATGTGTTACAACGTGTCTCACAAATCTCAAAGACCATCCTAGAAAAAAGTAATGCTGAGAATTTGTTATTCCTTCCATTGTATTTATTGAGAGAAGTCCTAAGAAGGTTTTAGTTTGGACACTTTGCCACGTCAATATCTGAGGTGGGCGGGGACTGTTATTCTGACAATTTGAGCTTCCAATGCTTCCAATGCCAATGTTTCTGTGGGTGGTCTAAAGGTTTAGGCCTACCACATCTATAATACGATGTGCCACGGTTATATTAGTGACAGTAATTATGTTTTACCTGAACGTAACCTTCAGTATAAAAAAACCCATATATATATATATATATATATATATATATATATATATATATATATATATGGTTTAAACATATTTATTTCAATCAAGAAATGGATTGGTAAACAAGCATGAAGCTTATTTTAATACCGCTCCGTGAATACAAAAGTACAAAACATGTCATGGTGAATGTACAGTAAAGGTGATAGATTTACATACGCCAACTTGTAACAAGTAGAACATTAAATTAAACAATGAACAAGTGCCACTGGTGCCAATTATTGTAATATATACATCAAACCAATCAGTTATTATTCAAATCTGCCTGTTAAAGTTATATAATCATGCACTGAGATTAATATTTCGTTATTTATGGAAGCAGAACAATTTGGATTTCCATATAAAACCGATTTCAGATTAAATCCTCTAAAATAGAAAAACGCATTTTGCCTTATAACAGTGTAGAGAGGACATGAAAAGAAAAAATGAATTGGGTCTTCATAAGAGTGTCCGCATAAACAGGCGACTGTTTGGGATATAAATCTTTCGTACTTGTGTGCATTTAAATCGCTGCATTCAAGTCTATATATAATTTAAAAAGTTTGATAAGTATACAGTTATAAATATTCAAAAGTCAAAAAAGCACAGAGCCATTTTTTTCTCCAACTAGTTTCATTGGTATCGCCAGGGAGAATGATAAAATCATATATATATATATATATATATATATCACACCTAAAACATATATATATCACACCTGCATGACGTGTCGAGTGCGGTTTTCCTCAACATATTCTCGAGGAATCTCATCACCATCAACCTGTCACGAGTCAAGGCGGGATCGATAGTTTCATGTTTATGTGTGGATGTGTTGAATTATAATTATGTCTTCCATTCAAAGGGAAACAAAAAATTCAAAACGAAACTAGGGAACTATGGGTTACTGATTTTGTAAATGGTGAATACAGTTATTCAATTACAATTGATGATGACGTCACTCTCGCAGGGGTATTCGACTGCACATGAAAACCAGATGTTGCACCTCTGCAACAACTCATTTTCCACAGTATATAGGATATAGTTGTCAAGAGACGACACTAGCTTCACCATTCACGTTCACGGTTAGTTTAATTTATTTATAACATTCAACAATAATTATCTAAAATAACAGACTTTAAAGCTTTTCGCCATATATTTTAAATGACAGAGGAATATTATTGATTCTATTCTTATAAAATAAAAGTCTTTTTCAAGTGACTGCCCGATTGAAGGTAACGTAAAAATCGCAAAATGCTTGTTTTACTTCACGTTATGACAGTTAATCGGGTGTGTCCTTTTCAAACCGGCCGACCTTCATGTGTTAACTCCGCGCCTTTATCCTATAGAAGATGAAAGACTGTTAGAGACGAACTGCACGTTTGTCACCAGACAGGTATAGTGCGAACCACACTGGGATATTATGTGTAGTGCACTCTTAACACGTGCTATGCAGGGGATTAGGTGTCAATCACATTGTGTTACCTGCAAGATTTGCGCTGCACATGAGTGGAAGAATCCATTGTCGACGAGTCACCATAAAATTTTGCGATAATAAGTGCCTCCAAGTTTGTGCTAAATAACTGAAATATTATTTAAAATGCAAAACATCATAATAACAAGTTTCTTAATAGACGTCAAACCATGGACTTGAAAACGTGCATTCGAAACCGCGATTCGTGAAAAAGAATCAACTCGCCCACTCGATGCATCTCAATGACAGAATAGTCAATGGTTCATAAACACGTGGGAATACCGTAAGTAAATTAATCATGTGTATAATTGTTTGACCTGTGTAGTAGAAATAATTGACCAATCATTTTTCACAATGACACGAAGCATGAAACATGGGCTACTAACAATTGATAACAGATTCGACGATGAAATAATCCAATCAAACAAAACTATTTTATAAACACGCTGTTGGGGATCAGACCTCTTCTAGTATCCGCTTCTTCATGCTTCCATTACACTCTAATAGTCAACCAGTGACGTCATTGCGTCCCTATTACACCTGTGTCTGTCAGAGTTAATGCGGTATTTGGCATTCGACAATCTGTGATATTGAGAGCATTGTGCAAGTTTGTGAATATTTCACGAAAGTTAAATTTTTCTGTGCTAGTGTAACAGTATAGCGCGCTGCTACGCTAGCACTTAATTAGTAGGGGCATATGTCTCATTTAACGTTTTTGAAATATAGTTTAATCAATAAAGGGAGACACGTGAAATATCTTCTATATTACGTTTGAAGCAGGAGTTGATTATTTTCTCGTTTGTCACACGGAAAGGTTCAGAAGGCTATAGAGAATAATTAGATATTAAACAGTTATCATTTGATAGGAAATGATAGATCTAGAAATTTGTTTCACAGACTGGTGCGCGAATCGTACCAGGGAACGAATTGTAACGGTACATTACCAGAGGTAGAGGCAATGTATGTAGAAATGTCAATCGATGTCACCTAGAAGAAGAGGGTTGATGAAATGTGAGTATAAGCGGCTGCTTTGTGTTGTCCTGTGTGTCTTTCTTAAGCACAAGTCAATTAGTTAGCAGAGTTTCCCCAATACGGAGAACGTACAGAGTGAACGTTTACGAGAATCCATGCAAACTATAACATGTGGTATGGCCAAATCAGAATTTAGCATGCATGACCAGCGTATTATAGAGCCATAGCTGATGATTAGCGAAACACGAGAAACATGCTCAACCAGATCAGTGATATATATATACATGTATGTTACTTGTGGTGAACTATTGAGATATTTCTTCATGTATGAATCACAGTAGGTTTTCCTCCTGACTGTTACCAGTCCGACTGTCTGGTTTGGATTTTAGGTCTACACTGCTACAACATGACAGAGAACTTTAGACCAGATGAAGTTTATAACATTGTGAAGAATCCAAACTATGATAGTATGTGCAGCATCAGTTCACGCTGCATCTTGAACTTAAAAAAACGTATACATGTTCTAGGGAGGTATACCATTTTCATTCATGTAAGCTCTTCGATCATATATAGTCAGTGTATATTTACAACCCGGACAGAAAATCCTTCTCCCGAGAAACAGCAAATGACATTCTACCTAAGTGGTCTGTTTACAGTGTCGCCTACTCATTGACAAAACTGTCTCCACTCAGTGTGCCACTCAGTGGTATGAATACATCGACGTTACACCATCTGCACCTTTACATCGTCTTTAATAATAAGTTTGTAAATATGTCTCAAAAGAATATATTTCAATGCATCGACGTGGAGATGCACAGGACATGAGTTTCTTATTACCTCTCTAAATATATTATGTAAATATCGCTTTGGAAAGTTGCCAAGCATGTATTTCTTTCCTAGGGAAATCCATACATGTTATTCTGCTTATTAAAAGAAACTGTACCTAATTATTAATATACTCTCTTTATATGTTGAATGGTCAATTTCACACTGTGTTATGATTGGTTGGTTTATATAATGTATTGTATTCGATGTCAGTTACAACAACTAAATAAATTATCACAACAGTCCACGATTGACCAAGTGGTCGAGTTACGTACCATTCTATACATAGCCATTATCATAACTGTATGATCGATTAAGCGCTTGAAATAAATTTCTTTTGAAACGGAAACAAAAGTAGCATTGCACCTAAATGTTATTGTCATCGTTTTAATTGGAAGCATATGATTTATTCATAATGAATGTGTTGTATTAGGTACGTGTATGTACTACGGAGTTATACAGTAGGTCACATTTCAATAACTGCCACCAAACGCTATGCTCCATTTAAGGACGGCTTGTAGGAGTGTTTGTTCACGTGTAACGAAAACCCTATTCCTGAGAAACGACTGTACGTAATACCGTCTAAGAGTTGGTTTACAGTATTATACTTGGCACTCTGCCAACCTCACGGTGAGGTCATCGGCGCAGTAAATTAATTGGGCCCCAAATTTTGTTTCGTGCTCAGTACGTGTTGAACGGAATTTGGCACAATGTATTTAACTATCAAAGCTCATGTTTACATGACCTTTTACATAAACATTTACTATAACAAACATTGACAAAGATTACAATCAAGGCATATGGTAAGGACAAGGCCAGAATACACAAGTTATGGAAATATTTTGATTTTTATAGATATTGTTATTTGAAAATTGGACAAGGATATCAAAGTTTTGTATCGAATCAAGCTACAGTGACATTTGAAAAAAGACACCAATTGCACCTACCATCGAAATCTCAGCCTTACTATCTATTTTGTGTCATGTCTTACCCGGGAAACTTGGCACATGCATGCTATTTAGCTTACGGTATAAAAATAAATATCAACGACACTTATTTATATTCGAATCTTGTTTTATACTCGATGTTGAACGGAATTGGGCACACGATATTAAAATTACTAAAGCTCGCATTTACGTTTACTTAAACACAGGTTAACAAAGATTAAATCGAGCCATAAAACAAGAAGAAGACCAAATGTTACACAAGGATATTTGTTTATCATTCATAGCAGGCATGTACGGATATTGAATGGGTAACGCGGCATGAAATCTGTATTCCTGCGAAACGACTATACATAATAACGCCTGAAAAAACCCAAGTGTCATTACCATGAAGCAACGGACATTAAGTGAAGTAGGGACTTGATTTGCACCTTCCATAGGTTATATTGATATTTTATATAGGGGCCATTGTGTTTAAAGGGGCATAAGCACGTGTTTTTTTTCTTAAATAAGTTGATGAAATATATCTAAAAAAAAATGTCACCAATAGTAAAACACCCTTCTCTCTTCGGAAAATCAAGTTAAAATATTGGGAATAGTTTTCGTAATTCAACTACTACTACTACTACTACTACTACTACTACTACTACTACTACTACTACTACTACTACTACTACTACTACTACTACTACTACTACTACTACTGCTGCTACTACTACTACTATTACTACTACGGATAATTGGTCTGTGTGATAAGATGTTTCACCCTTTAAAGTAAATATAAATGACATAGACTATCATTATAAATGAGAAATGTAAAAAAAGATAATTTGTAAAAAAAAAACGTGCTACGGTCCCTTTAAAGACTAACATCTAATTTTGTATCTATAACAAAGTAACTAGTGCCGACTGGAGGTACATTGCTAGTCATAAGACTGCAATCAATTGGTTATTACCAACACATACATTGACCTCCTTGCGTGTAGGTAGTTAGTCATCAACGTTATCTGTGACCTAACATTACAACGTAAGGTATACAGAGTTACACAGAGAACCCATGCATACCATTGTAAAAGCTCCTATGGATATAACTTGTATGATTTAACACTGGACCCTAAAATACGCCCAAATCGTAAGGTTTTACCATATTTTTCTACTTACAACATTATACCCTTGGTTCTCGAAATGTGCAGGAATTTTTCACAATTTTAAGTTCTATTTTTTTTGCATTTGAGAAAATGTGCTGATTTACAGAAAAAATATGCTTTTGACTAAATTCAAATGAAACATAAAATTGAAATCCGCTTTCCCGACCCAAAGTGTTTTGAAAACGTCATGAGTCATATCAAATAATGTCAGAAATAATGTGCATCCAAATAGATTTCCATTGAAAAGAAAACGAAAGTAGGATTTTACGCCATTTTTGCTGTCAAGTTTATATTTGGAAACTTTTGCATATAAAGGTAGGAACGGTGTTGACTAAACTAAACGAGGTGTGTTATATCATCCGGTGAGTATGGCTGACAGTACATTCCTCACTTTTGATGTTGCTTGATTGTTTATTTTCTTCATATTTCAGAACATGCAGGCCCCCCTGCAACCTCCTGGTCACTGTCTTGTTCATGAATAGCTTAAACAGATCGATATTTACTAAGGCTGAGCAATATTATCGCAATGCCCTTGAAAATATTGCAATACATATTGTGCAATAGAATTATTTCAATACGATTTTTCATATCGCAATATAACACACCAACATATTTTTCGAAGATTTGAAGAGCTTTTTCCAAAATGCGTAATGTTTACACTGCTAACAGAAGCATAAAAGTTGAATGTAGAGTTCACTCAATGTATTGCAATACAGGTTTTATGTATTACACTATATCGCAATACGAAATTTGGTGCAATACTAAGTAGATCAGTATTTATGAAATCAGCTGAATTTCACTGATCGTTCAATCCTCAGTAACGAAATACAAGACAATTGAATGTGTAAGTCCCTAAAATGCTTCGGCTGAGGACCTTGTTTATGGAGAGGTTGCTTTTAAGTATTAGATAAGTTCTTATCATCAAGATAGGTACAATAGCGTCATTGAAGTGTAATGCGGCGGTCACATTCCTTAGTCTAATAATAACCTGCTAGGCCTGTGAATCTTCCAGAACTCTGTTGAATGGAAGCCAAATGTCGCAGTGGATAAAAAAAAGTAATAATCTATATAGCTATATATAAATATTCGTGTTGAATTGTTGACACTGCGCTGAAATGTTCATGGATTCATATTAACATAATTAAATCAATACGTGACGTGTGCAGCAGGTATTATATTCGACACATTACGATATACATTGTTATTACGTAACGTTGACTTGGATCTAAAAATATAACCCTTTGGAGGTTATGATCATTGCGTTGTTATCGCATTCTTGGAAAATGTCTTCAGTAGGCCTACGTTGTCGTTTACAAAACAACTGTTGGACAATATGTACTGTTAGATAGCTCTGTTCTATTGAGTTCGGTCATTTATACAAAACATGCAATATATTATAAGAGACTACTCAAAACATCCCAATTGTAAATTTTTAGCATATTTATCAACTTTGATATTTGGTGGTAAACTCTGATTTAAATTGTTTGGTTCAAGTAATTGGCCAGGAATTCATCGCTGATTGTTTGATTTGCTTTCTGCTTAACTGTTTGTGAATGACGTCATTGCTGCGAGGATAACAAAAAAAAAGTTCCGAAATGTTCATGTTTCATCCCACTCGCTTCCCACAGAGGTTACTCCATTCAGATTTCCGATCCTAACCTCTCTTCTACATGGTCTGAATTTCAAGGCTCCAGCAAAATCCCCTTGCTGGAAAATATGGGAACCATATACTGTTTCTCTGCTTCTTAAAGGTTAGATGTCATGCCATATGGTCACATTCGGATTCATTAAAATGGGATTTCAATTTGACAATTGCTCTATTTTGAATTTGTGAAATCGGCCCGTAAATCACTTATATATATGGCTTTTTAAAAAAACGCCTAATTTAGCCCCGGCGGCCAGAATGAAAATCTGCAAGGGTGTGGTCCCTGAAGCGATGACTCCTGTTATATGTGACGTCACTGGAGTAATCTCAGTATCGGAAATAGTCATTATCAACGTAATTTCGCAACATTTTGATAGTTAATTTCACAAACAAATTTTCAATAAAACGACCTAAATTGTTTAGATAAAAACACCTAGATAATTCCGCAGATGACAATTACAAAATTATTGCATAAATATGTGTTTTAACCCACCTCATAAATTCATCTAGTGGCAGTGATAATCATCGTTAATTAATCAATGAGGCTCCGTAGAGCGGGTCACAGACGACAATCACAGTCACGCCTCAAATATTGCCTTCAAAGCGGATCGCCGCGCTGATTGTTAAAATGGGAAAATTAAAATCGTCTTAATAATCAATTGCAAGTGTATGTTGTCTCGATTTTATGCTCAATTGATTCCGATATATAATGTACGTAGAGGTAATAATCTGTCATTCTTGAGAAAAATGCATTACATGTGAACTTTAAACAATGAAAACTCATTTTTAAGCGGCCTCGTCGACCGAGTGACTTCAAATATCTAGGCATTTGACTCTTAAAAGAAGGGTTCAATCGGGGTATTTTTTGTGGAAACGAAATTCAGGAGGATTTTCCTGTTTACACATATATGTTATTAATACATGATTTAAACACAGTGAAATTGAAATATACTAATGAAGGTAACATTTTGGTGACTTTATATTTCATAACATGATAAACACAAGCGCACATTTGTTGAAAATAAAAACAATGAGAACTGAAGCCATTCATCGGCGCTGCGAGTGGGGAAAACGTCGCTACATCATAAGAACAAATTATTTATTACATGTAGTTTTATGAAATGTTATGTGTTACTACGTCAATACTCTATCAGTGTATGTCTTTAGTTATTAAAAGTTGTAAAATTAGGTACAATATAGCGTGTTTTCATTTCACGTAATGCAATTTATCCAAGATGGCGATATAACCATCCCTTTAAGGATCTTGCTAATGAGCATATGTCTGAATATGTCTGATGTTAAAAACACAAATGGCTATTTTGTGTATTTGTCTCTGAATTGGTCTTCTTTATTAAGAGGAAAACACGTTAAACTAGAAAACATTTATCTTACTTTTGTTTAATCATTATGACGTGTCATTGGCAAAGACACTTCTACAACGGCGTCGCTGATTGCACAACTATAAAATAGATTCAACTGCAACCGATCAGGACACTCCATTTCTGCCCTCGGGATCAGGCCATGTAGAACAGAGGTAAGGATCGGAAATCTGAAGGGAGTAACCCATGTGAGAAGAGAATGGTTTTATCCAGAACCTTTATCTTTTCGTCTAACGTTACATTTGAAAGATCTTCATCGACCGTTTCTGTAGACATGCTATTTATATTATTACAACGATTGGGTAGATTATCAGAGAAGACCACTCTTTGTCAAGTGTCTTAAAAATACCATTCTATGCAAACTTATAATACCGACTTGATCGATTAGGCGTCTGAAATAAATTTACATTTCTATTATTTCATTGCCATCGTTTTAATAGGAAACATATCATTGACGAGTATGGGTGTTCTCTAGTTGTATGTCATATTTATCTCTATAATCTATATAAAGTGTTTTGGTGTAACCTTTAAAAAGATCAACATAGACAGTTTTAATCCGGTTGAATCATTTGTTTACCTAGTTTAAATAAACTTGCAAATAATGCAAAGCGAAGTATGCGAGACCAAGACTGGCTAGGAGGAGAACTGTATGAGCTTATTTGTGGCATATTCTCTAGATATGGAGGTAGGAACACGGGTGGTACGAGGTCCTGATTGGTCAGCGGGTGACCTAGATGGAGGTGAAGGTCACGTTGGGACGGTGGTGAGTGTGGAAAGGGAGACAACCTGTGACGTTCTCTGGGATAACGGTAGACAGTCAACTTGCAGAACAGGAAGTGGAGGGAAATATGATCTACGCGTGTTCGACTCGGCGCCGGCAGGTTGGTGTCTAAACTAGAATAATGCGAGTGGCTTAAAATGTTTTCTTATCAACTTAACTCCAAACTTATAAATATAGCTGATCAGAAATGGCTCATTACTTGTTCATCATCGAACGTCAGGATCTTACAGATCAGTTAAGTGTTAAGTCCAGTATCAATCGATTTGCAAGAATAAAAACCTTGTTATTCCTAGTTTCAGTAAGTAAAGTTGTAAAAACGTCATTATTTCGGTGACTACGGAATCATGCTCCGTATTCTTGTCTGCCCTCTCCGATATAGTTTGCCCATCCATTCCTGTGAGCTAATGTCACGCCATTATGAAATGCATATGCAATAAATACCACATGCATTGTCCTCCAGGAGTTCAACACAAGGGCACATGCTGCAGCGCGTGTCGTGTTCCCGACGTCGGTGGGACCCTGTGGGTCTGTAACACGTGTAACACGTGCAAACTGTGCACCATATGCTACGGAGTCTTGGAGCACGACATCACACACAAGTTCAAGAGGTTCGACACGCCGTCATGTAAAGGGTGGGCATTTTTAGACAAGATGCATGGCTAATTTTGATTTTTGTGTCTGATTTGAAACATAACATTTTTCTTACTAGTCCTAACCTATTATCACTGTTATATTTAGGTTAGTACAAATTCTTACTTATATTAGAACGAGATTCTTGCCGGTTCGAATCCATTGAAATCAGGAGAAAGGTCCTCTCAGTAGAAGAGGGTAGCCCCTTAGAAGTTTTTGTCATAGGGGATCATATTTCAGGCTGCGTTTAATGCTATTTTAGAACTTGCTCATGTGGGACATTCGCCGAGGCCCCTTAAGTGAACTTGACAAGCCTCTTATAGACACAACAAAATAGAGAGTCCACTTTTCAAATAGTGTGTTACTTCCCCTTTACAATGCAATTGTCTTTCAGAATTAAATGTTGTCTTGACTTAACTTGAACAATGTGTATTGTGGACATTTGGTGTCTGGGCAATGTTTTATATTCGGTATGTTAGTCTTTACTTTACAATAACTAAGAATGTATATGTAATACCCATCTGTGTTGCTATTCAGATGCTTGGTGTCGCCACGGTGTTCAAGTCTCCGTATGCAGGCAGTTGGTATGTTCCCTGGTGCAGTGGTGTCAAAGGGAGGCGACTGGTGTGGAGGTAAGGATGTGAGGAATATAAATCATTGTATATCACTAGCATACCCTTAGTAAATCTAAAGATAGTAGCTTCTGGTCTTGTCCAACATGCGAGTCAGAATCATGCGAACAATGTTAAGCCATAAAATACAAACACGGAGCTATAAAAAATAACCACTTTTGGAGTTGTTTAATCTGGGTTCAGAGGTATAAGCAGATGAAAATGAAATAAGACATATCGTTGCTTTCCTTTAAACTCCTGCTCTAAAACGACATCATAATTCCACCAAAGCGTATGTGCTCCAAAACAGTTTTTCCTAAGAAATTACTATTATGTTTTGAAATTAAGGTTGTAAGAATGAGGTTAACAATCTTTTCCATAAATTTATATCCTAAATCGAAGTAATGGTATTACATTATTGGTATTCTTATTTCATCATTCCAAAGGTAAAGTTGTGGCGATTGAGGACCACCCGTCTGGAGCCACAATGAGGAGTATGGTGAGGGTGTCGAGGGGGGAGGGACAATCAGATCTCCTCAGAGCCGGTCACCTTGGCACGGTGGATGTCCAGTGCATGACAGAATACCCGGGAACCTTCTACTACAGAGATCACCTCGCACTTTTTAAAAGAGGTTCAAAACATTACTTAGTTTTTTTGCATTAAACGAAAGAAACAAAAATGAAAACCATTATCACTATCTCTTTAAAAACTTCAAATATAGCATCCCATTCATTGCATTAGGTTTGTAGTTTTTTAGGTTGTACTTGTTATATTAGAAATGATGATATTCAAATGAAGAGCCATTGTACATGCTTGAACTCAGCAACACATACATACTTTATTAATTGTTCTCTGTTATTCAAAGATTTCTCCGATGTGGCGAGGACGATCAAAGAGACAAGGCGTCTCTTCACGGGTGGAGACCGGGTGTGTCTCAGAGTGTCTCTCCACAATCTCAGAGAAATGCAGGGACAAGCTGGACTTTCAGAACACCGAATCGACCAGGTGGCCTTCTCCCCTTTTTATACACATCCTGGAAACATGTCGTCGTCTTTTCTCGCTTTTCAAAATTTCACTCATTAGTCATTATATATACACTATAAACGAATGTGGCTTTGTCCCACTGTTCATCGGGCTCAACAAAGAACAACAGAACATGTCAAGCGATGCATGCTGGAATGTCCCGAATATCTAAATGTTCCTCAGAAATGCTCTTTTCACAAACAACATTTACTGTGATTAACCTTTGGTGGTTACTCTTTATCATTATAATAAAATTACTTTAGTCAGATAAGTTCACCTTAGCGCTTTGTTAAATGATCCGCTAATGTTTGGGAGTCGTTTTTAAAAGTTAATATCAGTAATTACTGTATCATGATGGTTATGTACACGCCTCTCTGAAGCACTCTTATGAAATTTGTTTCTGTATAAGGACAAACCGAAGTTTGGCACCGTGAAGAGCTACACGCCCGAAGGTCACGTGAACGTGTCATTTGGAGGTCACATGATGGTTGTTCCCCAGGGGGTTTTAAAGAAGGTATAATAACAGAAATGAAATTGTTCTAAAATCAAACACATACGCAAACTTCTATGCTGCATATAATTTTATATTTAATTCTATAATTTTATTTCTCACAATTCACACATTATAACATAGAAACAACAGTTAAATAATAAGATATAATTTTAAGTTAAAGAACATTTACAATACTATGGTGGTAATGTATTCTTAACTGTGATAAAAATGACAGGAGGTGAAAGTCGTCAGCGAATTATGACTAATTATTATGTGGTTTTGACGTAACCTTATTGTTTTGGCTACACCACACCTTCGGTAACAGCGACCAAAGCTGGGAGTTACTACACATATAGTGATACATGTTACATTTCTAGTAACGACCTTGTGCTTTAACCAAAAGTGTGATATATAAGTCATAACATTGTGTGTACGTCGACAGTATGTGTGTCTATCAGTCATTACATTGTCTCTACATTAGTAGTGGTGTATATCGGTAATGAAATTGTGTGTATATATCAATATATATATATATATATCGTGTATATCAGTAATTACGTTACATGTACATGAACAATTGCGTATGTCAGTAATGACATTACGGTATGTTGATATCAGTAGTGTAGCATATCGATACTGACGTTATGTGTGTATCAAACGCGGTGTATATCAGTAATTACGTTATGTGTTTATCGACAGTGGTGTATATCGACAATCATGTTTTGTTGATATCCATAGTTGTATTTGTCAGTAATGACGTTCAGGTCTTTGAAGGGCATTTAGAAGTGGTATACATAAGAACATGAAGATTTTCTGGATAACAACTTCTTTAATGTGAAAATACACGACGTTTCGAAGTACGTACTCACTCCTCCATCAGGTGGAATGTAAGGAATAACAAAATATGGTACATTTATATAGCAAACAAAACAATGGTGAGGAAACTCAATCAGGGAGATTACATGCATGAGAATCGTATACAATGGGGATTTGTAATAAAAACATGATGGAGGTAAAGCATGGGAATGACGTTATATGTATATCGAGTGTAGTATGTCGGGAATGACGTTATGTGTGTATCGAGTGTAGTATGTCGGTAATGACGTTATGTGTGTATCGAGTGTAGTATGTCGGGAATGACGTTATGTGTATATCGAGTGTAGTATGTCGGGAATGACGTTATGTGTATATCGAGTGTAGTATGTCGGGAATGACGTTATGTGTATATCGAGTGTAGTATGTCGGTAATGACGTTATGTGTATATCGAGTGTAGTATGTCGGGAATGACGTTATGTGTATATCGAGTGTAGTATGTCGGGAATGACGTTATGTGTATATCGAGTGTAGTATGTCGGGAATGACGTTATGTGTATATCGAGTGTAGTATGTCGGGAATGACGTTATGTGTATATCGAGTGTAGTATGTCGGGAATGACGTTATGTGTATATCGAGTGTAGTATGTCGGTAATGACGTTATGTGTATATCGAGTGTAGTATGTCGGGAATGACGTTATGTGTATATCGAGTGTAGTATGTCGGGAATGACGTTATGTGTATATCGAGTGTAGTATGTCGGTAATGACGTTATGTGTGTATCGAGTGTAGTATGTCGGTAATGACGTTATGTGTATATCGAGTGTAGTATGTCAGTAATGACGTTATATGTATATCGAGTGTAGTATGTCGGCAATGACGTTATATGTATATCGAGTGTAGTATGTCAGTAATGACGTTATATGTATATCGAGTGTAGTATGTCAGTAATGACGTTATATGTATATCGAGTGTAGTATGTCAGTAATGACGTTATATGTATATCGAGTGTAGTATGTCGGGAATGACGTTATGTGTATATCGAGTGTAGTATGTCGGTAATGACGTTATGTGTATATCGAGTGTAGTATGTCGATAATGACGTTATGTGTATATCGAGTGTAGTATGTCGATAATGACGTTATATGTATATCGAGTGTAGTATGTCGGTAATGACGTTATATGTATATCGAATGTAGTATGTCGGTAATGACGTTATATGTATATCGAGTGTAGTATGTCGGGAATGACGTTATGTGTGTATTAAAAGTGGTGTATAGCGGCAATGGTGGACGTGATCAGTATATCCAGAGTAATGTACATGTATATCGATAATGACGTCATCAGTATATCAAATGTCGTGTTTATCGGCAATGGTCGACTTAATGTGTATATCAACATGTGTATATATCGGCAATAGTCAGCAATAGTGTAGTATATCGAAAATGACGTTCTGTGTAGTTTTATGTAGTTTCAATAGTTGTCTATATCGATAATGGCGTTCTGTGTTGTTTTATGTAGTGTCAATAGTTGTCTATATCGATAATGACTTTTTCCACATATCAATAGTGGTGTATACCATGTAATATGAATATATTGATAGTTGTTTCTGGTAGCAATGATGTTGTGTAGGCCAATACGTTGACGTTGCTGCTGCAGATGTTGCTGTTGACGGAGGGAGACAATGTGAGGATCTGCTCCGATCTGGAGGAGTTGAAACAACTTCAGGAGGGACACGGGGGGTTCACAGCAGACATGGCAGAAGTAGGTGTCTTATCGTCCTCAAATTGTAAACCTGACTTGTCATGGCGCCAACATAATCTGATCTGTAAGATTGTTGAATTCAGGAGTAATAAAAATATTACTATAATACTATAGACAATAAAGATACAACTACTGAAACATCTCTGGAAGCCAACTTAACTTATCATCATTGGTAATATCATGTATTCTTATTTCTTTGTCTTTAAGTAATTGTTTTAAATGTCTTTAACAAGGCGAGAAAGAAGAGTGAACTGAGACTTGCGAATAAAGTAAACGATGGATGACAAGCTTAAGATTGTAAAGCTGAAATGAACAACACTCTGATATAAGTTGGTCGACTTACGGAATTACGTTGTTTCACGTTGCACCAGACTCTGGGGAAAGTGGGCGTGGTCGATGATGTGACGTCGGATGGTGACGTGGACGTCAAGTTCGTCAGTCTCCGCTGCCGTTACAACCCGGCCTGCTGTACAGCCGCCTCAGGACAGAGCGTTGATGTGTTGTTTGCTAAATCAGGCGAGTTAACTTGTATAATGGTAGGACATAACATGTTCCACAAACACCTGGTGTAGTTACTGATATGTATATTTTCATTAAATTGTACTTCCCGAGAATCAACCCGTTGAGAAAATATCCGTACAGTGTTATGACCATTTCAAGGTTACAACGAGTTTTATTTTATCCTCGGGATATCTTAAGAACCATTCAATGGGTTCTCTACATATGTGCACAAAAGTTTTGAACTTTTCGCCATGAGCACATGCATTTAAATTTGACAGTGGAATAAAAACATAAAAGATTCATTTGATTCTCTTAATATGTTACACCAAATCTTCTAGGGTAGCGGCAAGGCTCTATTTGTGATGACTTTGACATGACTTGCCCGGGTCACATCAAAGAATAGGATTTCAGCATGGTGACTTCTGGAATCTGCATAATTAGATTTGTCAGTGCGACTTTGGCATCGTTTTTAAGTTCAACAGCATACTCGAACAATACAACCCAACAAAAAAAAAATTCGATATACTGTTACTGTTGACTTAATTGCTCCCATGACGTTTTTGCTTTCGGTTGTCTTTTAATTTTGAATTTTGCCAAGGGGACACTTTTCATTTATGATTGATCCAGTATGTATTTATTAAGTAGGTTTGTATTTATCTATTTTACGAAAACAGATGACTCCGTTGTGACTGAGGTTGTACACGGGATGAAGCAGGAAGGAGTTGAAGAAGATGCAGACTTGGATGGAGAGATGGTTACTGATGCCGCGCTGCTGGGGAAGGTGGCCGCCATGTCAGACGCCTTTATGAAGGGAAACTACAGTCTGTGTCTAGAGTTCATTGTAAATGACACAAGACTTGTGAGTGTGTTGCATACATGAAAACGTTTCATTGATTAAACTTCAAGTGTACATCCCGTAATTGTATGCTGCGTACATTATCAGCAACGGTGTCATGTCATCTCTTCCAGTATTTCAAGCCACACAACTAACACAACACTGTGTTGGTGTGGGCTAGCTTACATCGTTATTCATAGAAGAATTGCTTTAATTTCATCATTTGACGATTGAAATTTTTTTGACGAGCTAAATGCATGTTTTTGTTTATGTAATGGAATAGCTTATTGTTAAAAAACAACCTCTACAAAGCGTAACTAATCTTGATACCTTATTGCCTGACACCAGACTTCTTTGTCGACATTATGTAACACCTGTTATTCAACCTCTTCTTCAGAAAAACATCCGATTCCTGGGGAAGCCTCTGCTGATCCACGCCTGCATGAACGACCGACACGAGTTTGTGCAGCAGCTCCTTGACGTGGGTGTGGACATCAACAGACGGGACTCGGACAGATCTACAGCAATACTGGTCGCCACTGTCAGGTGAAATGTTTTACCGAGTTAGTAAGTGCTCGGCCTCACTACAAACAGCTGAGCTAAAGAAGCGGTTGAAGACATATTAACACCAATAAGCGCCATGTAGGATTACTTTGAAAGACAATCCTGATTCATTTTATAATTCTAAATGCAGATTCATAAGTTGAAATAATAATATGTTTTGATAACTTGAGCTTCATCATTGTTACACAATTGGTAGATAAATTAATACTAGTATGAATATTATAGAAGACGAACAAGACTAAAATGTGATAACTGGCACAGTCTTTCCTATCATTTGGAGAATAATTTACACCAGCAAATTTAAGAAAAGAATGTCCATGTATCTAGAAATGACCGTGAGCTAGCGAGGGTGCTGGTGAAGGGTGGGTGTGATGTGAACCTACAAGGAGCACTGGAAGCCACACCTCTACACATGTGTGCCATGACGAAGAACGGAGAGATGGCGGAGATTCTGCTGCAACGTCCCGCTGATCTCCGTCTTAAGGTGACAGACAGTGTGCTGTACAGATATAGGCCTACATGTTTACTGTGTCAAGTCATGGGCAAGCCGTTGTTATTTAGTGTGCCCAGTGACTTCAAGAATTGTATGAACCTTGGGAGTTGAGATTGAAAAATAAAATTGTTGAAGGACATTGGAGTTTTATAAACAACTCTTCATATACGATTAGAAGAATCATTGCATAATGACATGCCCATATTATAGAAGTATCATTGTGTCCTTATGTTTCGTTTTCCAGTTGAATGATCATGAGTAGAGTTATAGCCAAAACCATTTTCTGAATAAATGGTAATCATATCTCGATTTCAGCTTCTTCAGTGGAAGAATACAATGCGGATCTAAAATATATTGATGTTATATACAGTTAGATATCCCTTTCTCTGAATTCACTGCTGGTATGGTAGACTGGTGACGTGTCTAGTGTATGTATCATCATATGTCAATGTTTTCGGAGCAGCATTCACACGAGCAGTGTTTGCTTGTTTACCAAACCCGATTCATTTTCATGGAAATAAAAATATGTTTAAACCATTTCAATATTTTAGGACGTGAATGGAAACACGGCAGTCCACTGTGCACTAGAAAGTCAGCAGAACCATATCATCAAACTGATGTTCGCCTCCTCCTCCTCCCACATAGACCCAGCCATTGTCAACGGGAAACAATTCAACATCCTACACTACGCAACAATGACAGAAAACTACAGGTATTGATAGGATGTAGATTTTAAGATCGGGACCAACAAATAACATTGCACTTTTTGCACTTTCATAGTAACGCATTAGTACAAACGTATATTGTCACTCAAGGTGTAGTATGCACTCGTTGATCTGAAGGCAGCGTTTGATTTCGTTCATCGTATAATAGTTTGCTGTTTTGACTCAGTACATAATATGATGTCAAGGGAAGGTTTATATACATGGAAGTCAAATCATGTGTATCAATTAATGACTTATAGTTACAAAGATTTACTTGAGTGCAAGAATTGTCTACGGCAAGGCTATCAGTTATATCGCCCTTTCACAAATGATAGTTTAGTTTATATTGGCAGTGGTGTGATCTTTGGATTCGGTTGAAATATGCATTCTTTTATTTGCAGATGATATAGCCTAAAATGTGGTAAAGATATAGGTATCCAACAGTGATATGAGAGCATACTTTAGTTAATATTTCAAAATTATTTTTTTCTGTAACGTTAAATCTAATATCTTCACCCAACTGTATACGTCCGTCTTGTGCTATAAATGCAGATAGAGAGGCTTTGTTAAATATGTAAGATGTTCAGGTCATAGCCTCTTCATCATCCTTGGTTACTCTCCACTGATATAGTGGAGAGTAACCGAGCATATATAAAACCATGGGTAACCGAGGATGCCTCTTCATAGAAAAGGGTAGAATGTTAAACAAATACAAATAAACAGAAACAATATTTGGATAGTGATACCCATTTTGTACTAAATTACTAGGCAAAGTTTGTATTTCTAGCATTTAATAAAAGACGCATATGTTTGAAACTGTAATACTCTGACAATATATGAATATTAGTGTATCTCGAATGGCATCTTATATGGGAAGGGGGCCGTGTGAACAACACGATAGCCTGTTTACTTAATATCAATTCAGTAATATGCATTGTCAAAGAGTCAAAATATCGCTGAAATGAAAATACATAGATCCGTATTTCCATCAACTTGCCCAAACCAATCTGATGAACCTCTTGAAACAAGTTTGTTTTTAATTCTTAAACTGAAATATATAATGACCGCATTATTCTTTTAAAAATATGTAGCTTTGGTCATTAATGTCTGCTATGGTAACCCAGGGCTGTTGAGATGATATTGACAAAGTTTCCTGAAGCTGTGGACACTCCAATGCCCCAGAACAACTTCACAGCGCTTCACATGGCCGCCAACAATAACCTCACGGACTGCGCACGGGTCCTCATAGACAAAGCAAGTACACGTTAGGTCATCTTGGTATGGCATGAAATAATACCAACCGTTAGTCCTCATAGGATAATACCAGACTCACACCTATTAACCGTTATTCATTCATTGAGTGGCTCAACGACAAGTAATCTATGGATCTATACTCATCTTGATATGTCATTGGCACTTTTTAAAGTTCTCTAAGACAATGTTGATCAACCCCGTCTAGTAAATTTAATCTTTGTTTTACTGTATCATATAGTTGAGACTATTTGCTCCGTCTCTTGGACAGGGTAAAGCCAACATCAATGCCAGGAATATCCACGGAGTGACTCCCTTGCATCTGGCTTGTGTTAATCTCTACGACAGCACAGTCTCTTTCCTTCTGAAGAAAGGTACATGAATACGAAATGACAAATAGCATTCATTCTCACGAAAACAAACATATGATAATAAATAATAAAATGTTCATCATGGCCAGTGACATTAAAACTAAAACTTGATTTAGTAATGAAATGCATAAGGCAACTGCATTTCAAACAGTACCCAATTAAAGGGACCTTGTTATGATTATGTAACAGAAGTTATTGCGAGATCACCTCCAATGGGAATCGAACCCGGGACCTCCCCGTGAAAGTCCTGCGCTCTACCAGTTGAGCTAAAGGAATATCCCACTAGCGGAAACTAGTAGGAACACTTTTATCAAACGCCCCCCCCCCCCCCCCCCCCCCCTCCTCCGCCACAATTATAACATTCGCAAGTTTCAGCTTTCACTTAAATTTAGTAAATGATGTACAACTTCAACTTCTTGTCCTGGTTTGCAGGTGTGGATGTGAACGCACAGGAAGAAAATCATGGGAACACGGCTCTACACTTTACCCTGGATGTGTCGGTAACTCGCCAGGGGCTAATGGTGAGTAGAGTGAATGTGCATGTATGTTTGTTTAAACGTTGACTGGATAATTGAATATACAAATGTAGATGGGCCGCTTGTGTAATTTTAGAAAAAAGGGTTATTTCGGACGTTTATGTTATGCCCCTTCATATTATGACAAATCCTTGTTCAAGGGCTTGGTAGGATTGCAGGAAGACAACACGGAATCTCGTATTCAGCTGGCGTGTAAACTGCTGAAGAGTGGTGCCCGCCCAGACAACAGAAACAAGGCAGGACAAACAGCTCTAGATACAGTGCGGAACGAGACGGTCAGAACTGCAGTCACCATGTTCATCAGGTGAGATTATCAGAACTGCAGTCACCGTGTTCATCAGGTGAGTCTGTTAGAACTTCAGTCACCATGTTCATCAGGTGAGTCTGTTAGAACTGCAGTCACCATGTTCATCAGGAGAGATTGTAGAACTGCAGTCACCGTGTTCATCAGGTGAGTTTGTTAGAACTGCAGTCACCGTGTTCATCAGGTGAGATTATCAGAACTGCAGTCACCATGTTCATCAGGTGAGATTATCAGAACTGCAGTCACCATGTTCATCAGGTGAGATTATCAGAACTGCAGTCACCATGTTCATCAGGTGAGTTTGTTAGAACTGCAGTCACCGTGTTCATCAGGTGAGATTATCAGAACTGCAGTCACCATGTTCATCAGGTGAGATAGAACTGCAGTCACCGTGTTCATCAGGTGAGATTATCAGAACTGCAGTCACCATGTTCATCAGGTGAGATTATCAGAACTGCAGTCACCATGTTCATCAGGTGACATTATCCGAACTGCAGTCACCATGTTCATCAGGTGAGATAGAACTGCAGTCACCGTGTTCATCAGGTGAGATTATCAGAACTGCAGTCACCATGTTCATCAGGTGAGATTATCAGAACTGCAGTCACCATGTTCATCAGGTGAGATTATCAGAACTGCAGTCACCATGTTCATCAGGTGAGTTTGTTAGAACTGCAGTCACCGTGTTCATCAGGTGAGATTATCAGAACTGCAGTCACCATGTTCATCAGGTGAGATAGAACTGCAGTCACCGTGTTCATCAGGTGAGATTATCAGAACTGCAGTCACCATGTTCATCAGGTGAGATTATCAGAACTGCAGTCACCATGTTCATCAGGTGAGATAGAACTGCAGTCACCGTGTTCATCAGGTGAGATTATCAGAACTGCAGTCACCATGTTCATCAGGTGAGATTATCAGAACTGCAGTCACCATGTTCATCAGGTGAGATTATCAGAACTGCAGTCACCATGTTCATCAGGTGAGTTTGTTAGAACTGCAGTCACCGTGTTCATCAGGTGAGATTATCAGAACTGCAGTCACCATGTTCATCGGGTGAGATAGAACTACAGTCACCGTGTTCATCAGGTGAGATTATCAGAACTGCAGTCACCATGTTCATCAGGTGAGATTATCAGAACTGCAGTCACCATGTTCATCAGGTGACATTATCCGAACTGCAGTCACCATGTTCATCAGGTGAGATAGAACTGCAGTCACCGTGTTCATCAGGTGAGATTATCAGAACTGCAGTCACCATGTTCATCTGGTGAGATTATCATAACTGTAGTCACCATGTTCATCAGGTGAGATAGAACTGCAGTCACCATGTTCATCAGGTATGATAGAACTGCAGTCACCGTGTTCATCAGGTGAGCTTATCAGAACTGCAGTTACCGTGTTCATCAGGTGAGATTATCAGAACTGCAGTCACTATGTTCATCAGGTGAGTCTGTTAGAACTGCGGTCATCATGTTCATCTGGTGAGATTATCATAACTGTAGTCACCATGTTCATCAGGTGAGATAGAACTGCAGTCACCATGTTCATCAGGTATGATAGAACTGCAGTCACCGTGTTCATCAGGTGAGCTTATCAGAACTGCAGTTACCGTGTTCATCAGGTGAGATTATCAGAACTGCAGTCACTATGTTCATCAGGTGAGTATGTTAGAACTGTAGTCACCATGTTCATCAGGTGAGATAGAACTGCAGTCACCATGTTCATCAGGTATGATAGAACTGCAGTCACCGTGTTCATCAGGTGAGATTATCAGAACTGCAGTTACTGTGTTCATCAGGTGAGATCATCAGAACTGCAGTCACCATGTTCATCAGGTGAGTCTGTAAGAACTGCGGTCATCATGTTCATCAGGTGAGTCTGTTAGAACTGCAGTCACCGTGTTCATCAGGTTAGTCTGTAAGAACTGCAGTCACCATGTTCATCAGGTGAGATTATCAGAATTGCAGTCACAACGTTCATCAGGTGAGATTATCAGAACTGTAGTCACCATGTTCATCAGGTGAGTCTGTTAGAACTGCAGTCACCATGTTCATCAGGTGAGATTGTAGAACTGCAGTCACCGTGTTCATCAGGTGAGATTATCAGAACTGCAGTCACCATGTTCATCAGGTGAGATTATCAGAACTGTAGTCACCATGTTCATCAGGTGAGATAGAACTGCAGTCACCATGTTCATCAGGTATGATAGAACTGCAGTCACCATCAGGTGAGCTTATCAGAACTGCAGGTACCGTGTTCATCAGGTGAGATTATCAGAACTGCAGTCACCATGTTCATCAGGTGAGTATATCAGAACTGCTGTCACCATGTTCATCAGGTGAGTCTGTTAGAACTGCAGTCACCGTGCTCATCGGGTTAGTCTGTAAGAACTGCAGTCACCATGTTCATCAGGTGAGATTATCAGAATTGCAGTCACAACGTTCATCAGGTGAGATTATCAGAACTGTAGTCACCATGTTCACCAGGTGAGTCTGTTAGAACTGCAGTCACCATGTTCATCAGGTGAGATTGTAGAACTGCAGTCACCGTGTTCATCAGGTGAGATTATCAGAACTGCAGTCACCATGTTCATCAGGTGACTTTATCAGAACTGTAGTCACCATGTTCATCAGGTGAGATAGAACTGCAGTCACCATGTTCATCAGGTATGATAGAACTGCAGTCACCGTGTTCATCAGGTGAGCTTATCAGAACTGCAGTTACCGTGTTCATCAGGTGAGATTATCAGAACTGCAGTCACCATGTTCATCAGGTGAGTCTGTAAGAACTGCGGTCATCATGTTCATCAGGTGAGTCTGTTAGAACTGCAGTCACCGTGTTCATCAGGTGAGTCTGTTAGAACTGCAGTCACCATGTTCATCAGGTTAGTCTGTAAGAACTGCCGTCACCATGTTCATCAGGTGAGATTATCAGAATTGCAGTCACAACGTTCATCAGGTGAGATTATCAGAACTGCAGTCACAACGTTCATCAGGTGAGATTATCAGAACTGCAGTCACAACGTTCATCAGGTGAATCTGTTAGAACTGCAGTCATCATGTTCATCAGGTGAGTCTATCAGAACTGCAGTCACCATATATTTTTCACGGCAGACACTTCAAACTTATTACCAGAAAAGAAGAATCGTGTATTTAATACATTGAAATGTCAATATAAAGCATTGTGAATTGTGAACAATATTCCCAAATGTTCAAATGTTGGTCATGATCACCGACGACAACTGAGAGCTGATTCCAGGGTTTGTTGCACCCAAAACGTTCACATTATGTTCTCCTTGCAGGAGCCAATCAGGACCAACTGCTTCCCCTTCAACAGAACCGAATGGGGACTCCAAGTTGAACCAAATGTGCTTCCACTGTCTGACGAGTCGGGTGGACACCCGTACACAGCCTTGCGGACATAGATTCCTCTGCCGGAAGTGTGTGGGCGTGGTCAAACTGTGTCCCTTCTGTAAACAACAGATAGATGGCTCGGAGGATATGGACAACGGGAATGACTCACGTGAGAGAGTCTTTTCTTACACTTTCTGTCTATCAGTAATATAAATTGAGAAAATAAAAGGATAGAAGTAAGTAGAATGATACTCATTAAATAAAATATGACCCAGCGTAGAAATTGTTCAAAGCTTCTGTGTTAACGTTTTTTCTATACAAGTTGTTTGAAAACGTTTTCTGTGTGCATTTGTTATGAACACTTCTTGTCTTGTACTTTCAAAAGGCAAGTGAAAGTATTCATCCCATGATATATTTATTTGCCTTCTGGTGTCTCACAAGTCATAACAGCCAAAAGTAACAGAATTGCCAAACTATAAGATCGGCCAACTACTTTTGAGATTAATTTGCAATGTTTGTAGATGAAGTGAAGAAGAACAGGGAGACAGCACGTCTCTTCACGATTGGAGAGCGGGTGTGTCTCAGAATGTCTCCTGTCAGACTCCGAGAAATGCAGAGACAAGCTGGACTCTCAGAACACGGAATTAATCAGGTGATGTTCTTTTCTCTCGTCTCACATGTAACTGTGACACAGGTAACTTGTGAGGTAACTTGTCTCTTGTCTCGCTGTGACTGTACCATGTGAGGTAACTTGTCTCAGCAATAGGAACAGTGAAATGAACAAAGTCTATGTTGAAGAAAAATGAACTCTGTGACTGGATCAATATTCTTAATATACGATTTTACTCATTTCGACCAGTGCATCGGTTTTTTCAAGTGTGGTATGGATATTATACATGTAAACCAGTGGTAAGATTTAAATTTAGAATTTAACTAATAATCTTCGGAATCATTCTGTTTGTGTAAAATATTCTAAGAATTTCTATAACATTGCACACCTTCAACAGGAAATGAGCAGAAAAGGGATAGTGAAGAACTACACCCTTGCCGGTCACGTGACAGTTTCGTTTGATGGGTCTGAGGTTATCGTGAAAGAAGAGGCTCTACAAAAAGTACGATTATCTCTTAAACATTCATCGATTATCTTCAACTTAATTCATGTTCTATGAATCTAAGAATAAAATAGTATATGTTTACTATTGATATATATTTCATATTTTGTCAGATTTAAAAAAATAGTTTGTTGGGTGTCTGTCTCTATGGTCTGATTTATTTATCTTTTATTTTATCTTCTTCAGTTCTTGTTCTTGATAATTCTCTACTTAGTTTGGTCTATATTGACTTTGATAATCAATAGTTGCACGTTTGCCACTGTTGGCCAGGTTTTGTTTGTGTATTGACGTGATGTGTATCTTAGTATTGACGCTGTATGTACTTGATGTTAATATTAACATGATTCATCAGTGATGTACAATGTACGTGACATCAGTTAAGTTTTATGTACGTTTACGTTGATACTGATGCCGTGTGGGCAAAGGAAGAGTGGTGTTTGTACCCTGTGATTGTGTATGTTGATGTCACCAATGTGGCGTATTATGTGTAAGTTGACGTTGCTGCTGCAGATGGTGTTGACGGAGGGAGACACTGTGAGGATCTGCTCCGATCTGGAGGAGTTGAAACAACTTCAGGACAGACATGGAGGGTTCGTGCCTGATATGGCTAGGGTACGTCATGTTGCTCTGTTCTCATTGAAGTATAATTAGTTGATTCGATAAACTGTCTTCCAGGTTTTCATTTTCCAGCTTCATTTATAGACAGATAATTTAAAACAACCACGTTTGTGTCATCTGACGTAAAGAGAACAGTTTATAGTTTATGATATAAAATCATTATGCATGTTATAATTGTGACATCACGACAATTTCCGTCATGAGTACAGAGATGTTCATTGATAGCAAAATCTTCAATCAACAGACCCTTGGTAAGGTTGGGGTAGTGAAGAAAGTGGAACATAACGGCGACCTTGTAGTGCTGTTCGGGATGACCAGGTATCAGTACAACCCTGCTGTCTGTACCCCGGCACCAGGGGAGTCCGTCGACGTCATCAACGCTCGAAACCCTTTTAGTGGATTGGGAAATCCTTTACATGGAATGGGAAACCCTTTACATGGAATGGGAAACCCTTTACATGGAATGGGAAATCCTTTCAGTGGATTGGGAGATGATTCACATGGAATTGGAGGTTTATTAAGGGGATTGGGAAATCCTTTCCAAACCGGCTTCAGTGTGGGTAGGTCCAGACCAGATTCTACGTTATATTCACTCCATCACTCCTTTCAAATACATTCACTGCTGACTATTTAGAGATTATTCTACATCATCAACGTGGTTTCCTGTATGTTTGAAATAAAGATTTGCATTTCTGAAGAATGCTTTGTGAAGAGATGTTAGTTTGAAGGTTAATCAAATAATATTAACTAAATGTTATTCTGATAAACGAATATACAACTTGTAAAATAGTGTGTTTTTCATAAAGCTTGTTTTATAATTTGCACTCATTTCTCATTTATCATTAAAACCGAATTCTGAACCTTGAGTTTTGCTTCTGTTACACGTTCAACACATGACATATTTTAATATTATGATACATTTGTGTGTACACCTAAATATCGAAAATATCTACATAGGAAATAAAAAACGTTGAACTGTACATGCTGTCAATGTAGGAACAGCTACAATGGAGGTGTCCGTTGGCAACGACAACGGCGAGACGACCGTGGGCGGGGAGACAGTCACGGACGCTGCTCTACTAGAGAAGGCGGAAGGGATGTTTGACGCCTTTGGGAAGGGAAACTACAGTCTGTGTTTGGTGATACTGAGACTGGACGGGAGACTGGTTAGTCATTCTCACACTGCACATCCCAAATTAAGCTTATCACACAGTATCATAATTATATCAAGTAATATGGTAAAACATCTCTGTAAAAAAAAATAATAATAAAATATCACATATCATGTCGTAAAGTATCACATGTCTTGTCATAACATATCACATGCCATGTATAATACCCCATGTAATGTCCTGAAGGATCACATGTGATGTCGTATAAAACCACATGTCATAAAGTATCACATATCTTGTCATAAAGTAGCACATGTCATGTCATAAACTATATATTTTCATCACATGTGATCTAGTATGTATCAAATTTCGCATACAGTATTTCCCAAGTCAGGTTATATGATACCAAGGCTTACAGTATATGTCAAAATAGTCAGCCTCACATATAATTCATACAGTAATACATGTCACGTCATGTTATTTTCAAAAGCTAGACATCACACATAAAAATGTATATCAGCGTTTAAATATAGATATTTAAAGAAGGCATTATTAATTGCCCCGGGCAGAGGGACATTATTAAGATAATTGCCCGGGGCAGAGGGACATTATTATTATAATTGACCGAGGAAGAGATTGTATCAGAACAATAGAGTGACGCAACTGGAGGTTTGTAAGTCTGACGTATCACTATCCCATATCATGTATACAGGTCCGCATGCCATATTACCCAATATCATTCTTCACTGCATATTTGGTCTTGTAGAAAATGTCAACTGTGATCACCCCATTGATGTAGTATAGTATGATGTGTTTGCAATATGGTATGAAATAAACACTTCATTTATAATATATTTTCAGAAAAGTATTGTACATCGAGGTAAAACTCTGCTGAACCTTGCGTGTTTGAATGGCCGCCATGAGTTCGCCCGACAACTTCTTGATGAAGGGGTGGATATCAACCTTGGAGACTGCACCAACACAGCGCCCATAGCAGTTGCAGTTGCCAAGTGTGTTTGATAATGATGTGACTTGCCTCATTTTATAGTCATGTAACTTGAGTTGTTATAAGCCATTGCCTAAAATTTACTTGCCTGATGGAGAGATTGAGAGAAATATTTCAGATTTATGCATGCAAAAAACGTATCCTTGTTACATTAGGATCACACTGTCTATCGAGGTAACGATGGCCGAGTGTGTCAATTGTTGGTAAATTCAGTGCTGGCGAATGCGGCCAGACTCTGAGAGTGTGTTTGTTCGAATCCTGCAAGGGACTCGTCCCGAAAAATTACAACACTTTTGTAGTTGTAGTTAGTGTGATCAGAATATAACAATTTTACATTTCTTCTTTATCTAACTGATAATAACGTATCCATGTGAACCAGGTAGTTGTTGTTTCTTACTTCTAATGGACGAACCAGCAGAATCGTCTAGGAAAAAAACGATTTCAATGAATGTTTATGAAAGGTAATGGAGGAGGTTATGGATACAAATTGCTTTTTACAATGACTTTTAGTTGTTATACTAACACTTATAAATTTTATACATGGGTAATTGACGTTTTATATGACATGACATCTTTACATTAAAATTAGACTTGTTGAGAAATTTATCGGCTTTCACTCCATCCAGAAAGGATACTGAGATGGCGTCGCTGTTGGTGGAACGGGGGTGTGATGTGAACGCAAGGGTTGTTATGGACCTAACGCCCCTCCATATGTGCATACCTGCAGACAACAGGGATCTGGCCCGGGTGCTCCTCAAGGGCAAGGCTGATGTGAATGCTCAGGTACTGCTGCCGGATGATGCATTGTCCGATTCGGTATCCTTCTTTCTACCCTGCGCTTTTTTGAAGGCTCGAGACAAATCAAAAGTATTTCACTCGGGACATAAACTTGATATGAAAGGGGAAGCTCGTTAGATATCCTATAAATTCTACTCAGTGAAACAACACTTTCAATCATATGACGCCATCGTAACAATAGGATGACGTCATAACAAGACCACTATAAAGCAATGCTATCTTGGTTGCTCCGTTCATAAAATGAACGTAATTTACGAATTATGCATAATTTCTTTAAAATAATAAATAGAACATTTGACATTTTTCGTCGAATACCATGTATAAATCATCTCGTGAAGTAGAACGCATTTACACTCGTGGCTGCGCCACTCGTGAAAATATAAATTTCTACTTCACTCGATAAGATATACATGGTATTCGACGAGAAAGGTCAAATGTCCTCAATAGAGGATATCTGTCTTTTCTTGACTAATACCAATTTTATCTCATCGAGTGAGGTAGAAAGGTTATATTTTCACGAGTGGCGCAGCCACAAGTGAAAATATATAACTTTTCTACCTCACGAGATGAGATAAACAAGGTATTTGTCAAGAATTGACGGATATCCTATCTATTATATGATGTTAGGAAAAGAGATATTCTATTTATTATATCATTATTGCTGTGTTTTATGTTGACGCAGAGTGATTTCAACGGCAAACATACAGCCTTCGAGAGCTGACAACATGACGTCAAACATTGTCTCGATGACGTCACGCGAGTGAGGATAAAAACTTTATCGTCACTCAGTAGAGTGGTGATAAAGGTTATCGCCACTGTAGCTTGATAAAGGGTTTATTTCACTGATAGAATTTAGTATCTCACTCTAAATTATGTAATAAATAGCATTCGTGATGTGCTTTAGAAAATTGCATTAAATATCCAAAATTACACTTTTAGAAATGTAGAATACATGTATTCTCCTTTAAAACACCATCGACTTCAAACATAATAGGTCGTCTAAAAGCGAACTAATTAGGTCTGGTAAACGTTTTACACAATCCCTGTTGATGTTTCTGTAGTATTTTCTGGGAGTCACTCCGCTTCACGTCGCCATTGACCTCGGCCGGGATGAGATGTTGGAGCTGCTTCTCGCGGAGTCAACTGGTCTGGATCCAACCATCAAAGACGAGAGGGGATTTACTATACTGCACTCGTCAGCAATAAAAGGGAGGGTCAAGTAAGTAATCCATTTATAATTTGATATATAATTTGATTAAGTAACTGAAAAGCAGACTGAACTAGATTCTGTTGATCAAAAACAAATTCCGAGTTTGTTCCAAATACCAATTTATAAACGGAACATTCCCCCTGAATGACTTACCTTAACATTACCTATTGTTACATGCACATTTGACTTAACTTTGTTCGCAGGTGCTTGAAGAGCATTCTAGCACGGTTTCCAGGAGTGGTTGATGCGACCATGCCAGAACACGCCTTCACAGCGCTCCACATTGCAGCCAACAACTGCCACACGGACTGCGTCACGACTCTGCTGCAGATGGTCAGTAGGACATTGTGTCAACTAACAGTTAGTCTATGGGTGGATTAGTATATTATCTGATTTCAGTGAATGGATATTCTTACAAATCATCTGATTTGACATATGCAGTAGTGTCAGTTTTAGTTATTTTCTAGTTTTAAAGTAAAACACTGCGCTCCGCTTTCTTTTGTTCATCGGAGAAGAGCAGTTCGAAGCGCTTAGTTCAAACGTCTGAATACCACTAGTACTCTTTCATTAAATCAGTTTGTTAATTGTCAGTAATCATATATGTACAAAATGGTGAGAGGTAACAGTCTTCGTAATAGACTGTGCCAATACAATATTTACTAGGTAACAGTCTTCGTAAAAGACTTTGCCAATACAATATTTACTATCATATACACGTGGACTCTGTACACCAAATATCATCTTTACAATGACACTCCCACTGCACTGCAGGGCCAGGCTCAGGTGAATGCCCGGAGCACCCAGGGTTGGACAGCTCTCCATTTGGCCTGCAGGAAGCTGTGCGAGGGAACCATCACCGTTCTGCTGCAGAAGGGTGGGTTCTTTCTTTGTCCCTTTCTTGCTCTCTGTTTCTCATTGTTTTACTTCCTTTTTATATTTTATTTTGTAGCTGTTAACTATTTTTAAACAACCATCCTTGAAACCACATAGTATGATTTTGCTTGATTCGAAGACTTATATTCACGCCCTGAATACATGCACCTTGTGAGTTTGACCCGCTACTTAATGTAGTCGACAAAAGATGTCTCCTAGTACTGTAAGATGACATATTCTACAATGATATTATAAGCAAATATAGCTGCTAATGCCTTTCAAAGGAACACACATTACATTGTAAAATCATTGAATATTAAGAACGTGACACGTTATGTAAAAAATGTACATTTTGTTCTGTTCTTCAGGGGCGGAAGTGAACAGCCAGGACGGCGAGGGGAACACACCCCTACACTTCCTGCTGAGGGGACAGGTGTCGGTACCTGCTACCCTCGTTCTGGTGGGTCACTCGGGATTTATAGAGCTACCTATATATTGAGGGTGTCAGCTTTCTCTCGATTGGGAAAAAATATCTGTCGAAATATATTGAAAGATTGAAAGATTGAAAGAAAGCTGCAATCTTTATCCTATATCCTAGATTCCATTTGAAAAGATTGTGTTATAAATTACTTTACTATTAAAGGGATCACCAGCGGAGCAGTTGGGGAATGATGAAGCCCGTATCCAGCTGGCGTGTAAACTGCTAAAGAGTAGCGCCCGCCCACACATCAGAAACAATGCAGGACAAACAGCTCTAGAGACAGTGCAGAACGAGAAGGTCAGAACTGCAGTCACCATGTTCATCAGGTGAATCTATTAGAACTGTAGTCACCGTGTTCATCAGGTGAGATTATCAAAACTGCAGTCACCATGTTCATCAGGTGAATATATTAGAACTGCAGTCACCGTGTTCATCAGGTGAGATTATCAGAACTGCAGTCATCATGTTCATCAGATGTGATTATCAGAACTGCAGTCACCATGTTCATCAAGTGACATTATCAGATCTGCAGTCACCATGTTCATCAGGTGAGATTATCAGAACTGCAGTCACCATGTTCATCAGGTGAGATTATCAGAACTGCAGTCACCATGTTCATCAGGTGAGATTATCAGAACTGCAGTCACCATGTTCACCAGGTGAGATTATCAGAACTGCAGTCACCATGTTCATCAGATGAGATTATCAGAACTACAGTCAACATGTTCATCAGGTGAGTCTATTAGAACTGAAGTCACCATGTTCATCAGGTGAGATTATCAGAACTGCAGTCACCATGTTCATCAGGTGAATCTATTAGAACTGTAGTCACCGTGTTCATCAGGTGAGATTATCAAAACTGCAGTCACCATGTTCATCAGGTGAATATATTAGAACTGCAGTCACCGTGTTCATCAGATGAGATTATCAGAAACTGCAGTCACCGTGTTCATCAGGTGAGATTATCAGAACTGCAGTCACCGTGTTCATCAGGTGAGATTATCAGAACTGCAGTCACCATGTTCATCAGGTGAGATTATCAGAAACTGCAGTCACCATGTTCATAAGGTGAGATTATCAGAACTGCAGTCACCGTGTTCATCAGGTGAGATTATCAGAACTGCAGTCACCATGTTCATCAGGTGAATCTATTAGAACTGTAGTCACCGTGTTCATCAGGTGAGATTATCAGAACTGCAGTCACCATGTTCATCAGGTGAGATTATCAGAACTGCTGTCACCGTGTTCATCAGGTAAGATTATCAGAACCAGGTCACCATGTTCATCAGGTGAATCTATTAGAACTGTAGTCACCGTGTTCATCAGGTGAGATTATCAGAACTGCAGTCACCATGTTCATCAGGTGAGATTATCAGAACTGCTGTCACCGTGTTCATCAGGTGAGATTATCAGAACTGCAGTCACCATGTTCATCAGGTGAGATTATCAGAACTGCAGTCACCGTGTTCATCAGGTGAGATTATCAGAACTGCAGTCACCATGTTCATCAGGTGAGATTATCAGAAACTGCAGTCACCATGTCCATAAGGTGAGATTATCAGAACTGCAGTCACCGTGTTCATCAGGTGAGATTATCAGAAACTGCAGTCACCGTGTTCATCAGGTGAGATTATCAGAACTGCAGTCACCATGTTAATCAGGTGAGATTATCAGAACTGCAGTCACCATGTTCATCAGGTGACATTATCCGAACTGCAGTCACCATGTTCATCAGGTGAGTCTATCAGAACTGCAGTCACCATGTTCATCAGGTGAATCTATTAGAACTGTAGTCACCGTGTTCATCAGGTGAGATTAGCAGAAACTGCAGTCACCGTGTTCATCGGGTGAGTGAATCAAGTAGAACTGTAGTCACCGTGTTCATCAGGTGACTCTATTAGAAGTGTAGTCACCATGTTCATCAGGAGAGTCTATCAGAACTGCAGTCACCATGTTCATCAGGATATGCACCTTTGTTTGAAGCCATGTGTAATGCTCTACCTGAAGTTGAAGTGTAAACCACAGTGTGAGGCATGATTTGAGCATGGATTTGTACGTTGATAACTTTAGCATGCTTACTCTGCAAACCTTTCTAAACCCTGGACCAAGATGCTGGAAATAATTTACAAACTGTCTTCCTTTTGTGACAGGAGTCAGGAAGGTTCCACTGAATGGGAACCCAGTAGCGAGTCCGCGATGACCATGATCTGTGCCCACTGTCTGGCCTGTCATGTGGACATCCGACTTCGGCCTTGTGGACACAGGTTTCTCTGCCGGACGTGTGTGGGCCTGGTCAAACTATGTCCCTTCTGTAAACAACAGATCGATGGCTCGGAGGATCTGGGCGAGGTGAATGAGGGTGAGAATCATCGTTATGACAAATTGCTATTCATTGTTTAAGTCAATTCCATAGGCACTATATTAATCACCAATGCTGGCAGTGCCTGAATGAGAAGACAGATGAGCGAGCATCACATTACAAATCATGACATTCTATAGTTTGAAACAATACATGCAATAATGTAGGGAGTACCCAGCCGTCAGAAACATGAGGCAGAAACTGGGATTGCGTACAGTAGCCGTGTATACAAGTACCCCGATGCACCGGGATGATAGTGTCAGAGGTCCTGATGTTATGTTCAACTGCAGACTGAAGTCGGGGATTTCGTTAGATGTATGACTGAGGGTATCATTATAACATATCAATATTACACAAGCGCAGTTACTTATATGCCTTTACAAGAACAGTTGTCAATAATAATTGCTGTCGATATCTTGCATCAAAATATTTTATTATTTAACTGATCTTCTTGCAGCTGATGACTCTGTCACTAAACAGAGCTGTAAGGTCCAGTGAAAGAATCCATCAACACTCCACTCGACATGTCACTGCGACTTCCTCTTATGGAAGTTCAAGAACATGTGTGTCTACCCTCAAAGAACCGAAGACTACACATTGGTCACATCTTACAGAACCACAATATCTACTAATCTCTTTTCTTAAAAATTAGAATATGTGATCGATTCCACGATCGATTCCATGTCCCAACGTATTAAATAAAAGGACCAATCGACCTCTGACCCGAAAGATTATAATTTCAACAGGCATCTACCTATGAACTATTGCTATTATCTCGGATCTAAACGATTTCAGTATCAAAATGGTAGCATGACGCTCGTATGTAAATCACCTGTCGTAATTGACGGTTTTGGGTGAGATATTCAAATGTTGAGATGATTCAAACCTATTACAACTAGTGCTTGTTAAAGTTTTCCCAGTTTAGTGAGAGCACCCAGGGATACCCATTCTCGTCCCACAGAGGTTACTCTTAGGATCGGACATCTGTAGGGAGTAACCTCTGTGGGAAGAGAATGAGGGATATCAGGTTCATCAAAGGCTGGCGAACTGGCAACGTGGGTTCTAACCGCTATTTGAATCAAGTCTTACTCTACAAACGATCTACTGTATTTCATATGCTAAACATGAATATAGAACCACCTCTAGTCTATGAAAACAGCCACATAAAACAGTGCGTGGATTGGAAAAAACATGAGCTATATATTGTGGTGTAAAATTCAGTCAGTTCGGATATGCCCAAAATTATCACTCAACACTACCTTTAATGTTTTGTATATATGTAGATTTCAAGGAATCCGTGTCCTGAGAGTTAGAAATTTTTTGCCATATTTTAATTGTTATCTTCTTATTTTCGTGGGACAATTCTAGCTAGTTCAACATGTTATTAGTTTTTATTTGGTAAACTACAGTGTCTTTAAATCCTACTTTTGTTTGTTGTTAGCAGTTTGCTTATATTTTTAATGTACCTTTGTAAACATTAAATAAAAAATAAGCATATATAACACGCTCTGTTTTGTAGTAAAGATAAGTCAAGATCATTAAACTATTCCAATGTTTTAAATGTTTTGTTTTGGACCTATCAGAAGGAAGGTGGCGACAACTTTAAAGTGAATACATGCATGGGTGCCGGTGAATGAGCATGTCTCATTGTGTTGACGGAAACAATGCACTACCGTCTTACGGAAATGAACAATTGAATTCTAATATTCAATGTCTATTGTCTACACTTTCTGTAAAATGCCTAAGCGACGCTGTAACTGACGTAATAACTCCCGAGCATGTTTTATTGTCTCATCAAGCACGATGTTAGTCCTAAAGGGTACAAAATAACATGGGGAACATTTTCTAAATCCACATAGAGACTTGAAACGTTTTTTTAAAAGATACACAATAACAATACAAACAAAAGAGTAAATCATGACAAATTCGTTAGCCGCCATTTCAGGACCCCAGGCACTTTTGCATTCTCTTCCCACAGAGGTTACTCCCTTCAGATTTCCAATCCTAACATATCTAGATGACCTGAATGTCAAATGTGACTTTACAACGGAGTCTCTGCACAACTAGATTCAATTGCAACCAATCAGGACACGCCATTTTCCGGCCGTTTCATGCCATCTTTAGAACAGAGGTTAGGATCGGAAATCTGAAGGGAGTAACCTCTGTGGGAAGAGAATGGCACTTGGGGAAACACCACTCTGAAGAGATTTGCATCTTAGAGCTGATTTATATACAGAGGACGCATCATGGAATACCTAGTTTTATGTTTTATAAGCGAACGTCTAATACTTGTTTTTACAATGACATTTGAAACTATGTTGACTTTGAACATTTTACCAACGTTCTTTAGAATCTTTAAATTTCCTATTTCTCCAAGGATTAACATTTTACTAAGCATTACGTCAGACCAGTTTGAGAAAAGAGCTATTATACGCGAACTGCGAGATACATCCTGAAACAAATTCATGCGGTATTTATACAATAGTCGATTTAGAAGATTTTTCAAGTGTAAAGAATCACGCTAAACCTCGAATAACCAGACACCAGTATCAACATCGAGGCTTTACTGGAAAATTTTAAAATTCATATTTCTCCAAAGATATACAAGCCATACAAGTTCGAGTTTAAAATAATATTCTACGCAAACTGAGAGATACATTCTGTAACAAAGTCATACGATATCTATACAATAGTCGATTTAGATTATTTGCAAGTTTTAAGACTGATGCTAAAATTGCCATACATCTCATCTTATAAAAATATATAATTGAGTGAATTAGTGGTAACATTGGTAATTGAGTTGTTTTAAAAGTATTTGGAAACTTATATTTGTGCGATTGTAACGTTCAATCATTAATTTCCGTTAATGTGCTCTCAGACATTTAACAATAACACATTCGAAAGCCAGTACAAATACATTACCAAACTAGTACACCTATATCAATTAATGAACCTAAACCCTAAAGTTTTACAAGCCAAATCTGTGACTTTGATAATATATTAGATCATATTTCCAAAAACAACTTACAATCTGAGAAAATAATAGGAGAAATACGACCAACCAGGAGTTGAGCTATAACTACTGTATAGCAAGAGGAAGAGGTAGAGAATACCTTCTACGATTGCATGTCGATCTAAATTATCGGTCGTTGTGTTGGTGTAATGGTGACGTCTCCTGGTCCAAGTCCTTCACAAGCATAGGAACCAGTCCCCATTGATGAATTCCAGAATGGTTCTTGAGATATCCCACTGACAAGCTTAACATACATTGTACAAGTTCTGATGTCCTTGAGAATAATGTTAAGCTCACCAAAATATGAAAAGAATCCAGTGAATAATGCTTGAGTTATTCCATTTCGTACATACAGCCGAATGCTATATCCCCAGCTTCACGTCAACGAGCGGTGAGGGATAAAAACAGGTTTACAAGTTCTACATGCAGTAATGTGCGATGCTTCACTGAATTTCAGCGCAATACCACCATTTGTTCGCTTGTTCCAGTCGATGATCGCAGGTTTCACCGCAATGCATAGTCACCATGGCATTGCAGACTTGTTCTCTTCAATTATACTAATAAGCAGCTTTGAAAGTAAAATACTCTTGAAAGCGGCGTTAAACCCCAACTCATCTCACCTCAAACATAACTAAACAAAATTAACACATGTACGTTCATTCATTTAAGTTAATAATATCGTGAATACTTAAAAGGTGATAATGGTAGAGACAGATACACGATAATCATCCAACATTCGGAATAATGGTATGGGATAAACCGTATGTACAAACTCTCTATCAGCTGTGTATTCATAAACATTATATCCGCTGTGTACACGTTATTTCCAAAAACATAACATAAATTATTATTTTATTAGTCCCACACAAAGATAAATAATGATACCGTCAAACCTACGATCTTCCCAGTCTCTATGCAGATGTTGAGCAAGTCAAACCACGTGGTTGCCAGTCTCTACACATGTGGCGCCAGTCAAACCACGCGGTTCCCAGTCTCTATACACATGTGGCGCCAGTCAAACCACGTGGTTCCCAGTCTCTATACACATGTGGCGCCAGTCAAACCACGCGGTTCCCAGTCTCTATACACATGTGGCGCCAGTCAAACCACGCGGTTCCCAGTCTCTATACAAATGTTAAGCCACAGCCAAACCACGTGTTTTCCAGTCTTTTATACACATGTGGCGCCAGTCAAACCACGTGGTTCCCAATCTCTATACACATGTGGCGCCAGCCAATCCACGTGGTTCCCAGTCTCTATACACATGTGGCGTCAGCCAATCCACGTGGTTCCCAGTCTCTATACACATGTGGCGCCAGCCAATCCACGTGGTTCCCAGTCACTATACACATGTGGCGTCAGCCAAATCACGTGGTTCCAAGTCTCTATACACACGTGGCGGCAGTCAAACCACGTGGTCCCAGTCTCTATACACATGTGGCGCCAGCCAATCCACGTGGTTCCAAGTCTCTATACACATGTGGCGCCAGTTAAACCAAGTGGTTTCTATAGTCCCTATACCAGATGGTGCCAGCCAAACCACGTGGTTCCTCGTCTCTATACACATGTGGCGCCCGCCAAACCACGTGGTCCCAGTCTCTATACACATGTGGCGCCAGCCAATCCACGTGGTTCCAAGTCTCTATACACATGTGGCGCCAGTTAAACAAAGTGGTTTCCTATAGTCTCTATACACATGTTGATCGTCAGTCAAACCACGTGGTTCCCAGTCTCTGTGCACATGTTTAGCTACGGTCCAAATCACCTGCTACCAATATGCTATGCGCATGTTGACCATCATTTCGTATCCAGATTAGCGCCCTCAAGTTTGAATTATATTTCAAGAAATACTGTTTCTGTTGACAGTACAAAGAAAGGAGATAAAGACTATACCGTAACATGCAGAGACACCCGTGCACAAACATGTTAATATCTGACCAGTTCAACACATTTTTATATCATATACATGATAGCACGTGAACAAAAATGGCCTTATATCTGTCCAGTCCAAGAGATGAACAAACATGTCCATAGCTCTCCACGACAACACGCAAGTATTCCACATGTTCAGCCACTACATAATTCTGTTGGTTGGCTTGCTCATATCTTTGATAATATCATCGTATTTTGGCTGCTTGTGTGTGTAATGTCTGTAGTTGCTACAGTGGTTGTGGTACACTCTGAAGATCCAGCAGGGATTCAGGATGTTGTAGTTGAGATGGGTCTTATACACCCTCATCACTACACGCTCCGTGCCCCAACTGTACACATAGTGGTTCAATAGTTCCTTTCCTTCGCGAGTTATCTCCCCTTTTGGAACAAATACAAACGTGTCATGTGACCCCACATACTGTTTGCATCTGTCTGCCTGATCCTTACATTTGCTGTTTACATGGCGAGACAGTGAATACATGACTCTGTTTTTCTCAAGAAGACTACCGTTGATGGTTTCGAAGCCTTCTCCCAGAATGATGTCTGCCTGTGTGATGACAACGACCTGCCCTTGAAGATGATCGAAGGCGAACTGGTGGAGGGTGAGTACAATATCTGGCGACGGTACTTGGTGGAGAAGAAGCTTATGGTGAGAACCCAAATGTTTCTGGATGTACGCAGGCATTTCCGGGGTGTCGAACATCAAATGCACTTGCATCACGTATTGGTGGTTCAGGAACGTGTCCAGGCTCTCTATGTATTCCTTCATTCGAACCTGTCCAGGTTCCTTCTCTGTGCTGTTGATGATTCTAAATGTCAGGATTACATGGAACATGTTAACGCTCTGAGACGGAACACTGTTTATCCTGTCCCATGCCATCACCTCACTTACAGCCATGACGTTGGCACTGAGAAGTCCTCCATCGTTTATATAATAAACATAGCACAACACAAATGTAACGCATGTCAACCCAAGAAAAAGTAACTTCGAGCTGCTTGTGAAATGCATCACTGTTTCTGAAATGAACAGATCGTTGCTGTAGATACATTATATATTGTGCCGCAATACAAGCATTATACTGCAATTGTGCATTAACATGAACATTATCATTATTATTTACATAACTCACCGTAGCCAATTGAGTACCTCTCAATTAATCAATCTAACAGATATAACAATTAAGAAAAATATGTGGGCTTAGAGCAAACTGCAGACGTTTGGTCTCCGGCGTAGGCGGGGCGCCACATCACTGCCTTAGAACTGGACGCGATTCCTCTAGCGATCGCTCACTGGTCAACCCGCCTGAGGAGCAAAGTCCTGCTAGTCCACACAGCTCGACTGCGGCTTGGGCGATTAACAAGCAGGGGGGGGGGGGGGGCGACCAAGACAGACTCCATTCTGCAGTTTGGTCTTGTAGACAGTCTCAAACTCTTCATTCGAGCGGTGCACATCCCGGGAGCAAAGAACGTTCTAGCAGACGCTCTGTCTCAAAGCCTCACATAGACTTCTTTGCGACTCAGCTAAATCACCAGCTACCGACATACGTGTCTCCAGTGCCCGACCCGGGGGCCTGGAGCCTAGACGCGCTTTCGTTAGAATGGGAGGGGATGGCACCTCCGTTTTTCCCCCTCCGGCAATACTGACATAAGGAGTTGGCAAGATTCATAGCCTCAGAGTGGCCAGCAAAGACATGTTACGTTCCACTCAAGAGACTATGCAGTCAGGACCCGGTCCCCCTTCCGCTCAAGTGGGACCTTCTAAAGAGCAAGCCAAGCGGCCACGTACATGAAAACCCTCAGCTTCTTCGTTTACACGATTGGCTTGTCTCAAAAAGGGAATTAAACATGCCGGCTATTTGGAAGGCAGTGACCAAAACCATTGCCACCGCTCAAAGGGAATCGACTAGGAAGCTCTATGACATCCGGTGGAACTCCTTCAGAGCCTTTTGCGAAGAGAGAGGGTTTGACATCCTGACAGTTACGATTCCCCTGGTCGCCGAGTACTTAAGGTCTTAAGTCTTAAGGCCTCCTCCTCCATTAACATGCCCGTCCTTTACAAGCGGGTGGCGAGTATTGACATATCCGTGCTCAAGGAGATCGTTAGGACCTACCAACAGGTGGACGGAGGCCAAAACTCCAGGTCACTGGAGAGGGATTTGGCGGCGGTGCCTAGTCCTTTGTCCGCCAGTCTATAACCGATAAAAATCAAGGAGTACGAGACCCTCCACACCCCACATCAGAGAGGGAAGGAGGACTAGAAATTTAGTGCCTCCTTTGTATATATGTTTATATTGTTGAAGAAGAAAAATATTTATGGATGATCAACTTCTTTATTAACAATAGCAACGTTTCGGTATAGATCCTTATACCGTTATCAAGCATATGGGAGAGATGATAAAATAGAGGTTATATACATGAAACATTTTTGGTATGATAATGGGATAACAAAGACAACAAGATGAGATAACAATAAGATGAAAGCTGTAACAAGCAGGTAGTGATAACATGGATACCAGTGGAAGGTAAGTTAATTAAGTTGGGATGGGGATACAATGCAGCAGTGAGGGTGAGCAATCAGTGGAGGATAATGATGGAAGCCAGAGTGAGTAGAGTGGATTAATTATTTGTGGATTAAGTGGTTGTAAGCTGATGGGATGAAATAGCCTTGATCTCTATTCAAAGAGGGGTTATGTCTCAAAATTTGTAAAGCTTCAGATAAACGGCGGTGAGTGTAATCATGTTTGTTGTTTGTGAGTGTTTTGACAGCGTCCCAATTGATGTTGTGTTGTGGAAATTTGGTGATGTGTTCTGAAATGGCTGATTTGTTGTCTGCCTTGATTGTGGATGTTTTGTGTTCTTTGATGCGTATGTTGAGTGGTCTGGATGTTTCCCCAATGTAGTTACTGCCACAGTTGCAGCTGATGTTGTAAACTACGCCTTTAGGATACTTAGATTACTTACCGGTTATTAAACAAAGAATTAATGATCAGGCTATCCTATCTTTCAACTTATGATATCATTTTCTTATCTGAATGTTGGATAGATAACCGTTTTGAACTTGATGTACCTGGTTATAAAGCATATGTAGTGCCTAGGGCAAAAACAAAGTCAAAGCAAGGTGGTGGTATTATAGTTCTAGTTAAAGATGCATTGTGCAAAGCGATCACTGTCAGCGCTATTTGCCATGATACTGTTGTGTGGCTAAAATTCGACAAATCCATAACTCTGTCTAATGAAGATGTGTATGGTGCACTTGTGTATATACCACCTTCTGGATCAAAATACTACAAGCACTACGACTGTGATCTATTCCAGGAAATCGAGGATCAAGTATCACAATATAAGTCAATAGGAGAAGTATTTATCGTGGGAGATTTCAACAGCCGGACTAATACAAAACCAGATTATATTTCTGATGATAATTTACATTTCACAGTAACTGACCAGTTAGTAAACATAGCATCTTACACTAGTGACTCGGAACTGCGATCCAGAATTAACCCAGACGCGGGTCATAACGAATTCGGTAACAGACTCTTGATGTTGTGCAAATCTGCTGGGCTCAGGATTCTGAATGGAAGACATCCAAATAACATGGCTAATGACTTTACTTTTAACTGCCATCGTGGATTAACTGTAATTGACTATTTATTGTGTGATCCTGTTATTTTCGATATGTTCCCCAGCTTTATAGTAACCAATTTCACAACATTTTCGGACCACGCCCCCTTGCATATTGAAATGTCAACAAAGCTCCGACCTACATCTGAAATGGACATCACCGGCGAAGTTCAAGGTCATCGCACTGTCACTCATCGCTGGCGAGCTGAATTCCTAACGGAGAGTAAGTCGGCTCTTTTATCTAATATCGAAAGATTGGAATCATCTTTAATACAGACAAAATAGAATCACAACAGAGCATGGATATGAATATCGATAACTTCACATCGACCCTAACTGATACAATGTCACCGTTCTTCGAAATACGCAATCGACAAGGGTCACGTGATAGCAACGACAATCACGTGCGTCCTCGCCCAGCTACAGGTATGCCACGACCCTCGACACGGATCAACGACAAGCCGTGGTTTGACGACGCGCTGAAGACCCGTTACATGGACTATGTTCGTGCTCTTAAGAAATTTAATCTTTGTAAAACATATGATAACCATGCTGATTTACTTTTGAAGAAGAAGACGTATAAAACATTAGAAAGGACATGTAAAAGACGCTATTTAAAATCAGAAGGTAATAGACTTGATCAATTAAGGAAAACAAACCCTAAGCAATTCCATGCAAAGTTTTCGAAACGGAAAAAAGAGAAAATTGACATCACCCTTTCGGAAATGCACAATTATTTTGAAAACATTGCTAATAATAGTGGAAAGCCCGCCTCTGATGACTCCAACCTGGATAACACAGTGGTGCCTGAACTTGACAATGAAATAACACTGGCTGAAATAAAGCAAGCAATAAACTGTTTGAAACGGGATAAATCTCATGGACTTGATTGTGTCATAAATGAGTACTTTATTGAATTTGAACTACATTTATTACCCATGTTACATAATATATTCAATTGTGTTTTATCCACTGGTTTTTTTTCCCAAAAGTTGGGCTTCTGCTGTTATTATTCCAGTTTTCAAAAAAGGTAACGCTAGTGATCCTAGTAACTACAGAGGGATAAGTCTTATCAGTTGTTTTGGGAAGTTGTTCACAAGGGTCTTAAATCAGCGACTTCTTAATTGGGCCGAAGATAATAATTCAATTTCAGATGCACAGTTTGGTTTTCGTCCTCATCTCGGTACAATTGATGCTATATTTGCGCTCCATTCGGTGATTACTCACTCCTTGAATAATGGTAAGCGATTGTATTGTGCTTTTGTGGATTTTAAACGTGCTTTTGATTCAATAGATAGGTGTAAATTATGGTATAAGTTGGCTAGATTAGGCGTCAGAGGGAAGTTATTATCGGTCATTCATTCTTTGTATCTTAATGTTCGGTCGTGTGTGAGGATCGGCGGGTATGATAGTCATTTTTTCAGAAATAATTTAGGTTTAATGCAGGGAGAGGTTTTGTCACCAATCTTGTTCTCCTTTTATGTTAGTGATTTTGAAGAGTCCTTCCTGAATGATAAATGTATTCCCTACCAGTTCAAATCTCTTAATATATTTTTGCTTATGTATGCTGATGATCTCGTCATATTTTCAGACTCTGTCGATGGGTTGCAAACACAGTTAAATTCGTTATCTTCTTACTCCAAGCGTTGGGAACTTGAAGTTAATATTGCTAAAACTAAGATAATGATCTTCCGACGAGGGGGTAAAGTTAATCCGTCTGAGTGTTGGTATTATAATGGCACGGTCATAGAGAGTGTTGATAATTTTACATATTTAGGCATAGTATTTAATTATAATAACAGATTTTCGAAGGCTCAAATGCAGTTGTCTGATCAGGGTAGAAAAGCTCTTTTTTCAATCTATAATAATATAAGATCCCTTTCTCTTAATCCCGAATCACTTTTATTTGTTTTTGACTGTTATATTGGTAGCATTGTATCTTATGCGTCTGAGGTATGGGGGTATGGCAAAGCAATAAATATTGAAAGGCTACATTTGGACTTCTGTAAAAGGTTATTAGGGGTAAAGAAATCAACATGTAATTCTATGGTCTATGTAGAATTAGGTCGTTACCCACTTCTATTTAAAAGGCAATTTAATATGATTAAATACTGGCGTAAGCTTCTTGTGTCTGGTAACAGTATTTTACGGAGCTGTTATGAGTATTTGTATGACGACGTGGAATTCCGTGGTGTTCAGAACTGGGCGTATCAGGTTAAATGTATATTGTCTAACATTGGTCTCTCAGAATTATGGATAAAGCAGGAATTATCAATAGATTACTTACCGGTTATTAAACAAAGAATTAATGATCAGGCTATCCTATTAATTTTTAGCCAATTGACCTCTTCATCTAAATGTGTAATGTATAAAAATGTTATTAATCAATGTTGTCTTCAGTATTATTTATGTAAATCTATTCCATACCTATATAGGAAATACTTATCAAAATTTCGACTTAGTTCCCATAATCTCATTATAGAAACTGGCAGGTATCATAATATAAATTATGTTGATCGTAAATGTCCGATGTGTAAAGATGATGTTGAAGATGAATTTCATTTCATATTAAAATGTCCATCATATATCCAATATAGAATAATGTATATCAAACCATATTACTACAAATGTCCATCAGTATTTAAACTTATCGAACTATTAAGTATTAATAGTGTAAAGATATTATGTAATTTAGGTAAATACTTATATAAGGCAAGCTCATTAAGAAACAGTTTAATAAGTACACTCTAATGTAATTAGTTTAACCTCCATCAACTACCTGTTGTCACCATTTGTTACATACACCTGTACCATTCTCCAATACTGTATGTTATTCCAATTATCTGTACAGATAACGGAAATAAACGAATTGAATTGAATTGAGGTTGTTGTTTAGCTGTGGAGTGTTTCCTACCATTAGCCCTAATGATGGTTTTGAGTGGGGTGGCCGTGGAGAAGTATGTGTCTATGCCTACTTGCTGCTTGAGTAGGCGGCTGATGTGATGTGAAGTTTTACCAATATAGGGTAGTGGGATGCGAATGGGGGCAGGGGTAGGCTGCCCGTAGGGGATTCCCCGAGGCGTCGACGCGCCACGCAGCAAAAATAACTTTTTTGCAATTCAGAAATTTTGCTGCTGGCGCGCTGTGTTGGTGTGGGAAGGCCTTTACACATCGGAATTCGGCTTAGCCATTTTGCGGACAAGTGTAAACGAGGCATAACTCTCTGTATTGTTCAGTGTTATATCTGGTCGAGTGATTAATTGAGAGGAACTCAATTGGCTACGGTGATTTATCAACGGTGAGTATAAATAATGACGTTTACTCAAAAACGTACTATTAATTATTCCAGTTTTAGCAAACATTAATCAGTTTGGAAAGTTGAATATTCACATAATAAGTACATGACATGGTAAATTGATTGTGATTATAATTCATTTTCATGTCTAAAGTATTTGTTTCTAGTTGATATCTTTAGTTTGTAATACACTCACTGCTCCTTTGAATCCCCAACAAACTTACGAGAAGGGGTATGTGTTCAGACTTTACACCGGGTTCGAATCCCGAAGGAGACGCCATACAGTACAGTGTCCCTGAACATGACTCTTCATCCACCCCATCAACCAAGCTGCTTAAATATAGGGTGTGCATATTCACTCATGGAGTTCTGATAGTATTTGGAAATGTTTATGGTTATATGTAAAGGTTTACATTTGTTACTTTACTATGTACAATATTTCAGTAAAATAATCTTACATTTCTAGATCCGCAAGTTGCTGGCAAAAGTCGATCATACACTGCACATCGCTGTCTGTCTGCTCGGACTCACGATCTATCTGTACCTCACATCACTGACTGTCTGCATGGACTCACGATCTATCTGTACCTCACATCACTGACTGTCTGCATGGACTCACGATCTATCTGTACCTCACATCACTGACTGTCTGCATGGACTCGCCAACGCCCACGAATCAGCTGCAGCAGTCTCCGGACCGCGACAATACCATAGAGTTGAGGAGTCGATAATAACTAATGAAGTTATCAGAAAGAACTGAGGTGAGATATTGCACTTTGAAATAAAATCCCCTTCTCTGGTCGGTAGCGTGGCGCTGAAATATCTGCTTTTCAAATTGTTAGGCTATAATTAGTACCATATATTGAACATGTTGAAATGAAAAATATTTACGTTCATGTTCATTTTACGTTTGGTCGTATGTAATTAATAGATTTTTTATACTATCGTATTTTCTCCAATAGAGGCCGGGTGATAATATGAGCAACATTGTTTTAATTCAATTTATACATGTTCACGAATGCTTCTGAAAAACAATATTGTTCCCGTTCAATTGAATAAATATCACCAAAACAAAAATCATATTCAAGACATTTTGCCAAGATTGCACTTAACTTCTATAGTATATGACTCAGTTGTATTTATCATATGTATAATTTTCAAAGTCAAATATCTCGAGTTTTCGACGTCGTATTCAAAAACGGACTGGTTTGTGAAATTAGTCAAAAAAATTAAATCAGTCAAAGAATACCTCTACGCAGTTTGAATTTTTAAAAATTTAGATTTAAATTTTAAAATTCCCCCAAATTAATTTTGATAAAACACAAGTGTTCATCGACATATAACACATACTCTGTGTGAAAATTAATAAATGTGCTTCGTCCTGCACAAATTTACAACATTTTGAACATTTAAACATTTTAAAATTTCATTTCTTACCCATGTCTACTTTAAATAATGTTACTTTAGTTAAAAAAATAAAACAGTCACCAATAAAGTCATTCAAACTACTTCCGAAAGGTGTTATTGTGTCGTGCCATAAACAAATGCATCTAATTTCTTTAAAATATTGAATTAATCGAAAACAAGTGAGTGTTATACTTTCTTTTGTAAGCAAGAGGAAGACGTGTGGTAGAGAATACCAGGAATTGATCTACAACTACTGTATAGCAAGAGGAAGATGTGAGGTAGAGAATACCAGGAATAGATCTACAACTACTGTATAGCAAGAGGAAGATGTGAGGTAGAGAATACCAGGAATAGATCTACAACTACTGTATAGCAAGAGGAAGATGTGAGGTAGAGAATACAAGGAATTGATCTACAACTACTGTATAGCAAGAGGAAGACGTGAGGTAGAGAATACCAGGAATTGATCTACAACTACTGTATAGCAAGAGGAAGACGTGTAGTAGAGAATACCAGGAATTGATCTACAACTACTGTATAGCAAGAGGAAGACGTGTAGTAGAGAATACCAGGAATTGATCTACAACTACTGTATAGCAAGAGGAAGACGTGTGGTAGAGAATACCAGGAATAGATCTACAACTACTGTATAGCAAGAGGAAGACGTGTGGTAGAGAATACCAGGAATAGATCTACAACTACTGTATAGCAAGAGGAAGATGTGAGGTAGAGAATACCAGGAATTGATCTACAACTACTGTATAGCAAGAGGAAGACGTGTGGTAGAGAATACCAGGAATAGATCTACAACTACTGTAACGCAAGAGGAAGACGTGAGGTAGAGAATACCAGGAATTGATCTACAACTACTGTATAGCAAGAGGAAGATGTGAGGTAGAGAATACCAGGAATAGATCTACAACTACTGTATAGCAAGAGGAAGACGTGTAGTAGAGAATACCAGGAATTGATCTACAACTACTGTATAGCAAGAGGAAGACGTGAGGTAGAGAATACCAGGAATAGATCTACAACTACTGTATAGCAAGAGGAAGACGTGAGGTAGAGAATACCAGGAATAGATCTACAACTACTGTATAGCAAGAGGAAGACGTGTGGTAGAGAATACCAGGAATTGATCTACAACTACTGTATAGCAAGAGGAAGACGTGTGGTAGAGAATACCAGGAATAGATCTACAACTACTGTATAGCAAGAGGAAGACGTGTGGTAGAGAATACCAGGTATAGATCTACAACTACTGTATAGCAAGAGGAAGACGTGTGGTAGAGAATACCAGGAATAGATCTACAACTACTGTATAGCAAGAGGAAGACGTGAGGTAGAGAATACCAGGAATTGATCTACAACTACTGTATAGCAAGAGGAAGATGTGAGGTAGAGAATACCAGGAATAGATCTACAACTACTGTATAGCAAGAGGAAGACGTGTAGTAGAGAATACCAGGAATTGATCTACAACTACTGTATAGCAAGAGGAAGACGTGAGGTAGAGAATACCAGGAATAGATCTACAACTACTGTATAGCAAGAGGAAGACGTGTGGTAGAGAATACCAGGAATAGATCTACAACTAATGTATAGCAAGAGGAAGACGTGTGGTAGAGAATACCAGGAATAGATCTACAACTACTGTATAGCAAGAGGAAGACGTGAGGTAGAGAATACCAGGAATAGATCTACAACTACTGTATAGCAAGAGGAAGACGTGAGGTAGAGAATACCAGGAATAGATCTACAACTACTGTATAGCAAGAGGAAGACGTGTGGTAGAGAATACCAGGAATAGATCTACAACTACTGTATAGCAAGAGGAAGATGTGAGGTAGAGAATACCAGGAAGATGAGGTAACAATGACATAAATGGTTGAAATGGTTTGTCCTCTCATCCGCCCCCTGGCTAATTAACTTACTACTCTCTGGTTTCCTTGTTATCACAACTCCCTTGTTCAACCATTTATGTCATTGTTACCTCATCTTGTTGTATTTGTTATCTCTTTATCATACCAACATGTATCCTGTATATAACCTGGTGTTTCACCACCTCTTCCATATGCTTGATAACGGTATAAGGATCTATACCGAAACGTCGCTATTGTTAATAAAGAAGTTGATCATCCATAAATATTTGTCTTATTTACTATATCCCCAGTTTCCACCAACGAGCGACGAGGGATAAAACAGGTTTACAAGTTCTACATGCAGTAATGTTTGGGTGCGATGCTACACTTAATTACAGCGCAATACCACCATTTGTTCACTAGTTCCAGTCGATGATCGCAGGTTTCACCGCAATGCATAGTCACCATGGCATTGCAGACTTTCTCTCTTCAATTATACTAATAAGCAGCTGTGAAATTAAAATACTCTTGAAAGCGGCGTTAAACCCCAACTCATCTCACCTCAAACATAACTAAACAAAATTAACACATGTACGTTCATTCATTTAAGTTAATAATATCGTGAATATTTAAAAGGTGATTATGGTAGAGACAGATACACGATAATCATCCAATATTCTGAATAGTGGTATGGGATAAACCGTATGTACAAACTCTCTATCAGCTGTGTATTCATAAACATTATATCCGCTGTGTACACGTTATTTCCAAAAAACATAACATAAATTATTATTTTATTAGTCCCACACAAAGATAAAATTAATAATGATACCGTCAAACCTACGATCTTCCCAGTCGCTATGCAGATGTTGAGCAAGTCAAACCACGTGGTTGCCAGTCTCTATACACATGTGGCGCCAGTCAAACCACGCTGTCCCACACAAAGATAAATATTGACGATCTTCCAAGTCTCTATGCAAATGTGGAGCAAGTCAAACCCACGTTGTCCCAGTCTCTATGCAGATGTGCAGCGACAGTCAAATCACGTGGTTCCTAGTCTCTATACGCATGTAAGCAAGTCAAACCCATGTTGCCCACTCTTTATACAAGTATCGAGCCACAGTCAAACCCACGTTGTCCCAAATCTTTATGTAAATGTGGTGCCAGTCAAGCCACGTGGTTCCCAATCTCTATACATATGTGGCGCCAGCCAAACCTCGTGGTTCCCAGTCTCTATACACATGTGACGCCAGCCAAACCACGTGGTTCCCAGTCTCTATACACATGGGGCGCCAGTCAAACCACGTGGTACCCAGTCTCTATACGCATGTAAGCAAGTCAAACCCATGTTGCCCACTCTTTATACAAGTATCGAGCCACAGTCAAACCCACGTTGTCCCAAATCTTTATGTAAATGTGGTGCCAGTCAAGCCACGTGGTTCCCAATCTCTATACATATGTGGCGCCAGCCAAACCTCGTGGTTCCCAGTCTCTATACACATGTGGCGCCAGCCAAACCACGTGGTTCCCAGTCTCTATACACATGGGGCGCCAGTCAAACCACGTGGTACCCAGTCTCTATACGCATGTAAGAAAGTCAAACCCATGTTGCCAGTCTCTATACGCATGTAAGAAAGTCAAACCCATGTTGCCAGTCTCTATACGCATGTAAGAAAGTCAAACCCATGTTGCCAGTCTCTATACGCATGTAAGAAAGTCAAACCCATGTTGCCAGTCTCTATACACATGAGGCGCCAGCCAAACCACGTGGTTCCCAGTCCATGTGGTTCCTATAGTCCCTATACCAGATGGCGTCAGCCAAACCACGTGGTCCCAGTCTCTATACACATGTGGCGCCAGCCAATCCACGTGGTTCCCAGTCTCTATACACATGTGGCGCCAGCCAAATCACGTGGTTCCTCGTCTCTATACACATGTGGCGCCAGTTAAACCAAGTGGTTCCTATAGTCTCTATACACATGTTGATCGTCAGTCAAACTACGTGGTTCCCAGTCTCTGTGCACCAATATGCTATGCGCATGTTGACCATCATTTCGAAACAAGACGTATCCAGATTAGCGCCCTCAAGTTTGAATCATATTCCAAGAAATACTGTTTCTGTTGACAGTACAAAGAAAGGAGATAAAGAATATACCATAACATGCAGAGACACGTGTCATATACATGATAGCACGTGAAAAAAATGGCCTTATATCTGTCCAGTCACAAATGCACAGATGCACAAACATAGCTCTCCACGACAACACATAGCTCTCACAAATGCACAGATGCACAAGCATAGCTCTCCACGACAACACGCAAGTATTCCACATGTTCAGCCACTACACAATTCTGTTGGTTGGCTTGCTCCTATCTTTGATAATATGATCGTATTTGGGCTGCATGTGTGAGTAATGTCTGTAGTTGCTACAGTGGTTGTGGTACACTCTGAAGATCCAGCAGGGATTCAGGATGTTGTAGTTGAGATGGTTCTTATACACCCTCATCACTACACGCTCCGTGCCCCAACTGTACACGTAGTGGTTCAACAGTTCCTTTCCTTCGCGAGTTATCTCCCCTTTTGGAACAAATACAAACGTATCATGTGACCCCACATACTGTTTGCATTTGTCTGTTTCACCCTCCTTACATTTACTGTTTACATGGCGAGACAGTGAATACATGACTCTGTTTTTCTCAAGAAGACTTCCGTTGATGGTTTCGAAGCCTTCTCCCAGAATGATGTCTGCCTGTGTGATGACAACGACCTGTCCTTGGAGATGATCGAAGGCGAACTGGTGGAGGGTGAGTACAATATCTGGCGACGGTACTTGGTGGAGAAGAAGCTTATGGTGAGAACCCAAATGTTTCTGGATGTACGCAGGCATGTCCGGGGTGTCGAACATCAAATGCACTTGCATCACGCATTGGTGGTTCAGGAACGTGTCCAGGCTCTCTATGTATTCCTTCATTCGCACCTGGCCAGGTTCGTTCTCTGTGCTGTTGATGATTCTAAATGTCAGGATTACATGGAACATGTTCGCGCTCTGTTTCTGAAATGAACAGATCGTTGCTGTAGATACATTATATATTATGCCGAAATACAAGTATTATACTGCACTACTTTATTGACACGAACATTATCAATATTATTTACATAACTCACCATAGCCAATTGAGTACCTCTCAATTAATCACTCGAACGGATATAACAATGAAGAAAAAGATCTCAGCTTAGAGCAAACGGTAGGCGGAGAGCCACATCGCCGCCTTAGAACTGGACGCGAATCGCCTAGTGATCACTTACTGGTTGACCCGCCTGAGGGGCAAAGTCCTGCTAGTCCACACAGACAGCTCGACTGCGGCTTGGTCGATCAACAAGCAGGAGTGGACCGAGGCAGACTCCATTGTGCAGCTGGTGATAGAGCTGTTTGGTCTTGTGGACAGTCTCAACCTCTTCATTCGAGCGGTGCACATCCTGGGAGCCAAGAACGTTCTAGCGGACGCTCTGTCTCAAAGCCTCACATAGACCTCTTTGCGACTCAGCTAAATCCCCAGCTGCCGACATACGTGTCTCCAGTGCCCGACCCGGGGGCCTGGAGCCTAGACACGCTTCCGTTAGAATGGGAGGGGATGGACGCCTCCGCTTTTCCCCCTCCCGCAAAACTGACACAAGTAGTTGGCAAGATTCATAGCCTCAGAGTGGCCGGCTAGGCCGTGTTACGTTCCACTCAAGTGACTATGCAGTCGAGACCCGGTCGGACTTTCGCTCAAGTGGGACCTTCTAAAGAGCAAGCCAAACGGCTGCGTACACGAAAACCCTCAGGTTCTTCGTTTACACGATTGGCTTGTCTCAAAAAGGGAATGAAACATGCCGGTTATTCTGAAGGCAGTGACCAAAACCGTTGCCACAGCTCAAAGGGAATCGACTAGGAAGCCCTATGACATCCAGAGGAACTCCTTTGCAGCCTTTTGCGAAGAGAGAGGGTTTGACATCCTGACAGTTACGATTCCCCAGGTCGCCGAGTACTTAAGTTCTTATGTCTTAAGGCCTCCTCCATTAACATGGCCGTCCAAGCGGAAGGGGATTGTTAGGACCTACCAACAGGTGGACGGACGCCAAACATCCAGGTCTCTGGAGAGGGACTTGGCGGCGGTCGGACTTTTACGAACCCCTGGCCGAGACGACAATTCTTCAGCTTTCCTGGTAGCCATGGTTTCGCCTGAGAGGATCTATGCTTTGAGGTGAGGGACAGGGGCATGACCACTCTAGCCTCAACCTCGGATTTTATATGCAAGAACCAGGCTGCCGACGAGCGCGGCAGGACGATCAACAGCCCGTCTATCCCCTTGTATGAGGAGAACCGCCTTCTCTGTCCTGTTCGGGCCCTGCGCATCCATGTGGAGTGAACTCGGACCCTACGCCAAGGCAGGCGCAGGCTCTTTTTGCCTCAATTGGAAACAAGCGTCAAGGAGAGACAAGAAAACCTCTTCTGCAGTCAGGTTGTCTCGCAGCCTGCCTTCTTCAGTGGCATGGCATATTGCGGTTATGAGTGGTAGAGAGAGGTAGGAAGTGGTACACGGTGGCAGATGGAGGATTCTCTTTTGACCAAGCCAGATCGAGTCGAGGGTGGGCAGACCATCGGCGGAATACGTTGCAAATTGGCGAATACGAAGCATGCTTTAAGCTGGAATTCCATGTGTTCATATTCGTGCGTTATGTGTTTCACGTGATGCGTGTTGCATAAGTCGTGATGCGTATTGTCAGTTTCCATATGTGCGTGACGAACGTATACACATTGCAGCGTGATTATCCAATTTGACCTTTTTGTTTATGGACACGAGATGGCAATGTCGATTAACAAGGGTCTTCAGAGAGAACTTGAGATTGAAGAAGATATTTTGCCAATTGTTGGATTTTTTTATTGTTATTTAAAGAAGAAAAAAAGTAGATGTTGCTGGTTTTAAGGGCATCTTTTTATCCTTCCTTGAGGCATCATGATGAGATGGATTTTCAAATTCTCAAGAATTGAGTCGGGTTAAAAAGTTGCGAGACATGTCGACACGTGCAGTTTGTTTGGAAAACCAGGTGGTCTATGATAGGAAAACCCCAGGGGAATCCCCTCTTTTGGTATCCGTATAGACGCGTATTGCGTATTCGGACAATCTTGTGAGTGTCCCGGGGAACACGTACTACGGTCTGCGCACCACGCTTTACGCATTACGTGTTCATGGAATCAACTACTACCATTTTAGTGCAAAGTGTTAAATACGCATTATGTACTACGTACTACGCAGTACGCACTCCGTACACATGGAATCCCGGCCTTAGCGTACAATGGCGGTAGACTGTGGATAAAGGCGGAGCACTGCGTACGATTTAGTGGGTAAAAATGCGGACAATTGCGAAGGAGCGGTTAAATTTGTCATAATATTTTGTACGCGCGTTCACGAACAATTTGATTGACAGGCCAATTTGTTGATTTCACTCCACGATTTCTTCCGCAATACGCGTAACACATAAGAATGCGGCCATTTTGCGTAAACGAGGAATAACTCTCTTTATTGTTCGGTGTTATATCTGGTCGAGTGATTAATTGAGAGGAACTCAATTGGCTACGGTGAGTTATCAACGGTGAGTATAAATAATGACGTTTACTCAAAAACATACTATTATTTATTCCAGTTTTAGCAAACATTAATCAGTTTTTAATCCATGGTGATGACGTCACTCTATTGTGTTAACAGTGGATTATTTTTAAGAATCTACTGGTCATTGACTAATCCAGTCAGGAGGGGTGTCAGGTTTTGGCATTTTCGTAATTGCTCACAAAGTAATTTGTTCAAGAATGATGTATTTTGTCTTAGTATATCTGATTAGAATCTTAAAATATCTGATTACTTTTGTAATGTCTGACCCGGCAATCGAACATGTAACCCTTCGACTGTTACGCAGCGCCCTAACCTATTAGGCTACCAGGCCTGCTGGTAATCATTTGATTGTTTGTCAGTAAGATCCCTGCATTCTAAACAAGACTGGGAAAGTGTGAAACGCATGGGGATCGTGCTGAAACACATGATTTGCACCATTCACGTGCGTGGAAGAATCCATTTCATACAATGTAAGGGTCGAAGCTACGTGTACCATATCCGATGAATGGGCACCGAAATTTGCAAAATAATATTTTTTTAGGTTACATAATTGAAATGTATTGTCTATAATGCTAGATAATCACATATGTATGTTTCGTGACGTCATACTTGGATTAAGATGGAGAATGCATTCGGAGCCGTGGATTCGTTAACGGCTCCGAATGCATTCTCCATTACGGAAAGTTGAATGTTCACATAATAAGTACATGACATAGTAAATTAATTGTGATTATAATTCATTTTCAAGTCTAAAGTATTTGTTTCTAGTTGATATCTTTAGTTCGGTATACATTCACTGCTCCTTTGAATCCCCAACAAACTTACGAGAAGGGGTATATTTTCAGACTTTACACCGGGTTCGAATCCCGAAGGAGACGCCAAACATTTTCGACCTGGAAATTATACGGTACTGTGTCCCTGAACATGACACTTCATCCACCCCATCAACCAAGCTGCTTAAATATAGGGTGTGCATATTCACTCATGGAGTTCTGATAGTATTCGCTAGTTTCACAATAATTTTCGACTAGCTGTGAGCATGCGCAGATAGATGCTGCATGGAATCCGGTCTGGCCGGAAGTAGTCGTAAGCGTAGAAAGACTGTAATATCTTGTTGAATCTATCGAATATAACTGCTGTAAAGACAATTATTTGAGAATGACAGCAATCAAAAACGAGTTTTACACCCCTGTCTTAAACAATAATGATTTGTAATAATGACAAAGACGTGTTTTTGTTGTAGGGACTAGAAAGACAAAAGGATTGTGTTCATTGACAGGCATGAATAGGGCAGTGAACATTGCTTTTAATTATACAGAACCGATACAGGTTTTTCCTATTGTACCATTCAATATTTCAAAAATATTTACAAGTAAAAAGGTTTATAATTTCCTTAACCGATTGAGATTTGAAAAATCAACTGTTCAATTAAGATGGGAAGAAGTATTTGACAAATATTTCCAACCGAATGAATGGGAAAACATCAATTTGATGGCTACCAGATGTACTCAGAGTGTTGATCTAAAATGGTTTCAGTACAAGATAAATCAGAATATTTTAACAACAAACAAATACTTACATAAGATTGGCTATATTGATTCACCTATGTGTTCTTTTTGTAAACAGATACCCGAGAGAGTGATGCATTTATTATGTAATTGTACCTTTTCTGACAAAGTGTGGACAGATTTGGCAGAATGGCTGGAAATATTAGCTGAAGGTTATGTTGATCTGACACCAGAAAGCATCCTTTTTGGTTTTAAGAGAAGAAATAATAACCCGTTAAATGCCATTTGTTTATTGGTAAAAAATAAAATCTACACTGCGAGTAGAAAAGGAAAAAAAAATAATTGTTCGACATATACAAAAAGAATTATTAAAATATTACCAAGCATGTAAATATATTGCTTTTGCAAATAATAGTCAGCCGAAATTCTTTTCATTTTGGTCTTCTTTCCACACACTGTTTAGAATTATGTAAACTTATGAAACTTGAATTATTTGTGTCAGATGTAGAAAACCTGCAGTACATGTACTTGAACATAGCCATATCATATATCACATTATATGCCCCACATTTGATATATCTATGTAAAAGATCACTCTTTCTTATGTATATGTAAACATCTGAAGGGAAATAAAAACATTAAAAAAAAATATTTAAAAAATGAAAAGGGCAGTGGTGCTGACACTAAATAAAGTCGTAATTCTAACTAATCCCGTCTGTTGTTTTTGCATCGACACTAACGTACACACACACAATTGAAACTATATTATTCATCTTACCTTTTATAGCAGTGTTTCATTTGTTTAGAGATTTAATTGACGTAAAATCCAATTGTATTTACCGTACAGTACCTGGCCAAAAGTGAGTCATCAAAGCTGAAATCCCATATATAGACTTAACCATTGGAAGAATAATTTTCATAAATAGAGAAGAAGTCCCGTGAATTTGTATTTATTGTACACAGCAAGGAAATCATCTCCGCTATACAATCATAATTAACCTTTATCTTTCCGTCAATTAGTTTTAGAATAACAACTGATCAAGCGACACATGTACAGCTTGTTTTACCGCTGCTCCATAGACCGCCATGTTGAACATAAGTAGCCCATGCTTTTTGTTTCAATAGCTGCAGTTTTCTTTATTGTCATCCGAATACATAATCGAAATTATGGATATGCAGCTGAGATGATTTCTCAACTTGTAGATACCTTTTGTAAGCAATTCAGCCATTCAACAACTAATTAATGTAAACTATTTTTTCAACGGTTAATTAACATGGAAGTGTATGGGAATTTCAGTTTTATGACTCACTTATGGCCAGGTACTGCAGTCTCGAACTTCACTTGAACCATGGTACTGTAGTCTGTAGTCTCGAACTTCATGACTCGACATGACTCGATGGCAGGCTGAAGTTAGCAATTTATTATTAGTTATTCGTTATTCGAATAACGAATAACTAACTGGTTAGTTATTCGTTTTTCGAATATGCTGCTGGTTAGTTATTCATTATTCGAATATTGAATAGCTAGCCAGTGCTTACTGAATGTTTTCGATGAACGAGGTTCCATCCCCATATTGGCAGTTTTCCACCCTTAAAGGTACATCCATTGTGTTGTTGGGGTCAAATATACCAAACGTTATAAATGGTCTTATTTTATCGAGAAGTACCGACTGTTACCGAAAACTACCATTTTAATGATATTCGACATAGTATATTGACGATATGAAGGTAAAAGTATCAATTTCTGATCGAAGCCGGACAATGCACCGCGTGTGGCGCGCGCCAATGAGTCAAACGTAATTTTGGAATCTTTTCTAAACCAGACAGAATATCAAATTTGGGTTGATAATGTTCAATAGGTCATATAACTACTGTGCATGTAAACGAAACGTGTAGTTTCGGTTTCTGCACATGCATAATGATGTTGCTCGATTTTAATTGGAAACTAGTAATTATTATATTTTTGGCAATAGGGGATGAATATGCAAGTTGAATGAAATCATTTGAACTGATATCAGCACATATTGTATGTTGGCATGTATTAAAGGCAAATACAATTTTATGAAACCGAATGGATGTACCTTTAATATACATCTATATTTACTACTGAGTTCAACTCCGAAGAATGAATACGCAGCCAGCAGCATGTTCGAAAAACTAATAACTAACCAGTTAGTTATTCAATATTCGAATATTGAATAGCTATCCAGTGCTTACTGAATGTAGTCGATGAACGAGGTTCCCCACCCCATATTGTCAGTTTCCACCCTTAATATATATCTATATTTACCTCTTTGTTCAACTCTGAAGAATGAATAAGCAGCCAGCAGCATATTCGAAAAACGAATTACGTGCCAGTTAGTTATTCATTATTCGAATAACTAATAACTAATAACTTGCTAACTTCAGCCTGCCTGACTCGATTCACTATTGTGATGATTCTTTATCTTATCTCTTCTAAATGGATTCAATTCTAGTGCTCATTTTAAAATGGAAGTAAAATACATAATACGATATTCCCAGTTCTCTTTTCTAAATTATTTGAATGACTGACTGTAAACTGTTTTTGCAAGAGATCAAGGTAAACTGTATTTACAACACCATCGATCTGCACAAATATGTTCTGTTATACAGATAAAACTGTTTCAGTGTTTGAAGTCTTGAACTAAAATGAAGACAGACTTTGAGACTCTTCTAACCTAATGCATGTTGATTAAAAAAAGCGCCTTTAAAAAACCTCGAACCAGTTATTGTTCAAATCTGCCTGTTAAATTTAAAAAGGAGTGTACTGAAATTAAAAGTTCTTTATTTACAGTCGGGGAACAATTTGGATTTCCAAATTATACCGAAAAACATAGTTTCCCTTATATCATTGAAAAAAGGACATGAAAAGAAAAAGTGAATTGAATCGTACATAAGTATTGTCTGCCATCAAGTACAGGTTGTTATGAAAAATGTTCAATTCACAATTTCATAAATAAATATATACTAGAATATGATTTTGAGTTTTGTTGATGTATTTACTAAATCATTGTTCAACATGATGCACATAGGACCACATATGACATAAGAACACTGAAGTTTATACATACATTATTGGGATGTCTTTCGGCGTCTAAGGTTTATCATTAACAAAATTTAGTTTATATAGAAACAATAAAACCAACTGTAAATATATTCCTCATGTTTTTTTAATTGTTATCATTCACTCTTAATCGATATATAGTAATAATATACTCATTTCATGTGATTGTCATGTTTACATGTACATTTATTAACTTACAAATATTGACATACAAACACTGTATGTAAACATCATCAATATAGGCCAGTGTTGTTTGTTGTCTTGGTTCAGACTCAATATTCATTATATTACCAACAACTATGCATCATTTTTTTGTGGCCTATATTGCTTTCATATAAAAGCATGAAATGAGACGATTTCATTATGCCTGAAATCATTATAATCCCATTCTTTCATAAGGGCATCTATGATACATTTTAATTTCAAGCTGAGCTATAACATTTTTGCAGAATTATCCACAGAGCCTTTCTGGAGAGAAAATACGTCATTCAGTCTAGTTTCTCAACATTTGTATCCAGTGAACTGTACTACAGTTAACTTGGCAAAACAATTACTAGTAATATGAAATTATTAAGATCCATAATACAACAAGTTACAAACAAACAAAATCTTCTTTTTATCCCACCGGTATGTAATACCGTGGGATATAGTCAACGCCCTGTCCGTCTGTCCGTCTGTCCGTCCGTAATCATGTCGTTTCCGGAGCAGAACTCGAAAACCATTTATCATATCTTTCTGAAACTTCACATATGTATTACACATTTACTGCAGTGGTGCCTTTTGATATTTTCAGATTTAAAAAAAAAATTTTTTTTTCGTTTCCATAGAAACTTGTTGAATTTGGACTTTGTCAGAGACAGGTTCGTTTCCGGAGCACAGCTCCAAAACCGTTCATCATATCTTCCTGAAACTTTGCATGTGTATTACCCACTAACTGAAGTGGTGCCTTTTGATATTTTCAGATTTCTGAACATTTTATTTTTTTTCGTTTCCATAGAAAATTGTTGAATTTGGACTTTGTTCAGAGACAGGTTTGTTTCCGGAGCACAGCTCCAAAACTGTTCATCATATCTTCCTGAAACTTTGCATGTGTATTACCCACTTTCTGTTTCGATAGAAACATGAGAGGCATGTTGGAGCAGAAGTCTAAAACCCTTAACATACCTGAAACTCAGCATCTGTAATACCCACTAACTGAAGTACGGTAGTAGATACACAAGTATGTGTCAAAGTATGTTTTACAAATTCTGTGGAACCGGTGGGATATGTCATCTTCTGATGACTCTTGTTTCATTATTGTAAACTGATAATAATACGGCTCAATGAGTACATTTAATATGTACACTTACAACATTTGCTTATCTTTATTACAATATGTATTGTGATTCTCAACTCTATACTAGCCTATATGTACTTGTTGATTTATGAGATTGGGTTTTGGAAAACTATTCAACATTTGGTGTATGTAGAAATTAACATGACATAAATATTTTCAGTGAATCCTGTAATAAATAGTGTCATAAATATATTTTGAAAGGTTGTTGTCACTTATTGGATTTTGTGACAGTAGTGGGACATTGAAAGATCCCGAGTAACTTGAGAGAACAAATTAGAATATATCAATCTGTTAAAAATAATGACACTATGAACGCCGAGACAGTCGACATAAAAATGAAATAAAGATTAATTCATACTTTATTCAAAATAAAAATGTTATTTAACAAATATCAATAACTTTTAATGATATCTAAACGTAGAAATAAAAATTCGTCGATGTGAGTAGGTTAGTTTTTATCGGTTGACAGCTTCATATGGAGTTCTGTAGGCTGGAATAATAACTGCTTGAAACAAGTTATTTTTCCTTTCTGTAAAAAGTTTCAGCATCTAGGTACACAACAAAAATAACTGGGTTAATTTAACCATTTGTGAAACAAGTCGAGAGGGTATTGATCTGTCAAACTCGTATGGAATCGTAGGTGACAATGAAACAGGATTCCATGCGTTCTCAATCATCATTGCAAAAGACTTTGTATAATTTAAGACTTCAGGGTCGTAAAAACTCATCCCCTATCGCCAAATATATCATAATTACTAGTTTCAAATTAACTTCGAGTAACATCATTATGCACGTGTAGAAACCGAAACTGCAGGTTCCTTTTACATACACAGTAGTTATATGACCTATTAAACATTATCCACACACATTTTTCATTTTGTCTGTTATAAATAAGATTCCAAAATTACGTTTGACTCAATGGCGCGCGTCAATCGCGATGCATTGTCTGGTGTTCGACCAGAAATCGCTATTTTAACCTTCATATCGTCAATACACTGAGTCAACTGTATTCAACATGGTAGACTTCGGTAACAGTCGGTACTCTATAAAGTAACACCATTTATATCGTTTGGAATATGTGTCCCCCAACAACACAATGGATGTTTTCAGGTTTGTGATGCCTTACCAAGGATGATATTTTCAATTCATTCAGCATTATATGTTGCCTTAATGCCTTGCAATGACTGTATTTAATGAATAATGAATACATGCATCTCTTTCACGGCTCGGAATTGTACTATAGTCATTATGTACATCCTGTTGAGTTGTTTTAACTTGCAGCAATAGTATAATTTGCGGTCAAACACTACATTCCACTGCTATAGTCCAAAAGTAAAAACCTAAAACTGAACAGATGTAATGGGTCATTTCGGTAATGTTGTGTGGTATAGACTACGTAGTATAACGTGAGATTCCAGGTATCTATACATGTTGGTCATTAAAGTCTGGTACAGTCGATTTGAAATATATTACTTCTGTTTTATAAGCCTTCTTAGTACACATGATGTACCTCATCTAGTGTCGTTTCCACGAACATACCGCTTTCTTACTACACCAAAGCAGGTCCAAGAGCATGCACTACTTTTCAAGAGACAACACAGTAAGGTGAAGACCAAGGAAAAGAAACAATACATTAATCTTAAAGATGATGACAACATATTCTCTTAAATGTTCATCGCATGCAAATTCCGTAAAGCTGATTTCAAACAATTTCAATTTCGAAAATCACCAATGGCCATCAGCTCTGTAACAACATGGAAAGTTCAGACTTCCAACTTGCAAATCGCAACTTTTGGGTTGCGTGAAGGTCTCCAGGACACTCTTAAAGTGCTAAAGTGTTTGATGGGGCACCTATTGTCGACTCAGTGCCAAGAGGTAATGTGCACGTGTCATCCTTTGGAGAATACAGTGATCTCACATTTCCAAGCAAGTGTTTTGGACAAAGATTGTATAAATATTTGCAGAGAAAAATCCTCCAAGCCCTCGGGATTTTGGATGGTACCAAGAGGAATAACATTGATATCAACTATGAACATTTCAGAAGTGTCCAGGTCGTGCAGAGAACTGGTGGATGAGGGTTCAAACCACTACCCATGTGCGCATTTGCAAACATTCACGGTGGCAGATGGTTAGAATGGGTTTCTTGTCTCCCCAACCAAGGGATATATCTGGACCAAAATGTAATCAAATAACTGAAACGGAGGTCAAATGGTAGTGCCATGTTGGACAAAGTTAGATTTACTTGTAATATAAGGGCCCAATTAAATTTTCACGGTGGCAAATGGTTAGAATGGGTTTCTTGTCCCCCGCCTGCATTCACGGTGGCAAATGGTTAGAATGTGTTTCTTGTCCCCCGCCTGCATTCACGGTGGCAAATGGTTAGAATGTGTTTCTTGTCCCCCGCCTGCATTCACGGTGGCAAATGGTTAGAATGGGTTTCTTGTCCCCCGCCTGCATTCACGGTGGCAGATGGTCAGAATGGGTTTCTTGTCCCCCGCCTGCATTCACGGTGGCAAATGGTTAGAATGGGTTTCTTGTCCCCCGCCTGCATTCACGCTGGCAAATGGTTAGAATGTGTTTCTTGTCCCCCGCCTGCATTCACGGTGGCAAATGGTTAGAATGGGTTTCTTGTCCCCCGCCTGCATTCACGGTGGCAAATGGTTAGAATGTGTTTCTTGTCCCCCGCCTGCTTTCACGGTGGCAAATGGTTAGAATGTGTTTCTTCTCCCCCGCCTGCATTCACGGTGGCAAATGGTTAGAATGTGTTTCTTGTCCCCCGCCTGCATTCACGGTGGCAAATGGTTAGAATGGGTTTCTTGTCCCCCGCCTGCTTTCACGGTGGCAAATGGTTAGAATGTGTTTCTTGTCCCCCGCCTGCTTTCACGGTGGCAAATGGTTAGAATGTGTTTCTTGTCCCCCGCCTGCATTCACGGTGGCAAATGGTTAGAATGGGTTTCTTGTCCCCCGCCTGCATTCACGGTGGCAAATGGTTAGAATGGGTTTCTTGTCCCCCGCCTGCTTTCACGGTGGCAAATGGTTAGAATGTGTTTCTTGTCCCCCGCCTGCTTTCACGGTGGCAAATGGTTAGAATGTGTTTCTTGTCCCCCGCCTGCATTCACGGTGGCAAATGGTTAGAATGGGTTTCTTGTCCCCCGCCTGCATTCACGGTGGCAAATGGTTAGAATGGGTTTCTTGTCCCCCGCCTGCATTCACGGTGGCAAATGGTTAGAATGGGTTTCTTGTCCCCCGCCTGCATTCACGGTTGCAAATGGTTAGAATGGGTTTCTTGTCCCCCGCCTGCATTCACGGTGGCAGATGGTCAGAATGGGTTTCTTGTCCCCCGCCTGCATTCACGGTGGCAAATGGTTAGAATGGGTTTCTTGTCCCCCGCCTGCATTCACGGTGGCAAATGGTTAGAATGTGTTTCTTGTCCCCCGCCTGCATTCACGGTGGCAAATGGTTAGAATGGGTTTCTTGTCCCCCGCCTGCATTCACGGTGGCAAATGGTTAGAATGGGTTTCTTGTCCCCCGCCTGCATTCACGGTGGCAGATGGTCAGAATGGGTTTCTTGTCCCCCGCCTGCATTCACGGTGGCAAATGGTTAGAATGGGTTTCTTGTCCCCCGCCTGCATTCACGCTGGCAAATGGTTAGAATGTGTTTCTTGTCCCCCGCCTGCATTCACGGTGGCAAATGGTTAGAATGGGTTTCTTGTCCCCCGCCTGCATTCACGGTGGCAAATGGTTAGAATGTGTTTCTTGTCCCCCGCCTGCTTTCACGGTGGCAAATGGTTAGAATGTGTTTCTTCTCCCCCGCCTGCATTCACGGTGGCAAATGGTTAGAATGTGTTTCTTGTCCCCCGCCTGCATTCACGGTGGCAAATGGTTAGAATGGGTTTCTTGTCCCCCATCTCCTTTCACGGTGGCAAATGGTTAGAATGTGTTTCTTGTCCCCCGCCTGCTTTCACGGTGGCAAATGGTTAGAATGTGTTTCTTGTCCCCCGCCTGCTTTCACGGTGGCAAATGGTTAGAATGTGTTTCTTGTCCCCCGCCTGCATTCACGGTGGCAAATGGTTAGAATGGGTTTCTTGTCCCCCGCCTGCATTCACGGTGGCAAATGGTTAGAATGGGTTTCTTGTCCCCCGCCTGCTTTCACGGTGGCAAATGGTTAGAATGTGTTTCTTGTCCCCCGCCTGCTTTCACGGTGGCAAATGGTTAGAATGTGTTTCTTGTCCCCCGCCTGCATTCACGGTGGCAAATGGTTAGAATGGGTTTCTTGTCCCCCGCCTGCATTCACGGTGGCAAATGGTTAGAATGGGTTTCTTGTCCCCCGCCTGCATTCACGGTGGCAAATGGTTAGAATGGGTTTCTTGTCCCCCGCCTGCATTCACGGTTGCAAATGGTTAGAATGTGTTTCTTGTCCCCCGCCTGCATTCACGGTGGCAAATGGTTAGAATGTGTTTCTTGTCCCCCGCCTGCTTTCGCGGTGGCAAATGGTTAGAATGTGTTTCTTGTCCCCCGCCTGCATTCACGGTGGCAAATGGTTAGAATGTGTTTCTTGTCCCCCGCCTGCATTCACGGTGGCAAATGGTTAGAATGTGTTTCTTGTCCCCCGCCTGCATTCACGGTGGCAAATGGTTAGAATGTGTTTCTTGTCCCCCGCCTGCATTCACGGTGGCAAATGGTTAGAATGTGTTTCTTGTCCCCCGCCTGCATTCACGGTGGCAAATGGTTAGAATGTGTTTCTTGTCCCCCGCCTGCTTTCACGGTGGCAAATGGTTAGAATGAGTTTCTTGTCCCCCGCCTGCATTCACGGTGGCAAATAGTTAGAATGTGTTTCTTGTCCCCCGCCTGCATTCACGGTGGCAAATGGTTAGAATGTGTTTCTTGTCCCCCGCCTGCATTCACGGTGGCAAATGGTTAGAATGGGTTTCTTGTCCCCCGCCTGCATTCACGGTGGCAAATGGTTAGAATGTGTTTCTTGTCCCCCGCCTGCATTCACGGTGGCAAATGGTAAGAATGTGTTTCTTGTCCCCCGCCTGCATTCACGCTGGCAAATGGTTAGAATGTGTTTCTTGTCCCCCGCCGTCATTCACGGTGGCAAATGGTTAGAATGGGTTTCTTGTCCCCCGCCTGCATTCACGGTGGCAAATGGTTAGAATGTGTTTCTTGTCCCCCGCCTGCATTCACGGTGGCAAATGGTTAGAATGTGTTTCTTGTCCCCCGCCTGCATTCACGGTGGCAAATGGTTAGAATGGGTTTCTTGTCCCCCGCCTGCATTCACGGTGGCAAATGGTTAGAATGTGTTTCTTCTCCCCCGCCTGCATTCACGGTGGCAAATGGTTAGAATGTGTTTCTTCTCCCCCGCCTGCATTCACGGTGGCAAATGGTTAGAATGTGTTTCTTGTCCCCCGCCTGCATTCACGGTGGCAAATGGTTAGAATGTGTTTCTTGTCCCCCGCCTGCTTTCACGGTGGCAAATGGTTAGAATGTGTTTCTTGTCCCCCGCCTGCATTCACGGTGGCAAATGGTTAGAATGTGTTACTTGTCCCCCGCCTGCATTCACGGTGGCAAATGGTTAGAATGTGTTTCTTGTCCCCCGCCTGCATTCACGGTGGCAAATGGTTAGAATGTGTTTCTTGTCCCCCGCCTGCATTCACGGTGGCAAATGGTTAGAATGCGTTTCTTGTCCCCCGCCTGCATTCACGGTGGCAAATGGTTAGAATGGGTTTCTTGTCCCCCGCCTGCATTCACGGTGGCAAATGGTTAGAATATGTTTCTTGTCCCCCGCCTGCATTCACGGTGGCAAATGGTTAGAATGTGTTTCTTGTCCCCCGCCTGCATTCACGGTGGCAAATGGTTAGAATGCGTTTCTTGTCCCCCGCCTGCATTCACGGTGGCAAATGGTTAGAATGGGTTTCTTGTCCCCCGCCTGCATTCACTGTGGCAAATGGTTAGAATATGTTTCTTGTCCCCCGCCTGCATTCACGGTGGCAAATGGTTAGAATATGTTTCTTGTCCCCCGCCTGGATTCACGGTGGCAAATGGTTAGAATGTGTTTCTTGTCCCCCGCCTGCATTCACGGTGGCAAATGGTTAGAATGTGTTTCTTGTCCCCCGCCGTCATTCACGGTGGCAAATGGTTAGAATGGGTTTCTTGTCCCCTGCCTGCATTCACGGTGGCAAATGGTTAGAATGTGTTTCTTGTCCCCCGCCTGCATTCACGGTGGCAAATGGTTAGAATGTGTTTCTTGTCCCCCGCCTGCATTCACGGTGGCAAATGGTTAGAATGTGTTTCTTGTCCCCCGCCTGCATTCACGGTGGCAAATGGTTAGAATGTGTTTCTTGTCCCCCGCCTGCATTCACGGTGGCAAATGGTTAGAATGGGTTTCTTGTCCCCCGCCTGCATTCACGGTGGCAAATGGTTAGAATGTGTTTCTTGTCCCCCGCCTGCATTCACGGTGGCAAATGGTTAGAATGTGTTTCTTGTCCCCCGCCTGCATTCACGGTGGCAAATGGTTAGAATGTGTTTCTTGTCCCCCGCCTGCATTCACGGTGGCAAATGGTTAGAATGTGTTTCTTGTCCCCCGCCTGCATTCACGGTGGCAAATGGTAAGAATGTGTTTCTTGTCCCCCGCCTGCATTCACGGTGGCAAATGGTTAGAATGTGTTTCTTGTCCCCCGCCGTCATTCACGGTGGCAAATGGTTAGAATGGGTTTCTTGTCCCCCGCCTGCATTCACGGTGGCAAATGGTTAGAATGTGTTTCTTGTCCCCCGCCTGCATTCACGGTGGCAAATGGTTAGAATGTGTTTCTTGTCCCCCGCCTGCATTCACGGTGGCAAATGGTTAGAATGTGTTTCTTGTCCCCCGCCTGCATTCACGGTGGCAAATGGTTAGAATGTGTTTCTTGTCCCCCGCCTGCATTCACGGTGGCAAATGGTTAGAATGTGTTTCTTGTCCCCCGCCTGCATTCACGGTTGCTAATGGTTAGAATGTGTTTCTTGTCCCCCGCCTGCTTTCACGGTGGCAAATGGTTAGAATGAGTTTCTTGTCCCCCGCCTGCATTCACGGTGGCAAATGGTTAGAATGTGTTTCTTGTCCCCCGCCTGCATTCACGGTGGCAAATGGTTAGAATGTGTTTCTTGTCCCCCGCCTGCATTCACGGTGGCAAATGGTTAGAATGGGTTTCTTGTCCCCCGCCTGCATTCACGGTGGCAAATGGTTAGAATGTGTTTCTTGTCCCCCGCCTGCATTCACGGTGGCAAATGGTAAGAATGTGTTTCTTGTCCCCCGCCTGCATTCACGGTGGCAAATGGTTAGAATGTGTTTCTTGTCCCCCGCCGTCATTCACGGTGGCAAATGGTTAGAATGGGTTTCTTGTCCCCCGCCTGCATTCACGGTGGCAAATGGTTAGAATGTGTTTCTTGTCCCCCGCCTGCATTCACGGTGGCAAATGGTTAGAATGTGTTTCTTGTCCCCCGCCTGCATTCACGGTGGCAAATGGTTAGAATGTGTTTCTTGTCCCCCGCCTGCATTCACGGTGGCAAATGGTTAGAATGTGTTTCTTGTCCCCCGCCTGCATTCACGGTGGCAAATGGTTAGAATGTGTTTCTTGTCCCCCGCCTGCATTCACGGTGGCAAATGGTTAGAATGTGTTTCTTGTCCCCCGCCTGCATTCACGGTGGCAAATGGTTAGAATGTGTTTCTTGTCCCCCGCCTGCTTTCACGGTGGCAAATGGTTAGAATGTGTTTCTTGTCCCCCGCCTGCATTCACGGTGGCAAATGGTTAGAATGTGTTACTTGTCCCCCGCCTGCATTCACGGTGGCAAATGGTTAGAATGTGTTTCTTGTCCCCCGCCTGCATTCACGGTGGCAAATGGTTAGAATGTGTTTCTTGTCCCCCGCCTGCATTCACGGTGGCAAATGGTTAGAATGCGTTTCTTGTCCCCCGCCTGCATTCACGGTGGCAAATGGTTAGAATGGGTTTCTTGTCCCCCGCCTGCATTCACGGTGGCAAATGGTTAGAATATGTTTCTTGTCCCCCGCCTGCATTCACGGTGGCAAATGGTTAGAATGTGTTTCTTGTCCCCCGCCTGCATTCACGGTGGCAAATGGTTAGAATGGGTTTCTTGTCCCCCGCCTGCATTCACGGTGGCAAATGGTTAGAATGGGTTTCTTGTCCCCCGCCTGCATTCACGGTGGCAAATGGTTAGAATATGTTTCTTGTCCCCCGCCTGCATTCACGGTGGCAAATGGTTAGAATATGTTTCTTGTCCCCCGCCTGGATTCACGGTGGCAAATGGTTAGAATGTGTTTCTTGTCCCCCGCCTGCATTCACGGTGGCAAATGGTTAGAATGTGTTTCTTGTCCCCCGCCGTCATTCACGGTGGCAAATGGTTAGAATGGGTTTCTTGTCCCCTGCCTGCATTCACGGTGGCAAATGGTTAGAATGTGTTTCTTTTCCCCCGCCTGCATTCACGGTGGCAAATGGTTAGAATGTGTTTCTTGTCCCCCGCCTGCATTCACGGTGGCAAATGGTTAGAATGTGTTTCTTGTCCCCCGCCTGCATTCACGGTGGCAAATGGTTAGAATGTGTTTCTTGTCCCCCGCCTGCATTCACGGTGGCAAATGGTTAGAATGGGTTTCTTGTCCCCCGCCTGCATTCACGGTGGCAAATGGTTAGAATGTGTTTCTTGTCCCCCGCCTGCATTCACGGTGGCAAATGGTTAGAATGTGTTTCTTGTCCCCCGCCTGCATTCACGGTGGCAAATGGTTAGAATGGGTTTCTTGTCCCCCGCCTGCATTCACGGTGGCAAATGGTTAGAATGTGTTTCTTGTCCCCCGCCTGCATTCACGGTGGCAAATGGTTAGAATGTGTTTCTTGTCCCCCGCCTGCATTCACGGTGGCAAATGGTTAGAATGTGTTTCTTGTCCCCCGCCTGCATTCACGGTGGCAAATGGTTAGAATGTGTTTCTTGTCCCCCGCCTGCATTCACGGTGGCAAATGGTTAGAATGCGTTTCTTGTCCCCCGCCTGCATTCACGGTGGCAAATGGTTAGAATGGGTTTCTTGTCCCCCGCCTGCATTCACGGTGGCAAATGGTTAGAATATGTTTCTTGTCCCCCGCCTGCATTCACGGTGGCAAATGGTTAGAATATGTTTCTTGTCCCCCGCCTGGATTCACGGTGGCAAATGGTTAGAATGTGTTTCTTGTCCCCCGCCTGCATTCACGGTGGCAAATGGTTAGAATGTGTTTCTTGTCCCCCGCCTGCATTCACGGTGGCAAATGGTTAGAATGTGTTTCTTGTCCCCCGCCTGCATTCACGGTGGCAAATGGTTAGAATGTGTTTCTTGTCCCCCGCCTGCATTCACGGTGGCAAATGGTTAGAATGTGTTTCTTGTCCCCCGCCTGCATTCACGGTGGCAAATGGTTAGAAAGTGTTTCTCGTCCCCCCAACAAGGGGATAGATCTGGACAAAAATGTAATCAAATTACTGAAACGTAGGTCAAATGGTAGTGCCATGTTTGACAAAGTTAGATTTACTTGTAATATAATGGCCCAATTTAATTTTAATGGTCATAATGTGTTCCTTGCCCCCCAAAAACGTTTAAGTAGATATTTAGATCATAAACTTTGAGTTAATAGTTATTGACTTGTAGTCATTTGGAGGTGTCGGCGGCCATTTATGACGCCATATTGGATTTTTGTGTTCCATGATTCACAAACACCATTTTTATGATCTTAATGTGTTCGTTGCCCCCCAAAAACTGGGGATAGTCACCAAAATCATTACATTTGAGTTGATGGGTACAGAGTAATGATCATTAAGAGGATTCGGCGGCTATCTTGGAAGCCATCTTGAACAAATCTTTTCCTGGGGTCCTACTTTGGTAAACTTTTAGTATGTTAATAAGTAAACTAAACCCTACCAGAATCAGTTGAGAAACCTTTTGTAGCAATTTTTGGGGAGATGGCGGTTTTTTTCCATGTATTGACCCGACTGACTGTAAACATTGCACGTTTGCGCGTCTCTGTTTGTGTTATGTTAAAACACATTTGAAGGTTTTGACTGACAATACAGATGTTCGATCAATACTGTAAACACAGCTGTCACAGAAGGAGCCGCTACTGCTGGACACCCGTCGGGTTCACGTCGCTTTTGCACCTGTTTGTTATTTCAAGTTGACACTCTCCGTGACAAATAGACATTTTCAATGTTATCTTTTCAATAGGTAGAATTGATTTGCTTTCAACAACGTGTAAATTAAGTTAAGGTATTAAATAATGACCAAATGTAGAGCGGTTATACACAAACTTGCTTGTTTATTTCCTTAATGCGAGGCAATTGGGTAATTATTTGCCTTAATTTGATATATACCTTTTGAAGGGATACTTTACTTTGTGACATGACCAATGAAATACATTCCAAATTGATTCTTCAGGAAGGTTCAAAGTAAATTATTCATTCCTTACATAAAGGAGACATACTTGCAGACATGACACAACAGAGTGTACACCAACTGGTGAAGATTGTTTTTATGGCATATATAACCTTCAAATCAAAAGAAATAAACAAAAGAAATAACTTCCCAGGAGGTGTAAGTCATGTATCCACCTTTAGGATATTTAATTTGATTTACATCCCTTGGAAGGTTATTTCTCTTGTTTCATTTGAAGGTTATATGTCATACCCAACATTTGCGCAGATTGGTTATCGCATATCCATGGTCGGTTATGAGGTATTCGACCGACGGAAACAGCACATAAACTTAGGATATTTGATCATCTGAGAAATGGAAGTTTTATGAAAACGAAAGTGAGAACATTTACTTCCCCCAGAGGTTACTCCCTCCAGGATCGGAAATCTGAAGGGAGTAACCTCTGTGGGAAGAGCTAGAATGTGTAAGGAGTAGAACATTTAGTTTTAAACCTCCTGGCGATTGAATTCAGGAGTGTATTGTGAATATCTTATTGATCTCGTTCGGTCATGCCACATAAACTATCAAATTATTAAATACTAAATGACTATTTATATAGCGCCTTATCTACAGGTCATATGCTCATATATGTAAAGGCATATATCAAATTATTTTAAAAATAGATTGTTCCGCGCGAGTGAAAGACAGATAATGACCTGATTACATCGCGTTATGGCAATAAACACTGCTCGGCTATACGCCCTCGCAAATGTATATGCGGGCACCCGGTCATTATCTATTAGTTATTACTGGATGATGTCGATGGATTACAGAAAGACATTCATAAATCGTAAAAAGCATGTGGGTTAACTATTGTCAGTCTTATTTGGGTTATCCTGAGATTAACCTTTATGGTGTTTAGGTCAAAGTGACATTGGTTATTTACACCAGTGTTTTACGAATACAATATTATTCCTTTTCGTTTAATTTGTAGCTTGTATGGGTTGGTGTACTTCAAACCAAAGTTTCCGATGGTGCTTTTTAATTTTCCTCTCTTTGTTAGTTTCATTTGTTTTAAGTGTTACGTACTATGGATATGAGTCATTCCTTCTTGAAGTCAAACAAATTGTCAGCATTTAAAGAAGGGTTCTACCGGGGTATTTTTTTGTGGAAACGAAATTCGGGAGGATATTCCTGTTTACACATATATGTTATTAATACATGATTAAAACACAGTGAAATTGAAAGACACTCATGAAGGTAACATTTTGATGACATTGCGTCATAATGGTCATTTTCAATTGAATATTTTTATTTGTAAGAAACCTTATATTTGAACTACCTGAGACCATAACATAAAGGGACTGGACTATTCATGTGCCTCGCTAGAACAAGATGGCGCTTGGGGAATTCAAAAGTGGCGATTTTGTTTCTCTTATAACTCATTTAATATTAAAATATTTCCTTGGTTACCAGAATGTATGAAATAAAGATATGACAAAGTTTCATGTGGTGTATTGTAAATTGATTGAAAACATATTTTATTCATTTAAGAAATGAATTGGGCACAAGTTGTGAAACTTATAGAAGCCCTCTCCAGGTAATCAACAACTATTTTACAAGGCTAGAATACATAACAAGAAAGTAAGAAATCTACAAGTGACGAAGTTGGTAAACATGTAATATACATTATTAAGGCAACACACAATTGGAAATGTTATTCTTATGACAAAATGCACTTTGAATATGGTAAATACGTACATTAGTATTAATGTATTATTTGAAGCGTTGACTCTTTCCAATGAATTTATGAACATGGTGAAATATGTTTTCATTGACTGTTTGTGGAAGATTTGGGTTTCCATACAGGATTGTATTAATATCAAATTCTGCCTTTAAATTATAAAATCTTTGCTTTAATTCTAAACGAAGATCAGCATGTCTTGGACATCTCAAGAAGAAATGATAAACATCTTCAACTAAAGCACCACAAATGCAAGATTAACTTTCAGATAAATTGACACGATACAGATCACCGTTTAGGGAACTACAGGAATTTCTTAATTGTAAATATTACATGGCGTTTCCAGTGTTGACTTTTTGCAATCACAACAGGGCTTGAAGTCGGGTTAATTACACATCTGGCCGAGGCACACATAGTTGATGGTAATCTATTGCCGAGTCCAGTTCCTTTATTTTATGGTCTCTGGAACTACCTATTTATAACCTCTGTTCTGTCAAGGAAAGGGTTTGGAAAATAACACGGAAGAATCCGAGCTAGTACACTTGCACATTTATATCATAAGTCTTCATAATATTAACGTGCACTTCGATAAAAAAAAAAAATCCTAGCATTCTGCAGTTCGTCTCACAAAGATTTGAAGCGCCCGGATAATAACCACCACTGACAGTTTTGGCAGGAAAACGGGTTCAGAGACGAGGAGGCGTGCAAGAGTATTGTCCCTTTGTTTTCTTATTCATTACACGAGTGCCTGAACGGGACCGCTGGAAATTGAACACCCCAATCTTGACCAGTTCACACATGGTCATACGGCTGTCGTGAACTTTGACCGCTAGACCAACATTCATGTATTTATCAATATCACTTCACCAGGACTGTTAAACAGTGTTATCGGGGAGTACTGCGATCTATAACTCACATGGGTCAACAGAGGACAAAGTAGGCCTGTTGAAAGATGATTTTGCTGAACTGAAGACTACAACAGACGCCAGCGTGGGTTTCAATTTTGATTGTAATTTGTATTAGTTGCAATTTGTTTTCAACATCTTATCATTCACTGCAAATTAAATATATGTAGACTTACCTCCAAACATAAAATTTTGTTTGAAGAAATCTGGTACCTAGACACCTTACACAAGTTTGTTATAGGCCTATATATGGTACCTAACGAGTATTTGGGAAGAAGCCTAACTTTTCAGAGTTCTCAATGTATGATACTAAGATTTGTGTAAATGTCATTGTTCTACTCCCAAAGTCATTAGGCTAATAAGATTACAACTTTGAACTGATAATTGTTTTGACAAAATGAACAATATAGGCCTAATCATTTTGGTCTCAATAACAACATTGAAAACAAGCCTAAGTTAATGTCTGCAGCACAATTAAAGTAGAGCAAGTAAAATAGAGCAGTTTAAAATACCTTCCACTAGGTGGGATAGGTAACCTCGATAGCCTGGACGGGTGGGTACTCCGTTGGAACCCGTACCCATCTGACACATTGATACACACTGCTGTGATGCAGCAGGATATGTGACATTCTAATTTTATTTTATTTTCATAATTAAAAGTTTGCAGTGTATTTGCAGTCCAACATAAGAGTAAATTGTTATTATGAAATTTCACTCATAAGAAACTTTATTGAAATAGCTATAGAGCTTCAGTCTTTAACTTTCTAGCTCCATGTTTTAACTAACAGTTAAAGAAATGAGTTAAAGAGCTTACACACTTCTGGAGTATCTGGATAGGGAAGGGTAATAGGGGTTAGAGTACCCTGAATAGGTTTTTAACCATCCAAGGCCTACCTTTCACTGATCATTGAATATCACCCTTGGACCAAGCCTTAGTGAACTGCCTCAAGCTAAAATAGATATAGATCAATAGATTATCTTTATGAGTAAAAACTTATATTTTGCCTGTCTTAGCTTTTTAGGTGTTTTTTAATGCAATTTATCGCTTTTGAAAGACATTTTCAATAATAAGAAAACAAGATTTTCCTGATATAAACTTCCTAAGTTGTGTAGATACACGTTTCGTAGTATATCCCCACTGCTTCATCAGGTTGATGAGGTCGACTGTGGGGTATAATGTAATGTTATTTGGAGATGTTTTAAGCGCTTCCAGCAGAGCTGATCTTACACAAGGCAAGATGCATTTATAGAGAATGTTAGCATTGGGGAGAAAACTGAATCAAGGAGATTAGAGTACATGAAGAAGTTTACAATGAGAATTAAAAACATGAGTGTGTATACAATGAGGATTTGCAATAGAAACATGAGAAAACATCACTAACCAGTAAGCTTTTAAGTCATTAAAGTCATCATTTGCTTGATTACTGTGTTGGCATCTACAGCGAAACGTTACACTCCTGCAGGGGGCGGGGTAGCGCAGTGGTTAGTGAGTTCGGCTTCGAATCAAAAGGTCCGGGGTTCGAATCCCGCTAGGGGCACGGCAACTTTGTCTGCAGTAGAGAACATGCAGTAATGTTTGGTTGCAATGCAGTGAAGTACCACCCATAATACTAGCTGCTGCAATATAAGTGAAATACTCTTTTGAAGGGCGTTAAACCCCAACTCACCTCACCTCACCTCACCTCACCTTACACTCCTGCAATAAAGAAGTTGTATATCCATAGAACTCGTTCTTCTTAATCTAAGCAAGTTCTGAATGCCTTTGAAAGAACTTGTAAGTGTTAACCTAGCCAGTGTTGTTGTTATCTGTCTATTTGTGTTCATGTTACAGTGATGAGAGGGAAGGAGGATGTTGAGTCCACACACTATCGGGGAGGTCTGGCGGTGGATGGTCGAGTACGCTCACTCGCATCACGTTCTCGTGTCTTCTATACTCGGCATAGGTAACTACAGACGTGTTTTGATTTAAGTCATCATGTCACATTCACTGGCAAATCCAGAAATTTTTAAAAGGGAGGTTCACTCATTGAAAGTGGAGGAGGCTCACCCTGCATCATCTCCATCAAATTTACATGCATAAATGTGCAAAAGGGGGAAGGGGAGGGGGGGAAGGGGAGGGGGGGGGGGGGACCCCTCTGGATCCATCACTGACATTGGCCATTTTACGAGTCTACAACATCAAGTTGAACAAGTTATTATAATAGAGGGAAGGAGGTAGCTGAGAAATAGAGAACACCACTCATTGGCAATACCATAGGTAATATGAAAAGTGTCTTGCAGGTGATTTGTTATTGGTTTTGACAATCTTTAGACATTATTTAAGTTGATATATCAATACAGTAGCAAACATAATCAACTGTAAATGTTTATGAGTTAATGGAAGTGGTGTTAGTTAAGAGAAGTTAAGAGAAGTTAAGATATCCCTTGCAGGGTTTGGTTACATCTTGATCCGCATGTACCTGGTGGGGGGACCTGTTCGAAGCCAAGCTCGGATGGACGGAAAGACAGTGCTCATCACAGGAGGTAATACAGGGATCGGCAAGGCGACCGCCCAGGAGCTCATACGGAGAGGTGGGTGGATAACACTATCCAGATTCGTTGTAATTTTGTGATTATTTTATTCTGAAGCTGATCTAGGTTTTACGGGACTGTCCACCTGGGTAACCTTTCCAGGAGAAATAAATCGGACCTAATGACCTTATTCTTTGACAGTTCATTTCCCAACTAATTTGTTGTGAGGTTTAGAAATGGTTTCTGTTTTTGAGTCTGAGTTTTGTTTCCATCCAGAATAAATTATTTTTTAAATCATGAAACTTTGTTCATACAGTACATCAACCAAGCAGTATATATATATTCCTTGTGCTATTTGGGAACTTATCACAGTTGTACCTTTTTGTTAACTTTGAAAAAATTGGACTTAGACCAGATACAAGCCTTCGTTTTCAGACCAGAACTTTAGAACCATGTGATATATTATCATAAAACATTGGCAGACAATACAGCCAGGTTCATGGACTGCCCTGTGTGACAGGAAATCTGTTCACAGTCATTTTCTATATACCCCTTAGTTCGGAATAGGTCCTATGGGTGATATGTTTTGCCAAGACATAGCGCACTTTTAATTTATCTATTTGTATGCAAGGGTTCCCAAACCATATTACCATATACAGGTTCACGATGCTGTGTGTGAATAATAATGATAATAATTTTTGTCGTATTTCTATAGCACACATATCCAGACCGAAATGCATGCTGAAAGCGCTCCCTGTATTATTGCCCTGATCTAACCTGAGCTGCCGTAGCGCTTGAAGGTCACCTCCACATCTTACACACACTAACTGTTGGGTGAACAGAGGGACACGTTGAAATAAGTCACTTGCCCAGAGTGACTACGTAACTGTGTGGAGGAACATGATTTATGATAGCATTTTTCTCACTATCAATATTTCTATTATGATTATGAAATGTTTTTAATTTAAAAGGAGCGCGGGTTGTGATTGCGTGTCGAGACGTGGAGAAGGGGGCGGCGGCCCTGAAGGAGATGCACATAGCGACGGGACACAACCTCGGCTCCGCTAAACTGCTCGACCTCTCGTCCTTCAAGTCCATCCACAACTTCGTGAAGGACTTCCTGCAGGAAGAGAAGCGGCTGGACGTCCTCATCAACAATGCCGGTAGAGAGCTTTAAAATCTTATAATTTGAAGGATTTTGTCATAATTGTCCAGGTTTTTATCGGAACAGAATAATTCCTTGGTCAGATTATCTGTTTGCCTTTAGATATATGAAGTTTGTTTCCTGCAGAAAAAAGCATAAAACCCATATTTAACATCTTATCATTATCTTATCTTGGCCTCACAGAACTCTGTCTTTCTTCACTCTATTGCTGTAGAGAAGTACATGAAGATAAAGTTTGGTTTCAATGGTACATTGCATTTTTAGCTCATCGGGCCTGAAAGGCCCGATGGGCTTATGGCATGGCATGGTGTCCGGCGTCCTTCCATCCGTCCATCCGTCCGTAAACTTTTCGCTTTTTAGACTTCTTCTCAAGAACCAATGACTCCATAGAGTTGAAATTTTATGTGCAGTCTCCTTGGCCAATGGGGATTCTAAATTGTAGATTTCGTGACCCCACGACCACAAATGGGGTCACAGGGGTCACATACTTAAAAACCTATTTTCATCTTCTTCTCCAGTTCCAAAAGGTTTAGAGAGCTGAAAAGTTGTGTGTAAACTTCTTGGCCAATGGGGATTCTAAATTGTAGATTTTGTGACCCTGTGACCCCAATCTAGGTCACTGGTCACAACCCAAAAACCTATTTTCATCTTTATCTCAAGTATGTAAAGCTCTATAGAAAGGTGTAATGTTGTATAGAGACTCTTTGGTCAAAGGTGATTCTTAATTGTAGGATTAGTGACCCTGTTTCTCCAAATATGGGTCACAGGGGTCATGATTTAAAAATCTATTTTTTGCTTGTTTACAATATATTACTTGAGGTAACTTAGATATTCAACCTTACATAATAAATCAATGAAATCCTGATGAGCTACAGAGCCTATGGCTCTTTTTAAAAAAGTTTTGCAGGTTTTCTCCCAGCCATAATACCAGACACTTGATTGATGACAGGTCTTGCAAAAGTCTTTATCTCTGCAGAAATAATGATATAGGAATAATCTATGAGTTGCAAGAAGCTAACAAGCCATTGAGTATCTTTCATAATATCATTTTTGGCTATCATTCGTACCAAATACCACATGTGCTGATATATATTTAAATGATTTCACTTGACTTAACTATTCATACCCAAATAGGCCAAATAAAAAATAGCAACAACATTAAACATGTGCAGAAACCGAAATTACACCTCCCAATTACACTCACATAATTTATATGCCCTATCAAACATTACCAACCCAAATTTGTCTTTTTGTCTGCTGTAGATAAGTTTCCAAAATTACTTTTGACAAATTGACACACGCCTTGTGCATTGTCCATTTCTTTATCAGAAATCACTAATTTCACCTTTATATTGTCACTATACTCAATCTACTATTATTAAAATGTTAATTTTTGGCAACAGTGAGTACCTTTCAATAAAATAACACCATTTATTACGTTTTGGCATATGTGACTCCAACAAGAAACTCAATGGCTCTTTAACACTCGATAATTCATAAGTGATGGATAATCTGCAATCCCGATAGCATCAAGTTGGTTGTCCAGGCCTCCGTTGAAAAGAGAAATAATCAGGAAAGCAGTGTGAGTGTCATGTCGCCACCTGAGGGTAAGCAACCATGAGTTCCCCCCTCGACACATGCACACTTCAGTGTTGCCTTTAAAGGTTAGATGTCATGCCACATGGTCACATTTGGATTCATTAAAATGGGATTTCAATTTTGCAGTTTCAAATTTCTTAAATAGGCCCATAAATTACTTGTATAAGGCTTTTTGAAAATGTTTGTTTCAGGTGTGATTTGTCCAAAATGGAAGTCTAAAGACGGATATGAGCTGCAGTTTGCGGTCAACCACCTGGGTCACTTCCTGCTGACCAACCTTCTGATGGACCTGCTGAAGAAATCAGCCCCCAGTAGGATCATCAATGTCACCTCCGGCGCCTACGAATGTAAGTTTCTTGCCTACAAGGGAAGTTATATCAGGGTTCAGATTCTTCATGCGATCGGGAGGATATCACAAGGTGACAAGTACAATATGATGTTATCCATTGTCTATGGCGTTGTGTTTCCTAATGTGGTGATTCTTGACCTTAGATTTTGGTGAATTGTTTCTCAATTTCTAAATTTCGGGAAAAATGGAACATTATGTTCATGTCTAAATCCCACTTTGGTTGTTTTCTCGTGTCTAAATGTTGCTCTTGCTCTAGGATAATACAAACTGTTGGAAAGACTAGATTTGCTGAACCTATGATATATGCACTTCTTAGTACAAAACAGATCTCAATATGATTATTGTATTGATTTCAGTTGGCAAGATAAACTTTGACGATCTGAACAGCGACAAGTCCTACTCAATGTTTGGCGTCTACTCCAACACGAAGCTGGCTAATGTGCTGTTTACCCGGGAACTCAGCTACCGACTCAGGGGTATGTAAACTGACTCAGGGGTATGTAAACTGACTCAGGGGTATGTAAACTGACTCAGGGGTATGTAAACTGACTCAGGGGTACGTAAACTGACTCAGGGGTATGTAAACTGTCTCAGGGGTACGTAAACTGACTCAGGGGTATGTAAACTTGCTCAGGGGTATGTAAACTGACTCAGGGGTACGTAAACTGACTCAGGGGTACGTAAACTGGCTCAGGGGTACGTAAACTGTCTCAGGGGTACGTAAACTGACTCAGGGGTATGTAAACTGTCTCAGGGGTATGTAAACTGACTCAGGGGTATGTAAACTGACTCAGGGGTATGTAAACTGTCTCAGGGGTACGTAAACTGAATCAGGGGTATGTTAACCCTTAACATGCGGGCGACGGAATTATCCGGGAGGCTCATAGAGAAAAATGTTAGAACCCTTGGCGAGACCCGTACGTTGGACTTAGTGCATTTACCGGGTCAGTAATAATTCTATTTGCCCCCCAGGCGAAATGCGAGACGAAGTGTGTCCGTATATCGCCACATGAAAACTTGTTTACATACATCTCGCAGATAGCCACGATAACAAGTCTGTGTGAATGTCCGGTCGAAATATCAAGTAAAATTCACACCAAATTGCGTGTGCATTGTTGACCCGTAACGCATTGATAATTAGCTTTACAAAAGGCCAATTTTGTCGGGCTTAGCCCCCGAAGCATTAATTCGCTTGAGGCTATTTTCACCCACGTGTTTGTATTGCCTCGGGTTTGCCTCGCCCGAGACTGCTATCTGCCTCGCATCTCGCGAGACGGGGGAAAAAATCGCTAACTCGCCTTACTACCGCACTTCATATCATGTGAGCGAATAGTTTGTTTTCAAAAAAAAATACGGCAAAATAAAGGGGAAACAATGGACTACATTCCCATATAGAATTAGAAAATCTCAAAAAAATAATAAAGACACAGCAAGCGCCGTGAAAAAGGTCATGTTTACACTTCATAAATTTTGAAACAATCGGCGATTTTCACAACTTCTAAAACATTTATCACGGCTAAAATACTGAATGCATTTTCATAATTTTTATATCACAATAAACCGAAAAGAATAATCTTTTATTCTATATAAAATGCGCAGATTTATTCACAGAAATAAAGATACAATTTTACCTTTCTGAGAGGCATGTGAAACCAAACGGCACACAAACTAATCAACATATTTTCATCAGTTATGGTTCGAGGTTAGCGTTTATTTGAAAAGTCAAACAACATAACCATATTTGGGTTGACATGTGCTTATTTGTCAACTGGTTCGAGATTATGATTTCTTGGAAAAGTGCGATGAACGACCGTTTGCAATGTCGCATACATGTTGTAAGTATTGACGATTTTATAGGTGGAAATAAAGACAAGCTTTACATAGCTATAGAATTATAACCAAAGGTCGCATTCTAATAATTTTTATATCATTGTGAAGCTAGACATCTTGTCTTCAATTCCGTATATAAATGGAATTTTTTTCGTTTCGTATTTATGATGTTACGAGGCCCGAATTAAAGACAATCTTTCGAAAGTAATAGAATAAAAACGAAAAAACATAGAAAATTCATTCAAAGTTTCGGGTGTGAATTAGCCATTTGTGTACGGGTGTCGCTACTTGAATTTGTATTGAACGCCCGTATATAGTCCTTATTCGCCATGTAGATGCGGTATATTTCGTAAAAACGGTACCGGAATCGCCGCCTGGAAATTCCGCCAGCAGAGCTCGTTAGTGAATAAGCTCAAACTACTGCTGCGAGCTGCGAGCCTGTAAATTCCGCCACAGGGGCTAAAAATGGTAAAATATATATACGCAACGTAAGGGTTAACTGACTCAGGGGTATGTAAACTGGCTCAGGGGTATGTAAACTGAATCAGGGGTATGTAAACTGTCTCAGGGGTATGTAAACTGACTCAGGGGTATGTAAACTGACTCAGGGGTACGTAAACTGACTCAGGGGTACGTAAACTGGCTCAGGGGTACGTAAACTGTCTCAGGGGTACGTAAACTGACTCAGGGGTATGTAAACTGTCTCAGGGGTATGTAAACTGACTCAGGGGTATGTAAACTGACTCAGGGGTATGTAAACTGTCTCAGGGGTACGTAAACTGAATCAGGGGTATGTTAACTGACTCAGGGGTATGTAAACTGGCTCAGGGGTATGTAAACTGAATCAGGGGTATGTAAACTGTCTCAGGGGTATGTAAACTGACTCAGGGGTATGTAAACTGACTCAGAATCAAATGAACTTAGACAAGTTGCTGGAGATGATGCATTCTTTTCCCACAGAGGTTACTCCCTTGTAATAATGTAACTATAGGCTACTGGAACTTATAGTACTGAAGGGGTTTTAGGGAATTAAGCTGAGGGATTTTATTTTATTTTTTCATTGTAATGTAAGGAACTATAGATAATATGTAAAATATGCAAGGTAGAAGTTGTTTTTCACACCTTCTTAAAGCTACCATCGTGACAGGGCCCTATCTCCATTCGTTGATGTGAAGTTGTGAAGTACAAAGTGTTTGACTAACTAACTGTTGCAGGTTCTGGTGTGAGCGCAAACTGTCTGCACCCTGGTTTTGTCTACACTGACGTAGCTCGCAACATCGTCAAGGGGGATGTGAACTGGCTCCTCAAACTCCTGTTTGTGTCGGTCATGAAAACTCTCGTCTACGTCTTCGCCAACTCTATCCACCAGGGGGCACGCACGTCCGTCTACTGTGCCGTCGCGCCAGAACTTGAACAGGTCTCAGGGAAATATTTCAAGTGAGAACAAACAGAAGACACATCTTTCATTTTAGCTCGCAACATTACCAACCTACAGTATAGCAAGGATAATGCATGTAGTGTATATAATGTGGCATTATATAATGGTATATAATGTGGCATCCCCATTATATAATGTGTTTCCCTGGCTGTACCCCATGTTGTAGGGTTGGTTGAATGTATGGCTGCTCGATGGGTGGGAACCTCTGCATAGAGAACACACATGAACCAGCTTACAGTCAGAAAGTTGGCACGAAAACGTACTGTTGTACCGCCTGCATATTTCCCTGCCATCTGCCGTAAAGGGACCTGGTGGGCCTTGTGACCTTTGACCTCTGTTTCCCTGATATCGCCAACCCCTCGCGTTACCTTGTCTCTGTACAAAGGCAGGTGTATCTCTCTGCTCGACTTGAATATGCTTATTGCACTCATCCTCTCGTAGCACCTGATGTTCCTGGAGAAGGTGATTCGGGATTCCCCATCGAAAGTGTTCCTTAGCTTGACTGTTCCTATATTCCTTGTCATAATAAGACTGACGTCCAAACGTTCCTACTTGCCAGTCTGAAAACATCCCGTATGTAGCGATGGTAGTCAGGCACTGTTTGCGTCAAGGCCGTCTCTTGAATCATCCTATCTAATATACTGAAACTAGCGTAGCCCCACATTTCCATATTGATACTGCTGAGCGGAGGTTTACCGTTACCCAACTTCAGCTTGCCATTTTGAAATTGCAAATCACAGTTTTCATTAGCCTCAAGAGTGTTCATCCAAACAAAGTCTGTTATCTGACGAGCATTACTTCCCTTTGTTGACCGTCACCTCCATGATCACGTGCATGCTTTCAAGGTCACCCCGTACCTTCCTTATTTCTGCTTTCAACGATTCCTTTTGCCTTTCAAGTATAAGTGCCTACAATTCTGCCTCTAAACTCAAACATTCATCTTCAACTAACCGTAGCTGACTACTGTCTCTATTCCGATCAGGCATTGCAAGTAACATGTCTCTGAACGGCGACTCGCAACCTACTGCTTGCTCGCCCTCCATGTTACGCAGTCCAATTCCGCCAGAATCACATTTCTGAGGCTTCAAAATTTCCAGGGCTTCACACATTTTCTTTCCCACATCTTCCTCGTTTACTTCTAATCATTATCTTTCAAACAAGTACTGACATAACTTATTGCTTAGCCGCCATACTTGTTATATCAATGCCACGTAATCTAAGGGAAGTAACTCTGCTCACCCTGCTGAATGTACAATATTCCGACCACTAGTTAAAACCGAATTTAACAAATTAAATTCCTATTATATAATTTGTCATCCAAAGCCAGACAGTCAGACAGATAACTTAGATATATTACCTGTTGGGATAAAAACAATTCCATCATGTTTTTAACAACATGATTTTTATCTTACCTTTAATATCTGAATATGATGACAAGATAACCTGTTGTTGTGAAATATGTATTATTTGAGGGTAAAATCTTGCCGACCAATGGCCAGGCTCTTCTTAATACTTAGTTGTTGGCGAGCCAGGAGTTTTATGCACTGCCTATGAACAACAGACTGCAGATATTAGATGATCCTCATTGTTTTTATCGTATCCTCCTGTTTTGTTTCAGTAAGAGCCGTTTAGCGGAGCTGTCTCCGAGTGGAATGGACTCAGAGGTTTCCGAGAGGCTATGGGAGGTCAGCGAGAAGATAACAATGCTAAAGAAACAAGACTGATCTCTCACAATGAAATCAAATAGTTAACACAAGAATATCTGAACCTTAGATCAAACTGTTGATTTAGTCCAGCGAACAAAGTCAGGGGGTTAACATAGGAAGAGATGGAGTCTGAACAACCTTGGATTCTTCTGTCACCCTGTCAATCTAATGAAATTAGGGAGGTTACACCAGAAGTTTCGGAAAGCTGGAACTATTTTCTCCAAATGTCATTTTGATGGCATTGTCAATCTTTCCAGACCTTAACAAGAAGAAGACTGTCTCTAGCCTTGGTTGCCTTTATGAGATGACTTCTTTACCAGGAGGTGCATTCTCTGTGGTGTTATATACACGAAGATAACCTTAGTAACGGTCAAAGGTTGGAATATAAGAGATAAGGCTGAGGCCTTTTGAGGGATAAAGTTTTTAAAGAACAGAACACAGATTCATAAAACTGTGTTTTGCTTGGTTAGCCTGTCAATCTGTTTAAAACTCAGATTTCTTCCTATGTGAAACAGAGCGACATATACAGAACAGCAGACATGTCCATTCAGTAAACCAATAAATACCAGTGCTACACATAGTATTGTTATATTTTAAAGAAATGGTCTTCATATAAGTGTGATCTATTTCAATAATACCTCTCCAGATACCCAGTTAAAAATATGCCTTGACACATCCTAATTACATTTCAACACATGCTTTAAATAGCGATGAAACCAACCTTTGGTGTTATGACTCGTTGCGTAGAAGACAGTAGGGTGATTTGGAGTAGATTGCAGATAAAAAATATCCTTGTGGAGCATGCCATGTAGACATACAGTTATAAGGAGGAAGATTATGATTCCATCAATTCAGTGAGATGTTCTTCTATTTGAAATAGCAGCTGAGGTATTTACAAAAGATCCATTTTCTGTGATCAGCCAAGCTTTCCTTTCCTATTCTTTGTTACTCAAATATAAATGCAATTATTGTCTAAACTTGATACCTTTTATATCAAATACTTCATATTAAATTCATTTCACTTTACACCAAGTTTTACTCTACAAATTCTTTGTATATCAATTGCTTCTTGTAACTTTTCCTTTATACGAAATATCTTTACTTTAACCCTTCTATGTTCGGAGGTTTTACGAAATCCTCAAATGGAGCTATCGACATAGATATTTCGACTCTGGCTTCAGAAGTGTATGGTTGTATGATTGTAGTGAGAAGACATGTGTCCAATACTCAATCTTAATTAAAATCAGATCGTAATTAAGCTCCACTATGTTACATATACGTAGCTTAATAACGATCTGATTTTAATCAGATTGGTTAGTGTCACTGATAGCCAAGGACATTTATGAATGGTTCCGGACAACAAGTCGATAATCCACAAATTATGACATTTTAAAATAATCCTATAATGTGTGTTGCAAATGCTCACTTTACCATATTAGAATCAGTTATCTCTCCTGAACTCAATGGTAGATGAGTTGCATCATTCCCATATTTAAGATAAGGCACATTTGTCCTTTTCCATTTTTGCAATCATGTGATAAGCCACAAAAACATGGTGTCCAGCATGCTTTCTGACGAGGGTGTATTGCCGTAAATTTCATCACTCTATGATCAAACCGTCACAGGAATCAGACTATGAAAGTTCTGATGATATAATTTATAAAAAGCCAATATTTTCACCATTGATTATTTTATGTGGTCTATCATGTTATTGCTGAAATTGAATATTTAAACAAATTTGGTATCCCACACAAAAATTTAAACTCGATTTTCTCAAAGTAACTTTTTGTGAGTTATCGACCTATTGCCCTGACCTATTCATATATTAATGTAGACAACAATGTATATGTATATCACTGCACTGATTAATTGAACTTAGATATAGCTACATTCAATAAGACGTGTACTTTATATGCTGCAGTCGAGTACATATTGGTTATATATTGTCTCTTATAATTGACATTGTTTACTCAATGTGACAGTAATAAATTTCGTTTTTTATGTTTCCCACTTCTAAATGCCTCCCAGATATTAATGTTTTTCACATTAATGAAGTTATCGAAAAACCTTGCCTTCAAAATTGTATTCCACACAGTTCTATGCAGACAAAGGAGTCACTTTTAATTCTCAAAATGACTTTGTATGAAACACGGAACACTTTCCAGGGATTATTACAATAAAACAGTGTATTATTTTATTGCGCTTTATCTATTTGTTTGAAAGGAGGCCAAAGATCAAGGTTGAAATTGACTCATTAAGGAAATAATATACAACCTCAACAGATCTATATAACTGTACCTACTCTGCTAACTTTTCCTGTATTCCCTAGGATTGAAATGCATCTGTTCAACAAGTCCACAGGCCCAATGAACAAACATTTACAAAACATTATATATAGTTTACGTTATATCTGTATTCAGGTTTAAGTTGAGGAAAGGGTCGAAATTGATCTGAAGACTGAAGATTTGTTAGTGAAATCCTCTAGATTACTTGGGAAGTAAAACGACAGCTTTAAAGGGGCAGTAGCACGTTTTTTTCAAATTTTATTTTTTCAGATTTCCTATTTATATTGATAGTTTATGTCATTTATATTAACTTTAGAAGGTAAAACATCTTATTACACAAACCAATTATCTGTAGTGGTAATAACTGTGTTGCGTATATAGCAAAAATTGCATGGCGGCCATTTTATTGTGAACACAATTTAATCATTTCGCATAACAAAAACGATTCCCATAGCATTATCAAACCATGTACAATTTTTAACTTGATTTTCCGAAGAGAGAATGGTCTTATACTATTGGTGACATTATTTTTCAAATACATTTCATCTACTTATTTGAGCGAAAAACGTGCTACTGCCCCTTTAACTTACGGCATCTCTCTATTTATCACAAGTTTAACCAGACTCACAAGTATTGATAAACCTAGCCTCCTCTTTCTTATGGATATATAAACTTATATTTGTTTAAAAATGTATTTAATTTCAGTAAACATATCACTTAACTTATGAGAACAAAGTTAATACAATTTCCTTAATGAGGATAGCGTATCCTGTGATATAGTGAATCTGATGAAAAACATTCACCCATATACAAAGCTTTATCGACCGTTGTTTTATATGAAGTGTAGTAGATGACCACAAGTTAGTCATCATGCATTAGTAAATCTCACATTGGCGTACATGCTGTTAGTGGGAAGGTTTATTTTCAAAATTTGCATATAGCTAGGAAATCAGCTCTGCTACACGTACATAGTACCTTTCTTATCTGCCTTGATGAGTTTGTTTAAGCGACACATGTACGGGTAGCTATTCCTCTGTCCCATGTAAGTTACTCACCCGAGAAGTGAATGGAAATACGTAGCTGATAAGACTTCCAATCTTGTATATTACCTTGGAAAGCATGACCGAAACTCAATTAATGAAAATTGATTTGTTTTGCAACAGATAATTAACATGTAAGTCTATAGGAATTTCAGTAATGATGACTCTTTTTGGCAGCCGATTGTATTTAATTGTATGGCAAATTGGAAACCCTTCAAATTATAACTCGTTCTGAAACCAATTCACCGCAAATCAACCACTGCTTTGTAACGCGTGATGAATCCAGCCAGACTTCATATCGTAAGATTTCCTTTTCCACAGTCGGCTCAATGTGTGGGTGTTGTATTGCCGCTGTACTTGCTTCTAGACTTAGATCAACAGACCGTGCGGTGCAGTATGAGGCCAACAAAAGGCCAACAGATTACTACAATCCTTACACACCTTTTCTTATCTAGAATATGCCATGCATGCTGAATGAGTTTGTTGGTGTTAGCCATACGATAGTGTTTTCTTTCTAATGCCTGCGATATTGCCCAAACGGCTGTAAACAATAACTCACTCACTCACTTTTCTTTTGATGTGAATATTTTAAAGTGTTTGAAAGGCATTTTGGATTTGAATACAAACGAAAACAATAATTTATAGAGATCAGTTTCTTTATTAACATTTTGTTTCGGAGCATAGGTGTACTCCTTAATCAGATGGAATGTGGGATTAACAAGATGGCTTACAGAATAGATACAATTGTGAGGAAAGTGAAACCACCATTCCTTCAAATGGTACTAAGACAACGGTTCATATACACCCATTTCCTTTGGATCACATATATATATACGCAACTTTATTGTAACGTAACATAACATGATGCTATCCTGGTTTCAAACTGGATAAACAGCGAGATGATACTACCAACTTAGATGAAATCATGTCCACAAGGAGCATTGGTAATCTTTACAATGATTGGTATGACACCGATCTCTCAACTCATTTTCAATGATTGGTACGACACCAATCTCTCAACTCATTTACAATGATTGGTACGACACCAATCTCTCAACTCATTTACAATGATTGGTACGACACCAATTTCTCAGCTCATTTACAAACCACATAACATTATAAACACATGCCGTTTAAATAGTGGATAAATATATACTAAATTTGGGATAACACTACCTTAAATAGTACCAATTCTTGTACTTTTTCGGGGCTGAGGCCCATTCAAGTATTTGTACTATTGAAGGCAGTGTTATCCCAAATGTAACATTGTAAAACCACAGAACAATACATAGACCATTAAGGCATTATACAGCACTTGTCAATAACATTACGGACCAACAGGTTGAACTGGTTGGAACTCTGCTTCCAATAAATTCACAGCTCTGGGGTTTAAATTTAATTTGATGAAGCATGCTTTGTGTTGAATCAATGGTGTGATCCTAGCAAAACTGAGTGGCATATACTCATAATTGTACACTAGCTGCTACTTACACAAGTAACAACTGTACGTACATCTAGCCTACATGTATACATTAAGACAGATTTACATAAAAGGGGTTGTTAAAAGTCGTGCCGAAGTCGTTGACTAAACGACAAGTCCCAAATAGAGTTATAAGCTAAGGCAGGTTCATTTACGTAATTTGCAGGTACATTACACATTATATGTAGCCTCTAACAATACACAGTTCATCCTGACGTTCCGACAACTCTTAACCAGGGAGTGTCTAGTAGACGAATGGCATCGATTATATCTTCATACCTATATTTTTAAAATGAATGTACACATTTAGCATCAGGCCGTATTACAAGTCGTTCTTTCAGGACGAAACAGACGAACCTCTATGATTTGCATTCCAAATATCACAGCAATGATGAGACGCATGTATAGATGAAGAGAAGGACATGGCCATGATGACAACGTCTATAATTAGTCATATGCGACGAAGAAGGACTTGTTGTAATACATTTCCGTTCATCTTATTCCAACTTCTACAATGCCCCTCAAAGAATATGAAAATGTATAATTTGTGTATCAACTATTTAAAACCAACCATTGCATACACGTGCATATTCGATCAGGGACTCACACTGTTCATAGGGTCCCTGACTTTTACGACCAATACTATATGTTAGTAAGCTAATTATTTAAAAAGACATATCGATTGGAGACAGCATGCGCTTTCTAGCTCTTATTATCGACTAAACACTCCAGATGTATACAAAATCACGACTTCATTGGATTATGAAGTCGGCAAATGTTTAAAACCAGAAACAGTAAATCCCAGAATAATGACTCCATCTCCATTAGAACATCGCATGTAGACACAGGGGGTATAGCCACACATGTAATGTTGAAACAATCGGGAAGAGAAAGCATGCAAACTGCAATCAAGCTACGAGTACTATACAACAAATACGGTTAAAAAATAGTATTAGGGAGCTTGATCGATTGCATAAGTATGCTTCAGTCATGTCTCTTGTTTTCAACACTACACGAAGACCTACGGATCCATCCATCGACATCCGTATAACACGTTTAGATATATGTTCTGTTTACTTTATACGTTATACTATATCCATTGGCACTCCCAGACGTTTATTTAGACTAATATGTAGTCTCAGAAATATTTTGTCCTTACCAGCAACATTTTACAAACAATTCAAATAGTTATACCAAATGAAGCCCTAAAGAGACCTTAATTTCAGAGCTGAGTAATCTAGACTTGCTATAATTTTCTAGACTTGGCTGGTCGTCAATTGAATATGTGTTTCAGTCCTGTCCCTTGTTTTCGATACTACACGCAGACCGACGGATCCATCCATCCATCCATCGACACCCGTAACACGTAAAGATATAATGTTTACTTTATACTCTATCCATTGGCACACACAGACATTTATTCTGATTTGATAGTTCAATGACTTTAGTGTGAAACATCGACGATACATATGGAAGCTTGAGAACAGCATGTACGTGCAAACTAGTGAACATAAATAATAAGTCCATCTTTAATCCTTAAAGCAAGAAGCCTATTTGCTCTTATTTGTGTTCTTTCGTGCAGGACAGAAAACATTTCATATACATTTAGTTTCTTAACATCATAGCTTGGTGAATGAAACTGTTTTAATTTAGGTCTACATGTACATTTAAACCATTCCGAGGTATTATTATTGAATATAGAAGACAATTTATCAATGGATGGATGGAAATATATAGAATTCTGTAATGTTAAATCAAACTGCTGAACACACAAGAGAAAGTGATATATTCGTCTTCTAGTATAACTGTTACAGTCGCTACTGATCCAGATCATTCCATATTCTTATTAAATATTCATAAATCTACTTTTTCGATAAATAGATCATGACATGATCGACGTGAAACACGATCTAAAGTAATGTTGATTAAGTGTGCGTTCTCAAGATGCGATTTTGTAGATATTGAAATGTGTTTAATCAGTGTTATTGTTAAATGTATTTTGATCTATGCACGAATGTATTTTGAAACAATGTCGAAATTTAGCCTTTTTACCATACTACATGTATGATTTAATATATATATTTAAATTTTTTTAACATCTGATGCTAAACTCTGTCTGTCTTTCTTGTCATACAGTAATGTCATTTTTATGCAGATTTCTGAACATAATTCATGCTTGTCTTCTTAAAACTGAAAATGAAACCTTTAGAAGTATTAAATTGACATCATCTATATAAACTTCCCTGAAACAAAGAATTAATACACTACTTTCTTTTTCCGCCAATGAGACATACAACAAATGTGTTGCACAAAGTAACAACTGTGGCTGCGTGTGAAACCTCCCATGGTATTGATGATATCTGTACGCTTATTTTGCCTCTTATACAGATAGATAAAAACAGTAATTCAATCAATGTCATCTAGTAGAGCGACACGAGTAATCAATATTTCGCTCGGACCAGACAAGAACGACAACCCACTCAACTTTTAGCAGCGCCAATCGCGCGAGTTTGGATTCTACCACAGGAAAATATGGTCGACGGAAGGAAACGAGTGATTTTGAAGACTTTACAGCGTGAAATGCTGTTTTAATTCTGGTTGAAGAGAAATGGTGACGATTTGCAAGATTCAACTGGATGTAGACGAAGAAATGGAGTATAATAGTACCGCATGAGCATCAAACGGTATTATTGTAATAATTTTTTTTTTAAGGTTTGAAGGTCCGTCACGAATGAACGCACACGGTTGTTGTGTGGTCATGATAGCCCAGTGTGTGAATATTGACTGTATACAATGGTGTTTATGCATGGTAGTTGACTGTGGGTAAATAAATAGTGTATCGCATGTCTAGGGCCGCTCTTGACTGGTCATGTCTTGTGTGAATAGATGTGCGAGTGACATTATTCCGTGTGAACACTGATAAGGCGTCATCTGCCGGTAGACCAGTGTTATCTACACAGTGTATTGTAGTATGTAGCATTTTTACACTGGAATACCGTCGCTATTGTTGTCAAATTGACAATGAATTCTGACATTATTTGCCTATCTTAAACAGTGACATTTTCCGAAATTTATTTTTTTATAGAGATAAATAAAAATTGAAAGAAGCAAAACTAGCGATTGTTTTAATCACTTTGTGCAAGGAATTAGATGTGATATACGTCTTTGCTTTGTGATTTACTATTGGAGCTAGATTGCATGTACAGTAAAGAGCCATTCAGTATGTTGATAGACAAATTGCTAAAAATCTATCTCATTGAAATATCTAAATGTAATTTTTCGCAGTTAAAGGGACACCACGTCGAGGATAAAAATCAGATTATGTGTATCTACCTATGCTATTTAATATATGTCACAGACACCCAATTTCAGAAATTGACGTAATTGGTAATAAACACTTCTGCATGTAGACAGTGAAGCGAGGCGTAACTCGTTAGCAGACACTCTAATCAGCTTAGTTAGATAAAGATGAGACTCATTTTTATCCTCGACACAGTGTCCCTTTAAGCGGAGAATCACACTTATAGTAAAGGTGTTTTCCCATCTAAATATAGAGCAAGTCTATATTTTCAAGCGCAAAGCATTAAGGTCCACTCACCCACTATAAACAGACAAACAAAAGAGAAATACAGTTCATGAATATTCAAAGAAATTGAAATATACAGTTTTTGGTTTTCATTTATTTACTATTTCATTTAATTATATAGTTCCCACAGATATTGAAATAACTGTTTTACCCAACTAACTTTGTTTGAATTGTATATTCAATTAGAATATATAATTTTATATATGTGTAATAGTTTGCTGGTATAGTCACAATCAAAATAACATTTAACAAGTAAAAAGTAAATAATTTGTTTATTCACAGGACAATTAGAAAAATCTTAATGTTACAAGCGTCACATTCAGAGGCATGTGACATAGGTAACCTGCAGGACGAAAACAGCTGAGAAGAGTGAGTTTCGCATTGGTTGCTATGGCGACTTGTGAAATTGACAAGCCAGCATACCTCGAAACCCTTGTTGCTCTGTAGTACACAGAATGCAAATAATTATTAAAGAAAATATGTTTATATGGCTTTAGATGCTGTTGATGCACGTTAATGTAAGGGGTAACCAAATTTCACCTGATTGTCATGATCATATGTCATGTTGTAGATAAAGATATCTTAAGCGATTGATGTCATAAGTATGTTTTAAAAAATTATTTGAAACACTAATATACTCGATGGCTCTTAAACACATTGACAGTATGTGGAGAAGAATTTGATAACATACCCATTGAAAATATCGCTCATGATCAATCTACGACGTTATGACACATGCTGTAATAACATCTCCTGCAGCTACTGATGTCACCCTGTCACATAACCACAAAATCAAAACTATGTTTACATCAACTATCATTCAAAAGTGATTTGTAAATAATGTAAAACTTGTTCCAATAAATGAACATTAAGAAATAAAGAAAAATGCCTGTTCCTGTGGCCATAATTATGAACACACTTTTCTTTTCATGTCCTCTTTTTAGTGTTATAAGGCAAAAGATGTTGTTCTTTCACACAGGATTTGACTTGAAATCAGTTTTATTTTGAAATCCAAATTAATCGTCTACCGAAAATAATGAACTTATAATACCAGTTCACGATTTTATATTTTTAACCGATTTGCTCAAAGCTTATCGGTTGATTAGCATTAATGGCATTTGTTGATTGTTTTCTAAAAGTTGCACTTGATATTACTTGTTGGCTTTTGTATATACATTGTATATAGATATATCATATGTATTGTAATTTCACCATGACACATATTATTATACCCCCGCTACGACGTAGTCGAGGGTATATAGTGGTTAGCACGTGCGTCCGTGCGTCCGTCCCAAATGTTTTGTTCCCCTCATAACTCTGACACCAGTTGTTCAAATTTTATGAAACTTGATATGTACAATCACCATGATGTGTACATCTGCCTTTTGCATGTTTCATACCCTCATTTGCATAATTTATGCACATTTTCTCAGTATTTCCACTTTGTCTTTCACACGCTTTGTTCCACTCATAACTCAAACACTACTTGTTCAATTGTTTTGAAACTTGGTACATATAATCACTATGATGTGTACATCTGTCTTTTGTATGTTTCATACCCTCATTTGCATAATTTATGCAAAATTTTCTCCATTTTTAAACTTTAACTTCTAAAGCACTCTTTCATAGTAGTTCTGTGGTTTGTTCATTCAGAAGACTAAACATTGATGTCTATCTGCTTTTTGAAACTTTTCTTCTTTGACCAATGTTAAAAGCGGGGGTATATGAGTAAGCTGTGCTCATTAATTCTCTTGTATTGTTGAAGCTGTATTTATATAAGTTTATAGCTTGTTTACCAATCCAATCCTTCATGGAAATAAGTATGTTTAAACCAAATAAAGAAGTCAGCATCAAATATATCAAAATTTATCTTGGCCATTCCAATTCATTGCCATCTTACATATAGGTATATGCTCCTCAAATACCCCCTTCCTCGTAATCCCATCATCCCCCAATCCTAACCCACAAGGCTGCATGGATGTGTGTTGTAACTTGCTGTGACAAACCCGAAGGTCTGGCGCTACTGATGATTAGGGGTGAAATGGTTTATATCTACATTGGTTGAACCCCTGCAGTGTCTTGCTTTCTTTTCTCTGCACCGTGCATCAAAGTGTTTGTGCCGCAGAACAAATTTTAAAAAATTACTTTCATAAATTTATGTTTAAAGTTTCAGTTTTTCCAGTTTTACTTTTAATTCATTAGATTTTATTTCCAAGTAAAAATGTTTTGTCTGACTTAAGTTCATAGCAGATACCGCAAGTTGTCCCCAATATGTATTAATGTACCAGTAGCCATATCTCGGGTACCGCAATATGTATTAGTACCAGTAGCCATATCTCGGGTAGCCCAATATGTATTAATGTACCAGTAGCCATATCTCGGGTAGCATAATATGTATTAATGTACCAGTAGCCATATCTCAGGTACCGCAATATGTATTAATGTACCAGTAGCCATATCTCGGGTACCGCAATATGTATTAATGTACCAGTAGCCATATCTCGGGTAGCATAATATGTATTAATGTACCAGTAGCCATATCTCAGGTACCGCAATATGTATTAATGTACCAGTAGCCATATCTCGGGTACCGCAATATGTATTAATGTACCAGTAGCCATATCTCGGGTACTGCAATATGTATTAATGTACCAGTTGCCATATCTCGGGTAGCGCAATATGTATTAATGTACCAGTAGCCATATCTCGGGTACAGCAATATGTATTAATGTACCAGTAGCCATATCTCGGGTAGCCCAATATGTATTAATGTACCAGTAGCCATATCCCGGGTACCGCAATATGTATTAATGTACCAGTAGCCATATCTTGGGTACCGCAATATGTATTAATGTACCAGTAGCCATATCCCGGGTACCGCAATATGTATTAATATACTGGTAGCCATATCCCGGGTACCGCAATATGTATTAATGTACCAGTAGCCATATCTCGGGTACCGCAATATGTATTAATGTACTGGTAGCCATATCCCGGGTACTGCAATATGTATTAATGTACCAGTAGCCATATCTTGGGTACCGCAATATGTATTAATGTACCAGTAGCCATATCCCGGGTACTGCAATATGTATTAATGTACCAGTAGCCATATCCCGGGTACCGCCATATGTATTAATGTACCAGTAGCCATATCTTGGGTACCGCAATATGTATTAATGTACCAGTAGCCATATCTCGGGTACCGCAATATGTATTAATGTACCAGTAGCCATATCTCGGGTAGCCCAATATGTATTAATGTACCAGTAGCCATATCTTGGGTACCGCAATATGTATTAATGTACCAGTAGCCATATCTCGGGTACCGCAATATGTATTAATGTACCAGTAGCCATATCTCGGGTACCGCAATATGTATTAATGTACCAGTAGCCATATCTCGGGTACAGCAATATGTATTAATGTACCAGTAGCCATATCTCGGGTAGCCCAATATGTATTAATGTACCAGTAGCCATATCCCGGGTACCGCAATATGTATTAATGTACCAGTAGCCATATCTTGGGTACCGCAATATGTATTAATGTACCAGTAGCCATATCCCGGGTACCGCAATATGTATTAATATACTGGTAGCCATATCCCGGGTACCGCAATATGTATTAATGTACCAGTAGCCATATCTCGGGTACCGCAATATGTATTAATGTACTGGTAGCCATATCCCGGGTACTGCAATATGTATTAATGTACCATAAGCCATATCTCGGGTACTGCAATATGTATTAATGTACCAGTAGCCATATCCCGGGTACTGCAATATGTATTAATGTACCAGTAGCCATATCTCGGGTAGCCCAATATGTATTAATGTACCAGTAGCCATATCTCGGGTACCGCAATATGTATTAATGTACCATTAGCCATATCTCGGGTAGCGCAATATGTATTAATGTACCAGTAGCCATATCTCGGGTACCGTAATATGTATTAATGTACCAGTTGCCATATCTCTGGTACCGCAATATGTATAATGTACCAGTAGCCATATCTCGGGTAGCCCAATATGTATTAATGTATCAGTAGCCATATCTCGGGTAGCCCAATATGTATTAATGTACCAGTAGCCATATCTCAGGTACCGCAATATGTATTAATGTACCAGTAGCCATATCTCGGGTAGCCCAATATGTATTAATGTACCAGTAGCCATATCTCGGGTACCGCAATATGTATTAATGTACCAGTAGCCATATCCCGGGTACCGCCATATGTATTAATGTACCAGTAGCCATATCTCGGGTACCGCCATATGTATTAATGTACCAGTAGCCATATCTCGGGTACCGCAATATGTATTAATGTACCAGTAGCCATATCTCGGGTAACGCAAAATGTATTAATGTACCAGTAGCCATATCTCGGGTACCGCAATATGTATTAATGTACCAGTAGCCATATCTCGGGTACCGCAATATGTATTAATGTACCAGTAGCCATATCTCGGGTACCGCAATATGTATTAATGTACCAGTAGCCATATCTCGGGGTCCGCCATATGTATTAATGTACCAGTAGCCATATCTCGGGTACCGCAATATGTATTAATGTACCAGTAGCCATATCTCGGGTACCCCAATATGTATTAATGTACCATAAGCCATATCTCGGGTACCGCAATATGTATTAATGTACCAGTAGCCATATCCCGGGTACCGCCATATGTGTTAATGTACCAGTAGCCATATCTCGGGTACCGCAATATGTATTAATGTACCAGTAGCCATATCTCGGGTACCGCAATATGTATTAATGTACCAGTAGCCATATCTCGGGTAGCATAATATGTATTAATGTACCAGTAGCCATATCTCAGGTACCGCAATATGTATTAATGTACCAGTAGCCATATCTCGGGTAGCGCAATATGTATTAATGTACCAGTAGCCATATCTCAGGTACCGCAATATGTATTAATGTACCAGTAGCCATATCTCGGGTACTGCAATATGTATTAATGTACCAGTTGCCATATCTCGGGTAGCGCAATATGTATTAATGTACCAGTAGCCATATCTCGGGTACAGCAATATGTATTAATGTACCAGTAGCCATATCTCGGGTAGCCCAATATGTATTAATGTACCAGTAGCCATATCTCGGGTAGCCCAATATGTATTAATGTACCAGTAGCCATATCTCAGGTACCGCAATATGTATTAATGTACCAGTAGCCATATCTCGGGTACCGCAATATGTATTAATGTACCAGTAGCCATATCTCGGGTACTGCAATATGTATTAATGTACCAGTTGCCATATCTCGGGTAGCGCAATATGTATTAATGTACTGGTAGCCATATCCCGGGTAGCGCAATATGTATTAATGTACCAGTAGCCATATCTCGGGTACAGCAATATGTATTAATGTACCAGTAGCCATATCTCGGGTACCGCCATATGTATTAATGTACCAGTAGCCATATCTCGGGTACCGCAATATGTATTAATGTACCAGTAGCCATATCTCGGGTACAGCAATATGTATTAATGTACCAGTAGCCATATCTCGGGTAGCCCAATATGTATTAATGTACCAGTAGCCATATCTCGGGTACTGCAATATGTATTAATGTACCAGTTGCCATATCTCGGGTAGCGCAATATGTATTAATGTACCAGTTGCCATATCTCGGGTAGCGCAATATGTATTAATGTACTGGTAGCCATATCCCGGGTACCGCAATATGTATTAATGTACCAGTAGCCATATCTCAGGTACAGCAATATGTATTAATGTACCAGTTGCCATATCTCGGGTAGCGCAATATGTATTAATGTACCAGTAGCCATATCTCGGGTAGCCCAATATGTATTAATGTACCATTAGCCATATCTCAGGTACCGCAATATGTATTAATGTACCAGTAGCCATATCTCGGGTAGCCCAATATGTATTAATGTACCAGTAGCCATATCTCGGGTACCGCAATATGTATTAATGTACCAGTAGCCATATCTCGGGTACTGCAATATGTATTAATGTACCAGTTGCCATATCTCGGGTAGCGCAATATGTATTAATGTACCAGTAGCCATATCTCGGGTAGCCCAATATGTATTAATGTACCATTAGCCATATCTCAGGTACCGCAATATGTATTAAAGGTGCACTCCGGCAAATTTTTGACCTTTTTCACTCTTAGCTGTTCTGAAACGTTAACAATATACATTACCTATTGGTTAAAATTTAAAAAATAATAAAAAATTAAATTTTAAGTTATATTTGAAAAACGTTTTTTTGTGTGAAGTTTAGTGGTACGCAATAACAGTAAGTCGTCACGTGACTTCCGGTACTCGCGTGTAACACGACAACACGATGGATCATGGAGGTCGGTATGGCCACTCAAGCGACTGAGAAAACTTTCATGGTATGTGGACGTAATATTGTTTTCCATGGGTACATGTGGTGTATATATTGATTGATGTACAAGTGAATACGCATTGAACATTTCAAATATGTCATGTTGAGAATATATATGTTCGTAATAATAATTCAAGTTCGAAGTTCGGTCATCTGTAGTTCACTGTTCCGCGCATTACGAATCGCAATCGCTGAATCAGCTGTTGATTCGTTGAACAATGACTTTTATAAGACAATACTGTTTTCAGTTTATGTAAGACATCGGTAAGGTAAAATTGTACCATCACACTACCGGTACGAGTCTTCGTCGTGTAAAATGAATGCAAAATTTATTATGGATCTACGAAGTCTCTTCAACTTCGCCACCTTGTCAACCGAATACCGTAAATCCTTGAATAATCGCCCGGTCTATATGATAAATTCCTCGTTGATATACATAATTGCATGCCGAGTTAAATTTAGCAAATGTAAACAAACTAGTGCATGGTAGTCTCCGGCTATAGTCTCCTTTTTAGAAATAATTCCGGCATAGTTATGTGACTTTCAACCTCACGGCAAGAGCTTTATTTACAATATATTTACAACTTAAAATCTACCCGATTATTCAAGGATTTACGGTAATAACTGTTCCTTTGTTTTGAATTACCAGCACATTCTTGATTAATAACTACGTTTCTCTTTTCTTTGGAAATACTGAAAATAAATCCAATTAGATAGGCTACCAAAGGGGTAAAACTTAATAATTATTAACTAAAAGCAATTTTTTTTTATCTAAATTGGTGCAAGTATTATGTTGTGATATACTATCTGATCATCTGTCATTTGCTATTGACTAGATTCAATGAAAACATACTTTTATATTAAATGCTTGCATCAATTAAGTCATGTATTTTTTAATGACTTGTTAAAAATAAAGTTAAAATTGATTTTGCAGAAGGAAGCAGAGAAAGACACTCCGGAAGGAGCAATGAATAGAGGGGCGGGTCCAGCTTGTTACAGCAGTTGACTAGAAGAGGGCAGGTGAAGACATTTGGCTGTAAGAGGCTGATGATGTGGAGAGGTTGAGAATTTTGTATTAACAATAACAAATAAATATTATGATTGAACTGAAGTGATGTTTTTTTTATTCACTGGATTAATATGTTAGTGGTGTTGACAAAAGTGAGCATGCATGCCTATCAGTTTCCCAGAAACTGCTGTTAGCAGTGTAAAAAGCTGGAATTATGACTGATGTTAAATAATAGATTAAAGGGACAGAACTCCATAAAAATCATCCCCTCTGCAATTTGGTGTTGAATGAAAGCAAAGTGTCATAATGTGGTGTCCATATCTAGACCCCACACATCAAGCTTGTACATTTATCAAACACACTGATATTCATGAGCGGGAACAATGGTTTATTCACCCAGCAGTACAATTGGGTACCTGGTATGAAAGTTAAGGCAATGTAACATAAGTTCAAGCACTTTAATTGGCAGCTAGGTTGCATGCTCCAAGTCAACTTCCAAGTCTATCATTGACAAATTTTAGGTCATGCTGCATTTTATCAACTTTTCTATGTATGCTCCTACACTAGCACAGAAAAATTAACAAACTGAAGCAATTTAAATTAGCCAGTGACTTCAGGAAAAATTGACTTTCAGTGACTTGAGTTTGAAAAAAGAACAATGTTGGTCTTTACATCAGGGTAATAATGTGTGTGCAGTATGAGCATGTCCCTAAGTGGTGAAGAGTTCAGCCGGTAGAAGTATCGGATCCTATTATTATTATTAATGAAGCCATCATTGACTAGGAGCTTCTGATGTTGATAATATTCTTAGAATGGATTGCAGATCAATGTAAGATGCCAAGTTACTGGTGCTTCATCCATGGATAACTGAAACATAAGAAAATATTTAAACATCAATATTGTACAATTCAGTTCTAAATGTTCATTATGTCAATTATTAACAAGCAACCATCACGGTTAAGATATATCCCATTATCCCGGGTATACCCAACTTCCCAATGCAAGGCATAATTCTTGCCAGTCTCCATTACTGGCTGATTTAGGCCTTGCACTATTTCCTTAAGAAATCTGTGCTTAGAAATCCAGGCCCACTATGCATTTCTGGTGCAGCGATTCACTATCTAGGCAAAACAAAGCAAGGGAAATACCACCAGGCTTAAATCAGCCAGTAATGCAGACTGGCAAGAGTTATGCCTTGCGTTTGGAAGTTGGGGTATACCCTGCAACTGGCATACTGTTTTACTTTGCTGAATAATATGTCCAATGTTATAGAACATATTTGGAATCTTAAACAGAATATAAACTAGTTTTCTAATTTAAAAAAAAAAAAATACAGTTGGTGGGGTCATAATAAAGTAAACTAACTTCAAAATTTAGAATTGATTTGGGTGTTAACACCGCTTTCAAGAATATTTCACTTTTATCATGGATACTAGTATTAAGGCAGGGAGAAAGCCTGCAACGCCATGGTGGCTATGCATTGCGCTGAAACCTGCAAGCATCGGCTCTAACTAGAGCCCCATACGCCAAAGAGTCTGTACATATAAAAGTCAGCTCTCTTGAGTCACTGGTTCTGGACAGGAAGTAAGAAAATAGGGCCATGGGCTCTGTTGCTCATCAGGGATTATATTGTTTGATGATTGTTCTCAATATAATGCACAACCCCTAGCCTTGAAATTGTCAGTGCATATCAAAAACATGACTATACACTAATTTTTAGCTCATCAGGCCTGAAAGGCCCGATGAGCTTATGGCATGGCATGGTGTCTGGCGTCCGTCCATCCGTAAACTTTTCGCTTTTTTGACTTCTTCTCCAGAACCAATGACTCCACAGAGCTGAAATTTTATGTGCAGACTCCTTGGCCAATGGGGATTCTAAATTGTAGATTTCGTGACCCCGTGACCCCAAATGGGGTCACCGGGTCACATCCTTAAAAACCTATTTTCATCTTCTTCTCCAGTTCCAAAAGGTCTAGAGAGCTGAAAAGTTGTGTGCAGACTCCTTGGCCAATGGGGATTCTAAATTGTAGATTAAGTGACCCCGTAACCCCAAAGTGGGTCACCGGGGTCACATCCTTAAAAACCTTTTTTCATCTTCTTCTCCAGCTGAGAAGCTGAAAAGTTGTGTGCAGACTCCTTGGCAAATGGGGATTTTAAATTGTAGATTATGTGACCCGTGACCCCAAATGGGGTCACAGTGGTTATGATCTAAGAACCTATCTTTTGCTTGTAAACAATAACTTAAATAACTTAAATATTCAACTTTAGATAGTAAATCAATGAAACCCTGATGAGCTAGAGAGCCCATGGCTCTATTTTTATATTTTATAAAATGTATTGTCCATGTATCACAATTCCATATTGATGATAAGATTGAAATTAAAAAAGTAATTAAATTAAAAAAAATTGGAGAGAAACAATACAAATCCCTTCTCAAGTGAGTATACTGTAGGGCTGGGACGGGTAGATATTTCCTACCCGGGTACCCGACCATCTGTTACCCTACCCTACCCGGATACCCGTTTTGTCGATCTCCAACATCTAATTGTAAGATTTTGTACTACTTTATTCAACTGGTTGGCTGGAATATGAGGCTAGAAGCCTAGCATAGAGACCCATGGCTATTTCAATCAAATTTATTATGTATGACAATAGATCATTTTAATATTATGTTAGAATCTTCAATTACATTGTAATCTTGAATTGAAAGAATAGCAAATTAAACTGTCTTATGATTAGTCACATGATAAAAACGGGTCCGGGTAATGTGATGGGTACCCGGTAACCCGGGTCCTACTCAGTTCCAACCCGTCCCGGGTATCCGGGTTACCCGTCCCAGCCCTAGTATACTGAATTAATGAATCCTAATTATGAGTAGAAAAATCATTCACAAAAACCTGACCAAAACCCAATGAACATTTATCATAGACCTTAGACTAAAATTCAGTCTATGGAATTTTTTTAATTATTGTATCTTCATCCTTATGATTACATATTTTTCAATACTACCAGTTTGTGTATTCAGTTTATCTAGACTTGCTGAATAAAGATCTAGACTGTATTAAAGGCTCTTATTTTTACACAGTCATGGAGCACGATTACATAGCAGAACTGATGAGCTAAAAATACAGCCATGGGCTCTGTAACTCATCAGGATATGTATTGATTGCAAATAAATTGTTCTCAGCTTGTTCTAGAGCTTTTCATACTGGAAAATAAGAATAGGATTTTATATTTAGAATATCCATTGTCTAAGGAATGTGTACACAACATTTCAGCTCTCTAGACAATGTGGAACTGGGGTCACGAAATCTACAATTTAGAATCTCCATAGGCCAAGAAGTCTGCACATAACATTTCAGCTCTCTGGAGTAATTGGTTCTGGAGAAGAAGTCCATTAATGCAGTATTGAATTTAGTGCTTAACATAAGTGAACAATAAGGGTAATATGACTAGATTGGATTGAAAGTTGGAGCAGGGGACATCACAGTGCATCACATGCACATATTTCTAGTTATTTTTAAGATTGAAAACTCATAGTATGAATACTCCACAGTGATCAAGGAGTTTTACAAGCTCACAGGGCTACCAATTCTCAACTTGTGTTAGCCCAAGGTTACAATATTAGTCTCAGACCAAAGGACTAGTGTCAAATTTACTTCTGAATGTGAAAGAGTGAATCATTATTATGATTTAATAAATGTCTCTTAAAGGTTTATGTTGGTAATTATAAATTGTAATACTAAATGCAACTTCCAAACGCAAGGAATAACTCTTGCCAGTCTGCATTACTGGCTGATTTATCCCTTGCGGTATTTCCCTCGCTTTGTTGTGTCAAAATAGTGAGTCGCTGCACCAGAAATGCATAGCGGGCCTGGATTTCTAAACACAGATTTCTTAAGGAAATACTGCAAGGCCTAAATCAGCCAGTAATGGAGACTGGCAAGAGTTATGCCTACATTGCCTAGCATTGGGAAGTTGTACAAAATGATGCAATGGGGCTAGTGTTTTTTTTATTTTGGGTTAGTGAAAATAAAAACCACAGGCCCAACATAACTGCTATACAGTATTGCCTCTAATAAGAACCCAGGCGCTTTTTTTTCCAGCACTCCTTGACCTCCCCCCCCCCCCCCCCCCCCCCCGGCGCTTATTAGAGACCCGGCGCTTATTTCTTTAATGGAAGATAGAAGTTTACTAAGGAAGCATTAATCTAATGGTTTAGACCCGGCGCTTATTTGCTCAACTACCATTGACCCCCCAGCGCTTATTAGAGGCCCCGCGCTTATTGGAGACCCAGCACTTATTAGAGGAAATATGGAATATTTCAAATTATCAGTAAAATTTATCACCTGTTTACTCCAGTTTTTGGGTTTCTACATACCTAATAATAATTACTGAAAAATAAATACCGGTACTTACAGAATGATGGGTTTGTTCCAGATATCTAATTCTTTTCTCATTCTGCATGTACACACTAGTTTTGAAAAGCAGTTGGAATTTTCTGCTTTCATAGACTCATCTGCAGTAGTCAGCTTCACACTGAAATAAAAACAATCAGCATGCAATTATTAATGTATAAAATCTTTAAAGCAAAGAAGTGTAATTGAATTTGACTATTATTTAATTTGACATTCAATCACTATTTAAAATCTTCCTGCTTTTTCCATTGGTACTACACATATTTCTCATATTTTAATCAATCAACAAAATTATGGTTCAGAACTGTTTATTATTAATAATTTGGTATTTGTCATTGACAAAATATAACACAAACAGAAGTAATTATGTTTGACACAAAGGGCCTAGGAAGAGGGAATTGTGTATGAATTAAATTAATTAAAAACAAACATTCAAGGTACCATTAATCCTTGAATAATCACCTGCCTTGAATAATTGCTGAGTCTAAGCCCTTTTTTAAATAAATAATCGCCTGCCTTCAATAATAATCAGGTTACAGTTAGCATTTGTAAATAAACTAATGGCTATTTCCTTTTCAAAAATAATTCCAGCATAAGCATAACAGGAAAATTAACATGGACATGGACATTTCAATCATTTTATGTGTTCATTTATATATTTTTTTCTCTCACTCCATTCTATTCATCCTTGGTGTACAGTCTATTCAGTAGCAGAAATTATTTGTTCATCACATTTTGTAAAAATTTATTTATATATAGTTGCCAGTGGACAACTATAAGCAATATGTAAACCTAACTGAATTACATTCAAGTTGATGAATTCTAAAAAAGGTAACATAATAACGATAGTACACTTTACTATCATATGAAATAGGGTAGATGATCTATTTTTGTTGTTGAAGTAGGCCAAATGACAAGTAATGAAATCATGAAAATAGTTTAAATTACATTACAGGAATTTACTGCATTCCAAATATGAAACAGTGATTTTATTCACGGTCATAATACAAGAGGATTAAACAAATCTACAAGATTATTTTTTTCTTTCAATTAACAGACTGACTGGCAAACAGAATATTGACCAAACAAATTCTTATTCCGGAAGTGAGAGACTCAGAGAGCTGAGAGTGAAAATTGGGACCTGAAACTAACAATTACTATAGATTCAAACGTCTACAAGGCGTAAATTAGGCCTAGATTTATTTGTAGGCCTACTTGCGCAAACCAAAACTTAGTTGCGATCTGGTCTGAAGAATATTTATTACCGGAGAAAAAGTAAACACTGCCAGCCGCATGAGGCGACGTTGTTCAGTTCAATGGAATTTGGGACAGAAGAAATTATATTTGAAACTATTTACCTTTACGTGTTCCTACAAACCTTAGGCTTGACGTGCACATTTCAAAACCTAAATATATTTGATTATCCACAAGTTATGATAAAATAATAAAGTGTGAAAGCGTCCCACTCACCTCTCGACAGCTGCTCGACTCCAGTCGCGTATCTCGACAGTACTGGTGCTCCGACACTGTGACAGTTGACATGCGTCGAGGTTTGGGAGAAAATGACCGTCCTTCAAGTTGGTCCTACGGCAACGTGGAAATATTCGTGTCTTTGATGGTTGCTCGCTGTAGATCTTTTATTAATATGACTGTCGATTGTCTGAAGGCTCCGTCGGATTGTCGTCGGTGCTTTCGCTACACGTTTGTTTACTGCACTGTGAGGAGTTGGTGGTGGAAGTGGTGTACACGCGAGTCAATCATTTCCGGTTTAGCCGCCATATTTATGGAAACGTTTCCATAATTAAGATGACAGATTTTAGCGGTGATTTTCTCGAAAACCCCTCGACAAATTTTTGCCATTTTTCGTGGAAGTGTCTGAATAGTAGAAATGAACAAATCCATGTTAAATAATTGCAGGAAAACCTTCTAGTTTAAAAGTGGAAAATATGCCGGAGTGCACCTTTAATGTACCAGTAGCCATATCTCGGGTAGCCCAATATGTATTAATGTACCAGTAGCCATATCTCGGGTAGCCCAATATGTATTAATGTACCAGTAGCCATATCTCGGGTAGCCCAATATGTATTAATGTACCAGTAGCCATATCTCGGGTACCGCAATATGTATTAATGTACCAGTAGCCATATCTCGGGTACTGCAATATGTATTAATGTACCAGTTGCCATATCTCGGGTAGCGCAATATGTATTAATGTACTGGTAGCCATATCCCGGGTACCGCAATATGTATTAATGTACCAGTAGCCATATCTCGGGTACAGCAATATGTATTAATGTACCAGTTGCCATATCTCGGGTAGCGCAATATGTATTAATGTACCAGTAGCCATATCTCGGGTAGCCCAATATGTATTAATGTACCAGTAGCCATATCTCGGGTAGCCCAATATGTATTAATGTACCATTAGCCATATCTCAGGTACCGCAATATGTATTAATGTACCAGTAGCCATATCTCGGGTAGCCCAATATGTATTAATGTACCAGTAGCCATATCTCGGGTACCGCAATATGTATTAATGTACCAGTAGCCATATCTCGGGGTCCGCCATATGTATTAATGTACCAGTAGCCATATCTCGGGTACCGCAATATGTATTAATGTACCAGTAGCCATATCTCGGGTACCCCAATATGTATTAATGTACCATAAGCCATATCTCGGGTACCGCAATATGTATTAATGTACCAGTAGCCATATCCCGGGTACCGCCATATGTATTAATGTACCAGTAGCCATATCTCGGGTACCGCAATATGTATTAATGTACCAGTAGCCATATCTCGGGTAACGCAAAATGTATTAATGTACCAGTAGCCATATCTCGGGTACCGCAATATGTATTAATGTACCAGTAGCCATATCTCGGGTACCGCAATATGTATTAATGTACCAGTAGCCATATCTCGGGTACCGCAATATGTATTAATGTACCAGTAGCCATATCTCGGGGTCCGCCATATGTATTAATGTACCAGTAGCCATATCTCGGGTACCGCAATATGTATTAATGTACCAGTAGCCATATCTCAAGTACCGCAATATGTATTAATGTACCAGTAGCCATATCCCAGGTACCGCCATATGTATTAATGTACCAGTAGCCATATCTCGGGTACCGCAATATGTATTAATGTACCAGTAGCCATATCTCGGGTACCGCAATATGTATTAATGTACCAGTAGCCATATCTCGGGTACCGCAATATGTATTAATGTACCAGTAGCCATATCTCGGGTACCGCAATATGTATTAATGTACCAGTAGCCATATCTCGGGTAGCATAATATGTATTAATGTACCAGTAGCCATATCTCAGGTACCGCAATATGTATTAATGTACCAGTAGCCATATCTCGGGTAGCGCAATATGTATTAATGTACCAGTAGCCATATCTCAGGTACCGCAATATGTATTAATGTACCAGTAGCCATATCTCGGATACTGCAATATGTATTAATGTACCAGTTGCCATATCTCGGGTAGCGCAATATGTATTAATGTACCAGTAGCCATATCTCGGGTACAGCAATATGTATTAATGTACCAGTAGCCATATCTCGGGTAGCCAAATATGTATTAATGTACCAGTAGCCATATCTCGGGTAGCCCAATATGTATTAATGTACCATTAGCCATATCTCAGGTACCGCAATATGTATTAATGTACCAGTAGCCATATCTCGGGTAGCCCAATATGTATTAATGTACCAGTAGCCATATCTCGGGTACCGAAATATGTATTAATGTACCAGTAGCCATATCTCGGGGTCCGCCATATGTATTAATGTACCAGTAGCCATATCTCGGGTACCGCAATATGTATTAATGTACCAGTAGCCATATCTCGGGTACCCCAATATGTATTAATGTACCATAAGCCATATCTCGGGTACCGCAATATGTATTAATGTACCAGTAGCCATATCCCGGGTACCGCCATATGTATTAATGTACCAGTAGCCATATCTCGGGTACCGCAATATGTATTAATGTACCAGTAGCCATATCTCGGGTACCGCAATATGTATTAATGTACCAGTAGCCATATCCCAGGTACCTCCATATGTATTAATGTACCAGTAGCCATATCTCGGGTACCGCAATATGTATTAATGTACCAGTAGCCATATCTCGGGTACCGCAATATGTATTAATGTACCAGTAGCCATATCCCGGGTACCGCCATATGTATTAATGTACCAGTAGCCATATCTCGGGTACCGCAATATGTATTAATGTACCAGTAGCCATATCTCGGGTACCGCAATATGTATTAATGTACCAGTAGCCATATCTCAGGTAGCATAATATGTATTAATGTACCAGTAGCCATATCTCAGGTACCGCAATATGTATTAATGTACCAGTAGCCATATCTCGGGTAGCGCAATATGTATTAATGTACCAGTAGCCATATCTCAGGTACCGCAATATGTATTAATGTACCAGTAGCCATATCTCGGGTACTGCAATATGTATTAATGTACCAGTTGCCATATCTCGGGTAGCGCAATGTGTATTAATGTACCAGTAGCCATATCTCGGGTACAGCAATATGTATTAATGTACCAGTAGCCATATCTCGGGTAGCCCAATATGTATTAATGTACCAGTAGCCATATCTCGGGTAGCCCAATATGTATTAATGTACCAGTAGCCATATCTCAAGTACCGCAATATGTATTAATGTACCAGTAGCCATATCTCGGGTACCGCAATATGTATTAATGTACCAGTAGCCATATCTCGGGTACTGCAATATGTATTAATGTACCAGTTGCCATATCTCGGGTAGCGCAATATGTATTAATGTACCAGTAGCCATATCTCGGGTACAGCAATATGTATTAATGTACCAGTAGCCATATCTCGGGTAGCCCAATATGTATTAATGTACCATTAGCCATATCTCAGGTACCGCAATATGTATTAATGTACCAGTAGCCATATCTCGGGTAGCCCAATATGTATTAATGTACCAGTAGCCATATCTCGGGTACCGCAATATGTATTAATGTACCAGTAGCCATATCTCGGGGTCCGCCATATGTATTAATGTACCAGTAGCCATATCTCGGGTACCGCAATATGTATTAATGTACCAGTAGCCATATCTCGGGTAGCCCAATATGTATTAATGTACCATAAGCCATATCTCGGGTACCGCAATATGTATTAATGTACCAGTAGCCATATCCCGGGTACCGCCATATGTATTAATGTACCAGTAGCCATATCTCGGGTACCGCAATATGTATTAATGTACCAGTAGCCATATCTCGGGTAACGCAAAATGTATTAATGTACCAGTAGCCATATCTCGGGTACCGCAATATGGATTAATGTACCAGTAGCCATATCTCGGGTACCGCAATATGTATTAATGTACCAGTAGCCATATCTCGGGTACCGCAATATGTATTAATGTACCAGTAGCCATATCTTGGGGTCCGCCATATGTATTAATGTACCAGTAGCCATATCTCGGGTACCGCAATATGTATTAATGTACCAGTAGCCATATCTCGGGTACCGCAATATGTATTAATGTACCAGTAGCCATATCCCAGGTACCGCCATATGTATTAATGTACCAGTAGCCATATCTCGGGTACCGCAATATGTATTAATGTACCAGTAGCCATATCTCGGGTACCGCAATATGTATTAATGTACCAGTAGCCATATCTCGGGTACCGCAATATGTATTAATGTACCAGTAGCCATATCTCGGGTACCGCAATATGTATTAATGTACCAGTAGCCATATCTCGGGTAGCATAATATGTATTAATGTACCAGTAGCCATATCTCAGGTACCGCAATATGTATTAATGTACCAGTAGCCATATCTCGGGTAGCGCAATATGTATTAATGTACCAGTAGCCATATCTCAGGTACCGCAATATGTATTAATGTACCAGTAGCCATATCTCGGGTACTGCAATATGTATTAATGTACCAGTTGCCATATCTCGGGTAGCGCAATATGTATTAATGTACCAGTAGCCATATCTCGGGTACAGCAATATGTATTAATGTACCAGTAGCCATATCTCGGGTAGCCCAATATGTATTAATGTACCAGTAGCCATATCTCGGGTAGCCCAATATGTATTAATGTACCAGTAGCCATATCTCAGGTACCGCAATATGTATTAATGTACCAGTAGCCATATCTCGGGTACCGCAATATGTATTAATGTACCAGTAGCCATATCTCGGGTACTGCAATATGTATTAATGTACCAGTTGCCATATCTCGGGTAGCGCAATATGTATTAATGTACCAGTAGCCATATCTCGGGTACAGCAATATGTATTAATGTACCAGTAGCCATATCTCGGGTAGCCAAATATGTATTAATGTACCAGTAGCCATATCTCGGGTAGCCCAATATGTATTAATGTACCATTAGCCATATCTCAGGTACCGCAATATGTATTAATGTACCAGTAGCCATATCTCGGGTAGCCCAATATGTATTAATGTACCAGTAGCCATATCTCGGGTACCGAAATATGTATTAATGTACCAGTAGCCATATCTCGGGGTCCGCCATATGTATTAATGTACCAGTAGCCATATCTCGGGTACCGCAATATGTATTAATGTACCAGTAGCCATATCTCGGGTACCCCAATATGTATTAATGTACCATAAGCCATATCTCGGGTACCGCAATATGTATTAATGTACCAGTAGCCATATCCCGGGTACCGCCATATGTATTAATGTACCAGTAGCCATATCTCGGGTACCGCAATATGTATTAATGTACCAGTAGCCATATCTCGGGTACCGCAATATGTATTAATGTACCAGTAGCCATATCCCAGGTACCTCCATATGTATTAATGTACCAGTAGCCATATCTCGGGTACCGCAATATGTATTAATGTACCAGTAGCCATATCTCGGGTACCGCAATATGAATTAATGTACCAGTAGCCATATCCCGGGTACCGCCATATGTATTAATGTACCAGTAGCCATATCTCGGGTACCGCAATATGTATTAATGTACCAGTAGCCATATCTCGGGTACCGCAATATGTATTAATGTACCAGTAGCCATATCTCAGGTAGCATAATATGTATTAATGTACCAGTAGCCATATCTCAGGTACCGCAATATGTATTAATGTACCAGTAGCCATATCTCGGGTAGCGCAATATGTATTAATGTACCAGTAGCCATATCTCAGGTACCGCAATATGTATTAATGTACCAGTAGCCATATCTCGGGTACTGCAATATGTATTAATGTACCAGTTGCCATATCTCGGGTAGCGCAATATGTATTAATGTACCAGTAGCCATATCTCGGGTACAGCAATATGTATTAATGTACCAGTAGCCATATCTCGGGTAGCCCAATATGTATTAATGTACCAGTAGCCATATCTCGGGTAGCCCAATATGTATTAATGTACCAGTAGCCATATCTCAAGTACCGCAATATGTATTAATGTACCAGTAGCCATATCTCGGGTACCGCAATATGTATTAATGTACCAGTAGCCATATCTCGGGTACTGCAATATGTATTAATGTACCAGTTGCCATATCTCGGGTAGCGCAATATGTATTAATGTACCAGTAGCCATATCTCGGGTACAGCAATATGTATTAATGTACCAGTAGCCATATCTCGGGTAGCCCAATATGTATTAATGTACCAGTAGCCATATCTCGGGTAGCCCAATATGTATTAATGTACCATTAGCCATATCTCAGGTACCGCAATATGTATTAATGTACCAGTAGCCATATCTCGGGTAGCCCAATATGTATTAATGTACCAGTAGCCATATCCCGGGTACCGCCATATGTATTAATGTACCATAAGCCATATCTCGGGTTCCGCAATATGTATTAATGTACCAGTAGCCATATCCCGGGTACCGCCATATGTATTAATGTACCAGTAGCCATATCTCGGGTACTGCAATATGTATTAATGTACCAGTAGCCATATCTCGGGTACCGCAATATGTATTAATGTACCAGTAGCCATATCCCGGGTACCGCCATATGTATTAATGTACCAGTAGCCATATCTCGGGTACCGCAATATGTATTAATGTACCAGTAGCCATATCTCGGGTACCACCATATGTATTAATGTACCAGTAGCCATATCTCGGGTACCGCAATATGTATTAATGTACCAGTAGCCATATCTCAGGTACCGCAATATGTATTAATGTACCAGTAGCCATATCTCGGGTAGCCCATGACCTAACCTGAACAGTCCCCTAAGTAAGCAAGTTGCATTTCCTTTAACTTGTACTGGTTTGGCACATGTTCATTAATCCGATAAAGTATAAATGCCAATCTTCCTTCAAGAAGAGATAAAAGTACCTTCCTCTTCTCTCCCTGCCAGACTCCAATGGCCGAGACTGATATCTACAGTTCTCAGCTGCGAGAGGTGTTCGACACGTTCGACACAGCAGGGGAGGGAACTCTTGGTCGGGAGGCACTGAAAGAGCTGTGTCGAGGTCTGGAACTTGAGGAATACACAGACCTGCTTCTGAAGAAAGTGCTCGGAGACAACCAGGAGCGCAAGGTGGGTGTGTCGTGTTCGTCTAATTAGAATATTGTTGTATTGAATGTTGCTTCGTAAATCTTGACAAAGAACCGGTGTAGTATGACTGTCAGGCATTTTATAGAGATAAAATAAAACCATGATTTATGAATAGTCAACTTCTTTACTGCATGAATGCGATGGTGTAAATAGAAACACTGTCTTACTTCTTTACATACCAGCTTGAAACCTAGTCAGTCCTGAAGTGTAACAGATTTGTCAGTTACCAAATAAAAGAGAAAACATAACCTATAAAACCAACTGGAGAAAGAGTTGCAAGGTTATTATAAGGCTGTGTTTGGGTATTGTTAGACACAATGTATATCACTGAAGATCTTCAATGAAATGTTAGAAGTGTTTGATCTCTTGGATTCAGGTCCAGTTTGATGAATTCAAGGAAGCGTTCATCAGCATCCTGCAGGACGTCAACCCATCCAAGGACGACCCAAACAATTCAGGTATGCCATATTTTTTAGGCTGTCTTAGTGCTAAGGTAGTCGTAAGAAAGGCTGAGTATTACACCAAATTTCGTATTGCGATATACAGTCAGGCCTCGATAATCCGAACGCTTCCGTTTTTCATCAAAAACGTTCAGATAGTGAAATGTTCGGACTACTGAAATGAACCAATCAAGATGGAGTTGATTCCCTTTGAATCTACAGACAGACGAGAACATATTTAGAATATCACATGAGTTTGATACGCTGGATACTTAAAACTATCACACAACATGCTATATTTCAATTTAATACAATCACAAACTACCGAAACACAGTGTAAGACATTACAATTGATTAAAATCACAAACTATTGACACGCTCAACTCCAGTGTCAATCAACTGTCATTGAAGTTTACCGACCCAATCAGTGTGGTGATCGCTTGTCAAGGGGATTACCCGAAACTTTTGATGAACCACCGGATTAATGAAGCAATAATAGTTGTAATTAACTAATCCGTTACGGCTAATTGGCGTTCGGATTCGGAAACGGAATCAACGGATCAATGAATCAACATTTTATGAGTTTATATAGAGATTAGTTTGGTTACAGCTTGCTACCGTTCGGAAACTGCAAGATTCGGACTATTGGTGGCCGGACTATCGCAGCTTGACTGAATTGCAATACATACTCACCTCTAACAAACTCTACATTCAACTTTTATGCTTCTGTTTGCAGATTAAACATTACACATTCAGTAAAAAGCATTTTAAAATCTTTTGAAAAATAGACCATTAGTCAAAATGATGTTAATTTTGATAGCATATATTTAGAAAACATTTGTAATACAGTTCATCACATATTCTATGCCTAAAAATTAATATATTTCACTAAATATTTGTTGGTACGATATATTTCGATATGAAAAATTGTATTGCAATAATTGTATTGAACAATCTGTATTGTAATATATATATATACAACTTCCAAACGCAAGGCATAACTCTTGCCAGTCTGCATTACTGGCTGATTTAACCCTTGCGGTATTTCCCTCGCTTTGTTGTATCAAGATAGTGAATCGCTGCACTAGAAATGCATAGCGGGCCTAGATTTCTAAACACAGATTTCTTAAGGAAATACTGCAAGACCTAAATCAGCCAGTAATGGAGACTGGCAAGAGTTATGCCTTGCATTGGGAAGTTGTGTAATATATTGGTACCGTGATAATATTGCTCAGCCTGAGTCGTAAGTCAATGTTAATGTATGGCACTTATGACTGTCTTGGCGCTAAGAGAGCTTCGAAAATATGGATCCAGGTTGATAGTGGTAATATTACAACCTGCAAGAGGGGTTGAAACAAAGACCTTCAAGGGAAATGAAATTAAAATCCCATGTATTCGAAAAATGCTTTTACAACCTCAAATCAAAATAATCTCACAACTAGATAAATGAATAACAGATGTTGACTTGTCAAACATTACCTATTCTTGTCTGTCATGAATTTCACCATGATAATGCAAGAAAGGTTTTTTTTAGGTAAAAATACACAATACTGAAAAAATCCATTCATGTGACATATATTCTGAAACGGATAATAAATAAATAGTCCTGACCCTATGGTCTAAACAGCTCGTGTAATGAGATGTTTTATCCTCTAACATAACAATATATTATATTAACTTTAATAGTATATATGGCAAATTTGAAAAAATAAATTAGCAAAAAACATGTACAGCACCTTTAAAATTCAGTAATTCCAACATTTTCTGTTTTTGATACAACAGTTTGTCCATGTGACAGGATTAAATGCCATTGTTATCAGATCTAATAGGCACAGACCAATTATATATGATCTTCAATCTGAGGTTCTGTGCTAAGAGGGGACGGAATAGTGCAGTGCGTTCAACTTCCAGGGGCACGGCAACTTTGTCTGCAGTAGAGAACTGTTCTACACGCAGTCAGGTTTGGGTGCAATGCTTCACTGAATTTCAGTCTAACCCTTATATCCACTGAGATACTTAACCCCCTTCTCTCTGAGCCTGGAATATTACTGGACAGTCTGCCTTTTGCCAATTTCACGCTGTACCCAAGGTCTGGTTCCTGTAAAATAGCCACAAGGAATGATTTGGCACGACTTTAGTAGTTAAATTTTAAAGCCACACAATTCTTGAATGACAGACTTTTAGGAATTGTAAATTTATAAGAATTTCAAAGGAAAAACTCAGAGATTGGCCTGATAGTAAACAGGAATATTGCTGGTTTAGCAGACAAAGGGTTATAGCAAATGATTAAATATTCACATAAGGAGTGATGCAGGAGTTCGGAGCTCCGTCTGATTCCGGTGTATTCACTTTATTCACCTCCATGTTACAGTTGAAGTGACCCCCAAATATGTACTTGGAGGGAAGACTTACGGACGCAGATCCAAGCCCGACGTGCTTCGAGATGTGGATCTAGAAGATCCAGAACTAGCTGACATCGAGAGATCGGCCAATGAGAGGCTGTCTTACAAACAGGGTGGCAGAGTGGTCTCCCCTGGATCAGAGAATGAGGTAGGATGATAATAAACTCTGCTCTTGTATGTATACAGTTAAGAAATGGTTTCATTGATATGACATATGAACTGATAAATTCAAATTCTTTGATTGGCATTTTACACAATTTGACAAATTCAACATCAGCTCAAAACAAGTATTGACAATCCAGTTCATAATATGAAAAAGAAAAACAACTAATCATTAAAAACCATTGGAAAAAGAGGGCTTGAACCAATGAAACAAATATTTGACATTGTATTTGGTCCATAAAGGATCAATTACAACAAGCTGAACAAATTTTTTCACTATCAATTCCAGGATTAGATTTAGTTAACCCTTACGATGCGTATATATATTTTACCAATTTTAGCTCCTGTGGCGGAATTTACAGGCTCGCAGCTCGCAGCAGTAGTTTGGGCTTTGGCACTAACTAGCTCTGCTGGCCGCGATTCCGGTACCGTTTTTACAAAATATACCGCATCTACATGGCGAATAAGGACTTTATACGGGCGTTCAATACAAATACAAGTAGCGACACCTGTACACAAATGGCTAATTCACACCCGAAACTTTGAATGAATTTTCTATGTTTTTTCGTTTTTATTCTATTACTTTCGAAAGATTGTCTTTAATTCGGGCCTCGTAACATCATAAATACGAAATGAAAAAAATTCCATTTACCGTATTCATCCTAATAAACGCCCTCTCCTAATAAACGCCCCCCTAAGCCATTTTTTACTCGCGGAAAATGACCCCTAATAAACGCCCCTCTATTGTAACGACTTATCTTACTGATGTTTCATTGAAGAAGAGTTTTCAATCTTGCTATCAACCTCTTATATCCAGTAAAGTGTAAGGTACATGGTATTTCCAGTCTGTAACGATCAGTCACTACACATTCAATGCAACCGCCTTGTTTTAAGAAACAGGAAAATGTCTTAATAATAATAAATAATAATAATAATATACATTTTAACGCCTAATATCCAGTGCAAGCACTGCTCAATGGCGGTACAATTATTACCCTGAAGGAATTGTATTTTCGGTGCGGCTACTAAGCGCTCCGCGCGACCATATAGGTCCGTACCTCCCGTGATTAGGTACCCATTTAAACAGCTGGGTGGACTGAGTGCAATGTGGATGAAGTGCCTTGCCCAGGGGCACAACACAGTATAAGACCCAGGTCACAAATGTTTGGTGTCTCCACCGGGATTCGAACCCGGGCCGTTGGCGTGAGAGGAAAGCACGCTTACCACTACACCACTGTGCTCAACTCTCTTGGAAGATTTCCCACAAGTACAGATGACACTAGCACACTGACCGCGAATTTGTCATGAACGTTATTTTGTTCATGTACGTGTAGTTGTCAATGTGATATAAATAAAGAATATGATGACCCGGAAATAGTGTTTACATAATCGTTCTGCACCATGTGCTTATAAGCTGATTGTGTTTATGCTGCCGTTCATTGGTGGTTATATTTAGATTCTTTGCAAACTAAAGTTCTATTGGATAAGAGTAATGACGCGACAAGATGGCGGATTCAATTACTCAATGTATCTTCGTGAGTTTTAATTAGTTTCAATTGCCATTGCAAATTGTGTATCAGTACTGGTTGAAATTTGATAAAATAATAAACTGCGACATTTAACTCCTTTACATATATTTGATACACTTTTTTTGATTAAAACTCTGAAATTAAATCGATGTTTCTTTTTCCTTTGGACATCAACAGACATCTTTTTAATAAACGCCCCCCTTTTCCAATTTTTTAAACGCCCAGGGCTTCTATTACAGCGAATACGGTATATGCGGAATTGAAGACAAGATGTCTAGCTTCACAAAAATTATTAGAATGCGACCTTTGGTTATAATTCTATAGCTATGTAAAGTTTGTCTTTATTTCCACCAATAAAATCGTAAATACTTACAACATGTATGCGGCATTGCGAACGGTCGTTCATTGCACTTTTCCAAGAAATCATAATCTCGAACCAGTTGACAAATAAGCACATGTCAACCCTAATATGGTTATGTTGTTTTACCTTTCAAATAAAAGCTAACCTCGAACCATAACTGATGAAAATATGTTGATTAGTTTGTGTGCCGTTTGGTTTCACATGCCTCTCAGAAAGGTAAAATTGTATCTTTATTTCTGTGAATAAATATGCGCATTTTATATAGAATAAAAGATTATTCTTTTTGGTTTATTGTGATATAAAAATCATGAAAATGTATTCAGTATTTTAGCCTTGATAAATGTGTAGACAAGTTGTGAAAATAGCCGATTGTTAAAGGGATTGTCGGTGTAAACGTGCCCTTTTCCACGGCGCTTGCTGTGTCTTTATTATTTTTTTGACATTTGCTAATTTTATATGGGAATGTAGTCCATTGTTTCCCCTTTATTTTGCCGTATTTTTTTTTGAAAACAAACAATTTGCTCACATGATATGAAGTGCGGGAGTAAGGCGAGTTAGCGATTTTTTCCCCCGTCTCACGAGATGCGAGGCAGATAGCAGTCTCGGGCGAGGCAAACCCGACGCAATACAAACACGTGGGTGAAAATAGTCTCAAGCGAATTAATGCTTCGGGGGCTAAGCCCGACAAAATTGGCCTTTTGTAAAGCTAATTATCGATGCGTTACGGGTCAACAATGCACACGCAAATTGGTGTGAATTTTGCTTTATATTCCGACCACACACTGAACAAAGCTTCATTCTCATGTCGGGTCGCGGAGCGTAAATACAGCCATTCTTATGGGTTGGGTCGCGGACACAATCGACTCGGGACCCGTTGACAGGGCTAGTAAAGTAGTGAGACAGCCGTGAATTATTCTAAGTCTTGTATCCGGGATCCGTATACAGACACTTCGGAATCGCTTATAGCCCGTCCGGATAATTCCGGGATTCGCAAGTTAAGGGTTAACCTGACCTCTGTGTATAAAATGTCATCAACACATGCACACAAAATTAAGATAACCCGCTTTGTCATTGATTATAAGACATTGTCAACACAGCCCACAAAATGTGGCTGGGTTTCATTTACATTGTGTTTAAACTTCTTGCATTTGGGGCATCATGTATACAGTTATTTGCACCAATTGCACTATAGTTGTTCTTTATTAAGCAATTTGAGAATGAACTAGTAACATTATCATACACGTGGAGAAAACTATTTTGTGTTTAAATGTTTGGTATTTCTTGTTATTTATGCTGACATTCAGAAATTTAACAGCGTATACTAGTTTTTCACTAAAATACTGATTTGTGCTTGTAGTGTAGCTGTGGTACTGCTCAATGGCATCTGTTCGTCCGTCTGTAAACTTTTTGCATTTTCGTCTTCTTCTCCAGAACCACTTGGTCAAAATTTTGTCTGCAGACTCCTTTGCTAATGGGGATTATAAATTGTAGATTTCCTGACCATGTGAGCTCAATTGGGGTCACAGGGGTCAAAGCCCCAAAAACCTATTTTCATCTTCTTCTCCAGTTCCAAAAGGTCTAGAGAGCTGAAAAGTTGTGTGCAGACTCCTTGGCTAATGGGGATTCTAAATTGTAGATTTTGTGACCCCGTGACCCCAAATGGGGTCGCAGGGGTCACATCCTTAAAAACCTATTTTCATCTTCTTCTCCAGTTCCAAAAGGTCTAGAGAACTGAAAAGTTGTGCGCAAACTCCTTGGCTAATGGGGATTCTAAATTGTAGATTTTGTGACCCCATGACCTCAAATTGGGTCACAGAGTTTTGAAAAAGCTATTTCATCTTGAAATTTTATGTGCTCTTCAAAGGGAGGTAATTTAAAGGAAACAACAGAGATGAATTAAATGTTCAAGTGTGTCTTTATTTGAAGGGGATTTGATAACTGGCCTCAGAGATAGGTCAGAGGGGTAAGAACCTTCAGACCTATATAATTTCATCTCCTCCATTTAAAGTGCTTCCTATTTGTTGTACCTCTCACCTTGAAGTTGACATTTTGAATTAGTTAATGTATATAAAGCATGATGAGCTACAGAACCAGTGGCTCTATTTTTTTCATTTGATATTGTCAGTGTACCTTACAGTATTTGATTTTATGTTTACAGCTTTGCTTATTAATTTCCCCAACTAATCTGGACCCATGGACATAAAGGTTTAGGAGATATGGCTTACATTAAATCAAGTTTAATAGCTTTTGTCTGATTTTATGCATGACTGAAAGATGTGACACCTACAGTGTAACAGTGTATAACTTGTCTATTCGTGTACCGGGTATATAACACTTTAGAAGTTGATAACCAACAGAGCCTATCGTTAATGCAAATATATTCAAACTATTACTTGATCATCAAACATGTCTACACACATCAATATATTTTTGTGTTCTGTTGAAGTATGCCATGAAATTGTTTTATCACCCATAAGGTTGAAAATAATCGAGTTGATATTTTTTATATGAGCACGTGAGCACGTGCGCACGTATATTGTTTGCCTAGCAACCATCATCACAGCGAGAGTTCCCATATTTTGTCGTCTGTGGCATCATTTGACTGTTGTTAGTGACATCATTTGACTGTTGTTAGTGACATCATTCTAGTTTTTAGATTTGCGTACAACTCTCACTCAGGCAATACAAATATTCACACTCCTTTTGTAAAAGTTATATGACACACTTCCTTTGGTAATAATGTTTTGAAAAATTATTTTTAGGGAATTTCTTGTCCCTGTTTTCTGTCCTCCAGATCTCTAATGTGGTAGACTTGCAATTTTCAAAGGGTGATTCATAAATAGTGAGCCTCAATTGGAAAATCATGCAACTTAGTAAAATCACGCTTTGCATATGCAGTTTTAATCTAGGAGTACCCCCACGTATTTCTTAATCATTTTATGAATAATGTAAACGGGATACGTCATCTTAATAATACGGTGATGTTTGTATGCAGAAATGGACAATATTGAGGCACGAACAGTGATTAAGTGTTTGCAGAAAAAAGCATTAACACTGAAGCAAATTCAAGCATGACAGACACAGCATTGAAGACAAACCATGCTCTGGTTGTCCCAAAATATTCAACAATGACCAAGATGGTAATTATGATCTGAAAATGTCAAATGTTTCATCGCTGGTCCAGTTTGCATTTGCATCATTATCACTGAAAATATGGGAATGAGGAAGGTTTAATCTCCACTGGTGCCAAGTTTTTGACACATGATTGAAAGTAGACAATAGACAGCATGTCAGTGATTCATAACTTTGGGTTTCAACTTCATTACCCATCCAAAACGTCTGATCTAACTCTTTTAGACTTTCATTTGTTCACAAAAACTTTTTCTGGTAGGTATTTTAAATCTGACACGGAAGTCATTGCTGTTGTGTAGTGTTTATTGGCCACCAAGACAGAGACTTCTACAGAACTGGTTTAAAAGATCATCACCACTGATGGCAGAAGTGAGACATATACTTCATGAAGAGTTTGTGATGATAATTGATAGAGAGCTCATGAATATAATTAGTGAACAGTTCATGAAGACCTCTTGAACTTATAAACTGAGTTTCGCAGGGGCACACTGCACTGCACATTACATTTGATTTCCTTCTATCTTTCTGAGTGAAGCTCGCTCCTAAACAACCACCCCTCAACTTGCAGGTAGTGTAGGCTTGGATGTGATTAGGTCACTACACTCAGCTGTGCATGTTTGAACATAATTAGGTCACCACCTGTGCAGTTTTAGTATAATCACAATGAATTGCCAGGGTGCGAGTGTGAGATCACCCACATAAGCTTGTTGATAAACTAATCTAAACTTGCTGTGTTGTAACGGAACAGACAATAAAACAGTTGACTGAGCTAGACAACGACATGCCTGGTCGTGTGTGAATGGGCTGTGTGAAACACCTTGAGAGAATGAGATACCCAAACAGTGACCAGCTCGTTAGTCCCAGGTAACTCAGGTAAACACCAGGTAGTCCTGGGTCGATGGTGCACCTGAAAGTATACTGTTGTATACACAATGGACTGAAGGTCACTCTCAGTCTGTTGCTTCCTGATCGTATCTCAACAAAGAGAACTGTTCAATGTCATATGTTGAGCGTTTGTTATAGCAGTTGAGTAGTTGAGTGTGGATCAATGAAACGACTTCAGCAGCCAAGGCTGTGGACTGTAGACTGTCTCAGTGACATACACTTCAATGTACCAAGGCTGTGGACTGTAGACTGTCTCAGTGACATACACTTCAATGTACCAAGGCTATGGACTGTAGACTGTCTCAGTGACATACACTTCAATGTACGCTCTGAAACATTACATGTGGCAGGAGTAATAATGAGTTGACATCTTGCTGAGTGAGACCATGTGTTAAATGACACATCTCAGCTCGTTGAATCACAGGTGTCGTCTAACCTGGTCAGGTGTAAACTATGGACTCAGGTGTCTAAGAATAACACCCGCACTGAGGAGTAACAGATGTATTTGTTGATTGTGACGGGTATGTGCTGATCTAGACTTACTGACTATACCCAAGTTGATTCTGCACTGAGGAATTCAGATAGGACACCTGTGCAGAGGAATAACGGATGTGTGTTGATTGGATATATAACTGTTCGAATGGGTCACGCTGAGATCTTAATAAGTAACCAGATGTAATGTAGATAGTTACTCAGTGGCTGAGGAAGTGACACATTGTATTTCCGTGTATTTGATATGTAACATTGTGGTCTGTTTATAAAACTATGTTGAGGAGTAATAGATATATTTGTTGATTGTGACGGGTGTGTGCTGATCTAGGCTCACATACTACCCAAGTTAATAATTCTACACTGAGAAATTTAGATAGAACACCTGTGCAGAGGAATAATGGATGTATGCTGTTTGAAATACACCATGTATATATTTATAAGTGGTCAATATGGGTCAAACTGAGATTTTAATAAGTGGAACAGATGTAGATTAGATAACAGTCACACAGTGGGTGAGAAAGTGACATGTTGTACTTCGGTGTATTTAATGTGTAAATGTTCAACATTGTCGTCTATTTACAACAATATCTGAATGTATATGTACAACATTGTAGTGAGTTTGTCACACTTTGTGGAACCATGTTAAATCTTCAACTGTTGTGACTGAAATATTGTTCAACTTTGTTGAGAGGAAGTACTGCAGGCTGTGTTTCAGTATGATCTTGTACCAGAGTTTTATGAAGCAAATATGGTCTACAAACTTGGAACAATGGACTTCTCACTGTTAGTTCTTTGAGATGGTCAAGAATAATTGCTGTCCAGCTTAATTAATATTAGGACTTCTGTTGTCATTTAAATATCCAAACTTCTACATCCTAGACCTTGATATTGAGAAGGAAGTGCAATGCGGAGAGAAAGTGTGCAGTCAGCTGTGAAGACAAGTCTAGTGTTGGCGGAGGAAGCAGCTGCTTGTTTCAGGATATGCTCTGTTGGATCAATTCAGTAGTTTTTGCAGTAATATTGTTTATTCAATGTTTGAAGTGGCATGGAGGTTTTACATTGATTACTGGTGAATGCATATATCAATTTTGTCAGTTAGAAGTTTGACTTTAAGTTTGAGAAAAAGATCAAGGAGAAAAAAACCTGGAAATTGAATGCAATGGCAGTTTCTATCTAATTTGTTGTCTTCTTAAAATAATTTTTAAAACTAATTACAAGTACATCTTGGGTATTTTCATATCAATAGATGGAATTTTGAGAATTATTTCCTTAAATATTTGTATTGTTTTGGTATAATAACATTTAACAATGTATTTATTTCGTTATTTTAGGCGACGGTCTCGTCTTTGTGTTGTAGCTGGTTTGTTAGTCAGTATTTATATCACAATTTGTGTGATTGCGTCCAGTCGGAAAACAGAGGATGATGTTCAGCTGTTGTCAAATGATTACATTGCTCACATCGACACTAAACTCATACATCGAAACAAAGTTCTAGATAATGTCGATAGATCCCTGCCTACTACTGAAAGCAGTGTTCACTTTGAAGCAAATTGCAAGGAAAGAACAAACATTGTATTTATTAAATGCATGAAGTGTGCCACTGAAACTATGGGAACTATTATCCGGAGATTCGGCTATACAAGAAATCTCTCATTCGTGACTCCACGATCTGACAAGTTGTATCTTGGTTGGCCTTATCTAATGAATTCGTTGGACTACCGACCATCTAGCCGTGGGTTCAACATCATCATGGAACACTCCATCTACAACAAGACAATCATGGAGAAACTGATGCCACATGACACAGTCTACGTCTCAATTATCAGAGAACCTTTCAGTCACGTCAAATCAACTATCAACTACTTCAAGATTGTAGAAATAGCCAAAATACCTGGTGACAACCCCCTGAGTGAATATTTCCACAATCTGGAGAAGTACGAGTCGGTCTACCAGAGCTCTGCTAGCGCCAAGACTCGGTACTGTATTCCAGACAACTTCTCTCTGACCCGTAACCTCATGTCCCACTGTCTGGGCATGCCTGTCGGGTTTCCAGCAAGTAGACGGGACGTGTCACTCGACCCTCAGGCGGTTCAGAAGTATGTACGACAGCTCGGTCAGACCTTTGGTCTCATGATGCTGGTGGAATATTTCGATGAATCTTTGATTTTGCTGAAGCGTAAAATGTGTTGGACATTCAAAGATATTATATATAAATCTGTCAATAGTGGAAATTATAAATATAAGACGAGTAAGCCTGATCCGGAGCTTATAGCTATCCACAAGAAGTGGAGCCCTGCAGATTATGAACTTTATGATTATTTTAATCAAACATTTTGGAATCAGGTTGGTCAACAAAGTTATGACTTTTATGCTGAAGTGGCTGAGTATAAGCGAGTTCAGGCTCAAGTTAGAGAGTTCTGTACCAAGGGAGGTAACCCTGTTGTGTCTGAGAGTGTGTGGAGCCCTGGGTTTTTGCTGGACAAGGCATTTTGTGATTTCATGGAAGTGAATCTGCTGAAAGAGATTCAGAAACGACATGATAAAGATGAAAAAGCTCTCCTTGAACGGGAACAAAGCAATTATTTAGTACATAAACCACAAGCACTATGTTAACTGGTTTACCAATTTAACAGGGTTTTTAAATTTACCAGTCCTCTTTATAAAGCTGAATTTACATTTATGTAAGTTTTTTTTATATTTTTTCTCTGTTCCTGTGTATGGATTTAGAGAATGGGTTTATTAATATATTGTTACACAGTGTTAGTTATTCATGTGGATGAAAAATCTGGTTGTTGTGTCAGCTCACACTATTTAAATAGAATGTGTCATTGTCTAAATGTAGTTATTATTTGTAAGTTATTTGTATTGATTAAAAAATCTTTAAGGTCGAGGTCACAGACTTTACACCCAGAAATCAAGATGACTTGTTTCTTTATTGAAATAATAAGTTCCTAAATTGTCCCTTTATTGAAATAGTAAGTTCCTCAACTGTTGTGACTTTCAACAGGCTATGAAATAAGTCTGAAATGTCACCAGCTCACAACTAGGATTTTGTCAATTTTCATGGTAAAATTAAGCAAAAACCTCCAAAAGTTATCAGTCTGGACCAAAAGTAACCAGGTTACCGGCTGCTGGACGGGCCTTATTTCATACACTGCTTTCAGTCAGAGCTTAGTCACTTGGTGAGAAATAAACTGTTGTAAATTCGACCATAACAATAATGTTTTCAAGCCCGATATTTAACATAAAAGTGAAAATGTAGTTGTTGTTTTGTGTGAGAAGATTTGTGTGACATCTGTTGTATGAACCGACCATTCGTTAGGTGGCAAGGTTATATACTATAAATGCAACTCATATTTGGCATTGATAAACTTATGTACTTATTCATATAAGCCAAGTCGTGTGTGTTGTACACTTGTTCAGTATTGTAACTTTTACAAACTTCTAACCAATCTTGTGCCATTGTTTTGAAAATCTTTATATTTTTGAAGCAAATAAATATTTTCTCTGATTGCGTGTTTTCTCTGTTACAATGTTTTTAGTGTATATTGCACTCATCCAGTCCATCATTCCACCTGTCCTATGTGTTGTTTATTGTGCCTTCAACACTTTCTTCAGAAACTTGAGATGTAGACTAAGATTGAAGAGTCAATACTTTGGTCTTCAAGACTTCCGCTTGGAACCCTCATGGTTCCAGCCGTTGCTCGCAGGTTTCACCGCAGTGCATAGCCACATGGCGTTGCGGGCTTTCTCCCTGCCATAATACTAGCAGCCGCGATATAAGTGAAATACTCTTGAAAGCGGCGTTAAACCCCAACTCACTCACTCACTCACTGGAACCCTCATGCTTGATTTTAGTCCTACTTACTTGGTCAGTTTGTCTTTTTTAAGACGACCTATTAATCATATTAAGACGTGATTGATAGCTCATATTCAGTAGTTTTTTAACAATGATTTTCCAAAGAAAATTTCACTTGAAAATGGAATTATTACATATATATGACTTTTATTATTTTAGCAATTTCACTGTTATAGGGGTCAGTATTTAGATGGTGTACACATACGATATTGCTCATGAAAAATTGGTTGTTCTTGAAATTGACCACACAAATGTGTACCAGTAACTCATATTTAGATAGCTTGTTAGGATGTGACAGAACTCTTAATATTCATAAAATGTCTATTGTCAACATATTGTTTAGCTGTGATGCAGTTATCATTTCATCTCTTCACCTATACACTCTCTGTACATTTACTGAATATTGATTAGGAATACGTATTAAATATTCATGATAACATTATTCAAATGAAGAAATATGAAGCCATTTTTTAGCTCATCAGGCCTGAAAGGCATATGGCATGGCATGGCGTCCGTCCATCCGTCCGTAAACTTTTCGCTTTTTCGACATCTTCTCCAGAACCACTGGGTCTAGGGAGCTGAAATTCCGTATAGAGACTCCTTGGGCAATGGGATTCTAAATTGTAGATTTGGTGATCCAGTGACCCCACATAAGGGCCTCACAGGCCATAACCTAAAAACCTATTTTCATCTTCTTCTCCAGAACGAAAAGACCTAGACATTTTGTGTACAGACTCTTTAGCCAATGGGGATTCTAAATTGTAGATTTGGTGACCCTGTGGCCCCAAATAAGGGCCACAGCCTAAAAAACCTGTTGTAATTGAATTTTGAACTGATATTTTATGTGCACTTCATTCAGTAATTAGTCATCCCTAATAAAATACCTGAAGGAGAGTCATCTCATCTTTTAGATATGTGAGTCCTAACTTGGGTTTGAGAAATGCAGAATTGAGAAAAAAGTAACTTTGCAGTTAATCTTATTTAGTAGGAATGTGAAATATGTGTTGACTTAAGATTACAATCTACATTATGGACATGTTTGTCAAATTGATGTAATCAATGTGAAATGAGAACTGTTGAATAGCCTATGAACTGAACATTGTGAATATTATAAAAAAAAAGGCCCTCACAGGTCAAAACATAAAAAAAAAATTAATCTTCTTCTCCAGAACAAACTAGAAGGAATATTGCGATCAGAATGTTTAGATGAAAATGCTTAGAAATGTTAAAAATAGTGCAAAGATTATTTAGCCAAGGGGATTCTAAATTGTACTATGTACCATGAGATTCATCACATTGCCTGTTCTCTCTAAGCCTTATGCAGTTAAAACAGTGCTGCCAGTGTTTAGTGCAAGGCAGAGGTTATTACATAATTTGGCTGTAAAAGTACAGCTGGCTTGTCATTGTCTAAATGTAGTTATTATTTGTAAGATATTTGTATTGATTAAAAAATCTTTAAGGTCGAGGTCACAGACTTTACACCCAGAAATCAAGATGACTTGTTTCTTTATTGAAATAATAAGTTCCTAAATTGTCCCTTTATTGAAATAGTAAGTTCCTCAACTGTTGTGACTTTCAACAGGCTATGAAATAAGTCTGAAATGTCACCAGCTCACAACTAGGATTTTGTCAATTTTCATGGTAAAATTAAGCAAAAACCTCCAAAAGTTATCAGTCTGGACCAAAAGTAACCAGGTTACCGGCCGCTGGACGGGCCTTATTTCATACACTGCTTTCAGTCAGAGCTTAGTCACTTGGTGAGAAATAAACTGTTGTAAATTCGACCATAACAATAATGTTTTCAAGCCCGATATTTAACATAAAAGTGAAAATGTAGTAGTTGTTTTGTGTGAGAAGATTTTTGTGTGACATCTGTTGTATGAACCGACCATTCGTTAGGTGGCAAGGTTATATACTATAAATGCAACTCATATTTGGCATTGATAAACTGTATGTACTTATTCATATAAGCCAAGTCGTGTGTGTTGTTCACTTGTTCAGTATTGTAACTTTTACAAACTTCTAACCAATCTTGTGCCATTGTTTTGATAATCTTTATATTATTGAAGCAAATAAATATTTTCTCTGATTGCGTGTTTTCTATGTTACAATGTTTTTAGTGTATATTGCACTCATCCAGTCCATCATTCCACCTGTCCTATGTGTTGTTTATTGTGCCTTCAACACTTTCTTCAGAAACTTGAGATGTAGACTAAGATTGAAGAGTCAATACTTTGGTCTTCAAGACTTCCGCTTGGAACCCTCATGCTTGATTTTAGTCCTACTTACTTGATCAGTTTGTCTTTTTTAAGACAAGCTATTAATCATATTAAGACGTGATTGGTAGCTCATATTCAGTAGTTTTTTAACAATGATTTTCCAAAGAAAATTTCACTTGAAAATGGAATTATTACATATATATGACTTTTATTATTTCAGCAATTTCACTGTTATAAGGGTCAGTATTTAGATGGTGTACACATACGATATTGCTCATGAAAAATTGGTTGTTCTTGAAATTGACCACACAAATGTGTACCGGTAACTCATATTTAGATAGCTTGTTAGGATGTGACAGAACTCTTAATATTCATAAAATGTCTATTGTCAACATATTGTTTAGCTGTGATGCAGTTATCATTTCATCTCTTCACCTATACACTCTCTGTACATTTACTGAATATTGATTAGGAATAAGTATTAAATATTCATGATAACATTATTCAAATGAAGAAATATGAAGCCATTTTTTAGCTCATCAGGCCTGAAAGGCTTATGGCATGGCATGGCATGGCGTCCGTCCATCCGTCCGTAAACTTTTCGCTTTTTCGACATCTTCTCCAGAACCACTGGGTTTAGGGAGCTGAAATTACGTATAGAGACTCCTTGGGCAATGGGATTCTAAATTGTAGATTTGGTGATCCAGTGACCCCACATAAGGGCCTCACAGGCCATAACCTAAAAACCTATTTTCATCTTCTTCTCCAGACCGAAAAGACCTAGAAATGTTGTGTACAGACTCTTTAGCCAATGGGGATTCTAAATTGTAGATTTGGTGACCCTGTGGCCCCAAATAAGGGCCACAGCCTAAAAAACCTGTTGTAATTGAATATTGAACTGATATTTTATGTGCACTTCATTCAGTAATTAGTCATCCCTAATAAAATACCTGAAGGAGAGTCATCTCATCTTTTAGATATGTGAGTCCTAACTTGGGTTTGAGAAATGCAGAATTGAGAAAAAAGTAACTTTGCAGTTAATCTTATTTAGTAGGAATGTGAAATATATGTTGACTTAAGATTAAAATCTACATTATGGACATGTTTGTCAAATTGATGTAATCAATGTGAAATGAGAACTGTTGAATAGCCTATGAACTGAACATTGTGAATATTATTTTAAAAAAGGCCCTCACAGGTCAAAACATAAAAAAAAATTCATCTTCTTCTCCAGAACAAACTAGAAGGAATATTGCGATCAGAATGTTTAGATGAAAATGCTTAGAAATGTTAAAAATAGTGCAAAGATTATTTAGCCAAGGGGATTCTAAATTGTACTATGTACCATGAGATTCATCACATTGCCTGTTCTCTCTAAGCCTTATGCAGTTAAAACAGTGCTGCCAGTGTTTAGTGCAAGGCAGAGGCTATTACATAATTTGGCTGTAAAAGTACAGCTGGCTTGTATCCAGAGCCAAGGGGTCAGCATATTGCAGAATCTCCTGTGTGTTGACCTTGCTCAGTGCTCTCTCTCAATTTCAAGACTAAAATTGTCAGGGCTAGGGATTGTGCATTATATTGAGACAACATATTTTTGTCTTCATCATCAAACAATATAAACCCTGATGAGCTACAGAGCCCATGGCTCTATTTTTAATGGATAGACTGCTTCTTTATTCTGGGAAGACTGAAAAGATGAATAAAGATAAATCTGCCTTCATAATTCTTCATCACCTCAACTTCTAGCTTTCAGTGCAGTACTACTCATGGTTCGCTAGTTCCAGCTGTGGTCGCAGGTTTCACCGCAATATATAGCCACCATGGCGTTGCAGGCTTTCTCCCTGCAGTAATACTAGTAGTCGTGATATAAGTGAATACGCCTGAAAGCGGCCTTAAATCCCAAAATCAAAATCAACTTATAGAATGCCCATCAAAGATGTCATTATTCAACTGATTCAAAATCGGGGCTTCAAGTGCTATCCTATTTATTTAGTTGCAAAATAACAAATAACAAATAACAAAATAGATTAGAGATTAGAGATAGAAACATCTTCTGATAAACAAATCACAATACGAAATGTTTGCTGAATGTAAATACAATATGACAATAATGAGAATAAAATATACCCCGGTAACCATCTTTTATCATATTGTCTAATACATTCATGGTTTCACAAGTGTGTATAATCTGGAAAACTTCAAAATGAAATAATACTTTTAAAGAATTTTTGAAAATCTCTTTAATTAATGAAAAAAATTAACGAAACGCTCAGGGATAATTTCAAGTTACAAGTTAACAGTTAACAGTTAACAAGTAGAAATTCAATTGCATTACTGTGATGCTTTGCTACATGTGTTTCCATCAATACTTGTTTTTGTCACTTCCAACTTCAAACATAAAGGGTCAGATGATATGTAGATAGAAACATATGGACGTTTCAAATGGTTAGAGATAAATCGCTTAAGGTTTCCATTGTTGATTTATTCAATTGATGGTTGGCTGTCACATTCATCGCTCCAAGGTGTTGCAGGTAAAACAATACCACTTGTGTTTTCTATAATTCTGTTGTGAATCTGATCCATTTCACGTCATTGCTTCGTATCCTCCGTCCACTCATGATGTGTATGAGGTAGCTGATCAGAAACTGTTACACCTGAGGATGGGAAGTTCATTTGGAATAAGGAGATTGTTAAATGGACCAATACCATGGTTGATGGTATTTGGGTTCTTTGTTATTATGTGGGTATCGACTATCGAGGAAGTGAATTTAGGATATGATAGGAGATCAGTTTCTGTCATGAGCAGACTGTTCTCTGGGTTTTCTCATACTCGTCCTCCTTGCTCCAGTGAGAGACAGAATGTTGTGTTTGTCAAGTCCATGAAGTGTGCGACAGAAACATTGGCATCTGTGTTGAGAAGGTTTGGATACAGAAGAAATCTTTCCTTTGTTCTTCCAGTTAATGATGGTTTGTGGATTGGGTGGCCGAGGTCACCAACTGTCGAGGATTACCGACCGTCAAGCAGACCTTTCAATATCCTGACAGAGCATGCAGTCTACAACAGAACCTTCTTCAACTCAATAATGCCAAAAGATACAGCATACATATCAATCATTCGAGAACCATATTCAAGATTTGTGTCCACATTCCACTATTTTGACATTCAGTACTATTCAGGAATAGCACTCAATGTTGAGGACCCTATATCAGAATACCTCCGCAATGTTACAGCACATGAAAGGAGGTACAAGGATGGGAAGACGGCAGCCAGTCGGGAGCATTGTCCTCCAGCAGGCTTCTCCGTCACACAGAATCTCATGTCACACTCACTTGGACTGCCGGTTGGCCTTCTTGAAGGCTTTGAGTACTCGGCATCAGTTGTGGACTATCTGGAGGAGCTTGACCAGGAGTTGCTGGTGGTTCTCCTTGCGGAACACTTCCTGGAGTCCATGGTCCTCCTGAAGAGACTCCTGTGCTGGACGTTTGAGGATATCCTGTACATCAACCACAATATTGATTCTGAACATTTGGATAATGAGGATAGTAGGATTCTGAAACAAAATGTTGACCTCTATAAGAAATTCAGTTCAGTTGATTTTGTTCTTTACGACTACTTTAACAAGTCGTTTTGGAAGAAGGTTCAAAGTCAGGATCAATTCAATGAAGAATTATATGCATTTAGGGAAATCAGGAATCAGGTTTTAGCTTTCTGTCGTGACCAACACCTGACTGCAGACTGCAATCTGCAGGTTGACGACTCTCGCTGGAGTCCCGGCTTCATGGTGTCGCTGAGAGACTGTGAGATGATGTCACAACCTCTCCTTCCCCTCCTCAAAGTCAGGTATGATAGAGAAGAGGCTCATCTACACCCAGAGTGGAGACCCGCCCGGGATCGCCCTGTCTGCTAGAATCATTGATAATTTATCCTATTTCCTATGGCCATCGAAGCTGTTTACTGCACAGAGTTATCCCTGGCTGATAGTATTTCGAAATATCTGTTGTTATTAAAGATAATAGAATCTCTCTGTTTTTTTCGATGTTAATTCTTTTATTCATATAGACAATACTTTCAACTAAACAAAACACAAAAGATTATTTCGAAGCGTCAACTAGTTACTAAGATATGGCCATTCAAAGTGAGTAAAATTGGACTGCTAATTATCCAAATCCTTAAACAGTCTGCCGGGCCGCCGTTAGCTTTCGTTAGCGATGTGACGTCATACACAGGAGTTGCTTAATGAAATACTTAGGCGTTTTGTCGATTTACGTAGATAATTCGTTTAAAACATAATAAGAACGTTTCGACTTTACAATTTTCCGATAGAATGGGTATCTGTGCGTCCGTAGGGAGTAATTTCGGAGTTTTTGGAGCATTTTTCGATATTCAATCGCTGATTTTAGATTTGGTATTTTCCCAATCGGGTGGAGTGTTAGGTTATCTCATAGGCTATATTATGTTTTGAAATGAGTAACTGACAATTCAAAAATAAAAAAAGATCATCCATTTTATTAAATTATAAACATCATTATTAGTTACTTATTTTGTTGTGCTTGATTTTGTTTTTGAAGAGGCTTATCGTTTCAAATCTAATGCATCATTATTTCTCATGGTGACTTTATATTGCTAATAGAATAGTTGCATTATAATTAAAAAAAATCATATAATTTTCATCATTGTTACTGGTTTCCACTTTTTAGAAACAAATATTCGGGCTATCTTTACATCTTTAGTCGTGTACATTTACAATTACCCAGATTGAGTGTAATACAACTGACCTAACATAAACATTCATTAGATTATCGCATTGCATGAGCTTTACTAAAAACATTAGACTTTCTCATTTTCCTAGCATGATATAATAAAGGCCTTGTATTTTTTGGTGGTCAATTCATGTTTTTTTGGGTATAAAATACTGTTTAAATCACATCGGAAACAAATAAGGAAAATGTTTCTTTCCCATTTTCAAATGAAAGAATTCGAATAATAGAATGTGATCATCTCACCATGGCCTTGTGTTGTTTGGTTTGTAATTTAAAAATTATTACTCATGATAAAGTTCAGTTGTGTAGATTCCCCTTCTTATATAATATTTATCTAAGTTAGAGTGTCAATAACGCAACTACTTCACTTATTACATTACATTGATAAACAAAAATATGGAAAATACATTTTATTATTTCGCAAATGGACGAATGTGAAAACAACATACCCATGAGTCAATGAATGAGGCGTGTTAACACCGTTATAATCCGTATGAAATGTGTAATAGATCTCTGTGACGTTTGAACATCTTCATCATCTGACATGCGTGCCGCCGCCATATTGGGCAATGATAAGAATTGTTCCAAAACACATTGCATAATTACGGGTCCAGCAATGGTCACATCCAGTATTAAACAGTGTTGACATCTGCTGCCATTTGTAGTGAATTTTACGGGGCGTGTACATTTGTAATTCTGTTGTATAAGGACAAAGTTAAATATGTTATTTAGGCAGTTATGTAAGGCTAATTCTAGTGGATTCTGTCATTAGACGCCAAGCGACTCCTGTGTATTACGTCACAAGGTCTAGCACGCGGCATTCGCTCTCGGCAAAAGTTTTACGATGCATAATTGAGCGGTGTTCTAAAAAGGCGTTCTAAAAGGTGTTTATTGGTTGAATTGACATATATCAAGTGGAATCCTCGTCATCTTTGAATATGCTTGAATGAAAACCGAAAAGTGATATGGTGGAGGTTTGTGGATCTTTAAGTTATAAGATGAGTGGAAAGAGGTTTATAAAACAATAAATGTTCAAACTACCACTTTGAAATGTGTTCCTTTTATTAAAAAGTTTGACATTTAGTAACCCTTTTGCAGTTGGTAAAAAGAAGCAGGATTGACAACATCTTTATATATGCAAGAATAGGAAGGTGAATTATAATTATTTGGCAACAGTGAAAAGTAGCATTGCGGTAAAGGCATTGTCATTCCATAGAATTTGTTTCTGTTCTTGTTTACTCACTACTAACATGAGAAGACACCCGCATGGTACACACACAGAGACACGTGGCTGTTGTATACTTAATAACAAAAGTTAGGGACCACAAAGTTTAATATTGAAGTTTTTAGTAGTTGCTAATTTGGTATTGTGATCCACAATTTTATTATTTCAATATACACCTCAAAGTTAACAACCCAGACTAAAGTTAACCAGACTTCTTTCATACACTGTTTATACCACCCCTTTTAAACTGATGTAATGTAATGTAATGATGTTCAAGGCATGAAGAAGTAAAAGTATTCTTGTCATGTGAATAAAATATCTCATTGCAAATAGAACTGGTGTTTTTGAAGTTTGTTCTTTAAATGTAAATATGAAATTTTGCTTCTGTTCTCAATTTGGAATATCAGTATTTCATCAAGTGATGTCCTCAATAACCAAGAGATAGATTTAGAAAAATAAATGCGAAACATTTTACATTAGACAACCTCTGAACTCAAGAAGATGTCATGTTGAACAATGCACTTGCTAACGAGAGGACGGAAACACTGCACTGCACTCATGACCTTATTTGACAAAATTGACCTAAATAGACAAACAAATTTACTGCCTATGTAATGCATGCCAGAAAGGGGATTGAAACAACCTTGAATAACTGTTTGATTTGACTTTCTCAAACATCTTTAGAAGAAAGTGAGATTGAGAATTCAACAATGATCCTCCTCTCTGGTAAGAAATCTATTTAATTTTAGTTTTGTAAATTAGATAATTAGATTTACCTAATTGATATCAGGAAATGACACTAAACCGTTCAGTTTTCCTGAAAATATACCGGTAATGATTTACTAAAATAATTGGTCTATGATAAAGAAGGTAGAAGGTAACAAATACTCGCTATGTTAAAGACAGACTAATAAGTATTGCAACTTCTTAATGGATTGAATGGAATTGTTCTGTAAAAGATATCTTCACTGTTATCAAGCAAGTGATACTGAACACTACCTTAACATGGAGATTATATACTAGTTATAGAGAATGTTTTTGAGATTATTTTCTTTCATGGAAACATACCTTTAACTGCGATGAAGATATTGAAAATCTGTAGAAATTGTATCTAAATCCCAAAATGCTCCCCTCCTCGAGGGTAGATGCCTTGACACATACTACAATCATATCTAGAAGAAATTGGAATCACTGAACAAGATCAAGACTGATCTATGTGCTTATTGTATTCATTTTATAGACAAAGAATATTTAAGAATTGACTTCATAATTTACTAAGTTCATGAAGGAATAAACCTAAAAATTGCTGTGCAAACTGTGTATATGCCAAGTTTGCATAAATATACTCATACTTGATGTTTTCAAAGGTTTCATTCCTTCAAATATATCACATTTGCAACGATTAGAGCTACACTATTTAGACGTATGAATTCAAAGCTCAAAGACATGAAAAAGACAAGATGTCAATCGAAATGTCATCAGATTATTAGCCCCACCTACAACTTGTTTATCAGCCAATGAAAATCCACAACGCAATTGATCATGAACTTTGCATCTTGGGGGGCGTGGCTAAATATGACGTGATGTCACGCAATTCAATTTATACAGATATGAACTGAATTTTTGTGATAGTGTTCAGCGAATCAGGTCATCGCAAAGCAATTTATTGCTATGTGGAACATTGACTGTGTATACATATCTTTTCAGCTTACTACCACATACTTCTACGTAACACTTTTATATGACACTTCTACACAACAGTTCCACATGACACTTTCACGAAATACTTCAACACAACATTTTCACAGATTGCCAGTTGTCAATGGAGTATCTTGTTTTTCCTAACTAATATCACAGAAGCATATATATGAATGACAACATTGAACAACGACATTGTATGATATTATTAAGTGTAACAGTATTTCATTCTGTATCATACGTTGTATGGGAGCGGTGTTAATAAAGCTACACAGCTTGTTCACCAATCCCAATTCATTACATGAATAAATGTTTAAACCAAGTGTAACAGTATTTCCTTAAAAGGACACCTGGACTTCTATTTTCTGCCCCATGCCTTTGCGTGCATTGGAGATTGAGCTTCTGAGAGTAAATGATTCTATTGTTTTTTTAACATTTACTCCTTTATTTACAATCACTATACTCATTTGAGACCAGCTTCTATAAGAGCAAAAAGTATTTATTTAGAAATATAACAATTTGCTTCTTTCATTTGAAAACTCTTTTCAATTCACCATTTCAAAGCAATGTTTTAACTCAGAAAATAACAGATTGAATTATATAAATTCTACAGCACAGCTTGGCTGTTGAGTTTGTTGTATTGACTGATGTTCTATACAAACAGAACTGGGATATACACTGCACATCTGTGTGAGTGTCCCGGCCGACACGTTATGATCAATATATCACATTCCCTGCAGCTTGTACCTGGTACTATAGTGGCATTTAACACACGCTAACAGATGAAGAAATTACCACGTGACTATGTATGTATCTTAGATTGTATATTAATCGTTTCATGCATTTCTCAGTAGCTTATTAACACTATTCGAGTATTTAGTCTATTATATGATATATATTATGTGATATTATGCAAATCTATCACACTAATGCAAGGATTGCTGCTTTTAACTAAAAATAAAACAACAAAATATAATGTGGATCTCACTAATGTACTGTATGGAACATTGTGTTGGGATCTAATAGGAATCACAAAACAGGGTTTATACAAAATGCAGAAGTGACTTCCACAAAATAGTTTGTCATCTACACAACTACTTCAGATCAATCTGAGATCATTATCAGAACCAATCAAATGTGTTGAACAACATTTCATGGAACGCTAACGTAAAGTTTACAACTACAACTCCGGTGTTTTATTTCACGTCATGCTGGGATCTCTGTTTGTACTAACACTTGACAACATAGGTTTCTTTAGTTCAAGAGAATACATAGATATTCTTGAAATGACTCGCAATATACTGGAAGAGAAATATGGATTAGTATTTCATTTCACACTTGTTTAGATATGTAAATCAATGTAAAATGTTAATCTCATATTAAATTGTATACATGTGCCTGTGGTAAATAACTTGTACTCTGGGCCATGCAGCCATTACCGGTAATACAGAATACATAAAATCTCTCTCCCTCGATAGTCTTTATTTCTCCATGTGTTGAGTACACAGGAATAATAAATACATGACTGTAATACATGACTCATTTCACATAATTTATTACAAATACAGTATATTTACAACAATTCTTTCCATTTGGTATCAGCAGAGCTAGCAGTTATCATTACATTTCTCCACACATCATACAACATGTCTTTGCGGAAGACTGGTAATGTAGAAAAGAAAAGAGAACATCTTCTATGTCATTCCATGTTACAGACATTTCAACATTTAAAATAAGATTTCTATTGTTTGAAAGCACCTTCCTTCATTAAAACTGATATTACAATACAGCATTATGTGTTTAACAATACCATGAGCTACTGTGTCTGGTGACTGTGCCTATACGTACAAGTGTCGCAATATCAAAGAACATATTTTGTACATCCCTAGTTTAATTTCCATAGACGATGTTCTATGCGTGATCTATTGGCTAGATACCGTGATAGAGAAAGTCTACATTCAGCTGGTTAAGTGCTACCTGATTCTCTGGAAGTTTATCTTCAGTTTTACAGAATTAGACCATTGGTTTTTAGGCATAAATTGAGAAGTACATAATATATTTGTCTATCTCGCATACATATGATATTCTAAAGCAAGATTAAACAAGTGGAATATGGCATATTGTGTCCCATTTACTTGCTTCAACAAGTGTTGGACCTTGCATTTTGATAAATTTAACAACTAAACATAATTTATTTATATATGAAGAATGCAAATAATGACAAAATATTTTTTTCCATTATTATATTTTCACAAATGAGAGATCAACTAACTTATCAATATCATCTAACAAATGTTTACTAATGACTCTGTTGTTTAACGAAGGAGAATGGGTTCCATATCAAGCGGAGGAGGAAAGACGTTCCGAGGATCCGCTCCAGTCAGGATGAGACGTTTGAAGCAGAAGGTGAGGAACCTGATTAATTAATGAAAACTTTATATCTTGGAATGTGATATTTTTACATCATTGATTGGCATTCTAGAAGTTGGGTTGAGGAAAAATGAATACAATATTTATGGATGTACAACTTCTTCTCGTGCATAAGCAATGTTTTGACAGGGCTATGTACAATAGAGAAATGTTACTCATGTATATATCCCTCCACTCAATGGGATATATAGCCTCTGATTTATTTCTTCCACATGATTGTTAGTTCTGGCCATAATTCTGTGTTCTTGATTGCTTAAAGTAGGACTTGAGTCCAGCTGTACAGGGATTGGTCTGGTAAATATCTGTCAATCAATCTTTATTCAATCTTTATTTGGTACTCAAGAGGCCTCAGGCCTATAGTACATTATACATAATATTGCTTCAACATAAATTATTTATGAAACAATCTGTTGGACAGGTGGACAGGTTTTCAATTTCTTTAGTATTTGAGCTTTTTAAAAGTTGCGCAAACGTACTTTTGTTTGGATAAGTATAAGTGGAAGGGGGATATAGGTTTGGGCTCCGTCCGTCCGTCCGTGTTTCCGTCCGTCCGAGATAAAGGGGACAGCTTTTCTCAGAAACCGTTTAAGATAGGGTTACCAAATTTGATGAGCTGCTGGAGGGCATGAATACCTTGATGGAGTTTGAAAATGAGAAGCGTGCAATTATTTTTTCCGGAGTTATTGCCCTTGTTCCGTATTTTTGGACTTTGTTCATGGTATCTATAAAGGGGACAGCTTTTCTCTGAAACCATTTAAGATAGGGTTACCAAATTTGATGTGTTGCTTGAAGGCATGAATTCCTTGATGGAGTTCGAAAATGAGAAGCGTGCAATTATTTTTTCCGGAGTTATTGCCCTTGTTCCGTATTTTTGGACTTTGTTCATGGTATCTCCAAAGGGGACAGCTTTTCTCAGAAACCATTTAAGAAAGGGTTACCAAATTTGATGTGTTGCTTGAAGGCATGAATACCTTGATGGAGTTCGAAAATGAGAAGCGTGCAATTATTTTTTCCGGAGTTATTGCCCTTGTTCCGTATTCTTGGACTTTGTTCATGGTATCTCCAAAGGGGACGGCTTTTCTCAGAAACCGTTTAAGATAGGGTTACCAAATTTGATGTGTTGCTTTAAGGCATAAATACCTTGATGGAGTTCGAAAATGAGAAGCATGCAATTATTTTTTCCGGAGTTATGGCCCTTGTTCCGTATTTTTGGACTTCGTTCATGGTATCTCCAAAGGGGACAGCTTTTCTCAGAAACCGTTTAAGATAGGAGAACCAAAATTGGTGTGTTGCTTGAGGGCTAACATACCTTGATGGAGTTCGAAAATGAGAAGCGTGCAATTATTTGTTTTGGAGTTATTGCCCTTGTTCCGTATTTTTGGACTTTGTTCATGGTATCTCCAAAGGGGACAGCTTTTCTCAGAAACCATGTAAGATAGGGTTGCCAAATTTAATGTGTTGCTTGAAGGCATGAATACCTTGATGGAGTTTGAAAATGAGAAGCGTGCAATTATTTTTTCCGGAGTTATTGCCCTTGTTCCGTATTTTTGGACTTTGTTCATGGTATCTATAAAGGGGACAGCTTTTCTCTGAAACCATTTAAGATAGGGTTACCAAATTTGATGTGTTGCTTGAAGGCATGAATTCCTTGATGGAGTTCGAAAATGAGAAGCGTGCAATTATTTTTTCCGGAGTTATTGCCCTTGTTCCGTATTTTTGGACTTTGTTCATGGTATCTCCAAAGGGGACAGCTTTTCTCAGAAACCATTTAAGAAAGGGTTACCAAATTTGATGTGTTGCTTGAAGGCATGAATACCTTGATGGAGTTCGAAAATGAGAAGCGTGCAATTATTTTTTCCGGAGTTATTGCCCTTGTTCCGTATTCTTGGACTTTGTTCATGGTATCTCCAAAGGGGACGGCTTTTCTCAGAAACCGTTTAAGATAGGGTTACCAAATTTGATGTGTTGCTTTAAGGCATGAATACCTTGATGGAGTTCGAAAATGAGAAGCATGCAATTATTTTTTCCGGAGTTATGGCCCTTGTTCCGTATTTTTGGACTTCGTTCATGGTATCTCCAAAGGGGACAGCTTTTCTCAGAAACCGTTTAAGATAGGAGAACCAAAATTGGTGTGTTGCTTGAGGGCTAACATACCTTGATGGAGTTCGAAAATGAGAAGTGTGCAATTATTTGTTTTGGAGTTATTGCCCTTGTTCCGTATTTTTGGACTTTGTTCATGGTATCTCCAAAGGGGACAGCTTTTCTCAGAAACCATGTAAGATAGGGTTGCCAAATTTAATGTGTTGCTTGAAGGCATGAATACCTTGATGGAGTTCGAAAATGAGAAGTGTGCAAATATTTGTTTTGGAGTTATTGCCCTTGTTCCGTATTTTTGGACTTCGTTCATGGTATCTCCAAAGGGGACAGCTTTTCTCAGAAACCATTTAAGATAGGAGAACCAAAATTGGTGTGTTGCTTGAGGGCTAACATACCTTGATGGAATGAAAATGAGTAATGCACAATTATTTCGAATTATTGCCCTTTTTCCAATTTCTTGGCTCTGGCGGGGGATGTTGATGACTATGTCTTCTTGTTCTTTTATATATTTACTTCGAATGTTATTGTAACAAGGGCAAATCAAGGGGAAATGATATTCATCTTCAACTACATTTGAGTGACATAATTGACAAGTCCTTTGCTCTCGTGCCATATTTACATATCTACCTTTCTCGATTAGGAGTTCGTGAGATGAGCATCGGAATCGTGCAAGACTAATTCTATATTTTTTAACATTTAACAAGATAGATAGCGTTCGGTATGGATATTGCTTTTAAACATTAGATAGGTGTCACATTTACTTGAGATAGATAATTTTGCCAGCCAATTTTGAAGGTATATATCTTTAAGTCTCTGGGTAAAAGAGTTTATGAATTCCGGATATATTCCAGTTTCCTGGCTCTGCCAAACATTTCCAAATCCAGTTGAGAATAATAGTTTTTTTTAGATCTGTCACCCAGTTTGTATGTCCATTTCTATCGTATAAAATCATCATATTATAACACTTCTTTGGTAAGCGATAGGATGGCATATGTAATAGCTTTATCCAATACCGAATCGCTTTACAATATGAAATTTACAAAATATCTGTCACAAACGCAGTGTAATATCAGGACACTTATTATTTCAATTATGATCAACTACACTAAATATTAACGTGGTCAAATAGTCTACAATTATTTTATGAAAGAATACATGTGACCATCCAGGTATTGATCTGTGATTAAATTTTTTTTCACATTAATTGTTCTGCTGTACATATTATTGATCATATATCATATCATATAATTTTGTGACAACAAAAACTATGACTCATATTTATTGTTATATTATGCAACTTATTGAGAGACATATTTATGTGTGTGAGAAATTCTTTGTTGTTTTGTTGACAGATAACATGTGGAGGGTTATACAATTAGCATACTCCTGTGGTATAATCAAATTAAACAATTTTGACAATTTTCCTTCTTTGGCACTAATGTGACAATGTTACTGTCCCCCTGAAGAAGTGGTCAACAAGAGTTCAAAGCTTAGTTGGTTAAGTGGCAATCACTTGTGAATGAGAAGAACAAATTGTGTATTGTGTGTTACATAAGACAACATTGTGTTATACTCTGAGTGGTATAACCTGTATCTCAGCCCAAGCCGGGAGTATCTGCAGCTGAGGCTGAATATACACAAGACAACTGGAGGAGGAGGAGGAGGTTTTAACTGCACATACCATATATTTTAGTCTGTAACTTGTTTTTATTGTGAGTTTTTACCTAAATTGAATTATCTGATAAACATTGTTTTTTATGGACGACTATTTACACTTGACTCTTTTAAAGACAAGATTTCTAGATCTTTTCTCATCTCTTCTGTCCGTCTGATCTTTCATTGATTGTCCATAGGAAATTCTGTTCGTCTCTAACAATCACTGCTAAGTGCAGCTAAATGAACTTAGAAGAAGATAAATCCATGATAATATCTTTTTATATCACTACTTTCTTTCAGCTTAATGACTTCTGATTTTGCCAAGTGGATGTTACAAGTTACTCTAACCTAAAGGTCCAACCTCTGTATGAAAAGAGGCCGGATGGCATAGTGGTTAGCGTGTTTGGCATTAGATCAAGAAGTCTCGTGTTCAAATCCCGCTAGAGGCTCGGCAGCGTTGTCTTTTATTTGGAACTGTTCTGCGTGCAGTAAGGTTTGGGTACAATGTTACAGTTACACTGAATATAAGCGCAGTACCAACCAATGTTTGCCAGTTCCACCGATGCATGCAGGTTTCAGCGCAGTACCACCCAATGTTTGCCAGTTCCACCGATTCTTGCAGGTTTCAGCGCAATGCATAGTCACAATGGTGTTGTGGGCTTTAGCCCTGGAAAAATAATAGCAGCCATGATATAAAAAAAAATGCTCTTGAAAGCAGCATTAAATCCCATCTCACCTCTAAATGAAGAAACTGATATAGTTCCCCATACAGTAACTTATTGTTATAGACCAATGTTTGATTTAGTTATTATATTTTCCATTTTTAGCATTATAATTTTATTGGTGTTGTATCTGACGTCTACCCATAGGTCAGCTGAACCTGACGATGACGGAGCCCGAGTCGGACTGGCGGGAGAAGCTGCTGGACGTGTGGCGGACCCTCGGGGTCGGACAAGATGGGTACCTGACTCTAGCGGAGCTGCGAACCGTCTGTAACTATATTGGGATGGAGATGAACGATGATGTGAGTAGTTATGTTAAGTTGTCATTAGTTATGATTAGTTATGGTTCAATCTGATTAGAACAATGTAACACTCAGTCTGTTATCCCATCAAACATCATGATATGGCATCTTTCCGCTTTTGTTGAAACCTCTCCAACAGAATTACAAAGTACAATTCCTTCAGGGTAATGATTGTAGCGCTTTGAGCATACCTTAGGGTGTGGAAAAGGCGCAATATAAGTATCCAATTATTATTGTTATTATTAATTGAATGAAACTTTGCATATACATTGCCATGCACAATTTCAATATTTTGACATGCCTGTTTCAAATTGTGATTATGCAAGTTAACAATGTCAAGCAAATGTGATGGATGTCAAATAAATTTATACCAATAGGTAGCATGAATATGAATTATGAAATTTGTGCGTGTTGAAGTTTGTGTTTCTTCATTATCCATGACAAATTAACAATTTACCAGTTTGGCCGGAACAGAGATCAGCTCTAATTTGATTTCTATATCTCATACAAAATCAAAAATAATATAATAGTTGATGTTTTAGCGGTAGAAAAAGGGTTAACACATACTAGGTACATCTGAAAACGCCACAAGGAGTAGTGGCGGAAAACAAGAACAAAGTTACCATCACAAGAGCTTTAATTAATTTCACTCCTATCAAGAAGTCTTCATTATATATAACATGTTTTCCCATATAGATAGAACTCTTGCAGGTTACTGCAGTAAAGGAAATGACAAATTGATAAGTAAATAATGTGGTTTGCATTGAAAACTTTAATCTCTGTTCTGCAGGAGATCTGGAAGTTATTCAAGAAACTCGACAACGATCACGATGGCCGCGTCAGTTTTGAGGAACTTCTCAGTAGTTTTAGTCAAAATTCTTCGGAACGACCTTTGACCCCTTCGCCTCGTGCCTCCCGAAGTTCACATAGGTCACAGCGACCCATCAGCACTCCGGTGCTGCGTTCCCTGTCAGCTCAGCGTAAACTCCGACTGGCGTCCACTCCAGGCGAAAGGGGGGTAACTCCGATTGTACTGAGCAGTGGGGAGGTGACGGGTCTCTTCTCCTCCCTTGATGCCAACCACACAGGGTGGGTTCGCTTTTCTTTGACATGTGATTTTAGATGATTTACTTTAAAAGAAAATTTTCATTAAGAAAACTATTTTTCAGTCATTTAAAGGTTTATTAGTGAACTTATTTCACTCGCCGCTAATGGCTGCAATATTGCCCAAGTGGCGTTAAACAATAACTCGCTCTCTCACTCACTTATACCTGTAGAAGTTTATATTTTCAAGTTCAGATTAACATTATGATAATTTTCGAATATAGAAAAAGTAAACAAATACAGGTCTCATAAGGTTGGAAAAGATTCCTTTGAATAAATAAACTTCCTACTGTCTTGTACATCAAGTCAATATTTGCAACACATACAATTATTGAGTTTTAATAATGTTCTTAGCACTTTGTTAGACTAGAAAAAATCTAATGTTGGTAATAATGTCTTAGTTTCATAACAAGATTTGTAATGAAAAAAATCAAAATGTAACACCCAGTCATTGAACAGGACTGATATTAGATTCATAACATCACAGATTTGCCCAGCCGGAGGATGTTATTGATCTGTGGGAGAAACACAACATCATGAACGGAGCAGAGATTCTCACTGTGAGTATCAAGAGTTCTCTCCCTTTGAACAGTTGATAAATTATATAGATGCATGTAGTTCTTGGATTGTTTCTCTGTCAATTGGCAAAGAATATTGCAAACAGGGTATTCTCTCCTGTCATTCATCAGTGCTTATTTGATCTTTTTCCCCATTGCTATGTAATATTGTGGGATATGATAAATGCACTGTCAATCCGTACGTAATCTTCTCTCTGTAGCCAAGCTTATAAAACTTTGCATATGTATTACCAAAGAACTTAGTGATGCAGTATTTTTCAGATTCAGGAAAATGTCCCTTGTTTTTGGCTTCTGTAAAAGGGAAGAATGGGTTAATTTTATTTCCAGAACAGACCTAAGAAATGTTTGACAACAAAATTCATTCTTTGACTTCAAAACAACTACTTGACATTTAGTATCTTAATTCTGCTCAAAAGTTTATAATTTATGATTACAAACTTACAATTTATACAAAACAAGCAATATGCCAAAGACCTTTTCTTCATTTTACAGTATTTTTGAATTTTCATTATAATACATAAACACATTTGATATTGATAATGTTTTATGTTCCTGAATGAGTATATTAAGGAAGTGATGTGGTCCGTCAATCTGTGCAGGCGCTGGGGTTTGACCAGGACACGAAGCTGAACCTGTCGGAGCTCTCCTTCTCTCTGGAGCAGACTCTCGCTAACGAGGACCTGGACATCGTCTCTCACGCAGCGCTGGTCACGTGTCAGCAGGAGCTGCGCCATCTCCGGTACAGACGTTCATCAGATTAATCCTTAATCCTTCAACAGTGTATGAAATAAGCTTGAAAACTAACCAGCCTAAAAGTGTTATTTTGTCAATTTTAACGGTGAAATGAAAGAAGAACTTCAAAAAGTTCACTGCCCAAACCCAAAATTATCTGGGCTGGCAGACGGGCCTTATTTCATACACTGCCTTCAGATGCACATCCTTGATTATCCCAGGATAGCCACTGACAGTTCCAGATCCGTCCTGGTCCGTTAACTAGGGTTTTTCAATCTGTAGAACTTCTTTATACAGGAATGTCTTGCAATGGTTAAAAATAACCGGCCAATAAAATGACTTACAATCGAGTAATATTGATGGTCGCTGGATGAGAGGACCAATGATTGAGCGATCATCAACTCTCAAACTGAGACATTTCATTGGCTGAAAATATACATGCAATAACTAGCGATCCAGCTGGTAAGCTTTACAAGTTTTCCCGTCTTACACAATCATTGTTTACAGATTTAAATATACAAAGGGGGCAGAATTCTCCGGAACTTATGGGATTGCTTATGTCAAAATGTGTATAATCAAAATAGAAATAGTGATGCCAACCCAGCTGTAAGTTTTACAAGTTTTTCCATTTTACACATTTGTTGTTTCAAGAAGTTGGTAGATTTAAAAGGGTGCAGGATGGTCCAATCTCCTGGAACGTAACAGATTTCTGATATCAAAATGTGTTTAATCAAATGAGTGAAAATAGCACCACGTAAACCTATTTTAGCCTCAATAAGCTGAAGTATGCGATCTTTGATCAAGTTAAAGTTTTCAAAAAATTTGTTATGAATATGTCTTGTCGCATTCAGGTCTAACGTCGACGCTCTGTCCAGTGAGAGGAACAAGCTCCGCCTTGATCTGCAGGAAGCCAACGCGCGGGCCGCTCTCCTGGCGAAGGAGGTTGATGAGCGGCACGCCCATATGGAGAAGAGTAACGAGGCCAAACTCTTGTAAGTTGATATCTGTTGAGTGATGACAAACCTGTGTGTATTGATTATAATTGTTGTTAAAAGCAGGGCACATTGGTGAAGTGGTCAGCGTGCTGGCCTCAAGCGAAAGACCCAGGTTCAAATCCAGTGGAGACCCCACAAATTTGTGACCTGGCTCTAATACTGTGTTGTGTCACTGGGCAAGGCACTTTATCCACATTGCACTCAGTCCACCAGATGTTTAAAAGAGTACCTTATACAGGAAGTCGTGCAGAGCACTTAGTAGTTGCACCGAAAGTACAGTTCCGACAGGGTATTGATACAAATTGTGTGCTTTGAACATGCATAGGATAGCGCCATACAAATAGATTATTATACTAGTGTTGATGTACAGAGAATGCTTATCAAGCCTTGTTGAATTGGATTTGTTTTTATCCCATTAGATTGATTAACATTTTTTTTTAGCTCATTAGACCCGAAAGGAAGCTAATATTTTCAGAATTAATCTTTATTACATGGCAACTTAAGTTCCTAAATTAGGTCTTCATCCCCCTCAAAATATAGGCATTGCAAGGTGTCCACATTCATAACTTTCTTGTGACTTTCCTCATGGAACAAGCACTTATAAGAAGCTCAAAGTTTGAGTATGTATTCTTTGTTCGATGGAGACTGAGGCTTGTAAATGTCGTTGTCCTACTCTCAAAACTAAGGTCGTGGCAGGGGGTGCAGTTTAGAGTGATGCACTCCTTTTAATGAATTAAATATCTCCTTTTCAAAGAAGTGGTTGAATTATATGACCATGACCTTTCAAGCTTACAAGGTTACAGACTTTGACGTTTTACCCTTGTCAATGCAATATTTCAAGAAATGTTTTCTTTCTGTCTGAGGAAGAATTGCAAGATTATGTCAATTTTGATGACCTTTTAAGTGGTTTCAAGGTCATCATTAGTTTTGAAGGTACTGTTGAGAAAATTTGAACGGATCATGTTTCTGTAGACATTATAGTAATCTTTGCCTTTGATGTTTACTTTTATATCTTTGACTTACTGGATGCCATGGGAGAATCATGTCCCTTGAGTGACACTTACTTGTTTAACCAAGTTTTATTGTTTCGTATACAAACTTTTAGTTTAGTCTGCATTCATAATATTGATCTACAGAATTTATCTTCTGACAGTGAGATTATTTGCGCCATTAAGAACACCTATATGTAAGTAAAATGTAGATTTTGTGGTTAGATATATCATTACCTTCATGGTTTTTAGGTGATGGTTAAGTGTAATTATGAGGGATATGCATGATTTTTTTCTCTTGTTTACACATTAGATATTTGTTTATATAGAAGAAACAAACATGTTTTAAAAAATTGACCCCATGCTTGGATATTCCCTGGAGTTATAAACCTAGGTCGGATTCTGTCTGTTGTTTTGTAGGTATCTTCTTTTCTTGGAATAACCTCTAATGAGGTCTTACTTCCGAGAATAACCCGGTATGAGGTTTTACTTTTGAAAGTAAGACCTGAACCTAAGGTTTTTTTGAAAGTAAGACCTGGAAATGCACTTAGAATAATTTTTCAGACTTGCAACGCAATAGCCAACAAGCAGCAATTATTATCGAAAATTATACACAGTTAAAAATTTCCAAGTTGAAATAGCTGGATTCGAACCTGGCACCCTTCGCTCTGTAAACTGGCGCCTTAGACCGCTCGGTTATGCAGACCGAGATGATGAGTGGAGTTGAATTACTCCATTTATAGTCATACCTTCTTTGCCTCGATATAACGCAACCGAGGGCGACATACCCTTTATAAAAACACGATTTGGGAATAAAAAATTAAAAAATGTAAATTTTTACATTTGACGTTTATAAATAGGAAGAAAACATTCCTCCTTCGTCTTCTGCTTTTAAAATGGTCTAAGCGGAGGAATTAGGCACTTTGAGCGTCCGAAACTATACCTCGTAAATTTGGATAGTTGACGGTTTATAAGCTGGAGAAAACACTCCTCCGAGGAGTCATGTTTTCTCCTTAACTTAATGCTTTCAAATGACATGCTTTTGAGGAAATTGTTGAGCATTTATGAAATATTTGGACTATTTTATTACCTCTCCGGTGTTGGTGTTTCTGATTGCAGAGGTTAGTTAGTTTGAGTGGGATTAGATTATAGTGAGGGCTTGGTGTTGACTGTATCGAGTGGTAACATTCCTCGCACAATTTGCTCTGTAAAGCAAGTACCAGGTATGTGTACACTGACAAACGGTAGATTAGAAAATCAGGTGTGAAGATTGACTGAGTGAATTGTTTATCTTGATATTTGTTTGTATGTGTGATAAGTGATATATATGACATCAAGTGATATATCTTGTATCCAATGAAAGCTTGTGTGTTCAGTAGTGTGGCATGATGTTATAGTCATACCAGGTCATCAATGGTAGGTTGACTTCATTTCTTGATTTGGACTAAATTCTCTTATTGAAATTTAATGGATTATTGGTATTTTAAGATCTTCTTTGGATGAATTTTGGGTGTTTTTAAAATATATTTTATATACCAATACTTCAATTATATTTTTTCCCAGTTTTATATATTTTAAGTAAAGCAAAAGTTTTCTATAATAACTTCTATTGCTGTTAAAATCACACTCCATTTAAAAGAAGCTGCTAGGTTTGAATTCACTATTCACCTGTTTTATGAGTAAGCAAGTGTTAAGTCGATATTGTTATCATGAACTCTTGTCTTTCTTATGTTTCCATTTGTAAATGCCTCATTCAACTATCAAATTACAAAGAATCTTAGTTAAAATCAGTATGATGTTTTGTCTGTCATGTTTACTGTTCTTAATTATTTTCACAGAACTGCATGCATCATACAATTGACATGTCAATTACCAAACCTAGTCAATTTTACTAATATTATTTCAACAAAAACTTTGTTTTCAAATGAGTTATTATTTTACAAACACCATTTCGGCGATGTGTATGAAAAGTAGCTTTATTAGACATTAAAATTTGACAACTGATGTATTGGAGCTGTAGCACCACTAGTCTACAGGATCTGAACACAATTGCTCATAATAATGTAAATTATTTAACTCATTATAAAACACCATCCACATATTCAGAGCTATAGAGAAGAAGTACCAGGACCAGATCCGCAGCCTCCAGGGGGCGCTAGAGTCGGAGCGTGAGACTCACTCCGCCCACTCCGCTAGACTCTGTCAGAACCTGGAGGTGGAGATGGAGCGACTCAAACACCAGGAGGGCAGACTCAAAGACAACCTCAGTCGCGCCAGGGAGGTACGTGAGGCAATACATGTCATCATTAGTTCCAACCAACCTAATGAGACATTTAGAAGTATGTATGATGAAGAAATACAAGTTAATTGTTTTACTCTTTAAAGTAGGATGTGACATTTTGCTGTAAATAATAACACTTTTATCAAGCAAGTGATGCTGAAATATGTATCTAAACTGAAACGTCACATCTCACTGCAATGGAGAAGTTGTAAATCCATAAGTTGTATAACATAACCCTATGATGTCCGTGTCATGTTTGAAGGAGGTGGAGAGGCTGCAGACTGAGTGTCAGAGATCAGGAGAGAGTCTGGAGGAGGCGAATAAACTCAACACCAGACTCCAGCAGGAGATGGGAAGTGTCGAGAACCTCCGCAGGAAGGTCAGCGTCGTTTCGTAATTTTTTAATAAATAAAAGCTGGACAACCTTTCTGAATGCATTCTTTCTGAAAACAGAATATATGAATATATGAATGTATGAAGTTGATGTTGATATTTGTTGAATAACTTGTAGTATAATGTAGTATAATGTATAACTTGTATATTACTGTAGAGTTGAAGGAGGAAAGGTGATGATGATAATGATATTTATTATTATAATGATAATGAATACGATGATGTTTATGATGATGTTGTTGACTCTCTTTTGAATGATGATAATCTTGATGATTATGTCTGATAATGGTAATGCTGTGTAATGTAATGCTTGTGGTAATAATATCAGTGACAACATTGATAATGGTAATGCTGTGTAACTTGTGGTAATAATATCAGTGACAACATTGATAATGGTAATGTTGTGTAACTTGTGGTAATAATATCAGTGTCAACATTGATAATGGTAATGCTGTGTAATGTAATGCTTGTGGTAATAATATCAGTGACAACATTGATAATGGTAATGCTGTGTAACTTGTGGTAATAATATCAGTGACAACATTGATAATGGTAATGCTGTGTAACTTGTGGTAATAATATCAGTGACAACATTGATAATGGGTTGGTAGATACTGTAGACACCAGGGTATGTCAGACCTTGATGACACGCTATTAAATGACGTCTGTATTTGATGTAGATGAAAATGATGAAGATGATGATGATGATGATGATGCTGATGTTGATACTGTCAATAGAAATAAATGTTAATGAGGATAATTTCTTTGATGATGAAGTCATAATAATAATGATGTCAAAGTGAAAGGTAAAAATTTTGATAATTGTGATGATTGCAATAGAAATAAATTCAGCAATGACGATGCCCATGGCACTGATGATGTGCATGTTGTAGGTAGCAGAGTACGAGCAGTTGCAGGAGACAGCCACAGACACACAGGAGTACCAACACAAGATCCACTGGCTGGAGCAGGCCAACAAGGTGGGAACATCACGTTCTGATAGCTTCAGTGGACTTCCACTCACTGTCTTCTACATTTGTACAATGTTGTAACAGATATGAGTTAAGAATCATGAGAATTACTTACCTTAATACTGTATGAGTTGAGAATCATTACCATGAATACTTTACTTCTTCTCTTCTCGAGGAAGAAACATTTTGTTAGCTTGTACTCCCGATTTCAGGATCTGAAGGACAAGGTAGATGAGCTGACTGCTGAGCTGGAGAACCTAAAGCAACAACTTGCCTCGTGTCGCCGCAAGCTCCGCGGCAGCTCCAGCAGCTCGCACACCAAGATCCCTATCAGGGAGGGGACGCAACTCTCGGATCTGTCCCGCCCTCGCCGCAAGTCTTCCCTTGCCTCCCTCTCCTCAATGGGTATGTATAGCAAAAAGTTTTGCGAGTGGAAGGGTTAAAATGGTTATTTAGGTTCTTGTGTAAGATTTCAGTCAAGGAGGAAATCATAATATGCAATAAGAAATAAAACCAAAAATAAATAAATAAATAGTTGCTTTCTATCTCAGTAAAGGGGAATTAGACGAAGAGTTGATGTATATGGTGAATAGGTCTCTGATGTGCGAAGCATGCAGACAGATTTGGATGTACATTTTAGTTGAACACATTCAACCAGGGCATTATCAATCTCTATTCTTCAACACTTAGATGTTAGACTGTGTGTTTCAGATTATCAATCTCTTTGTTCTTCAACACTTCAACTTACTGTTTCAGATGCATCTGAGGTTGAAGAACAGGACTCTGTCAGGACCAGGAGACGCGCGCCAAAACTGAGCACCAGGAAGGGGAAGAACTCACTCGAGGATGATAGTGAGTTCCACCTTATTGTAATCCATGTCCATTCATTGCATTTGTTTATCAAATCTATTTCTTCAGGAGGAAGAGTCTGAGTCTTTCCCCTTGTAATTATCGCTTAGACAGCAGTGAGTACAAAACTCCTTCCCCATAGAGGATATTATATGAGTGTCTATGTCATACTAGGTTTACGACACGAGTGCCTGAATATTAGTATTTCCCGAGCGAGAGCGAGGTATATACCAATATTCAGGCACTAGTGTCGTAAATATAGTATGAGATAACACGAATATAATATTCTGTTTATTACCGAAGTCGTGAAATTAATGAAAATACGCTAAAATCCACTTTCAACCATAAGCTGGCAACCCATCATCGCCTCATTTAGAACGCAACGTCATAGACGAACCGGACGTCATATCATTGTTTATGACGTCACGTCACCATGACAAAGTGATATGTTGCCCTAGGGCATCGTATGAAAAATATGAACCCTGATATGATTGCCCTCGTAGGTAATAAAATGTATTATGGGTTGTTTTTTTTTTAGCTCATCAGGCCTGAGAGGCCCGATGGGCTTATGGCATGGCATGGTGTCCGGCGTCCGTCCATCCGTCCGTCCTTAAACTTTTCGCTTTATCGACTTTTTTCTCCAGAACCAATGACTCCACAGAGCTGAAATTTTATGACAGACTCCTTGGCTAATGGGGATTCTAAATTGTAGATTTCGTGACCCCATGACCCCAAATGGGGTCACAGGGGTCACATCCTTAAAAACCAATTTTCATCTTCTTCTCCAGTTCCAAAAGGTCTAGAGAGCTGAAAAGTTGTGTGCAGACTCCTTGGCCAATGAGGATTCTAAATTGTAGATTGTGTGACCCCATGACCCCAAATGGGGTCACAGTGGTCATGATCTAAGAACCTATCTTTTGCTTGTAAACAATAACTTAAATATTCCAATTTAGATAATAAATCAAGAAATTCTATGGGCTACAGAGCCCATGGCTCTATTTTCCTAAGTTAAACAATTGTGATTATCTCTCAGGTAGCAGTGAGCACAGTTTGTCGAGCTCCCAGAAGCTGGAGCTGCTGGAGAAGGACCAGCAGCAGATAGAACACGCGTACCGGCTGGAGGTGGCTCAGCTGGAGGACAAGCATCAGACCGAGAAGGAGAACATCCTGCAGAACTTCCACAAGGAGAAGGTGAGATGTCTTGATATGGTGATTACTTAGATAAAAGATAAGTGGCATAAACGTCTGTCAGAGAAGGAGAAGGTAGAACATCTTGTACAACAGAAGAACAAACTGCGGAATGTTCTTTCTGTTTGTATGTAGTCCTTATTTCTGGTTCTAGATGAAACTGCGAGAGGAGTTGAAGCGGCAGACCGAGGAGCGACTAGCGGAGCAGCAGAAGGAGCTACAGAACGTGTTCACGGCAGAGAAGCAGGATCTGTTACAGAGGTACGAGTCCAGGAAGAACTTGATGGTGCAGGATCATACACGGGAGAAGGAACAGCTGGTAAACAGGTAGGCATAGTCTACTGACACACAATCTACGGACACACAGTCAACTGACACACAGTCTACTGACACACAGTCTGCTGACACACAGTCTGACAAATGGTCTACTGACACACAGTCTACTGACACACGGTCTACTGACACACAATCTACTGACACACACTGTGTAACATCAGTTTATACAAATAGATGCTTGTTGTCTCAATCTGTATCTGTAACCAAGACAGAATCATTTCTGAGTATTGTGCTTGGAGGTGGTCGGGTAACATGTGCTGCTCAGTCTCTGATAAGAATCCCTGAACACCTCTAATTGGATCTGCCACTGTTGTATCAATACTATGAGGATGGAACAGGCACTACACTTTAGATCACCTGTGCAATTTCGGTCCACATAGAATTTTTTTTTAAAAAAACCAATCAGACCTTATCCCACCATATTACCCTTTCTGTCCTAACATTCTCTCACAGGTTGAAAGATGCAGAGAAGGACTACGACCTGAGACTCCAGAAACTGAAGGAAGACTTTGGGCGGGAGAAGTCCCGCCTAGAGGAGAGCCGGGGTCTTGACCGGGGTCAGGTCCGGGACCTGGAGAAGATGGTGACAGATCTGGAGATGAGGCTGAAGAGCGAGAGGCTGGAAGCTGAGGAATCGAGACAGAAAGAGAGAGAAAAGTTGGAAGAGGAGAGGGAGTTATGGAAGAAGAATCAGAACTGGGAGAAGGAGAAGATGAGAAACAGGTGAGGATAGATGCAAATTGATTGTCATAAAAAGAGGAAATTATGATTTTATTAGATCTTGAAGTTAGCTGAATTTGAATGAAATTGCTTCTTTATTATTTCCTGATTTTGTTTTCAAGTCGTGACACAGAATACAGTTAGAAGATAGTTAATGTTGTATTCATTCATATGGGTGTGAGGGAAGTATTTAACTTTTTTTTGAAAAACTTCAAGTGGAGTACAAAAGTGAATTTGAAATATTTGAAATATTTTCAAACATTGAAGCAAATGACAGTAACTAGATCCTAACAAGTGTAGGCATAGCAACATCAGAAAAAGTATTTGACATTAAAGTCTTTCTTTTTCCAATATGAAATTTCTTGACACACTTGTTTTCCAGCCTTGAAGCTGAGTACAGACAGAAACTGCAGCAAGCCAGGACAGACAACTCCCAGGGTATGAGTACAGTGCTGACTGCCTCCTCCCAGGACCAGAGTGAGATAGAAGGGTTGCAGGAGCGGATAGCAGACATTGAGCTCCAGCTGCAGCTGCAGAGAGAGAAGATTGAGGCCGAGGGCGACCGACAGCGGGAGGAGATGGAGAAGAAGCATCAGCTGCAGCTGGAGGAACTGGAGACTCGGTACAAGCTGCAGCTGCTTGACATGGAATCGGCGCTCGAACAGGTGGGATATCTTGTAACTAAGATTATGTGATGTCATATTATGTTACATTGATGTTTCAAAATAAGATATTACTGTACATCATTTTAGGACAGGGAAGGAGGAAGTCATCAGATTAAGTAAGTTGCTTCGTGTAAATGATCATCAGCTAACTTTTATATTGGTGTTCCTTGAATCGTTGTTCGCTGCTAATGGCTGTGATTCTGCTGAAGTGGGATTAAACAATTAGTCATTCACTCACTCATTCAATTGTTGTTACAGGGAGTGTCGGGGCTGCAGGGCAAGCTGAAGGAAGACTTCTACGCTCTGCTGGAGGAGAGCAGGGAGGAGAGTGTAGGGGCAGAGAGGAGTGCCATGTACCTGGACCTGGACACTCAGAGGGTCAGTATGGAAGCAGAGAGACAGGTGCTTCTTCAGGAGCTAGAGCAGAACAGAGTCCGGTTTGAGGAGGAGAGACAAAAGCTCCTCGAGGAACTGGAACAGAAGAAGAAAGTCCTCAATGAAGAGTATGACGAGCTTGAGCAGAGAAAGAATGACTTTGATGAAGAGAGCCACAAGATTCTTGATGAGTTGGATCGTCAGGAAACTGACTGTGAACATGCCAGAGATCAGATGAGGAAGAAGAAGGAAGAGTTTGAAGATGCAAAGAGGAAAATAGAAGAAAATTTGGAGGAGCAGAGAAAAGAGTTGGAATGTCGGTTACAGACTGTTGGACAGCAGCAGACAGAGCTGGAGTGTGAGAGAAGGCGGCTTCTGGAGGAGGTTCATCAGAAAGAGCTGCACTTAGTTGCCGAGGGAACACACTTGGAGGAAAAGGTTCAGGAGTTTGAACAGATGAAGTCCTCGTTTCAGGACAGTGCATCAAAACATGAAACTGATTTTAATTCTGATATTCAGAAGAGGTTAGTGACAATTGAAGCTGAAGATCAGCTTCTCCTTGAAAAGAAAACTGAGTTTGTGTTTGAGCAACAGAAACAGTTAGAAGTGCTTCAAGTAAAGGAAAAGGAACTTGAAGAAGAAGAAGCTGAACTAAGTAGGCAAAAATCTTCCTTTGAAGCTGAGAGGACAGAAATTATGAACCAGCTTCAGAAGGAAAAGGATCAGTTGAAAGATGAACACGAACAGCTTCTGGTGCGACAGAGGGATATCGAGAAGGAACACTCATCAGCATTGTCAAACTTAAACATGGAAAGAGAAAAGTTGAAAGAAGAACATGAAGCGCTGAATAGGAGGAGATCAGAGGTTGAGGAGGAGCATTCTCTTGCCCTGAAGGAGGTGCAGCTACAGAGAGAGGAACTGAAGGCTGAACAGAAACAGCTGGATACACAGAAGAAGGAGGTGGAGTCGGAACATCGCCTGGTGCTGGAGGATCTGGAGACACAGAAGGATGAACTGAAGATGGAGAAGGATAAGCTGATGAAGAAAGAGAAAGATCTGGAGAGGGATCACTTGGTAACTGTCAAACAGCTGGAAGAGAGACAGGGAGAGATGCAGAGAGAGAAAGAGCAAGAGAAGATGTCACTGGAAGAACTCGGAATTCTTCATCAGCAACAGGAGGATGAACTGAAAATTAGCTTTGAGAGAGAAAAGCAGACGCTTTGTAAGTGATATTTGAAGAGAAACTTGTTATTTAATTATTGTACACACTCTTTTGGATGATAGATGGTTTAATGTCTGAAAACACAATCAATCAAAGTAATAGATAATCTTAATGTTCAATTATGACATACCAAAACATACATGAATTGTTTTCAAATGTTGAATATCTGTCTAATGAAATTTCAAATTAACTGCTCTGTACAACATCCTTTTGAATAATATTACAGTTAAAAGTTAATGTAGCAAAAATTGATACAATGCATTGCAAGTTAATCTTCTGTGTTACATCTATACACATATGTTATACTGTGTGTCCAGGTATATCATACGAGGAGGAGAAGAGTCTGTTGATGGAGAAGTACCAGGATGAGATTCTGGAGCTACAGCGGGAGTTGGGAGACACGAGACATCTCTTTAATGAGAGACAGATGCAGATAGATGTTCTAGCAGAGAGACAGGTGTACCTGGAAGCTGCTGAGGAGAGACGAAACCGAGAGGATGTTCAGAAGGTGGAGGACCAGAGACAGAGAGAACTTGACCTCATACAGGCTGTACGTGAGGAAATGCAGGTCAGGTCACTGTGGTTCTAATCTTCAACATCCATGTTGCTTCAGCTGCAATGTTGAAATCTGATTCAGTGTAATAGCACTTGTTGTGTTCTGCAAGTCATCATTACAGTACTTTGTCACAATTTATTGTAGTCTTGCATGCTATATTACTTGCAATTAAAACATTTTGGTTAACTTAAAATCTCAAATTATCTGTCTGCTTGATTTTGTTGAACATTAATGTATCTCATTGAAATGAACATAAGTTTAAACTCTTCCTTAATGCCTTATTCACCACTTCAATTCAAGATGTTGTGAGTTTAAATATTGACCAATTGTTGCAGAGTAACCATGTGCGTCAGATCACAGAGCTCCAAGAGGCGTTCCAGGGAGAACAGAAGGCAGTGAAGGAACAGAGCCAGGTGTTGGAGGAACAGATCTCAGACCTGCAGGAGGACCTCCTCGGTGAACAGGAACGCAGCAGGGTCGCAGCCGAACACAAACAGAAGACGATCTCACGGCTTCAGGCCCAGCTCAAACAGGTATGGGAGATGAACTTTCCATTGCTGTTGGCCAGAAATATGGCTGAAGGAAAAAATGTGTTCATGGTTTGAAATGTTATCAAAATTTTAACTGACTATGTGATTATTTTAGGTAGTTTGTTGTGAAACACAACTGAAAGCATCTCACATCTACAAGCTCACCTGACACAGGATTCAATATAAAAGAATATATATTTTATCTTTTATCATGTATTGAATTCTATCTTATTTGCATTATTACTACCATTCAGTCTGGAATCATTTAGCAACAGAAAACTAACCTTAACATACTGTACGTATTATATAATGTAACTATCTTGTACCAGATTCCCAAATGGCAATATTTCAGGAAGCATTTTGATTGGGTGATATCCTCACTACGTACTCACTACTCTAGTTGTCACCTGCAGGTGGAGGAGATAAGGGACAGCCTGCAGGACCAGCTGCAGGAAGCGGAGAGAACCACGATGTTGACCCGGGAGCGGCTGCAGCGACGTGTGGACGAGCTGATGTTGGAGAAAGAGACAGTTGTCACGGCAACTCGAGCAGAGGTGCTGGATGCTTCACAGCGGTCTCACAACAAGGAGAAGGTATTGAGATTGTTCATTATATTTCTGTAAATTATGTTGACTATTGGCTGTAGACAGGCAATTTGTCCCTTCCAAAGGAAAACTTTATTGCAAAATGATTTTATTACCGGTAAATCAAAATGCATCAAACAAATCTATTTCCAAGACATATAGATCACTAATTGTAATCATTGATGACTGCGATACTGATGAAGTGGTGTTAAAACAATAACTCATTCTCTCGCTGGACACTGAATAAGGGAAAACTTGGTGTGAAACAGACAGATTCAAACCCAGCATTGGCCTTTCTAGTCTTGCTGCCTTTCAATTCTGATCACTATTTCATTAGTCAATTCTCTCTTGTAAATAAAAAAAAGTGCAATGTGTAGGGACTAATTTATCTTCAAAAGCTCACGATAAATATGATGTTTGATAAAGAAGTCATCACCTGTGTACACTGTAGGAAGAAGCTCAAGAAGAACTGAGAGAAGCGTCCTCCAAGATGGCTGCTGTTCAGGATGAGCTCTCCATGGTGACCGATGAAAGAGACGAACTTCTCCAGTATAAGGTAGGGATAGTCCTGTGTTCCACTTCATATTTGTGTTTTAGAGAAATTTGTTATGTATTTCCAAAACTTTAAAGGTTCATATTCTAATTTATATTGGAAATTTGACATGTAACTTATAAACTGTTACTTTCCCAAACTCTTGTTATAGTGGATAACTCAAGGAATTGATGGATTTGTACAAATTTGGTCCATGTGTGCATTCTAAACGTGCCCTTTACACCAATGTATGAAATAAGTATGAAAACTAACTAATCCAAGAATTGTATTTTGTTAATTTAAATGGCAATAATAGAGAAAAACATCCTACAGTTACCAGCCCGGGCCAAGAGTTACCAGGTTCCAGGTTCCCGGCTGTCGGGCGGGCCTTATTTCATACACAGACTACACCAGTCACACTGGTTGGCATTGAAATAATTTATAAGTTTATTGCAGAGACGTAATGCTTCTGTAAATGTCATGCTTTGCATCCAGTTTGTTCCCATTTAGTATTGAGCCAATCAATATTGATGTAATATATTAATACAATGTTCAAGGTCCAAGGGATGTTTGTTGCAGTGTTTAAAGCAATGTGATGCATTCTGCATAGATTTTTGTACCCTTCAGATGATTTTCAAGGTCACAAAAGTGATATGTCAACAAGCATTTGATGAAATTTACTCAAATTTGGTATAAAAAAGATTGTGAATATAATGACTTTCATTCAGAAGGAATGTTATGGAAATGTTGTACAACATTTGGAGGTTTTTAAAACTGCATGGTCTCCAAAACTACCCATTGTGTTTAGTTCAGTTTGTGTTACAGGGATCTTAGTACAAGTAGTTGATGTGTTACCCATGTTGATATATAAACTTTTGGGAGGGAATACTTGTCACGTTGGTCTGCAAAATCGTACTGTGTTTTGAGGATAGGCGCAGCTTGCTGTTAAGCAGATTATGCTTTTCAAACACTTGGGGCTTTTATATACTTATATAAATGTACAGATTTAAAAAAAACAATTAAAAATCGTTTATATATACATGAAAGTGTCTCATGATAACAGAGACCGTAGGTAATATTGTTTGTGATGGTACGTACATAGAGGATACTAAACGACCTTCTATTCAATACCATTTTTATTAACGAGTTAATGACTTTATTAAACTCGCCCACCTGTAATCCAGCGAAGTAGCCGAAATGGCTCTGAAACTATGATTCCCGCAAGTCCGATACCATGGTGACGACGTTAATCCCATTGTGACATCATAACATCAAACTATTGTGACATCATACGTGCGGCGGTATTACACTAGTTTAATATTGCCGTATAAATATTACACTGCAGTATCTTACACGGGCGAGTAATAAGTGTTTATAATGAACTATCGGTGTACCAGAGGCAGTACGAGGAGTGCTATGAAGACAAGCTGGCGTGTGATGCTGAGATCCGGAACCTCAAACAGAGTGTGACAGACCTCGAGGCGGAGGTGCAGCAACTGCACAGCATCAAGGTGGGTGATGTGGGAGGGTCATAATAGATATTTACTAATTAACTATCAATGTTATGGCACTTTATAAAGCATTTACAGCCTAGACCATATGATTCGACAACTGGGCCAATACGGTGAAACTGGGCCAATACGGGAAAATCTTGGCCAATATGAGTCTGAGCATGCGCAGTTGCACATTTGGTGAAAGCCCGAAGCTGTCGCTTCACAACTTTGACCCATGCTATTTGTTCACCAATCTTGTTTATAATTAATATTTCAATATATATGAGATGTCTAGTGTTGTGCAAATAGAATGAAAAGAAGTTAATTAATAAAATTGTCATTAATTAAGTATTTCCGTATTGGCCGAGTTACAGGTCCTTGGTCCGTTGTATTGGCCTCGGACCTGTAACTGGGCCAATAGGGAAATACTTAATTAATAACATTATAATATAAGCCGTGTCGTGGTTGTTGGGTCATTAAGGCTACTTTGAGGGCATACAGAAATAGGTCTTTCGGTTCAATGTGGGGGCGGGATAGCGCAGTGGTTAGTGTGTTTGCCTTCGGATCAAGAGGTCCGTGGTTCGAATCCCCCCCCAGGGGCACGGCAACTGTGTCTACATTAGAGAACTGTTCTACATGCAGTAAGGTTTGGGTACAATGCTACACTGAATTTCAGCGTAGTACCACCAATGATTCGCTTGTTTCAGCCGATGCTCGCAGGTTTCACCGCAAGGCATAGCCACATGGCGTTGCGGGCTTTCTCCCTGCCATATTACTAGTAGAGTGAAATACTCTTGAAAGCGGCGTTAAACCCCAACTCACCTCACCTATCTTCAAATGCTGATTCATGTTTCACCATTAAACTTGCTGATGATGCTGCAGTGGTAGGCCTAATTAGAGAATCTGAAGTTGCCTACTTCTGAGATGTTAAGATTTATAGATTGGTGTAAAGCTAATTCTTTATGTTTGAATGTTCACTGGCTCTGAAGCTCATCAGGAATCATGTTTTTAATTATCTCTAAGGAAAAGATTAAGATATCACATAATAAGTCATTGCCCAGTCATCAAATTTATAATCAAAATTGGTTAAACATTAATCCATATTCAATATAAATAATGTAGACCTTTGCAGTTTATTGTTTTACTTCTTATTTTTATTCATGAATTATCAATATTTATTACATAATGAAAAAGAGCCCCTATTTGTTTCTAAAATCCTGTTTCTCATAGGCTCATAGTTTCATAGGCTCCTTTTCAATATTTAATTAATAAATTCTATTGAGCATCTGAGTGTAAGACTAAATCAGTAACACAGCAGAGAAGTAACCTGAAACCTCAGTGTATTAGCTGCTGTTTGCATCTCTGCCAGGGAGTGGTCACTCCCCAGGTCAACACCTGCAATTAACATGCAGACCCTGGACTCACAGCCAGTAAATTATATATTTTAAATTTTGTTTTCCCCATCTTTATTTATTTTTCTTTATTGGAAAAGAAGATGTGGTATCACAAACTCATGTAGCTAGTTTTAATAGTCTTATCTTACTTCATCACCAGTCATATTTAGTTCATATATCTAATGTAAAACAAAACATTTCTTAACCCTTTTTAAATTTATTCCTATGCATCCTGTCACAATATTCAGAACACAGGCTATTACATCAAACATGTTCATAATGTAGTATTACTCTTAAGCTGACATATGAAGTGCACATAAAATCTCATTATCTTCACAGCTCATTAAAACAGCTGTTTTAAGTGGTTACCCCTGTGATCCATATTTGGGGTCACAAGATCACCAAATCTACAATTTAGAATCCCCATTGGCCAAAGAGTCTGCACATAACATTTCAGCTTTCTAGAGCTTTTGGGACTGGAGAAAAAGATGAAAAATGCTTTTTAGGTTGTGACCCCTGGTGCCCTTATTTTGGGTCACAGGATTACCAAATCTACAATTTAGAATCCCCGTCAGTCAAGGAGTCTGTTCATAACATTTCAGCTCTCTATGTTCATTGGGACTGGACAAGAAGATGAAAATAGCTTTTTAGGTAATGACTCCTGTGGCCCTTATTTGGGGTCACAGGGTCACCAAATCTACAATTGAGAATCCCCATTGGCCAAGGAGTCTGTACATTAAATTTCAGCTCTCTATGTTCATTGGGACTGGACAAGAAGATGAAAATAGCTTTTAAGGTTATGACCCCTGGGGCCCTTATTTGGGGTACAGGGTCACCAAATCTACAATTTAGAATCCCCAGCTCTCTAGAGTCATTGGTTCTGGAGAAGAAGTCGAAAAAGTGAAAAGTTTACGGACGGACGGATGGATGGACGGACGCCATCCCATGCCATAAGCCCATCGGGCCTTTCAGGCCTGATGAGCTAAAAACTAAAGAAATGGCTATTGATTTTAGAAGAACTAAGTCTACATTAGATGCTGTAAGCATTGATGGAAATGATATAGAAAGAGTAAATGAATATAAGTACTTGAGTACTATCCTTGATTCTAAAGTCTCCTGGAATGAGAACACTGAGAAAATAAATAAGAAGGGACAGCAACGTTTACATTTCTTGTGGAAATTAAAACACTTCAAAATTGACCAAACCATCATGGTGTTATTTTACAGAACCTTCATTCAAAATGTTCGTTACTCGTTGACCATGGGTTATATGTCGGTCCCGCCCTGAGCAGGTATTAGTACCTGGAGGTAGTACATTATAAATCGCAACATTATTATTATACCCCCGACCAACGGTTGGGGGTATATAGTTATACCAACGATTCCGTCCGTCCGTCCGTCCTTCCGTCCGTCTGTCCTTCCGTCCGTCCGAAGACAATTTTTGTCCGATCGATTACAGAAAAACTATTCGTCTCATCCTTTTTAAATTTGGTACATGTCTTCTTCACCACTAGGAGAGGTGCAGTGCGAAGTTTAAACCGAATTGGTGAATTTTTGAATTTTTGAACTTAGTCAAATTCTGAGCATTTTTTGTCCGATCGATTACAGAAAAACTATTCATCTCATCCTTTTCAAATTTGGCACATGTCTCCTTCAGAGGTGCATTGCAAAATGTAACACGATTTGGTTTATTTTTTTTTATATTCTTTTACTTTATCATAGCTAGAATGAATGAAGCTACTTCTGTATTGTGATTTGTTGACTTCATCATTTATTTTTTCATGTAACTTTCATCAAAAGCTACTTCTGTGTTCTCGTTGATTTTACTATTTTATATTTCCACTGGTTATATTTTGGGAAAAGTTAAATTTTCTTTCCTTTCAGCCATAAACTGCTGTATATCTCTCACTGTGCCTTCAGGGGTGTGCTTCCATGTACCTGTTGTTTAAAGTCACTCGAATGAATCATTATGATGGATTAATTTCCAAAATAAAGTTGAAATCATTGGTAATAGCAGTAGTGTATTATATTACCCCTACCTTTTCAAGTTACTTTTATTCCTATTTTGACTTAAACCACCTTTTTCACATGAAGATCGAGACTTGTCCTACCATTTTCACAAACAGTTTAATCTTAGCAATTACATTTCAAAGCTTATCAATCCTTAGGTGTGCAGACACCTCTCTCTTTAAGTAAAATAAAAATGTCAAACTTAAACAGTCGGGGGTATTAGTGACCCACGCTCACTTTTTTGCTTGTTAATATTATTATGCATTACATAAAACTTATAATATATGATATTTAATATTTTATCTGTATAAATGTAGAAGAAGCTTACAGGTTGACAGCTAGTTTTGCTCCTGAGGAATGATTGTCGGTTGGGTCATAAAGGTCAATTTAATTCACCAAGGGTCAGTGTGGCAACTATTTAGGTCCAAGTACAGCAACCAAACTTTAATAAGTTGGATACAATTGGATGAGTATTCACTCAGGGTTAGTGACAGCATTGGATGTTAACAGTTGAAAAAAGGAATCCAAAAAGGATGGAATAAAGTGTTGACAACCAATAGCCTTCTGCTTTGTGATGCAAATACAGATTCTGAACATATTTTCTTTTCTTACCTGGAAATAATGATAAAATGAAATAAGGAATTTAAAAATAAAATTGACTTAAAAATTAGAGGGAATCGAAATAATATTGAATTACTGGGTTATAAATAGCAAATAAAACATTGCAGATTATTCTTTTAAAAAGGCTGGTAACAGCGGTTGTAACCAGAGTAACTGTCTCCGTTTCAGTAACAAGATGATATCATGCATACAGTGCATTAGTTGCAAACATGCCAACAGCTGATGTGTACTTGAATATTTATAGGAAGAGGTAATGCAGGTTAGACCAACCTGACCTGAATCGCATGATGTGGCGTGTGTCACTGAAATAACATTTCCTTGAAACATGTGATCCTGATAAAGGAAATGATTTCACAATTTCCTTATAGCATTTAGTATTCAATTGTATCAGATAAAATCAGATTTTATGAGTTGTATATATATATTGATGAGAATCGAATGCCTAGTGTTCTTGATCCTTTTTGTTTTCCGATAATCTTAGCACAGATGTTGAAATTTAGTACTATAGATTTATTTTTTAAACAATGAAGTCGGGGGGTTTATAGCACTCTGCATGTCTGTCTATTCATCTGTCCGAGATCATTTCTGGAGCCTAATTTTAAACTATGTGATTAGTTTACTTCCATACCATATAGATCTGTCCAGTACTGTGCCCTTATATTAGGATATTCTGAACATAATAATGTAAAAGTTATGCATTTTACATGCACTTACTAAAGACTTTCAACCAATTGAATCGAGTTGGTAACATTTTTATTATGACGTCAAACACGCACCTGCAGGCAGTTTTGGGATTGAAAATACGTTCAATATTTTTAATTCATCATTTCTCAATAAAATAAAATTGTATATGGATACTAATTACATCATGTGAAAGCCCATTGAATCAGGGAACTTTGTCACAGACTTTTGTTGTATGCATGTCAAAGGGTCAAACGTCAATGACGTATCAATACGTCAACACCCCTTGGGCTTGATATGCAGCCTGCAGCAGCGAGCAACTTAAGGGTTTCAACTCCAAGGTACAAATACTTTCTGATATTTCACCAAATGATCCCTATGAAACTGGGCGCACTTGATCTGCATAGTCCCGGGTATAGCCATGAGCACACGACACATTGGTTCAGGTTATCCAATATGGCAACCATCATAGGGAAAAAAGTCTTGCTGCAACTAACTTCTGAACTTTTCTAAAGTGTTTGCGACAATGACAATACTATCTCAAAAGATGCATAGCTCCTGACTTCAATGTATAAAAAACATATACTATTCTTTCATAAACCGTTTCAAATTATTGTATGTTGCAGGATTTTTCAAATCTAAAACCCGCAAAATCAAATAAGCAACTAAATTGTCTAAACTATCGATGGTAAACCGTGCTATCGATACTATCAATCGTTTTTTAAAAATTACTGTTGATATATTCACTTTACCAACGCAACAAGTCGATAGTTCAATCTGTTGTTACTCGACTTAAATATTGACAACCAAAGCTGTACTTCAGTCTTTATACAAATAATTGTCTTGAAAATGCTATGTATGGAAAGATATTTTCAAATATGTAAAAACAAGTTTGGTCCGTATGCCGCGATGATTGCCCGCCATCGCCCACTCATTTGGTACCAGGTCGATCGGGTTACCCCGCAGGAGATATTAACGACCCGCCCTCCTGAATCAAGTGTTGCCGCTTGGCAAACGGGTTGGCGGCAAAAACGGACGACCAAGGTGATAGCCCGGCTGGCAATCAAGTCCCCCTAGTGTGTTGACAATTCATAAAATCACAAGGAAGACTCACTGGATTCTCTTCATATTTTGCTCAAACTTCATCTGGGAAATCTCATTTAGGGATAGGCGGGATAGCGTTGTGATTCAGATCACAAGGTCCGGGGTTTGAATCCACCCAGGGGCTCAGCAACTTTGTCTGCGGTAGAGAACTGTTCTACATGCAGTAAGGTTTGGATGCAATGCTACACTGACTTTCAGCACAATACCCATGGTTCCCTAGTTCCAGTTGTTGCGGACTTACACCCAAATCACCTAGCCTGCTCATTTAGGTACTATGTAACTTGACAACATTTGAAAAACACGGTGCAACATATCAGGAGTATTGACTTTAATTTTATTTCAGTTCTCTTCAATTTGGAATCAATAATACCGGTAAAAGGTGGCGAATGATAATGTCACCATAGTAACAATATGTGTTTAGAATGTTCTGATAATCTAGGCTAAATGAGCTCTGTGAAAGTAGCACTGATCTGAAGGGAACCATTTCTGCCGCAGGTCCTATATGAGCAATCTGAGGCGGAGAGAGGACGTCTGGAGAGTCGGCTCCGTGAAAGTCTGCAAGCAGCAGGGGACATAACTGTGCGTAGTGACACCAGTCTCATCGAGGTATGTCAAAGGAAAAAACATCGAAAAAATCGATAAATGTGCAGAATTTAATTTCAAGTGGTCTGCAAAGATGAAAGTAGATGTCTTGATAACATTGCTTGAAATATAGCAGCAGTGCTAATACACCTAGATGTACAAATGTGTTTGTCTGGTGAACCTAAGAATACTACTATCGACATTATTTGTCCCACAGTGTGGCCAGGACCTGTTGGTTCATGAGAGGGACCAGCTGCGGACTCAGCTCGGAGAAGTCACGGAGAAACTGCGCTCATGTCAGTCAGCATCCAGAGAACTGGAGAAACTCAAGGTGAGTGGGTGTGGGATGTATGGAGATGTAGATCTACTTTATTATCAAATGGGAAAACCCTCCATTAGTGAAACCCTCATTCAGTGAAACCCTCCATCAGTGAAACCCTCAATCAGAGAAAACCTCAATCAATGAAACCCTTCATCAGGCTCCAGTGATGATCAACTTTATCTTCACTTGCATGACATCATTTTAACAATGCCAAGAACTCACTTGAATAATGTGGTATAATACTCATTGGAAAATTAAACTCCATTGTTACCACAAAGTACACATGTATGTCTTTTGCAGAGTGACCTGAACAAGGTGAAGAGAGAGAAATCAGAACTGCAAGAGAAGCTGAACTCTCACCGGGACAACAAACAAGATGGCCGTGCATCGAAACGCAGGGAGGATAAGGTGCAATTCAAACTAAATCCTAAAATTATATTGATAATTACTACTGGTACTTATTCATGAGTTTGCTTAACAACCAAGGGTCTTATTCTATTTATGTGGTAATTGTTTTGCATTTTGGAGTACCAATAGCTTTGAATAAGTGAAATACTCTTGAAAGCTGCGTTAAACACCAACTAACCTCACCTCAACTCACCAATAGCTTTGAGGCTTTGGTCTTAGATTGCCTAATCTATCGTGTTCGGCTACAGTCCTATTGACCTCCGCACACTAACGTTCTCCTCTGTGCCCCAGGATCAGGTGAACGCTGCCCTGGAGGAGAAGAAGAAGGTGGAACACAAGCTGCAGAAGGTCTCCGACAAGGTACGCTTTGTTATTTGTAAAAATGATATAAAATGGAAATATCTTCAACTTTTATGTAACACTTGATTATCAATATTATGTCTTTGCTGCTCTGACTCCTAAGATATATCCAAAAGGACTGCACCAATATCTCTACCTTGCATGGGATGTACAGAGAATACTAACTGACGTTCCAATAATACTTGTTTTATGAGACATTACCTTTCACAAGATCATAAAAATGATCCAAAAAAAATAATTCTATAAATCTATGTGCTTTCTCTATGTGTTCTTTATCTTTATGTTCTATTGTACATCATAATGCTTTACTCTGCCCCCAGCTGCTGAAGGCAAGCACAGACCTGAGTGTGGCCCAGTGTCAGCATCTGCAGCAGATCAGCCGATGGAAGGACTGCACCAAGAACATGGTGGATCTGGAACAGTTCACCAACCTACAGCTGGGACTCATCGAGCAGCAGAGACACATGAATGAGCTGCAGGCCTCCCTGCAGGAGAAGCTCGAGCTCATAGAGGGTTAGAACTCTTTCTTTTATCTTATACTTGCTTCTAAATACAGTGATTTTGCATGTATTAGCCCAGAGAGCAGATAACGTGTATCAGGCCATCATCAAAGGCAAAACAGTTTGCTACGGCATAAATTCATATTGGACACCTGACTCAAAAGTTGGAACACCAAATGATATATGATAAATGTAGTATGATATGGGTGTTTTCACGCCCTGTATCAGCCCTCAACCAATATTGAACCTTGAGCTAAAGGTCTTTGGCTGATGCAGAATGTGATATGACATCATACTATCTATCTATTGAACCTGGTCACAAACCTGTATTAATTACTTGCTCAACAAATTGATTCATGTAATATAACCATTCAGGAATGCTTTGTCAGTACGTATTTAGGCAGGATGATTCTGAACCTACTCATCAAGAGTAAAATTTAGGTGAAACATATGCCTGAAACATCATTTTGGAATTCCTGACACCAGTATTGATGCAATGAACATTCTTTCAATGATTTTTAACACTTTAGCTTTTGGATAAATTACTGTCGACCAATTTGAGTGCAACTAAAAGCAATCACAACTTTAAAAAAAAAAGGGAATATAGATCCATGACAGGATCCTATCCTATCCTAATATTGGGGACTGTTGGTTAAGGATTAGTGACAAGAAATACTGTATTATTGTGTTGCTGTAGATCTGAAGGAGGGCCACAAGAGGCTGGTCAAGCAGCTTGAGTCTGACAAGAAGGAACTACACATCCGCCTTGACAACAGCCACAAACTCTTCAAGGAGCAGGGGCAGAAACTCGTCAAGACGGTAAGTAGCTTGCTACTACATTCATGTCCTGTTATATATTATAGAGACTGTTCTCGGTCACATTAATACTCTCAATCAATACATGATGACTATCTTTTAATGTAGTGTAGAAGGGAGTCTTGTCTGTGAATGAACATAATTTGAATTTAAAAGTAAAAAATATCCCACTGTTGAGTCTCTCTTTAACCAATACAATTTAATGGTTAAATGTTTTGATATTGTTTCTGGTGGAATTGCAGTTTAAAGGGAAGGGGGCTGTTCGATGGTCAAGATATCTCATTGAGTGTTTTTAGTTGATATATATTTTCTATGTGGTTTCAGTATGACTCGCTGTCAGAGAGAAACCTGCTTGTGAAGAGTCTTCATGAAGAAACCTGCCAACTTGCCAAGAAAGTGAAGATAGGAGAGGACCGTCAACGAGTGGCGGAGAAACGGTGTCTACACGCCGAGAGGAAGTGTGCTGGTCTACAGAAAGTGATCAATCAAGCGTGTCAGAACATTGACAACAACCTGCCTTGACGTCAAACATTTTGAAAGGGTTTTATCTACTAGCATTCTGGATGTACAACTTTTCTCAGAAGGTTTTAGCCCTGTGAGAGATTCTTCATTTTAAACATTCCCCAAAAAGAGATTATTACACTGAAAGTCTTGCTTGATATTGGACACTTCAAACAGTATTTCAAATCATGAAGGATGAAGCATACCTTTCGAGAGAAAATAAATTGGAAATAATTTATCCTCACAATGAAAGGTTTTAAAGAGATTTCAACTTTTGAAATGACTTTGATTTCAAACCTATTTCACATGGATTTTAATCCAGAATGATACAGAGACATTGTTCCAAAAGGGAGTTCTACCAAGTGCCTGAAGCTGACAGCATGACTTTGAACCTCTCTTCTTGGATTAGTCCTATCAGAGCAGGTTCTTGTCTCGTCAGGGGCAGCGATCTGGGATATTGACATGCCAATACATAACCTGTTGGTCAGGAGTAGTTCAAGATTTAATTTATGTCCACAGTCCCTGTTGGTGAGAATCCTCTGAGAAGATAACCGTTGTCCATGATCATTACTGTATTGCTTTCTGATCTCAGGAATAGTTCTAGTAGTGCAGCCTGTGTTATCAGGCGAGGTGTTCGAGAATGTTATGAGTCGATTTGAAGACTTAACTTGATGAAGCTTGATCTGATGTGACCTTCTGTTAGATTTTCTCAGACAACTGTGATAAACAAGAAGATATTTGACTGGAAGTTTTTAATATTTTACCATAATCTGCCTGGTGATCTTCAGTTCCTCCTTGCTTTTCCTGTTCCCGACATTGTGCCAACTCTTGCTCCATGGATCTGGAGTATATAGTGCTCCCTCCTTGTTGCCTTGTCACTGTAATCTAGACCAGGCATTCGTCAGTGTGTTCCTTCATATCAGCGCCAGCTCAACTCAATCAAACTTTGCAGTGCCTTTCAGTGGACATCAGTGCCTTCTGTTTTATGATTTTAATGTTAATATAGTCTCAGAGGTTTGAAGATCTCTTAGAACTAACATGAGATGAACTGTGACTGCCATTGGATTATCACATTACTGTTGCTGCCCTTATGAAGAGTAACATTTTAAGTCAAACATTGTCATCTAATGCATGGTCAGAATTGTGAATGGAATTATTGAAAGAGAAAATAATTTGAGAAAAGTTCATTTAAGATTGATATAGAGTTTGTTTAATTATCGCATACAATTTACTTTCAATGTATTATGTATGACATGCAAAAAAGGATGAATTCACTATATTTAAATAATTGATCTCTTTAAATTCGTTTTTGATGATTATCAGTCTATTTAACATAATGGACAAATATTCCAAGTTATTCATTAACTCCAAAGTAATTCCTTTTCACGGTTTACCTATGAAAATATCTGCAATGACAACATTGTTATACATTGAGGTGACAGTATTATTTAAACAACTTCATTCCGTACATTCCTTTGTCCTGGTTCATTGGGTATGTTTTGCCAGACAAGTTAATCACTTGATGTTTGTATGGACTATGTAAGGGATTATGTCTGTGTTGCTCGTGCTGATAATCAAACAACTGCATGTTTAAAAGGTGCTGAACATTTAAGTAAGAAATGATTATTTATCTTTGTGTATTAATTCTGATTATGTTTGAATGACTTGTTATTAATCTCTTACTTAAATTGTTCACTTGTCTCAACAAATTTGACAAATAAAGATGGTTTTACAAGTTACCAAGGTCTGATTTGTGAAGCATCATTTATTGCTTACTACATATTACAACATTGTCCTCTTCAGTAATATCCAATTGGGGTCGCAGTAACCACATGGAGTTTATGAACGTTGCACTAAGTGAAATACTCTTGAAAACAGAGTTAATCTCCAAATCACCTGATGCCTTCTTCTGCACTGGTTACCATACATGAAGAAACACTCACAAATTAAAACCTCACCGACCCCAGATGTGAGCATCTGTTATCAAGCTATTGTTATAGGGTTTATGAAACTTCACTCTCTGTTGTGTCCTCCCTTTAATTATCAGCAAAGGTTAAAACAATAAATGTCAATTGCACTTGGATCATTGCACTGTCACTGATCCAAATAAAGTGATGACATAATTATATAGATAATTCAGCATGAAAAATAATTTAAGATTATTTTAAAAAAATATTGCGTAAACATTCCCTGTGGATTGGGTTGCCTTAATCTCGACTTTAGGAGAGATATACAGAGAAAGAGAACATTTTTTTTTAGTGGTCTGCATTTTCCCCCGCGAGTTACTTAACTCTCACATTATCTTTGTACTTCATACGGACTAGATGTGACAGAGAGAGAGAAAATTTCTTTGTCGATTGATCCTTCTTACGATCTTCTCTGCAAGGATTGCTTTGGTGAGATCTTTCTTTCTGTTGTTGACTCTGTCCATGGTGCCATGCATTTAAGTCACTCCGCTGGCTCCTCTGAGGCTCAAGGCAAGCCAAAAAGGAGGCGGCTGGTCATGGTGGATCCACGGTGATCCCAGGGGCTACAGAGAAATCCAATCAGCACTGGCCCCGTTTTAAAATACAGAAGTTATGAATCCGTCCGTTGGCTCTGTCCATGGCGACATCCACTGCGATATCCGTCATATGGATTGGATCGGACTGAGTAATTGTAAGATTGAAGTCTGGATCCGTCAGTTGGCTCTGTCAACGGTGATCGCATGGCTGGTGGTTCCGAGGTGATCCAAGGAGCTACGGAGAAGTGCCAATATCAATCAGCTTACGGCAATTCTATTGAGTGCCACGGGGTCATGACCTAAAAAGCTATTTTCATCTTCTTCTCAAGAACCAATGACCCTAGAGAGTTGACATTTTATGTACATATTCCTTAGCTGAAGGCTATTCTAATTTGTAAATTTGGTGACAATATGACCCCAAATATGGGTCACAGCCTAAGAACCCTGTTGTAAGAGTTTTTAACTCTTGAGATTTTATGTACACTTCTTTCAGTTTTGAGAAGAAATTCATTATAAAAGACCTGAGAGAGAGTCATCTCAATTTTTTTTAGGTCATCAGGCATGAAAGGCCCGATGGGCGCATGGCATGGCATGACGTCCGTCCGTCCATCCTTCTATCCGTCTGTAAACTTTTCGCTTTTTCGACTTCTTCTCCAGAACCAATGACTCTAGAGAGCTGAAATTTTGTGTACAGACTCCTTGGCTAATGGGGATTCTAAATTGTAGATTTCGTGACCCCATGACCCCAAATGGGGTCACAACCTTAAAAAACCTATTTTCATCTTCTTCTCAAGTTCCGAAAGGTCAGGAGAGCTGAAAAGTTGTGTGCAGACTCCTTGGCTAATGGGGATTCTAAATTGTAGATTTCTTGACCCCATGACCTCAAATGGGGTCACAGGGGTCACAACCTTAAAAACCTATTTTCATCTTCTTCTCAAATTCCAAAAGGTCTGAAGAGCTGAAAAGTTGTGTGAAGACTCCTTGGCTAATGGGGATTCTAAATTGTAGATTTTGTGACCTCATTTCCCCAAATGGGGTCACAGGGGTCACAACCATAAAAACCTATTTTCATCTTCTCAAGTTCCAAAAAGTCAGGAGTACTGAAAAGTTGTGTGCAGACTCCTTGGCTAATTGGGATTCTAAATTGTAGATTTCGTGACCCCATGACCCCAATTGGGGTCACAGGGGTCACAACCTTTAAAACCTGTTGTCATCTTCTTCTCCAGTTCCAAAAGGTCTAGAGAGCTGAAAGGTTGTGTGCAGGCTCCTTGGTCAAAAGGGATTCTAAATTGTAGATTTTGTGACCCCATGACCCCAAATGGGCCACAACTTTAAGAACCTATGTTCATATTCTTTTGTCTAGAAAGCTGAAAGGTTGTGTGCAGAGTCCTTTGACACGAGGAATTCTCAATTATAGATTTGGTGAATCTGTGACCCCAATCACAGGGGTCATGATCTTAGAACCTATCTTTTGATTGTAAACAATGTATTACTTGAGATAACTAGAGAAATACTCTTGAAAGCGGCGTTAAACCCCAACTCACTCACTCTCCAGTCCAGAAAGCTCTTCAAAGCTGAATTGATATGTATAGATTCTTTGGATAATGGGGATTCTAAAATGTAGATTTGGTGTGACCCCAAATATGGGTCACAGCCTTGTAACCTTGTTGTAAGAGTTTTGAACTCTTTGAGATTTTATGTGCACTTCTTTCTTTCTATCCCTTATAAAATAACCTGAGGGAGAGTCTTCTCATCTGTTTTAGTCCTAACAAGTGCTTTAAGAAATAAACATGTCTTTTTGGCGATGTAATACTAGTGATAATCATCATTAATTAATGAACGAGAGTCGGCGGGGTAGCTGGTCTAGCCGGCCCCGCCTGTCGCTTATCACAGTCACGCCTCAGTGAGCATTTACAAAATGAATCGCCCAACTGATTGCGCTAGTGTTAAAATGGGTGAATTAAAATCGTTTTAATTATCAATTGCAAGTGTATATTGTCTCAATTTTATGCTCAATTGATTCCGATGTACAATACGTACAATACAATACGTAGAGGTAATCATCTGTCATTCTTGAGAAAAATGCATTTCATCAGATCTTTAAACACGGATGTCCCCGGATATACCAAAGTTATGGCCAAGGTTAAAGTTTTCTGCGGCAAGATCAAGGTCACAAGGTCAAATACAATGACCTCATGATGTCGACAACATGCAGAGTTGTCCTGCTGAGAGAAAAAGTAAAGAAGTGAGAACAGAAAATAAAACATTGAGAATAATTACAATGACATCTGAAAGGTCTCATCACAAGGTATGCACATGCCAAGTTTGAAAGCCCTAGCTCTGAGCAATCCAAAGTTATGGTCAAGGTTAAAGTTTTCTGAATATTGTCCACTGCCGCAAGGTCAAGGTCACAAGGTGAAATATGATGACCTCATCTGAAAGGTGTCTGTCAGGAATAACAACTTTGTATTTCCATCGTGGGTTTATTTCGTCAGGTTACATCGAGCTGCAAACTGCATGGTTGCATACAACAACTTCCGATGCCTAACAATCAAAGGCACGTAACTCTAATAGGCTTATAGCTCTTGGCCGATTCAATACTGTGACATCTTCCCTTTTAAGAAAAGCAATATGTCAGATGGAATTATGAATTAACTATGAATCTTTTTTAACTGATAAATGAATTATTAGAGCAAAAAGGGAATTCACATAAACATAACTATCCTGAACAAACACTTTTAAAGTCCATTGCCTTGAACTAGGTTTGTGTTGACTTAAAGAGTCAAACTTGATTTATCAACTAGAATCACAAGGCTGAAAGTAAACTTACAAGCAAAAAAGTGAGCGTGGCTCACTAATACCCCTGACTGTTAAAGTTTGACATTTTTATTTTACTAAAGAGAGAGGTGTCTGCACACCTAAGGATTGATAAGCTATGAAATGTAATTGCTAAGATTAAACTGTTTGTGAAAAGGGTAGGACAAGTGTCTGTCTTCATGTAAAAAAGGTGGTTTAAGGAAAAATAGGAATAATAGTAACTTGAAAAGGTATGGGTAACATAATACACTACTGCTATTACCACTGATTTCAACTTTATTTTGGAAATTAATCCATCATAATGATTCATTCGAGTGACTTGAAACAACAGGTACATGGAAGCTCACCCCTGAAGGCACAGAGAGAGAGAGATACAGCAGTTTATGGCTGAAAGGAAAGAAAATTTAACTTTTCCCAAAATATAACCAGTGGAAATATAAAATAGTAAAATCAACAAGAAGAAAGAAGTAATTTTTGATGAAAGTTACATGAAAAAGAAAATGATGAAGTCAGTTACTGGGCTGACAGTTGGTGTGGAAACTGTCGAGGTTGGAGGAGACACACCAGAGGTTACAGGAATGGAACCCTGAGGTTGTGTGTCGGGTGGTTGGTCATTTGATGGACTAACTGACTTGTTGATCATGATGTGACGTCTGTTACGTCAGATCTGCAGAACACACCATGTCGGGTTGATAATGAAACTTCTAGGCTCCTTTGATGGAGACCTAACTACACCTGGAGTTGACCAATGCTCTCGTTGTCCATTTTCATACGTACCGGGGTACCTGAAGACATATCTGGTAGGGGTTTTTCTGAATGGCTGATGTTGAAGTACTTCTTAAAGACTGTTTCATCTTTGAGTCTCTTGATTCAACAGAATTTTGATCTGGCCACTCCGGTTTCAGTCCCATTAACAACTGAGACGGACTTGCTCCTGTGTATGAATCCGACTGCGAGAGGATCCGCTTTGCTATTTGACCGCACTCTCAGCTGCACCGTTTGCTTGTGGGTAATGTGGACTTGAGAAAGTCTGTCTGAAATTGTACTGGCTTGCAAATGATGCGAACTCCGAAGAAGTATACTGTGTACCATTGTCAGATACAACTTCCTGTGGGACACCCAATCAGGCAAACATTTCTTTGATTTTGCCAATGACCTGGTGTCTTGACATGTTTGTCACGTGAGCCATATCCAGGTAACGTGAATAATAGTCCATTACAACAACGTAGTTCTGTCCACGGTAGTGGAATAAATCCGTTGCAACCTTCTGCCAAGGTAGTCCTGGCAAAGGTGTTGTGATGAGTGGCTCTTTGTTCTGTGTAGGCCTATATGCTCTGTACAGAACTCACACTTGGCTACTGTTTTTCTTATGTCATCACACATTCCAGGCCACCACGCACTCATCTTTGCTCTTTCAAATCACTTATTGACCCCCTGATGACCACTATGGATGATGTCCAACATTTTTCCAAGATCATGGGTGTTCATCATTGGTACAAGTGGCTTGTGGCCTGTTTGGATCTTGAATTCGTTCACACCAATGAGATAGCGTTCAATCATCTCACAGGCCCAGGTACTGGCCAAGCACTCTTTCTCAACTTGTGCGTATTTCAGCTCTGCACTTGTGAAAGATTGCTTCGCATCCCTCGTGGCCTTTCAACAGCTGTGACATCAGTCTCTGAAATATCTCGGGTGCTGATGTGATAGCGAACGGCATCCGTTTGAAGCAAAATCTCCCAAAGGGTGTGAGAATTCCGATGTACAATACGTACAATACAATACGTAGAGGTAATCATCTGTCATTCTTGAGAAAAATGCATTTCATCAGATCTTTAAACACGGATGTCCCCGGATATACCAAAGTTATGGCCAAGGTTAAAGTTTTCTGCGGCAAGATCAAGGTCACAAGGTCAAATACAATGACCTCATGATGTCGACAACATGCAGAGTTGTCCTGCTGAGAGAAAAAGTAAAGAAGTGAGAACAGAAAATAAAACATTGAGAATAATTACAATGACATCTGAAAGGTCTCATCACAAGGTATGCACATGCCAAGTTTGAAAGCCCTAGCTCTGAGCAATCCAAAGTTATGGTCAAGGTTAAAGTTTTCTGAATATTGTCCACTGCCGCAAGGTCAAGGTCACAAGGTGAAATATGATGACCTCATCTGAAAGGTGTCTGTCAGGAATAACAACTTTGTATTTCCATCGTGGGTTTATTTCGTCAGGTTACATCGAGCTGCAAACTGCATGGTTGCATACAACAACTTCCGGTGCCTAACAATCAAAGGCACGTAACTCTAATAGGCTTATAGCTCTTGGCCGATTCAATACTGTGACATCTTCCCTTTTAAGAAAAGCAATATGTCAGATGGAATTATGAATTAACTATGAATCTTTTTTAACTGATAAATGAATTATTAGAGCAAAAAGGGAATTCACATAAACATAACTATCCTGAACAAACACTTTTAAAGTCCATTGCCTTGAACTAGGTTTGTGTTGACTTAAAGAGTCAAACTTGATTTATCAACTAGAATCACAAGGCTGAAAGTAAACTTACAAGCAAAAAAGTGAGCGTGGCTCACTAATACCCCTGACTGTTAAAGTTTGACATTTTTATTTTACTAAAGAGAGAGGTGTCTGCACACCTAAGGATTGATAAGCTATGAAATGTAATTGCTAAGATTAAACTGTTTGTGAAAAGGGTAGGACAAGTGTCTGTCTTCATGTAAAAAAGGTGGTTTAAGGAAAAATAGGAATAATAGTAACTTGAAAAGGTATGGGTAACATAATACACTACTGCTATTACCACTGATTTCAACTTTATTTTGGAAATTAATCCATCATAATGATTCATTCGAGTGACTTGAAACAACAGGTACATGGAAGCTCACCCCTGAAGGCACAGAGAGAGAGAGATACAGCAGTTTATGGCTGAAAGGAAAGAAAATTTAACTTTTCCCAAAATATAACCAGTGGAAATATAAAATAGTAAAATCAACAAGAAGAAAGAAGTAATTTTTGATGAAAGTTACATGAAAAAGAAAATGATGAAGTCAACAAATCACAACACAGAAGTAGCTTCATTCATTCTAGCTCCGAATATGATGCAGTAAAAAAATATAAAATTGCCAAAAATTCAAAACTTCACCAAATCGTGCTACATTTTTCAATGCACCTCTCCTAGTGGTGAACAAGACAAGTGCCAAATTTGAAAAGGATGAGATGAATAGTTTTTCTGAAATTGAACGGACAAGAAATGCTCATATGACTAAGTTAAAAAATAATAAAAAATTGCCAAAAATTAAAAAATTCACCAATTCGGTTTAAACTTCACACTGCAGTCTCTGAAATTAAACTCAGTCAGTTTTTACATCCATTCTCCGAATCTTTTCAAAGCACTGATAGCACGCCCCGATCTTGTTATCACTGAAGGGCTGGATGGAGTTACTGGGCTGACAGTTGGTGTGGAAACTGTCGAGGTTGGAGGAGACACACCAGAGGTTACAGGAATGGAACCCTGAGGTTGTGTGTCGGGTGGTTGGTCATTTGATGGACTAACTGACTTGTTGATCATGATGTGACGTCTGTTACGTCAGATCTGCAGAACACACCATGTCGGGTTGATAATGAAACTTCTAGGCTCCTTTGATGGAGACCTAACTACACCTGGAGTTGACCAATGCTCTCGTTGTCCATTTTCATACGTACCGGGGTACCTGAAGACATATCTGGTAGGGGTTTTTCTGAATGGCTGATGTTGTAGTACTTCTTAAAGACTGTTTCATCTTTGAGTCTCTTGATTCAACAGAATTTTGATCTGGCCACTCCGGTTTCAGTCCCATTAACAACTGAGACGGACTTGCTCCTGTGTATGAATCCGACTGCGAGAGGATCCGCTTTGCTATTTGACCGCACTCTCAGCTGCACCGTTTGCTTGTGGGTAATGTGGACTTGAGAAAGTCTGTCTGAAATTGTACTGGCTTGCAAATGATGCGAACTCCGAAGAAGTATACTGTGTACCATTGTCAGATACAACTTCCTGTGGGACACCCAATCAGGCAAACATTTCTTTGATTTTGCCAATGACCTGGTGTCTTGACATGTTTGTCACGTGAGCCATATCCAGGTAACGTGAATAATAGTCCATTACAACAACGTAGTTCTGTCCACGGTAGTGGAATAAATCCGTTGCAACCTTCTGCCAAGGTAGTCCTGGCAAAGGTGTTGTGATGAGTGGCTCTTTGTTCTGTGTAGGCCTATATGCTCTGTACAGAACTCACACTTGGCTACTGTTTTTCTTATGTCATCACACATTCCAGGCCACCACGCACTCATCTTTGCTCTTTCAAATCACTTATTGACCCCCTGATGACCACTATGGATGATGTCCAACATTTTTCCAAGATCATGGGTGTTCATCATTGGTACAAGTGGCTTGTGGCCTGTTTGGATCTTGAATTCGTTCACACCAATGAGATAGCGTTCAATCATCTCACAGGCCCAGGTACTGGCCAAGCACTCTTTCTCAACTTGTGCGTATTTCAGCTCTGCACTTGTGAAAGATTGCTTCGCATCCCTCGTGGCCTTTCAACAGCTGTGACATCAGTCTCTGAAATATCTCGGGTGCTGATGTGATAGCGAACGGCATCCGTTTGAAGCAAAATCTCCCAAAGGGTGTGAGAAATGTAGTAAGTTTCTGACAGTCTCTATCTAATGGAACTTGATAGAAGCCTGATGCTGCATCCAGTGTTGTGAATAGAGTTGAACCAGTTAACTTTGGGGCAACATCATCCAGTGTTGGGAGAACAAACCATTCTCTCTCGACAGCAAGGTTGAGCTTCTTGAGGTCAACACAAATCCATGGCTCCACAGCTCTACAGTTACTAATGCGCCCTACATGACGCCTATCACTGTCAATTACACGCAGTGTCATGAAAATGGGATGGCTATTATAATAGTTGCTGTACATGACATATTACTTCAGTAGAGCAAAAGAGGTAAGACAGTCTATCACAAGGACGACATCACAAAGGGTAACAGTGATTCACAGTGAGCTACAACCTTAGGCCTAAGGGATTCTAACCTTATCCCAAGGGTAGTTATTTTTCTATACTAAGCAGTTGTTAGGGTTATCATGAGCATAACCTTTTGAGCTGCCTCCTTAACACTGGCTCTGAGGTTGCTTAACCTAATTCCTAATTTAGGGCTTCTATCCCTAATCTTAGCGCTTTAACTCTAAACTTAAACCTTAGTATTCTGACTAACGTTCTATTTCCAGAATTGTGAATATAAAGTTGAACCAGTTAAATTTGGGGCAACGTCATCCAGTGTTTGGAGAACAAACCTTTCTCTCTCGACAGCAAGGTTGAGCTTCTTGAGGTCAACACAAATCCGAATCTGTCCGGAACGTTTGACCACTGGCACCATGGGAGCGCACCATTCAGTCGGTTCAGTAACCTCCTCAATTATATCTTCGGTCACCATTCTTTGAAGTTCAGTCTTGACTTTGTCCATTATGGGAAATGGAATTCTGCGGGCAGTGTTGATGGAATATGGCTGAGCATCAGCTTTCAGTTTAATCTTGACTGGGTCACAATCCAGTAGTCCATGGGTGCCAAACAGATCACTTGTTATCTCACCAATGTGTTGAACAAGACCCATCTTACTGCAAACTTCTCTTCCAAGGAGATTACCTTGACCCCTGATCACTACTACTCTGAATCTGTACATATTTCCTCTGAATCTAGTCAAAGCAGTAAACTGTCCCAGGCAGGAAATATCACCATTCACTGCATTCAGCTTCACAGTAGTTTGTTCTAATTTTGGCACAATTTTCAGGTTCTGGTATGTTTCTTCATTTATGATGGTTGTGTCTGCACCAGTGTCAATTTTCCTAGAAACAGGTGTGTCCTGTATTTTGAGAGTAACATACCATGTTTTTTTTTGTGTCGTTACAATCTACCGATCCAAGAAAGCACTCATCATCATAATTGGAATAACCTTGATCATATGGTGTACTGTTCACTGAATGTACATTTTTATCTCTCCTCTACATGCAACAGCAAAATGTCTAGTTTTGCCACAGTTGTTACACCTTTTGCCTGAAGCGGGGCATCTTCCGTTGTGAACACGTGCACAACAATCACATGGTCGACCCGAACCAAACTGCTGGTTTCCATGGTGATTATTTGGCCTATTATTTCCACCTCCACGTGAAAACTGTCCTTGAAAGATACCCCTTTTTGAGTAGGACCGCCCTCTATTGCTGGGTACATGGTTACCTTTTACCAATTGCCTACTGGCACTCTTGCGCACAACATCAACGTCTTTAGTTTCCTGTGCTTTCATTTGTGATTTAATCAATTCACTTTGTCTTGCTAATTGTTTAGCATCTTCGAGTTTGAGATCGCCGCTAATGGCTGCAATACTGCCGAAGCGGCGTTAAACAATAACTCACTCACTCACTCACTCGAGTTTGAGTGTTGCTTGAAGCTGCATTTTTTCTGACACTTCTTGATCAATAACACCAATAACAATCCTGTCTCTAATGGCTTCTTCTTTATTAGCAAAGTAACACTTATCTGCCATTTCATACAGAACTCTGTTAAAAGTTTCAGCAGATTCACCCTGTCTCTGACATCGCTGATAGAACTTCGCCCTTTCATGGATAACATTATGTCTGGGAACGAAATGTTCATCATACTTGTCTATCACTGTATCAAACATTCTAACTTCTGCTTCTCCCCACGAGAAAGAGTTCATAATCGTTTCTGCATCTTTCCCCATGGCATACACTAATGAAGCAATCTGTACCTGTTCATCTTCTTTGTTTAATTTTGTGGCGATACGAAAACGACTGAAACGCTGGCGCCAATCGGGCCATTCAGACGGGTTAGCAAAATTGAAATTATCTAGGGGATGAAATTTGGCCATTGTCAATGTTCACTGTAATATCCTTAATGTCAACAGCTATCTATAAATAGCACATCGCCTAAACCCATGACGTAATATGGCATGACGTCACAGAATCGTGTTTTGTAACGAAATGTCGTAATAAACATGGCGGGCTTCAAAGTGTGTGTTCTGATCAATCATGATTCAAGTGCCATCTAACACCTTATGGAACGAATACATGACATTCACTGTTACCGTGAAATCTTCAGTAGACTGCGGACGCGCTTCTGACACCATGTCAGGAATAACAACTTTGTATTTCCATCATGGGTTTATTTAGTCAGATTACATCGAGCTGAAAACCGCATGGTTGCATACGACAACTTCCGGTGCCTAACAATCAAAGGCACGTAACTCTAATAGGCTTATAGCTCTTGGCGATAGTTAGCGATTTTAAGGCCGCTTCAATACCGCGACAGTGTCATCACAAGGTATACACATGCCAAGTATGAAAGCCCTAGCTCTGAGCAATCCAAAGTTATGGCCAAGGTTAAAGTTTTCTGAATAGTGTCCACTGCGGCAAGTCAAGATCACAAGGTCAAATACGATGACCTCATCTGAAAGGTGTCATCACAAGGTATGCACATGCCAAGTATGAAAGCCCTAGCTCTGAGCAATCCAAAGTTATGGCCAAGGTTAAAGTTTTCTGAATAGTGTCCACTGCGGCAAGGTCAAGATCACAAGGTCAAATACGATGACCTCATCTGAAATTAAGGTGTCATCACAAGGTATGCACATGCCAAGTATGAAAGCCCTAGCTCTGAACAATCCAAAGTTATGGCCAAGGTTAAAGTTTTTGTGGACAAATACACAGACAGACGGACAGGTGAAAAACAATATACACATGGAATCTCCGATTCGGGGGCATAAAAACTTTGCAGTTAATCTTGTAATGTGAAATATATGTCGACTTAAGATTAATATCTACATTATGAATATGAAAATACATGCCATTTATATATTTGGGATAACAATGACATTATGTGTAACTAATTTCGATAATACATTTTAAATTAGATGACTGGGCAATGCCTTATTATGTGATATCTTAATCTTTTCTATAATTCCTGATGAGCTTCAGAGCTATTTTCCATAGTAAAAGGAAAAACCAGTAAATTCTCCCAATATAAGAGTTCTTTTTGTTCTCTCTCATTGGTGTCAGAATTCTCTTTGGATTACCAATTGTAATACTCCCTTGTTCTGGTGACCCCGATCCTCCCTTGTAATTCGTGGGATTCTGGCAACCCAATCCAGAGCGAATGTTTACGCAATAATTATGTAATAACAATTATTGTTAATAATTATAAGAAAACTTACCTCTTGTTTGGGAGAATTATTCCCACCCTACCTCTCCATTTTCCCCAGAGGGAGTCAGGGGTAATGTGCGGGTTAAGTTCAAATCATAACAAAACAAGATGTGTTTGTTAAACACGGATGCCCTCGGATATATGCTATAAGCCATGTATTCATTACTATAAAAGAGCTAATATAGTTAGTTCCATGTACCAAAGAACTTTTACCTATCACTAATACTGTGCTTTGCCAGAGATCCAGTCATGGTCACTGTAGTAGCAACTGGTGATCTCTACTTCCACATGGACACCAGGACTGGTGTAGAAATGGTCCAGGCAAGACCCACTTCTGTGTGTTGATCCCTGAACATGCTGCACAAATCCTCTTGACAGCAACGTCTCCTTGAAGCCTCCCTCGTCTTCATTTATATCTCCAGTGATAACTGTTGAACAGGAGTTTGATGATGCAATGGAATCAAGCATTGACATCACTTTTGATGTACAATGTTCAATTTTGTTGTGATGGTCTGGAGAGTTATACACTGCCACAATGTTAAAAGAGATATTGAACATAGTTACGTTCAGAGATAATACTTGCAGAAACTCATCTGAGTGGGACTGGATGACTCTGTAACTGGATGATGACGTCTTCATAGCAACAGCAACTCCTCCTGCCTGTCTTGTGTTACCCTTTGAGGTTTATCTGATCTAATCAGAGTATAATCTCTAGGGATCACTCTGTCTGGTCTAATTGTAGTTGACAGCCAAGTCTCTGTGAACATTGACATCAGACAACATGAAAATAGGATCTTTTGCAACATCTTTTGAATGAAGCACTAGTGATATTGTGTTAAGGGATGAAACTACCAGTGATTTCTTGGGTAATGTCTCTCCTTTGAAGAAATTGTCACTGCGGTTCAATGATCCCTTTTTGAGGCGCTGCATTTCTTCAATGACATTCTGGTTTGCATGAATCTTGCATGGTTGGAACTGAAGCAGGAAAAGCTTCACCCTGCTGAGGGCTACATAAGCTTGGCCATCAGAAAAGCAATGTTGGAAGCTCACTACAATCTGTTGAACAGTCAGTCCCTGCACCTTGTGTATTGTGCAAGCCCATGCCAACTTGAGAGGAAACTGGAATCTAGAGATTGTCAGTCCTTTGTTTTCCTTATTCACAGTGAAGGAAATCTCTGTCCTCTCTATTGGAGTGGCTCCTGGGAAGTGTTTCAACTGAGCCACATACCTGGACTTCTGACGGGTTTGCTTACCAACATTTGGACCATCATACTGGACAAACACAACCTCCACTTCACACTGTCTCTCAAGGAAGGCTAAGATCTTTCCCTGAGCACCATTCACCAGACCATCCGAAATGTCTATGTTCCTAATGAGCATCACTTTTGCATCAATCGCAAGTGTAATTTCTGAAGGAAGTCCTCCTGTGAACCTTGAGTCCTGGGAAACATCATACGTTTTCAGTGCAGCAGGCTTTCTATCAACTGCAACTAGAGTTTCATGCTGAGTCTGTAGTTGAGAGAGCATCTGATTATTATGTTCATTGACAGACTTGTTTGTTGAGAAGACATGAAGAACTTGGGATGGATATCCATCACAGTATTTAGATATTTCCCATTGCTTTAGTAGAGCAACATCTTCATCAGTGTGGGAGGCTGTTCTGACCCTATTAGACAGATTTGCAAATGTGAGGTCGTCATTCTGTCTCATTATCTCATGAAGTTCAGTGAAGGAGAAGTTGTTCCACAGTGACCCTGCCAGATTCACATAGGGATTTGAGACTCGTTTGAAGACAAACTGTTTCAACACTGGTGGAAGTTGGTAGAGATCACCAACAACAATACCCGAAACACCTCCGAAAGGAGCACTGGATGATATTATTTCACACAGTCTGTTGTGTATTTGTAAAAGAATATCACTTCCAACCATATAAATTTCGTCTACGATCAGGAGCTTTAATGCACTTGCCTTCGCACGAAGAGTGTTTCTCTTATCATCAGATAACTTGATGTAGCTCTTTGTTTGTCCCAGCGGCAAGAGAAATGCGGAGTGGAGAGTATAGTTCCAGAAATGTTGTGAGCTGCAGCTGCAGTAGGGGCTGTCAGTGCTACTTTTATAGCGTCTGAGTTTTCTCCTTCTCTGTATAAAGTTCGAAGTGCCATTTGGAAGATTGCAGATATGAGATGAGATTTTCCTGTTCCTGCACCACCAGAAACAAATAGATGCAATGGTTCAGGCGTTGTGCCTGTTTTGTTACTCCTGGAAATTTCGGAACACCACTTCTCAATGTGTTAATAAACATCCCTTTGTTCACAATTTAGTGATCTTATAAGAGCACAAAATTCATCTTGTTCTAAAACACCAGGTCTCAGTTCAATGCTGTATGAAACGGGGCGTGATGCATGTTTGTCGACATTTGCACAGTTCACTACATGTTCTTCATCAGGAACTATCACTGCAAACTCTGGGTCAAGATTTTGACCCTCTTCTCCTGAGTCACTTTCCTCCTGTCTGATGGCTGAAGATATTTCATCATACATATGGGTTGGAGGACCATTCTCATGAAACTCTTCTAAGGCTGTCTCAATAATGTCTGTGTGATGCTCAGCTTTAGCCCTGTTTTCAGTAATCTCTGCCATGTGAGTCTTATAAAAGTCTTCAAAGGATTCTAGCTGTAGCAAATCCTCCTCCTTTGTCCAGGGTTTGAAGAGAACTATCTGGCTGTAATAAAAAGATTCTGGTTCTTTTACTTTCGACTTCTTATGGTATCTAAGTACACCAGAAGTGGATGCCTTCTTCATTGTTCCACATCCATTCCTTAACTCATTTTCAGACACAGGATCACCATCACAATCAGAGTCATCATTAGTTTTGGTTTTGGTGTTGTACACAGGGCAATACCAGATAGCAAATTCTGCAAGGCACAGGCTGGACAGGTACTCCGGCCAGTTGGCATACTTGTCCGGTGGCAGGAACCGATAAGTGTGCATTGCAGTATGTACAAAGTTTTTTTGCTGTTTCTATACCTCTGAGACGTGCTCTTTAAGAATCTAAACTAGAAAGTGTTTTTACCCGTAAAAACAGATGTCTCCCCCTTCCTCAAATGCTTCAAACCTCTAAACAATACTATCATAAAGCACCATTAATGTTCTCTGTATAATTCAACTTGAATAAATAACCTATCAACTCAACAATTGTAGCAAACAAAATATTCAAAATTCTAAATAGGGCTGTTTGATTTGTCACGGGTTTTCCTTGCCGGTTTGCCGGCGGCGTAGCCCGGTCACGTGACCGGTAACTATGCAAATGAAGTGACCCTGCGTAAACAAACATGGCGGCGTCCGTCATCGCCGTCGCTTCGATTCTTGAAAATCAATATTTGTTTGATGGATCCACAATAAAATTATTTTGTGATATTAAATGTAATGTTTTAAAAGGCAACACTTATTTCGAAGTGTATTGTGACAGTATTTTGAAACAAAGTGCTATTATGAATCATGTACAAAACACACTACGACTATAATAGATCTGTATAGCCAACAGTCTAATGAGATGTTTTGGAATGAACTTATGAAATATCTATTTATAGCGTTATTCAAAATTTGCCGTATCTGTTTCATATTCTATCCAAGGTTTAAGTTCAATATGTTTTCCATGTCACCATTCCTCATGAAATAGATATATAAACTCTACGTTTACTTCCATCTAGATTCTAGATGTGGTTGTGTATATTTCACACATGCTTTGATTGAAACATATCTAGATCTTCCTCCACACCAAACTACAAGAAAGTCTCTGTTGAGTAATTCATAGGAGATGCAAGTATGTAGGCTACTCAAGACTACCGATAATGATATCGTAAATGTTCCCTGCATACACGAAAACATGCCAGTTACCCGCACTTTTCTGACAATATTTCAGTTTGGATTTTGAAGTCATATAGCTATCATCAGTACAGTTACATGTACTATCATATCGTTGATACAAAAACAACAAGTAACATAGACCTATTCAACAAATTCGGCTTCAATCTGACTGTACTTACCATTTCTTTTATATAAGTGAAGTTCACATAATCAACACATTCTAACTTTCAACAAGGAAAATGGAGGCGTTCATCGACGTGTTTACCAACGTAAACATGTAATGGGATATAACTCTCAGAAGCAACATGGAAAGACGTCCGCGAGAAAAATGACAGAATAAAATTTCATAAGCTGTAGATTCTAGATCTCTGTGGTGATGTTAAATTTTTTACTCAATAGGTATAAATAAATAATCTAGACTACGCTTTTTACATTATGTTTACAATGTGGTATGTGTTTTTTAAATAATTATTAAAATCTATGAGCACAATATATTATATAAATAACAAATTAAGAAAACAGGTTTTACAAAAATATGTAAATATCTTAAAATAATTTAGTTCTTGAAGAAAGTCTAGATCTGTTTTTAAAAAAAAACAACAACAAAAAAACAAATAGTTTCAAATGAATCTGTACGTGTTAGAGAAGACTAAATAATTGGTTATCGTCAATTTAAAATTTAAGAGTTGATAAAAATGATTGCTTGTAATTTCATGAATATCTGGAATATTTATAATGTTCCCCTATTTTTGACATTTAATCATATCGTCGAAATATAATAAAAAAAAATAAAAAAATCCCAAAAACTAACTTAATTGAATTTACACCTAATAAGTCCTTTCTGATAATTCTTTTATAAAAACTCAACAAGGGAAGAGTTTTTTTCCTATCATCATACAAATTACAACTTTCCGTTCACCATCCTTGCAATTTGTAAAGATGCATGGTGCCAATGCCTAGACCTTTCGCCGCACAAGGAAGGACGAGAGGGTAGAACAGATAATCCCCATCAAGAGATACCGTGTTCCTAAAAAGCCAGACCTGCCTTCAAGTGAAGTGAATCATTCTGTCTTACCGCTTTGAATAATGGCCCATCCAGAAAGGACTTCCATTTAGACTACGAGTTCTTTAACTGTGTTGCCACAAGCACAAAGCATATCGAGTTCGGTGGCTTCAACACTAAGTTGTGTAGAGAGCAAGGGCGGAGGGTGAAACCAGCGACCAAGGTCGTGTACCTGCCATTGATTTGTATGAATCCAGCCCACCCGGACTCCATGCTCACAGCCATGACCGATGCTCGTCTAACGAAGGAATGTAGACTGGACATTACTGTTTTGGCAAATGGTCAGCAGCTCTACAGAGTTGTAGTCAATGTGAAATAGGTTTACCAAATGATATTCTCGGACTTCATACCAAACCTTAGGGGCATGCACATGCTCATGAGTTATTTTGGCTCTGTTGGCGTAATGATGACAGACAGTGAAATTGAGGATATCATGAAATCGTAAGTTGTGGCACACATACTGGCGGGGAAGAAAGTTCCACATAACTTTAGAACCCTTCGGTTAATGACAAAAGATGCTCGGATCACCTAAAATGAGCTCTTTAACAAGCATCACAACTGGCCATTTGGTTCAGAATCTAACAAAACCTGTCTTCATCATGACGGTCTTCCGAGGGGCTGACTGGCCATTCCACCCCGGGCAGTAGAGCAAATGATGCCAAACTGGTTTGCTTTGCTCACTTCAACAACGGTAGCTTTAGGTTGTGCTAGTACTACCTGAGGACATTGAAAGTGCTTTAGTCCTTCATGAGAGGTGAACACAGCATGCATCAATCATCCTTTCGCATGCCAAATACAGAGTCAAGATACAGGATAAACTTCTGACTTGCATCGATCCTCTGGATCCCACTGGTCATCTCACTATAGTGTGATCATCAATGTTGTCATTGGTCTAATTGCACCTGAAACAGTGAACGTACATGACGCAGTTGAGATTGTGAATGGTTAACTTACATCATTTAAGAGCTGACCTGGCGATTTAATGCGTCTTTATCCAAGTTCAAATCGATGGGTTGGCCAGTAGGATCCAGAGGATCAATGCAAGTCAGAAGTGTCCCCAGGTTGGAGATGCTCCAATGTCCTCACGTATTACAACCCTTATCTCACATAGTTGAAGTGAGCAGAAGCAAAAGAGCATGGCATCGTTAGCTCTCCTGTCCAGATATGGAGTGGCCAGTCTTCCAACACGAAGACCAACATGATGAAGACAGGATTTGTCAGGTTCGGACTAAGTGGCGAGTTGTGATGCTTCTTACATAATCATTTCACGGGCTCCAAGCATCTCATGACATTCGCATCCTTTTGATGTGCAAGCAACGGTTCCTTTGTCACTAACTGAAGGGCTCTAAGTTCTGGGGATAATTCTTCCTCGACAGCATGTGAGCCACATCTCCAACATACGATTTCATGATATGATATGATAAGTCCACTGTCTGCCGTCAATACGCCAAGAAAGTCAAAACAACTCATGAGCATGTGCATGCCCCTGAGCTTTGGTATGAATTCCGAGAATATCATTTAGTCCTATTTCATTCGAAGCAGTAAAACAGAACGATTCACTTCACTTGAAGGCAGGTCGTGCTTTTTAGTACCATGGTATCTAGACGGGGATATCTTTGATTATCTGTTCTGTCATCTCGTTCTTCCTTATGCAGCGAAAGGCACCATGCATCTTTACCATGCTTATCTACAACTGTTAATAGCATTGCGAGAAAGTGTGTTAAGAGGAGTCGAATCTGTAATGAAAAATGTACACCGAAAATTTTAAGATAAGCTGAACAAGACAAGTCTTCTGAAATTCAGCATGGACATACCCTCTTACCTACTAGAATAGGCTTTATCTGATTCATTACTCCTCTAAACATGGGGATAGACACCAACATTAATTTGATAGCATGCATAGTTACGGAGATAATGACGAAATCAAGATTTTTAGTAATGGCGGCCTTAATTTGCATATTGTGCGAATTGCCCAATGATGACAGACTGGCATCATTCAGATTCTTGAAGAGCACGTCTCAGAGGTATAGAAACAGCAAAAAAACTTTGTACATACCGCAATGCAAGGTTGTCCAAAAATCAAGGGTCTGGCAACCGGACTATACCTGTCAATGATGCTCTTCTGAAAGATGTCATCACTGTCATCCTCCATTTCTCTGATAATGGACAGGGGTTTCAGAAGCTGAATGCGGTTTTGTGGCAGATCTGCTGGTACAAAAACCTCCCGGAAGTTACACTTGAAGAGTGGGAAGCTAAGTAGTCTGTACACAGCTTCTTGGGCACTTATTTCTCTTGCATTTAGGAATGCCCTTGCACATTTTTTCATTTTCCCACACCATGAATCATTAACTGTTTCCTTTGAAATTGCCTCCAAAACACGACCCATCTCCATTTCATCTTTTGTGTTATAAGCTACCAAGTGATACATGCATATGTGTCAAGACAAAACTTAACATCAAGGTTTGCTTCCCAGGCCCTCAGGAGATTGGGGTTGTAATAGTTTGTGTGTGTTTCACATGGAGCTCGTTGAAGTACAACTGTTTTCCCATACTTTGTCACGTTGAGAGCATTCACATACTGATCTAGAGCACTCCCGCTGCCTTCACAAACTTCTCAATAGATGTGACAGTAGCCTCTTTATTGGAGAGAACTTAATGTACTTTGCTCAACACGTCCAGATTTTGTTTTCTATGGCAACCTTCTTGAGTGGATCATCAGTTTCTAACTCTTTGGCTATTAGTATTTCTTTTGATGGAAGCTTGGGAAAGTTAAAACGACAGAAAGTTCCCTTTTTCTTGCAAGTTGCAGTATGATGATGCTGCTGCACAGTTGTAACGAGTCTGTGGAGATCTGGATCTTCATCTTCATCTGGAATCTTGCAAGATACATACTGATCAACGAACTGGCAGACTGTTTCGTCGTCATCATCAGGAGTAGGTGCATTCTCTGTCCAGAGCACAATGTGGGCATGAGGGGAACCCCTTGCTGAAACTCGATCCGATAAGTGTAGTGCTTGATTTTACCTAACGGTTGAGCTTGTGACAACAGGAATGTGTTAAAATAGCTCTGTAATCGATGATCAAAGTGCCTTGCCACCGTTACTGGATTTGACCTCAAAAGAGCGCTCTTTTCTTCAAACAACATTTTATCAACATAATCAATTGACAAAATCTTTCCTTGTTGACGGGATATTGCTTGTAGTGTGTCCCTCCATTTCAGATCTGCAGATGACAAGGTCACAAAGAAAGTGAATATCCCAAACTGTTTCACAGCTGCAAGTAGCTTGTACATTGCCTTCTGCCAGTAAGATGGGGAACCTCTGACTGTCTGCACAAACTGGTAGGCATGGTCTTTCAAGATCAGTCCTGTGAGCTTGTCTTGGTCCTTCACAAAGCTAGAGTCTACACTACCACCTGGTGTTGCACTGTAGGATTTCCTCATGGCTATTGAGATATTGTCCATAACTTGCTTGTGTTCAGTTATACATTGTGCAAAGAAAAGATACTCAACGTTTCTTGCAAAACTTCCAGTTTTGTTGAGAATTCTTGCATTGAAATACTTGTTGGGTGTTAAAGACACCTGTCTGTAGGCATCAAAACAATATTTTCCCTTTGGAAAGAGTTTTGGGAATGCCATTTCTTCACATCCATGATCCATCATGATGCTTACAGGACTCTTGCCCTCTCCTGGTGCAAAGTTCAATATCTGATTGACATCAAGAGCAGGATCTGTAGACTGGATGCAAGTATCCAGGGGATAGTCTCTTGGTGTATCATTTTCCTCAGGAAGATCATTTGGTGTATTTGGTTGTTGTGCACATGATGTGTTTTGTTCTTCATTAACAGCACCATCATCATCTTCATCATTGTCACCATCATGAACCTGATCCCCTTCAGTTGACGATTCACTGTTCAGATCTTTAGGTTGAGTGAGGTGATCCCAAAGTTGACTGTCTTCTTCCTGTGAATCCCTTGTCCAACTATCAGAAACACCAATGATGTCTTGATAATGAGGATTGTTTTCTTTAAGCCATTTGAAAGCTTGAAGAACTATATGAGGTCTAATGTTTTCATAAAAGACATGACTTTTTAATTCCTGTTTCCTCTTCAGTTTCACAGGTATGATACCAGATACAGTTGGGGTACGTGGTAGATGGTTGCATGTTTCGTCGGTATCTGCAGGTACATTGATCACAGATCCCACAATACCTTTCTGCTTGCCTCGGGGAAGGGCAGTTATTTTCATGAAAGGGATCCTTTTGGCCAGTAATCTGGCTTCAAAGTCTGTCAAGTCACTAATAGGAGAGGTGTCTATGTATATCTCCATTTGGTTGGCCTCTGCTTGTGGCGGCATCTTGGACTTTCTGTTAGCACTGTGATAGTTCTTTGCTCGTCATGCAAACAGCTCATCATGAGTTTCATTTTCTCTCGAACAGTTTTTAATCTTTTGGCCTGCATAGCTGGAGTTTCTTTTCTACGTATTTCAGCATTTCTGGCTCTATCCTTTTCCTTTCTTTGCTGTTGTTTCACATGTAGGCTTTGCAGTCTCTGTTGATAATGAAATTCCTGCATCAAATTTTCAAACATGAAATCTTCACTTGATGGTGTTGATGGTGTATTTACTTCGGTTGCAGTCAGTGATGGAAATTGCCGTATTGAGTTGTTGTTGATGCACAGGTTAAGATGGTACCTCATATCAAGAGTCCATGACAAACTGCATTCGTTCTGGTGGTGTGTGATTTGCACAGGCTACAGCAAATGCACATGCTTAAGCTCCGCAAGACACTTCTTTTTGCTGAGTGACACCTTCCAGATAACAGGGAGAATAGAAACGAAGATCATAGAAGAGGCGTAGTATTGGCATTAGTGTAGTCAAACGCTGTCTATTGTGTAAAGAGTCAAACAATTTTATCTTCAGATCACAGGGATCCTGCCATGAAGTAACCCAATGTGATTGTAGAAAGTGGATGTTGATTGAGTGACAGGGAACTCAGGGTTGAAGATCCTACTGGTTGGCCTGTCGAAGGAGAACTTCAACCTCTGCTGGGAGTCTCACACCAATGATCAAAGCTGGCCACTGCTGTCTCATTAGTTGTAGAAACCTACACACAGTGTCATCCGGTATGAGAACACTGCGTTCTGTTATTGGACTCATATCGGTATTGTTATTGTTACATGAAGCAGGATGAAATATAGGGCATTTATGAGAACGAAGCTTCTTGTATGTGCTGTATGTCCTATCACATCTGGCACAATATGAACACTTGTGATTGCTTATTGTCCTCAGTGACTTGAACACTCTTTGGCAGTCATCACATGTAAAGCATTTGTGGTTATCACAGTCTGTCTTTGCAGGGAAGGATTTAAGACAGATGTTGCAGTTGTAAACAATGTTGCCATTGTAGATGTGGGCACCCTTGCTCATCCTAGCTGAAAAAGAAAGAACTCATGTTATATATGTGAAAGTATGTAAATAAGACAATAGTTATATCATCATATCAAATAATACCTTATGGTTACTTTAAATTTTGAAAACTAATTACTATCTAATGAAAATGCATTGCTTACGGTTTCACATATTCGAAATAAAACAATGCATAAAAAGCACTTACTTACTTTGATGTCGACAACATGCAGAGTTGTCCTGCTGAGAGAAAAAGTAAAGAAGTGAGAACAGAAAATAAAACATTGAGAATAATTACAATGACATCTGAAAGGTCTCATCACAAGGTATCCACATGCCAAGTATGAAAGCCCTAGCTAGCTCTGAGCAATCCAAAGTTATGGCCAAGGTTTAAGTTTTCTGAAGATGTCCACTGCGGCAAGGTCAAGGTCACAAGGTCAAATATGATGACCTCATCTGAAAGGTCTCATCACAAGGTATCCACATGCCAGGTATGGAAGCCCTAGCTCTGAGCAATCCAAAGTTATGACCAAGGTTTAAGTTTTCTGAAGATGTCCACTGCGGCAAGGTCAAGGTCACAAGGTCTTATATGATGACCTAATCTGAAAGGTCTCATCACAAGGTATGTACATGCCAAGTATGAAAGCCCTAGCTCTGAGCAATCCAAAGTTATGGCCAAGGTTAAAGTTTTTGTGGAAAAACACACAGACGGACGGACAGACAAACGGACGGACAGACGGACAGGTGATTTGGGGGCATAAAAACAAGAGCCTTTAATACAGTCTATATCTTCATTGATAAACTGAATACAATGGAACTGAAAGTATCAAAAATATATAATCAAAATTAAGGATGACGGTACGGAGTACAGATAAATTAAAGTTTAGTCTAACCTGAGTTTAGCCCGAAACTCAGGTTTCTATAAAATTTATAAATAAGAAAGTGATATCAACAATTTTAAACTATAGATACTGAAATCGATATTGTCGACTGTTCTTTCTGGATGTTGGTTTCCATTAGAATGTAGGTATAATAGATACATGATGACACAAGTGGCCCCCGAGTGAGTGATAGCGAGATGATATTTTGTATACACCCACTTGTGTCAATCATGTATCTGTTTTATCCAATGGGCAACGTTCGACAAATATGCGCCTGTCACGTGACATGATTTTCGCGTTGAATAAACTGTCTGGAAAAATCCGCTTTACCTTTTACCCGTTTCACTTCAGGAAGTCAGTCGGGCTTTGGAACCAGTCCCGCAGGTCCTTTTCCCGGCTGGTGTTTTCGAGCCATGTGAAATTTCTTCTTACATCAACATACAGAATTGTCAAGTGAATAATTATCATCCCAAAATGACTCTTCATTATTTTCCGCTGGATTGATTATCTTCGTGTTAATCTATGACAATTTAAAAACAATGGTGTTGTTTTAGAATTTTGTTTATAGTTTCTAATCAGCTGATCATTTGTTTTATCAGTAAAGGAGTTACATTTGTTTTGTATTTCTACTGAGCGACACACAACCCTTTGATGTCATCTGGTTTTGCAACAATGTTGTGATTACTCAAGGTCGTCAGCCAGCTGTCTGTAGCTCCGCCCTTGGACCGCCCTGCTGCTCCACTGTCGTCCTATCAGTGAGTTTAAAATAACTGTGGCTGATAAATAAGTGACGTCATAGATACAACCATACTTTTCTTGATACATGATATATCGTCTCAAAAACATCAAAGGGAATTTAACCGCCCTTTGGATAAGGCAAAGATACTAGAAATGGACTATAGCCTGTGACGTCACACAACTCAAGATGGCGACTGCCATGGGCGGAAAAAGCGATGTTTTAGAATAAAGGCGATTAAGGTTGGTTCTCGTCGCAGTAGAAAGTTGAAAAAAGGTCGAACTTAAAGCGAAATATCTCGTTTACACACAATACGAAGGCTATATGATGACACAAGCGCTAACATATCTAAATCTTCAATTCAACTTAAGTATTTAGCTATGTAGGCCTAGCTATGTGTTGCCTGTTGGCGATAATTGGTCGCCAGCTGGTAGGCCTACACGTCAAGATCTAATAATACTGACAACGTACGTGGTACTGTTTATTCTATGCGATCTACAGTAAACGGTAAGTGCACCTTTTGAGCGTTTCTGTATATTATACACTTAATTACTCATGTTGAGGTCATTATGTGATATATAAGGACTCGAGACCTGACTCCCTTACATGGACATAGTTTTTTGTTTAGCGTGATGTCATTTAGCATACAAAAAGGTATACCTCAGAATTATATTGCCTTTTGTCCTTGAAATTTAATGATTACTAAACTTCATCCCGTGATTTTACTTCTGTAAGATTTCAGTTTCATTAATGTATGTGTTCAGTTTGTCTAGACTAGCTAAGAGAACATATCGGTATTCCGTTCTCCCTATCGTTTCCACTACATTACCGCTATGGAGCAGTCCCATAGGCCCCAATGGAGGAAATCCTTTGTCGCACTTTCGCGCACTTGTTACGACTTTCGCGCATGAACAAACCATTGAAATATCTTTATTGGATTAATAGCTATCCGTCTGCCACATTTTCGCTCGTCAAATCTTAGGAAATATATTTTTTCTAAGTCATCAAACATCGCAGTCGATGCTTCGATAAGCACGTCGCCATATTGAATCACGTGATACCGGGGATTCCCTTCTTAAAATAGATCCACTCGCGTGATGCACCCGTGATGCACCCGTTCTACAATGATCGAAATTGATTTACATTGATATACATAAACTGTGATTAACTAATGCTTTATAGAGTCCAGCTTCCTTTGTGTAAATTATATTGTTCACAGCTAACTTCAATTAAATATTTTACTTGTAAAAAAAGGCTCAGTATGAAATAATCTATTTTTAAAAGTACAACAGATATATTTTATAATACTATGACTGATAATAACCAACATGTTAAGATGTGATAATCTAAGGACAATTTACAGAAATAAGTCTTCAGATTCTGAAATCATACTGGAATCAAATTCATTGTTCAATTTTATGTCACATACATTAGTTATGCAAAACGTTGACGTTTGGAAATAAATGTAAATAGTTAATTTTTAGTTTTGACACTATTTGTTAATTGATGAGAGAGAAAGCTAATGTAAACATAACATGTGCGTATTATAGATAAACACCATGCCGTAACCCAACTTCCCAATGCAAGGCATAACTCTTGCCAGTCTCCATTACTGGCTGATTTAGGCCTTGCAGTATTTCCTTAAGAAATCTGTGTTTAGAAATCCAGGCCCGCTATGCATTTCCAGTGCAGCGATTCACTGCCTCGACACAAGAAAGCGAGGGAAATACCGCAAGGGTTAAATCAGCCAGTAATGCAGACTGGCAAGAGTTATGCCTTGCGTTTGGAAGTTGGCCGTAACCCATAATTTCTAAATAGTTCAATTGTCTCGCGTTATAACAGATAGAGAATTTTATGTACTCATATTAAAGTTTCCAAACTAATTTAGTTAAGTAACAGTATTTTGGGAATTGTGTTTTGGTATGAAAATTGCAAAGTCCATTTGTTCCAATATGAAAAGGTCAGGGATAGAAACTAGCAGTAGCCCGCTAGTCCATGGCTAGTGAAAAAGAAACTGGGTTAGTAGAGTGTAAAAACTGGTAGTTCAAAGGACGAGTTAAAATTTGAGGTGAAATGATCATGGAGATGTATTTGGCTAGCTGGAATAAGTCTGGACTGGTACTTTTAGAAATGCTTCTGCATTGAAAAGGTTCATTTTGACCCCACGCGGTCCCTCTTTGAAAATTCTAGCCAATACTAGTAAATGGGAATATAATAATGTTGAAGTGAAATGAGTTAATAATTTGAAATTAAAAGAGTTTTTCTGAATTTGCAATACAGCAAATCATTTATTAATCATCTGTTTTCTGTCTCCTGTCTGTTTGTTACTGGGCTAGATGAACTTTGGCTGGGCTAGTAAGATCTGGCTACAAAAGGCTAGTGACCATTTCAGGTTAGTTTCTACCCCTGGTTAATTACTAGTAATCGTATTTGAGTTGAGAATTTAGTCATAGACTAAAAGAGTAAAGGCCAAACAGCAGATGCAACGTCTATGTAATCGTTCACCAAATTGAAGTATACATTACAGATTGCAAAGTATAACAGTACTGTTCTGATGAGATTGATTAAGATTGTACTTGCATGTACAAAGTTCAGACTTGGCTATGATACCATTATCAAAAACAAAATTTAATCGGGAAAAGGTGCAGAAGACAAAACTACATACGTTTTATGTGTTCTTCATAAGCTTTAAATACATAAATGAACTAACATGTGTATATTTGAACTTCATCTGAGGCAAGACAACCTCATTCTCAACATTTTGCGTTTTCCTTAAATTACGAACACGATGAACATATTGAAAAGTCTGCAATATACAGTTTTACTTTCATTGGATATATGCGTATTGTTATGATTAAATCTCCAAACCGAACTCTTTTAAACCGTACAGGTATCATGATATTTTAATTGGATATATTAAACAATTGGAATACCTAACATTAGATTCATCTATATGTCAAATACGTCTGAAATAATCGCCTGCCTGAAACTATGCGCTATGCATAAATATATTGTTATTATTATCGAACTATTTCTAAAAGTCCACAAGGAAAGTAAAGGGCCTTTTCTCTGGGTACCCCTTGAATAATCACATGAAATAATTTCAATATACTATGACTAGTCGTCATTATCAACAATTAACAATCTAATGGGATATTTGTCATTATGAATCTGACGAGGTTTGTTTTAAGGGGCCATGTTTATTTTTGTCTTACAAAAGATTTTTCCAGACACTGAAGAGTTCACTCTTGTTTGCCAATCCCATCATTCGGTAAATAAATACGTTTAAACCATAGGTATGACATTGTAAGTGCGTTTAGTTTTTAGTTTCAATCCTTAGCGTCATTTCTGATAATATAAGAATCTTTTTCGATTTTTATTTTTATTCTGCTGCTGAAGGTATCGCATAAAGAAGTAAAACAAAGTCTCGGAAAACAAGCAATTTAGTAGATATATAAGAAAGATTGCATAGAACATCCACCATAACATACATTATTTACTTGAATATGTTGCTTTCTTATGCGTGTGATACATTTATAGTAGATTTTTTAAATTATTTTGGAAGTCACATATAAACAAAGTCACATAATGAGCATAGAGCTGAAAAATAACACAACCATGTTTAAGGGGTTGAAAATGAACCATCAAAGCAGATGCCATTGTATCGTTTACAAAGAGAACTCTTTCAGGATACCTTTAATAATTATCTTTTTATAAAATTCCTTTAATACAGATGTACAACGATTAACTTCGTAGTCATAATTCAATAACACAAATTTATAATATACACATATATTTTATAGAATAAATTGATTTTGAATTTATTTGTATTTTATGAATATGTGATTCTTGTCCCATTAAATCCAATTTTCAGCATATTGAGTCAAAACGATTACATATTTATTTTATTTTACTCGCCATTTAAATAATATATTCACAAGTAAAATAAAATGAGTGTAATCAACAGTAGAGTAATTTACCGACTATTCTCTTGTCAAACGTGTATCGTCTTGGTGCATCACGCGAGTGGATCTATTTTAGGAAGGGGATCCCCGGTATCACGTCATTCAATATGGCGACGCCCTTATCGAAGCATCAACTGCGATGTTTGATGGCTAAGAAAATATATTATTCCTAAGATTTGACGAGCGAAAATGGGGCAGACGGATAGATATTAATGCAATAAAGACATTTCAATGGTTAGTTCATGCGCGAAAGTCGTAACAAGTGCGCGAAAGTGCGACAAAGGATTTCCTCCATTGGGGCCTATGGGGCTGCTCCATAGCTCTGACGTCTGTCAGAGCTATGTACCTTAGCTAGTCTAGACTTGCTGAAAAATCACCTAAACTGTTTTAAAGACGTTTTACAGTCATGGATAAGGACTATACTGCCACCATTACTCAGATTCAGTTTATGACCACACATATCACCACGTGTCTATAGCTATCAATAGAAGAAAGAACATGAAGACCTAATCGTGTCCTAATCGATAGTGTAAAACTTTTCTCATATTAGTGAAGAATAATCGTGTACATCAAAATTAAGGGTAACAGCCTTATTAAGTGTATATAAACATTTCAGTCTTTTAGCGTTTTGTGTTTAAAAAATAATTAAAAAGTAGTATTTATGAATAAATAACTGTATTCAGATGATGATTGTGTAACTACATTTCATAAACATTTTTGTATTTTGTACACAAGTGTATTTTAGTATTACACATCGAAGAAGGCTATTACATATAAGGGTATCAATAGGGGATTCTTAATATTGCCTCATGAATATAAATGAGGCATATGGATTCGCGTGCGCTAAATCGAAAACGAGGCTAAGGCCGCTTCCAAACCCGGAAGTACCATTCACATAGCATTGACAAGTTGGTAGCTCTTCTAAATAACACTTACTTTTATTAAAAATAATGATAAAATCACTAGGAAAACTTTCAAGTTCGATGCATCTGTCGATTATCTTCAATTACCACCGCCCAGGATACTATTTTACACGCAAGGCGATGTTTTTCGAATAATTTACGGTAGGATTTCCTCGTTGTGTTTACCGTCATTTTGAACTGTAAATCTGTCAAAATCGTTGTTGTTTCAGTGCTCTAATTTGAACAAATACGAATGAAAATTTACACCCTACCAATGCATGCCAAGAAATCATTGTATATAGTCATTGGGTGGAAAGAAACTGTTCAAATCTTAGCCATCATTCGGCTAAACGGTCAGCTCTTGTGACATGTATACGAACTGCAAAGGGGTCATTCAGTGCAACTCACTGTAAACGAACTTGTTTTTGAAAAAAATAAATCGATTTTGGAGTCTAAATTGATTCAAATTGTTCATTTGGATATAGTTTCAATTACGGTCCAATTAGTACAGGTTATTTTACATTCTCTTGTTGAAGCAGTAAAGCAGATACTATAATGCAATCAAATATATAATCTGTTCTAGTTTTAAAAAAATATTTGTTTGTAAGTCATTTGTATGTCTGCAGTAGCAAAATAATTTTAAACAATGAACGTAACGTTCTTATTTATATGTAAGAAATACTCAAACATCTTTAGCAATTAATCTATTATGGCTTTATTAATTAATTTAATTTATTTTATTTAATTAATAGTTTGAAAAGTTATCAATGATCAGTCAGTAATCAATGTTATCAATGTGGTGAGGATTCTAATTTGTGAGCACATGTAGATATGTGAATACGGTTTGAAAATTAAACAGATGTTTAAAATATTTCATAAGAAAAGGATTTATACCTACAAACATAGTATTTAGTCTATTTAAGAAGCTGACAACAGTACACAAAATCAATTAAATGAATGATGGAACCCTTTACAAAACAGGAAATAAATAATTGAATAAAAGTTGTAGCTTATGATATGTGGTAATAAATTTATTTTAGCAATTTTGGAATTAAAATAAACATTAACTAAAAGGAGTGAGACTAATTCAAATGTTAAGAGATATGTAATTTTATATTCCTTGTACTTCAAAGTTGAATTTTTTTTTTTTACATATTGCATACTTACTAAATATTACATGAATTTAATTTATTTACTGAATTCTTTTCATTTCAAAATAAAGAAACAATCTCCCAGTGCTAATGTGATATTATACCCCATGTCACACATGGCATGAAGATTTGAATACCCTATGTAATATGTACCACCTACCTATTTGCAATCATGGTCCCTTTTTTAGCTCATCTGGCCTGAAAGGCCCGATGGGCTTATGGCATGGGATGGCGTCCGTCCGTCCGTCCGTCCGTAAACTTTTCGCTTTTTCGACTTCTTCTCCAGAACCAATGACTCCAGATAGCTGAAATTTAATGTACAGACTCCTTGGCTGAAGGGGATTCTAAATTGTAGATTTGGTGACCCTGTGACCCCAAATGTGGGTCACAGGGGTCATAACCTTAAAAGCTATTTTCATCTTCTTCTCCAGAACCAATGACTCCAGAGAGCTGAAATTTTATGTACAGACTCCTTGGCTGAAAGGGATTCTAAATTGTAGATTTGGTGACCCTGTGACCCCAAGTGTGGCTCACAGGGGTCATTACCTAAAAAAAACTATTTTCATCATCTTCTCCAGTCCCAATGAACGTAGAGAGCTGAAATTTTATGTACATACTCCTTGACTGAAGGGGATTCTAAATTGTAAATTTGGTGACAGTGAGACTCCAAATATTGGGTCACAGAGGCAATGACCTAAAATGCTATTTTCATCTTCATCTCCAGTCCCAATGGCTCAAGCGAGCTGAAATTTTATGTACAGACTCCTTGGCTGTAAGGGATTCTAAATTGTAAATTTGTTGAGTCTGTGACCCCAAATATGGGTCACAGAGATCATAACCTAAAAGCCTATTTCAGTTTACAGCATCTTTCTGAGATTATATGTGCACTTCAATCAGTAATTAGGTAAGGGAGGTAATTTTAAAGAAAACAGCTGAGTTAAAGGCATTTCATCTTTCTGATGTGAGAGTTCTAACATGTGCTTTGAGAATATAATATGTCTGATGAAAAAGAGATATTTAGAATTAAAAACTTAGAATTGGAGGTCTAACAAAAATTATAAGTCATATTTTATCTTTGTCTCACATTTCACATATGAGTAATTATTTGTATTTTGCAAGTGAATTTGCTGATAAAGGTACACAAGTCTAAAAGTATTCTAAAGACTTAATACAGAATCTTTTATTAAATCTAATATTATGTTCTTTGTAATTTAAGAGTAAATAATGGAGTTTTTTTAATATCTCATGATATTGTGTAATTATTTGGAGAATTAATTAATTAATTATTGAGAATTTCCAGTACGAGTCAATTTGGTATACCTTATTTATATCATATTTTATACTTTATAACTGATTTAGTTTTCTATTAACTTTGCAGTTAATTTTATTCAATAGGAACAAGAAATGAGATGTCTACATCATGGACATGTTTAATGTGAATCTATTTGAAATGAGAACTATTGAATACCCTTTGAAGGAATAACTTGAAGAGGAATTAAATTTTTTCATTTTACATGAGATATGTGAACTGAATATGACTAGTGATGACTGGTGATAACATAGGACTATAAAAGAAGTAGCTATATGAGATTGTGACATCACACCTATTTTCATCATCTTCTCCAGTACAGAAAAATAATTAATTGTAGGAAAAACTGCATCTAACATATAAATTTTACTGGCTGTGAGTCCAGTGTCTGCATGTTATGTAATTGCATTGTGTTGACCTCTTCCTGGCAGAAGAATGAAAACTGATAGTTACACAGAGGTTTCAGGTTACTTCAAACTACTGTGCAGCACTGTGTTATCATAGACTGTGCGTGAGACTGCTTTAGTCTTCCACTGACTCTAAAAAAGAATTTATTCATAGAATATCACCATTTGATCAAATATTGAAAAGGAGCCTATAAGAAATGGTGAAAAAGAATTTACTAAAAAAAATTCACCAATTTATTAAGTATTGAAATGGAGCCTATGAGAAATGGGATTTTCAAAAACTGAGGCTCCTATTCATTATGTAATAAATGTTGGTATTGCCATAATGCAATTAAGAATTAAAACAATATAATGCAAAGGTGTATGATATTCATAACGAATGTTGATTTATGTGTAACCAATTTTGATAATAATTAGCAGGGGTCATGACCTAAAAAGGTTTTTTTCATTTTCTTCTACAGCCCCAGGCCATTATTGCAATAGCTTACAGTGGTGAATTGTATGCAAAGAATTGTACCCGGTATATTCATTATTATATAATGTGTGTACGATCTTAAAAAATAGTATGATCTCTCCACCACATTATTATATGTTTGATACCAGCAATTTATTTCCAAGCTTTGTGTTGCTCTTTCAACACATATATATAGCAGATTGGCAAAGTTATGGTAACAAAATATTTTTAAACTGCTTTAATCGTTTCACTACCTAGATTCTTATTACTACATTCCATTATCTGACCATTGCTATAAAGTCCACTCCATATCATACCCCACTTATTATCTCCTGATGAGCTACAGAGGCCATGGCTCTATTTTCACTTTAAGAATTATTCTAGAATATTAGTCAGATTAGAAAGCATTCAGTGGGATTGTGTATCTATAAACAAGTTTTTAAATAATTAATAAATAAAATAAAAATAATGATTATGTATATTTGAATTAATTTAATTTTTATTTGTATTTAAAAAAAGAGATATACATATATTTCTCAAACATGACCACCACCTTCTTGAGCACAATCTATCATTTATATATTGTGTATTGAAACATACATATACATGTGCATTTCACATTATATTTCATCATTATCCAGGATGACATGTACTTGTTACTTTCAAACATTAACCTCAAATAAATTCAATTTATATTTATTTTTTGTTGGTTATTGTTATTTGGTGATGACTATATCTAAGTATATGGTTTAATGTTAGTAATTAGTAATTAAATTAGTAATAAGCAAATAATTATTTTCCTTATATTAGTTTTGTCCTGCTTTTAATTTTACTCAAAACAGAAACAGAAAGCACTTGGTGGGCTTTTGCATCTCACAAAAGATTAAATAATGTGCATTTTTACTTCTAATCATGTCCATGTATTATTTGTAGTTTAATCAAACAAATACAAATATATTTCTCAAACCTGACCATCACCTCCTCAAGCACAATCTATCATGTATGATTGTGTATTGAAACATCCATGTACATTTCACAATATATTTCAATCATTTTCCAGTATGACATGTACTTGTTACTTCCAAACATTAACCTCAATTAATTTATATTTCTATTTTGTTGGTTATTTTTGTTGGGTAATAACTATATCTAGGTAAGTGGTTTAAATAATATTTTTCATATTTAATGTTTGGCCTGCTTTAAATTTTACTCCCAAGGTCCTGCATGAATAAATAATCAAATAGTACGTATAAATTATAAAGATCAACTTATGTTTAATTGTAGCTTTTAACTCAGGCCTTTTTAAAAAAAAAAAATTGTTTAAGATAATTCTGGTCATAATTTTGTAATTAATTTATAAATGATTTAATGTGTCCTGCAGTACATGTGTAAATACGTCTAGTAGACTCAGTACTGATGCAATGCATGGAAATGACTGACAATATTATGATCATAGATTAATAAATATATAGTTTTAGTTTTATAATATATTAGTTCTTGATTTAAATGAATATTAATGATTTATTTGAATGTCTAATTTCTTGAAAATATTCTTATCATTTGGTCGAAAAGAATTTAAATATATAGGTCTAGTTACACTTTGCTTTCAATTAATATTGTGTTCATTTTGGGGACGGAAGTGGGACAGCCCCTTCAAGAGGTTTCCTAATTAGTTTCTGTCGTCGGTCATTGATCCACTAATTACAGGTTCCCTACTTTGGGATTATTATAAATTTAATGGAGGTTTATTTTGCCGAATGATTACGAAAAATGGACATTATAAGCCAAAAAAGAAATTCAAATCATCCCGTTTACGGGCCGATTACAAAACCAAAACTCTTGAACTTGCCACGAGTAAAACTATCCAAAACAAACGTTGTTTGCCGCTAAACCTGCAACAATTACCATTAGTTTTGTCATATTTTATTGTCAAAAACGTTTTTTTTTAATCTTGAATTGTTGGAATACGATATAAACAAACCTATTCATTCAGTTCCAGTCGAAAGAAACCGAAACACAAGATATGCAGCCATTACGCGAACCTGGAAAAAAGAAGCGGCCTTAGCCTCGTTTTCGTTTCGAAAGGTCATAGGTCGTATGCATGCATAAATTTTGAGAATCCCCTATAGACCTCTCCACGGAGCAGTGCGTCACGACGCTCTCAGTTACCCCCCTTTGTGGTGGCGCTACTGTCGTCCGCCATTAAGCGGCTGCAAAATGACATTTTACGTTAGGGCATGGGTCGAACGCTATAGCTCGTCTCTAAAATAACTTTAAGTCCAAGTTTTGGGTGAAGGCAGAAACAATATATCAATTTAATCCTGACTGTTTACTGCTTCCAAAAATGCAATGTTTCATCGGATACTTGTTAATTACGAAATTAGGGCATGTTAAAGTGATGAATCAGCATGCAGTTCCGCAAAAGGTCTTAATGTAGTTATGGAAAAACTTATTTTTTAAAATAAAAGTTCTTAATATATTTCCACATATTACATATCTTCTGAAAGAGAAAATGTTGTTCTGGTCCAACTGGGTTTCTAATGTAAAGATAATATATTTTTGCAAAATAAAATTAATAAAAATGCATTTTTTCTCAAACTGTTAGCCTACATTTCATTTATGATTTGAAATGGTAATGAATCATTTAGCCCCGATTCAATTCATGGTATAAGAAACAGATGTATGTGTAACAATGAGATTTGGATTTTTTTAAAACTACATCAATTTTCAAGAGAGTAGTTTGAATTTCTGATATAGGCCTATGGGTGAGTATTTCTCATTATTTTTAACATTTCTCATATAATTTGCAATCAAGTAACAACTGTTTCTTCTTAAAAACGTTACAAACGCATTATGGAATTATATGTTATAAAAATGTAGATTATTGAAAGAGAAAATATATACTTGTTAGGCCTATATACCCTCTATTCTCGCAATGGCATAAATAAAATATGTACAAATAATTGCAAACATGGTAAACTATAATTATGCAACGATACACAAATTGTACGTGAGAAATTAAAGTTTTCTTAAAGGTGTGCTAAGTCTTTTCGCCTAAGATACCCATTCGCTGTAGAAGCAGTTAAAGGTCTGTGTGTTTAATGAACATAAATTTTACGATTAAAAAGAGTTTTTAAAAACTTGCGTTTTCCCCTTTGCTTAACGTTTTGAAAGTGAATAATTTTTTAGTTCTGACCACAAACGCATCACTTTCTCTCATCCAGTGACGGGTGACGGGTGACGGGTGAAAGCCGATATTTTCATAAGTGGTGCATTCACCTAAATATGCTTCATCTTCCTACATTGCTAGTGTGCAAAATAATATTTAACATACTATACTTGAACAATTAGGTTAATTCATGTTTTGTAGTTCATGGATATTTCGGACTTTGGTATTACTCGGTTGTGTAGGCCTATAGGTGAGTGAGTGAAGGAAAACACATATTTACAGATTATATAAAAAAAACAATTACCTTAAATCTTGAGAGTACATACAACAAATGTACAAGTTTATAGTATTTCATTCTGTTCTAATAAAATAACATACGTACAAAAGTTTATACAGCAGGTGTCCATATTATTACGTACATGTAACGTAATTCCCATATAGACTTACGTGTAATTAGCTGTTGCGAGAATAATTTTCATGAATATATTGTTTGTCGATTAATTTTTAAATCGTTACCAAAATATAGGAAATCATCTCAGCTACAGATACATAATTTCCATAATATGTTCTGACAATTATTAAGAAACCCACCTCTTATCAAACAACACATACAACATACCGATTAGATTAAACATGGCCGTCAATCGGACATTGGAATCAAAATTGTACATGCGATGTTTAAACAAGTGTCATTCGAAAACAAATGAATTGATAGATGAAAGGTAGTTATGTGCCTGTAGCTGAGATGATTACCAATATGTCCGCATAATATGACAGCAATGGGACCTTTATTTAAGTTATGAAAATTATTTTCGCAACAGCTAACTAACACGTAAGTCTATGTACATTTGGTTCAGATAATCTTGAATAGTCAAGATGTGTGGACACTGGACAGGCCAATGTATTTGTCACTATTGACAATTCTTTAACTACAAAGAAGAAAAAAACAAACTATTTCCACAGATAATACAAGTAAGCTTTTGTTCAAAACTACGTTCAAGTGATATTCGCCTCCATTCAAATACCCTAAGTTTCCGTGCGCTTTGATATCGCCGATTTACATCAAACAACACACAAAACTGTTATTATCTGTTAATTTCTTCGATTTATTACTCATGGATCGTTGTTTGCACTGTTTGTCGCAAATATGACATCAGAAATCTTAAAAATGAATCATTATTTGGTCAGTAAGTTTGACGTCTTTTATACAGCGTAAGCGTTGACTAGGCACCGTCTATCCTTGATTACGTCATACTTGACTGCCGCAGCGTTGCAAATAACATAGGCTAGTTTAACGTTGCAGCCGCTTAATGGCTGCCACAAAATGGCTGCGCCCATGAAACAGGCCGTGGAAAGGTCTATACGTCAATGTCAATGTGGCAGTAGTTTACATACTCAAGATGTGTTTCAAACCACATAATTTTGACTGTTAGTTTCATAGTTTTAAACATGTGGATTATATTGTTCTTTTTAAGAAGAAGAGTCCCTTAAAACTAGTAATGCCCCATGACTATTTATAACATAATAGCTTTTTAATACAGCGAATATTAAAGAAATAAAAGCACAAGAATGATAGTAGGGTAATTATTAAACTCCATAGACTAAATTTTAGTGTACTTCAAACCATTGTTAAATTTTTTTATCACACACAATTCAAATAGGCATACAATCTGGAGCCCTAAAGGTGCCTTGATTAGAACTGAGGAAGCTAGACTTGATATCATTTTCTAGACTGGGCTAGTCGTCAGTTGAATATTTTCAGCCAAGTTCTACAGGACAGACTACTGACCACCGAGAACCAGTAGCTCAGTTTAACTTATTCGCAATACCCATATGTGTTTACTTAGCCTCAGTGACGCAACAAGGTCCAACCCCCTGCAGTGGCTGTGCAGTGAGTTGGAGCACAGCTCAAGCGTAACGCTGGCCAGCTCCAATTTGACTTAATGAGCCAAGGGCAGATAATTTCAGAAACTGCCTCTAATAGCTGGTAATGAACAATCAAAACATCTCACTACATACAAATACAACTTTCCTAAACTGAGCAAACTCATTTATTTTAATCCACGAACTATACAAATACTTATGATATATAAACCGGCAAAATACAACAGAAAAGTAAAAGTAATATATAACAGTTAAAAAAATAAGATATAAAAGTTAAAACAAGTAGACTTTTTACTTAACACATTTCCAAGTTGACAGTTATTTATTACTTGTTACTTATATTTATACTTTATATTTATAAAACATACAATACAATTTATCATTATTTATTAAAAAACTCGTGGTCATTCGTGGTCACCATGTTGCCATTTACTGTGAAGCTATCCTCATGCAGTTTCGTATCGCTGTACTGACTAAACACACACAATTTAATGTGAAAAGACACTATTGATACAAAATAAAGTAAAACAATTACAAACAAACACTTAGCAATATCCTAAAACATAATATATTTTAAAAAATAATGCTCCTACGAAAAGACCTTCTACGAACCGGTTTCACCTACGAAAAGGTCACTCCTACGAACTGGTTTCACCTACGAAAAGGTCACTCCTACGAACTGGTTTCACCTACGAAAAGACCGCTTCCCGGTCTGACGCAGGTCGAGGTCCGAGAGTCCTTGTATTTCACATAATGACATCACCATGAGTAATTAAGTGTTTTATTATACCGAAATTATTTCGTATAGTATGTATTTTCTTATTTGTCAAATCGAACCCATCAGCTGACGCCATCTTGAAAGCGAACGTCAAAACAAACAGTCACGTCACAAAACTGACCTCATCACTGGAATCGGAGGTCAATGTACAAATATATTTTTCGATCACGTGGTGTGAACTGGCCAATGATATTCTTACAAATTTAACAGTGGTATAATAATTACCTTCACCGGCTTTAATATGTAGTCGACCGAGCGCCTTCAAAGATCTTAGAATTTGACTCTACATCTGCTGAACAAAAGTTTCTTACATTGCTATGTTTACATCACTTTGGGGACTTCAGACACAAATAACAAGCTTATTAGGCCTAATGGTTGTATTGTAGCACTATTTGGTATCAAAAGGAAAGTACACCCAATCAGGAATATTAATCCCTTTTGTTTTTATCAGTACCTGTATTGGTTTAGACATGAATTCCTGGAAACTGCGACAGGTATCTTTTTAGACAAAATACCAATATTTATTTCCCAACTTTCAAAGCTCCTGGCTTGAAGTAGGCAATCCTTTGACAGTTGCGTTACCAATAATGTCACAGGGAGTCTAATTAGGATTAATGTTTTGGGAATGCCAAGGGTATTCCAATTATGGTATGTTCCGAACAGCCCAAAATGAACGACCGCTCTTAGAAAATTGAGCAATGGATTTTATTTTGAAAATATCTGATTTTTTAATCAGATATACAATATTGTGTTTTAAGTCGTTAATGATCCCATTCTGATATTTCTGGGAATTACAGAATACCAAACACCGTTTAAGATTCCAGCAGCAATTTTCTGACAATATTCCCAAAAATGGACTTTAGGGTTGATGTTTTACAGTCACCTCTGGGCAATAACTTCTGTATCTCTTACTTTGAAGACGCCTTACTTACATCTTACGAATATTACTAAAACATGTGAAAACAGAGTTGTCAGTGAAAGGAACATGGTTCCAATTTGGCCCCCAGTAAAATCTTCGTGCTCTTCTCCAGTTTTTCTTCTTTTTTTTCCCCCAGTCATTCAAAATGAGGTTTTGAGGACCTAGCATTGAAACCCAAATTGTTGAACATGCCTGGAGATTGTCATGTGACTGATCCACCAACCAACCCCTTTCTGCACAATGAGTTGAATCTATTCTCATACACTCAATCGGTGTCAATCTCACTTCTCCATTAGTTGTGTTTCTTTGTTTGCAATATATTCCTGCAGCAATAACATATCATGTAGCATGACATTTTTAAATCAACTTCTTCATACCATGATTTCTGACCCTGCACATGTATATTTCGGTCATTACTTTTGAACTGGTATCCATTCCATTCCAGTGTGCCTAACGGTGGCAATTCAGGTTATTTCACCAAAAGTTGTACTTCGTCATTCACTGCATCATATATTGATATTACCAGTTGTCTGATACAATTATGTCAATGAAAGCAGATAAATTATTCAATTGCAATATAATTTATAAGAGATAACGGGCAAAAAGTTTTGAAACATTTTTCAGAACCTGTGTAAATTTTTAAAACTTCACATTAGATTAAATAATATACATACTTTAATAAATTTATGTGTTGAAACTTTCTACAATAATATTTCTTCCAAACTAATCATTAATGGAAAAATGTCGTCGCAGATATCAGTTGAGAGGGGCTGCAGACAAGGTGACCCACTCTCACCATATATTTTTCTACTGTGTTCGGAGATCTTGGCTTGTCTTGTTCGATCTAATCAAAGCATCAGGGGCATCAAGATAGACGGTATTGAGTATCTTATTGCTCAGTATGCTGACGATACTGAATTTCTGCTCGATGGTAGTCAGTCATCTTTTAAAGCTACAATTAAGATGTTAGATCTCTTTGCAGCAATCTCTGGCCTCAGGATTAATTATGAGAAATCTCAAGTTGTTTGGATAGGTTCTGAGAAAGGCAGCAGTAAAAGATTTGCGCCTGATTTGCATATTAAGTGGAATCCTGATAGCTTTAAGATACTTGGATTAAATTTCTCAACATCAATGTGTGCTATACATGATTTGAACTATAAGGGTAAGATCTTTGAGATACAAACCATCATTAACAAATGGATGAGACGGATTATCACCCCTATAGGTAAAATTGCCATCATTAAGTCACTTTTGATATCAAAACTTAATTATCTTTTCTTGACCCTCCCAAACCCACCTGGTCTTTTTCTGAAACAGCTCAACAAAATTTTTGAAAGTTGTTTGTCGATAATGAATGCAAATGGAAGAATTAATTTTATTCTCAACATCCTGATGCAAAACATATAGATGAGTTTGGAGACCTTTTCCCAACAGTATTAGCCAACAAAGTAAACAATGACTTTTGGAAAGATTTTTTGTTATCTTATGGCTCTTTGCATGCAAAATGTTCTCCTACTTGTTATGAAGAATTACTAGGAGAAAGTATATGTTATAATAGTAACATCATGGTTGGCAGACACTACTTCTTCAGTAGGAAATGGTTTGACAAAGGTGTAGATAAAATCTTTGATATCATTGATAGCGAAAGTGAGTTTGAGGAGGTATATGGTTTACATGTTCCATTTACTCAGTATTACGGCATTATACAAAGTGTCAAAAAGTATCTTAAAAAAGCAAATGTTTCCGTAACATCTCCACCTAGACCAGGTGAGAGGTCTGTTTATAAGAAAATAATGTCCGTTTCAAAGGGTTCAAAACATTATTACTATGCACTCACTTCGTCAAATGTTACTCCCAAGTCACAAAATAAATGGAATGATACATTTACTACAGAGCTTCTCTGGGAGAAATTTACCTGAAACCTTTTAAAACAACCAATGACACAAAATTACGATGGTTTCAGTACCGTTTGCTTCACAGACTATTACCAACCAAAGTTTATCTCTGTAAAATAAAGATCTGTCTTGAAGACACATGTAACTTTTGCAAATGCGAAAAGCAAACTTTAAATCATTTATTCTGGGAGTGTCAGGAAGTTAAATCCTTTTGGAATTCTTTATTATCTTGGCTCAATGAGCATTGCTCACATTTCCATAACATGAACCTTAGTTCAGAACTTGTTCTGTTTGGCCTTAAGGAAAATATAATAACAGATGTTGTATTTGACCTCATATTGTTACTGGCCAAATTTTACATCTACAAATGTAAACTGGACGATTGCCACATACATTTAAAATCTTTTAAACATATTTTAGCAAATCGCTATTCAATAGAGCGTCAAGTTTTCTTCAGAAAGTCCAACCATAATAAATTCTATGAAAAGTGACTCATGTACCATTCACTCTTTGATGAGAAATCTTGATTTCACTTTTATGCAAGTATCAATCTGACCATTAATATTCATTTCAATCACTTTCTTTGTTATTGTTTGTCTACATTGTATTTACAAATTATACCTATGGTATGGATGTGTGTATGTGTGTGATAGTGTTGTATCTGTAGTTTCCAAAAAATCCGAATCCATCATGTCTGTACTTTATTAAACATGAAGGCAAGGCCCTCCCTGGCACCTTGACCTGATTTGTAACAGGGACTCGGAAATAAAATAACGGTAACTGAAAGTTCATCAAAGCTTGCATGACGGTAACTGATAATTTTTCGATCGGTATTTGTGTCTTTTAATGACAAAAAAACGCTAACATACATTAAAACTAAACGCTAAACATTTCCAATCCTGCTGCACTCAACCGAAACATATGAGCAATCTGAAAACTGGACACAATTGCTGGCGTATATGTTTGGAAGTCCACTAACACCAAAACAACGATCTATATATTGATTGAAAACATATTTTATTCATTTAAGAAATGGATTGGGATCAAGTTAGAACGCCTGCCGTCCAACGAACGTAAGGTCTTAATGAGGCCCTTGAGGACAGACACATCCAACCCTGGCGACCTCTTCCTGAGCACAGAGAGGATAGCCGACATGTTGGTATTAAGTGACGACGACTTAAGATGCCTGGTATTGCGAAGGTACACTAATAACTCGGCCACCTGAGGAACGGAGGCCTCACCCGGGACGAACCCACGCTGAGTACAGAAAGAGGCGAAGGCCTGCCACTGGAAAACATATATAGAGTTTCCTAGGGGTCTTTCTATGAGAGCAGGGACATTATATACAAGGTCCTAAGTAAGTAACCTTGGAGTCTAAAATCTAAAATCTCCACCTGTTCCAAGGACTGTCGGAGCCGGTCCCGTGACAAGGGGCGCTCACTTGGAGCACAAGTAAGAGGAGGAGGAGACGAAACAGGAATGCGGAAGCCCTGACCCAGTATCCGACAACCGAACGGGTCTAAACCTCGCTGCTCCCAGTATCTGCTCAGCACTGCATTTATGATTGGAAATATTCTTCGAATCGCGTTTCCACATCAATCTGCATCTACGCGCAATATTGAATTGATCAGAATGTTGCTGAACGACTTATCGCGTGAAAACTTTCGAAGCGTCTTATAACCTGCCACCATGTTCGGATGGGGGTAACTGCAGTTACAATCATGGCTTTATGCACAGTGACAATGCGTGGTTACCATACGATCCAAGAGATCTCATCTTGTAGTGCATGTCATGTCCAAGAACAATACAAAATAAATACGTTGTAAGTGGTTTTAAAGGTGCTATAGGCCTATATAGCACGATTTTCTTACTGAAATAAAGTGCTCTCACAGAAATATAAATAAGTCTTACCAGTGGCTAAATAATACTCCTAAATGAAAAAAAATTAAAGTTCTTGAACGAATGTACATGGTTCCATTAAACCATGCGAGTGCATTTAACCATCGAGCGGCCATTTTAATGTGTTCACATTAAAATGGCCGCTCGAAGGTTGTTCAAGTGATCTGACTGATGTAGCTATACCTAAACTTCAGAGTAGAGTTTTAAGTATGGTATAGTGATAGAATGGTCAACCGTCTTGCTGTTCTCAAGAGACTTACAAATCTAGCTCCAAAACTGAAGAGTTCCACACCACTGTCGCTTTGTACGTCGCACCATTGTCTACGAATATAGATATCCGTTTCATATGGATACAGCTTATCAGGTCGCGTAATGAGACGTTTTACCCATTAATTCACCAATATATTGTATAAACTTTAATAATAAATGGCAAATTTGAGAGAAAACATTATGTACAAAAAACGTGCCTTTAACCATTTTTCATACTTATATCATGATTTGGGATTGAGATACACTTTCAAGGAAAGCAAAGGTTGTGTCATATTCAATGTCATGGATTGAACAAAACGTAGATCTTCAGGCGATCTAGTTCTATTGTTTCACCCATCCATGTGCAACAGGCAGGGTTTACTTGGCCAAGGGACAATCGGAGGCTGTTTGGTTTCGAAAGAGAGTTAATTCACGTATTGATGACAATTAGACAATTATATTATCATTTTATTAAGTCTCACTTTTGTACATTCATTTCATATATGCATACAAAGAAATATATTGCACAAATGTTAAAAGTACACAACCAAACACTTGGTCACACGTGATTTATGAGAGACTAAAATCAAAGAGATTCATATTGATAGAGCCTATAGGAATAACATCGTATCATTTTCTCGACAGACAGAAGTTTTTCAATGGTGTGGGTCCCGAAATTGGTTAGTTTTGAACCATCGAATGATGTTAACAATATCAACTTGTTTCAATTCTTGAATAGCTATAGTTTAAAATCGCTACATCTTTGGAACATGACATGTCATATATAGTTTAGAATTTTAAAATTTCGGAGCCAGTCAATCATCGTCAGGGAGACAATCCGCGAAAAGGCGACTTCCACATGAAAACAGGAAATCTACATGGATCAAGCCCATATTTTGAGTAATTTTAAGTCGAATATGATAATTTAGGACTTGCATCAAAGTTACAGCTTTCACAGATTGATCGAAGTCGAGATATTAGCAAAATTAAAAACTGTACACATTGATGGTTGTTCCATTACTGCCCAGGTTATTGAAAATTATCAAAAATAAATGTTCATGGTAGTTGCTATGCAGGACAATATTTGGTACCCATCAACATGTAAAGATTAAGGTACGAAAACGAGGCATTGGTGCAGGTAGATAGACCGCAGGGTGGATCACGAAGAGCAGATAGACCGCGAGCGAAGCCCAAGGTCTATCTGCTCAACCTGTCACACCCTGAGGTCTATCTACTTACGACAAGCCCGAGTCTAAGGACCTTACCCGGCTTAAAAACTGAGGGAATAAATAATTTTAAGGAGAAATCTGCAGAATTAACATTTTAAAATACCCCCACCCTTTTGTAAAAATGACCCGGACAAATTGGTTTTATTATAAAGCAACACCGTTTCAAATTGAGTTCGTTTAAGAAAGAATGTTCAGTAATAATTAGCTCTATTAAGCTGGAATTCCATGTGTTCGTATTCGTGCGTTTTGCGTGTCACGTGATGCGTGTTGCATAAGTCGTGATGCGTATTGGCAGTATCCATATGTGCGTGACTAACGTATATACATTGCATCGTGATTATCCAATTTGACCTTTTTGTATAAGGACACAAGATGGCTGTGTCGAATAATAAGAGTCTTCAGAGAGAACTTGAGATTGAAGAAGATATTTTGCTAATTGTTGGATTTTTATAAAGTTATTTAAAGAAGAAAAAAAGCAAATGTTGTTGGTTTTAAGGGCATCTTTATAATCCTTCCATGAGGCATCATAAAGAGGTGGATTTTCAACTTCTCAAGAATTGAGTCAGGTATAAAGTTGCGAGACATGTCGACACGTTTATTTGGAAACCACGTGGTCTGTGAAAGGAAAACCCCAGGGGAAACCCTACTCTTGGTATCCGTATAGACGCGTATTGCGTATTCGGACACTCTTGTGAGTGTCCCGGGGAACACGTACTACGTTCTGCGCACCACGCTTTACGCATTACGTGTTCATGAAATCAACTACTACCATTTTAGTGCAAAGTGTTAAATACGCATTACTACTACGCATTACGCAGTACGCATTCCGTACACATAGAATCCCGGCCTTAATCAACATTGCGTAAATGTTTTCATTTAATACTGTATCGTAGAAGTTGACCGTTAATACAAATGTGTCATCTTAAGCGACGTGCGAATGGCATTTTTCACGGCTTCGCGCACGTGTCATCGGGTGCGACACTCTGAAAATGTACACGCTTGCACACACAACTGCTCTACCAATGTCAACATGATCAAAGTTATCCCAAACACAATTTCAATATTTACAAGACTTTCTGCACATAACACGTAATATACTGCAGTAATGAAAATAAGTTAAACAGAAACTGTAAATTTTACAAGAGGCAATGAAATAATGTAATCAATTGGTCATGAAAAAAAATAATGTTAATTTCGACTGGCTCCGTAGCCTAATGGTATGCACACTTCGTTGCAAACCGAAAGGCCAGTGGTTCGATCCCCGACTTTCGAGTGATATATTTGTAAACTTCTTGTGTTTGAATTCTAAGATTATATGAATTTTATGATTGGATAAGTCTCACATTTGAAAAGAAATTAGTTTAAAATCCATTAATAATGTTTGCGGTCTATCTGTGATTTAGAGACTACGTGTGAAGTCTCTAAATCACAGATAGACCTCATATTAAGTCTCTAAATCACAGGTATATAGACATATAGACATATAGACTCGATGTCGCCATGGTCATACCTGCTTAACAAAGGGTTGACGTTACCAGAGGTTTATAATACATGAAAAGGTGCCAAGTTAATTGTTTTTCGCTACTGTTTTCCATCAAATGTTTCCCGTTATTAGTCCGTCTATAAACGTTATAAAGATATTTCAATATTGATATCGAATCATACAGGAAACTTTATTCAAGGCAATATGTAGTAATTCACACATTAATCAACTTCAGAAATACAATTTACGAAAAGGATTGAATTCATCTGTCAGAATTAAGAAAGACCATAACATAATCAAGATATTTTCTGAAGTTGTACTTACTTACTTATCCTCTTCATTCCCAGTTTAAAACCTGATGAGATACAGATCCCATGACTCTATTTTCTTTTGAGTACAGGAATAGTTATGTCACTATTACAAGAATGGCAATTGTCAAAAATAAAAGAATATACTCACACTGTATTTGAGAGAACTGTTTACATGACACAAATACTATGCAGAAGTACATATATGCAAATATATGTTTATATGACCTCCAGATGTAGTGTTAATATACTTCTAGTGTATATATACTACGTATTTAATTGCGTTTATATGCACAAAGTACATACCAGGAGCAAATATATACGCAAGTTACTTGAACCAACACCTGTCTAATATGATTTTCTGAATGCAGATTTTGTATGTAAACCAAAATATTATTGAAGAAACGTTATCACTTATCGAATAGAACCCGGCAAAAATGTTCTGGTATCAACCATTTGGGATGTAAGGGATCCTCCATTTTACATACGATACTTTCAATAGTGTTATATTGATAAGCATGTTTACTTGATAAGCACGTTTACTTGTATCGTGTATCGGGATAGATAGAAAACATGTTTAGATTAGTAATACTAGCACATAATGAATGTGACCCCTCTCTCAAAGGACTTTAACATGAATCGTATTTACAACAGAACTAACAACACTTTCTTAATAGTTTTACCAACATCCTCCATTCATCGTTACCAACAACTCGCAGGGAGTTACCAACATCCCACCGTGATTTTAAAATTGCGTATTCTTCATGACGTTGACATTAATATGTAGATTCAGTGCATCAAATCTATTCACACCATAGATATTCATGTGTGTGCAAACTAAGTTTGATTATATACCCCGAGAAAGCTATTAATTCGTGTTAAATACTCGCGAAGCGATCTTGCCTTCCGCCATGTTGGGATGTTGGTAACGTACGTTACCAGCATCACCTTCGGTACAGTGCCAGTGGAACATAAGGTCTTAGCAAGTTTCCTCCAACCAGATCGATCCTTGGCTTTTATCTCTGCTTCTCCAAGGTCATTCCCAATCGCAGAGCTCCTTTTCCACTGTTCTTCTCCATGTATAGTCTTTAGTCCCCTTCTTGGTCGTGTTCCTTGGGTGTCCATCTCAGTGCGACCTTGGTGTTATCTGATCCTGGTTTTCTTAGAACATGACCTAGCCAACTCATTCTCCTCTGTGATATCAGTGAAATGATACATGTGCTCTCCGCCATGTGCAGGAGATCTTGGTTTGATATCTAGTTATTATTGTGCCAATAGATCTTGCAGATGCGCCTGAGACAACCATGATGAAATGCAGCCATCTCATGTCTTCCTTTGTGACTCGCCAACACTTGCTTCCATAAAGAAGAATTGACTTTACATTGCTGTTATATATTCGTAGCTTGGTTGTTCTACTCAGCTGCTTCGGCTTCCAGATGTTCCGTAGTTTATGGTATGCAGCTCGTGCCTTCCCTAATCTACTCTAAAGGTCTATCTAGGTGGAGTCCTGGGTGCTGACAACTGATCCCAGGTAGGTAAAGGTGTCTACGATGCAAATTTTATTCTCATTTACAGTGGTGTAGGAAACAGCTGCCCGCCCGAACGCCCGAGACGGGTTAATTTTGTTGGGGGCTGGTAAAATATAAATCCCACCAGCCCGACGGCCGGGCTGGTATATTCATCTGTGTCAGAATCATGTCTGGTATTAAAACAAACTATTTTAAATGAAATAAAACTTGAATGTTAGATTTTTAGTAACCATGCGGAATTACCCAGAGTTGTTTAACATACGTTAATATGGTAAGCAACGCAACTGTCTAAATGCCACAAAATGTTGCAGTTAAGGTAAGTTAACAGAGAATACAATATTTAAATTTGAAAGTCGTAGCTTGAAGGGGTAATACAAATCTTTGAAATTATGGTCCAAATGATTTCTTGGAATGCATGAAACAGCACTAGTGATCTACAAATGCGTATTTGTGAGAATATATGACACATATTTTCATCAATTATTATTAACATAATATCTAATACATGTGCCAGGAATCATTATGTTTGGGTTACAAGGTAGCTTTATCATTTGGTTTAATTTTACTGTGAAAATAATCGGCATCATGAAAACCGTTTAGTTTCTATAATATATGCATAAGAGCGATTGAGTTTTAAAAATTCTGCCTTACCTTCAAGTGTCATTCTACTTACATTAAACACATGAGGGAAAAGTGCACTACTTGTTTTGCAAAATTTACACTTGATATATAAATGACTGGGTCATGTCAAAGTGTCATCCAGTGGTTTTTCATAATATTGTTTTCGGCTTTAATAAGTGCCAACCACCATATGTGCTGATTTCATTTGAAATAAATGTAGTTTCACTCAACTTGCATATTCATCCCAAATCGCCAAATATATGATTAATACTTGAAATCAATGAAAATGGAGCAGCACCCTTAGACATTGGTGGTGTTAAATCTCATTTCCTGTGTTTTCATTTCATTTATTTGGTGTCCAGTTTGGCCTGCAAATTTGGAAAATCTGGAGGTTTTATCCTGCATATGGTCCTGTCTGGAGCTCAGTAAGACAATGTCGTCTGGAAAGTCAAGATCTTCAAGTGATGTTGTAACCGTTCATTGTAAACCTCTTTTTGCATCAGTTGTTGTTCTCATAATCCAGTCAACGACAATTAGGAAAAGGAATGGAGACATGATACAGCCTTGTCTTGATACTGCAAACCATTCTGAAGGGTTATTATTCAGGAGCACAGCACTGTCGAAGTCTTCATAGAAGCATTTGATGATGTTGATTAGTTTTGGGGTATGCCATATGAACTAACAATCTGCCACAGGTTTGGTCTGTGGATACTACAAAGGCTTTCTTAAAGTCGACGAAATTGATGTACAGGGGTGTTTTCCATTGAAGGCTCTGTTCGATGATGTTCTTGAGAATGAATATCTGATCTGTACATCCCTTTCCCTTTCTGAATCCTGCTTGCTCTGGTCTCAGTGAATGTTCAATGTTAGAGATTCTGTTCAGTAAAATTTTACACAATACCTTTCGTGGGGTTGACAGAAGTGTTACACCTCTCCCGTTGTCTCCTTTCTTTGGGATTTTCACAATTAGGCCTTTGCACCAATCTGTCGGTATGGTCTCATTTTCCCAGATGTTTTCAAACAGCCTTGTAAGCACTCTTCCTGAAGTTTCCACATCTATCTTAAGCATTTCGGCATGTATCTTGTTGTGTCCGGGGGCTTTGTCAGATTTTATGGCACTTATTGCTTTTTCCACTTCCTGTCTCGTTGGAGACCCTGTGGGTATTGGCAGTTGGTCAGATCTTTCCAAGATTTCTATTGCGGATGTTGGCTCTTGTCTGTTTAACACTGCTTGGAAATGTTCTGCCCATTTAGAAGCCTGTGCTGCATCATCTGGTACCGTACTTGATAGGTGGTGTTGTCTTGGGATCTTATAAACTGTACTGAGATCCCCCTTTGCTGCTGCCTTTTCTGCCTCCATTGCTGTTCCATCAAGGAACTTTCTGTTGTCTCTCCTTTGACCCCGTTTGACTTCTTTATCTTTTTGCCTTTATTCCTTCCGTGCTGTTTCTTTTAATCTTTCAGATCTTGATGAGAGAATTTTCTTTTTCAACCTTCCCCTTTCTTTAATAACTTTCAAGGTGTTCTCAGTTATCCATTCTTTGTCATGCCTCTTGCAAAAGCAAATGACTTTCTCACTTCTCTCAATGTAAATTGCTTTTATGGTGTTCCAGTCTGTGCTAACCTCCGCTTCCATGCTATCCAGGATTTTGAATCTATTCTTTAGTTCGATGGTGAAATTCTGTCTGACTTTGGGCTCTTTCAGAAGTTGAATGTTTTCTGAGCAACATGTTATTTATAGTTCTTCTTGAGCTTCAGTCTGATCTTTGCAACGACTAGGTGGTGGTGTCCCCTCCTCTGTATACTATTGTATTCAAGAGAGATCTTCTCCATTTCCCATTGATTAGGATGTGGTCAATCTGGTTGATGTCCCTTTCAATGGTGAATGCCATGTAAGCTTGTGGATTTTTGTGTGCTTGAAGACGATGAGGCCGCTTTCTAGGCAAATATTTCGAGCCGTTTTCCATTGTCATCCATCACTTCACATCCTTCTCTACCTATGCATCTTTCAAAACTATCGTTGTTGCATCCAACCTTCGCATTTTGGTCACCGGTAACAATGAGTGTGTCGTGTTGTGGAGTCTTGTTGTGGCCTCCCTGTTTGGGTTTTCTCCACGTACTGCCTGATAGTAGGCTGGAATCTGCTCTTTCCTCTGAAATTTGGTTTCTTGTTTCGATTTCTGTAACAAAAATGTGTTTTACGAGATGAGGTCGTTAGCCTCATGCTCAACCCCCATCCTGGAAGACCAGGGATTGTTCTTTGTCTGACTCCTACCCATTGACCTGTCCGGCTTGGTTAGACCTGTCTGAAGTATACACTTCCGCCGACATAGCTCTCCGGATTGTTGGAATACACGAGCTTTTCCACCACAACAAGGTGTCAATCCAAGGATAAGACACTTCGTTGTAAATAAACATTAAATGAAATTTTATGAGAAGGAGATAACTCTTTATTAGCAAAGTAATTTCTTTTGACCCTTTGCAAGAGGTTATAAAGCAAAACGATGTTTTTAAATAAATAACAATTCACACAATTAGAATACAAGGTCACAAAAATCATTTGAATTTCTAATGTGCTTGCAAAACACCGTCAATGTACGTCGCCATAAAAACTACAAGGCCATCAGAAGGCGGAAACAAAGATATCCTTTCTCTTCATAGGAGCACTAGCACGTTGTTTTCGCTCAAATAAGTCGAGGAAATGTATTTTGAAAAATAAGGTCACCAATAGTAAAAGGTCCTTCTCTCTTCGGAAAATCAAGTTACAAAATTAGTGTACATGGTTCGGTAAAGCCATGGGAATCGTTTTTGTAATTCGAAATAATAAAATGTGTTCACAATAAAATGGTCGCCATGCAATTTTTGCATTACATGCAACACTGTTATTAACACTACGGGTGATTATTTTGTGTAATATGATGTTTTATCCTCTACAGTAAATATAAATGACATATACTATCATTATAAATGGGTAATTTGAAAAAATAAATTTTGCAAAGAACGTGCTACAGTAACCGTATATATATATATATATATATATATATATATATATATATATATATGTCTTGAATAAGTAGAGTGGGCAATGAATGGTTAAAAATAATATTCCCGTTATTCACAAACATTCTGCAATTATACTATCTGAAAGTATTTAAATAAGGTCTTCAAACGCAGAAATATGGCATGTTTTTCAGTTGTAATTGTACAAATTGTAATAGTTCTTGTTATTGAGTGAGTTTTGTTAGTAGCTTGTTTTAAAGTTGGTTTCAAGGAAAGGCAGAAGTTTAAACGCCCAAAAAATACACTTGCAAAATGGTAAACTACGATTGTATACATTTTCGGAGAGAGATACTGGTTTTGTAAGACATGTCAAGCTTGATAAGTGGCATTCTCAAGTTGCTCAAGTCATAACTTCCTATATAAGGTCTACTCCATTAGGAAATATAATGAAGTTACTGATGACCACCATTTTAGTTCTGGATAACCTTTTTCTGTTACCTGGTAACAAATATAACACCAACTACCCGTGCAGTTCATTTTCAACAACCTGGACAGTGTTTGTGAACAGGAGCAACTACCATCAATGTGTACAGTCTTTAATTTTGCTAAAATGTCGGCTTCGATCAATCTGTGAACATTGTAACTTTGATGTTAGTCCTAAATTATCATATCCGACTTATCCGAAATTACACAAAATATGGGCTTGATCCATGTTTTTAGTGTAGAAAATCGCCTTTTCGCGGATTTCCTCCCTGACGATGATTGACTGGCTCCGAAATATTAAAATTATAAACTGTAGATGAATTGTCGTGTTCCAAAGATGTAGCGATTGTAAACTTGTAAAATTGTTGTTGATGACTGCCAAATTCCGGTTTAGCATGGACAGGGCTTACCCCCAGTGAATATGTAAAGCACATTAATGATATATAGCTTTTTAGCAATATAGCTTTTTTCAGAACATAAGCAAATATGAATAGTATAGCACATATCGCCCGCGAAATAGGATTATCGCATTAAATGCTCTGCAAACTTTCGGACAATAACCTTGTATTAAGAAGAAACTATTAAACTTTAACTAAACTCGTAAGTGTGTCACCCTACTTTTACTTAACTCCAGCAAAGTCATATAGAACACTTTGAAAAAATATTTCTCTGGTTGCTTTCTGGCATAGGTTTTCGAATGGCTAAGTAATTGATTATTGTAGTTTGTTTTGTTGATATTTGCTGTAATAAATTGTGTAGGTCATTAGGTAAAAGATGTGTACCTCGAAGAACCACCCATCCCTTTTCACATTCTATTGGTTAGAACAGTCTCTATATTGTCAAATGCTATAAGTGTCAAACAGTCGGTATTTAAACCATTTGCGTGACAACACTAGCTTTTTAAAATCGTAATGATTGTATGTATTCCATTTCAATCAAATTGAACAAGTTTAATGATATTCAGTAAGTCTAGGAATAGTAAACAGCCGACAAGTTCTTAAATTCAATTATGAATACATATAATTGGATATGAATCATGAAATGCTCATTCTAATCAATATAATATACATACACAATGATTGGTAAAATGCTATAACAAGTATAAAAGCGAGCATAGCTAACACACACCCGCTTCGCGCTTAGGTCAATGAAACTACAAATCAGCAAAAGGCACATTGGGCTTCCGTTCCATAACAGCGAGCGCTTATAATCGCTTATTGATCGCTCAAGGTAGCGCTCAATGTAGCGCATTCTTTCCTGAACGACACGGTGCGATTCCTCGAAGTTTGCTCGCCTTGCTACGTAGCGCTGCATTGAGCAATCGCGTTCAAGAGAGGTTTAAAAGTAATCGCTCTTTGAGCGAATACTTTGAAACCTCTCTTGAACATGGCCCAGTTGGTCTTGATTAACATCTGTGAGCAAAGGTGGATGATACTTTTTGGTGGCACGTGGACCTGTGCATTGCTCAGTTGACCGCTATCAGTTAAGTTCAGAAAGAATCGGCGCGGCTGAGAGTTTGAAGGGTTGATTCCCTGCTAGAATAGTAAAACGATTAACATATAGGTCCTGATTAGACACATAGTAACTATCTATTAAGATGATTATGTCTTAATTCAAAACTTAGACATAAATATTGGCATAAATTGTTCAGTAAATTTACAGATATAGAGGACATAAATTGATTGAATTTATAGATTGTTGGGTTATCATAATACAAATGTGGTATGTAATGGGTTCTTAAATTGTCATAAAAATCTCATTTCAATATAAAATGGAACTCTTCTTCGATTCCTGTATTGCACATAGGGCATACACGTTGTTGATAGTCAATTCCTAGCCACCGCTCCTCATTTTCTTTTAGCTTTAAAATACCTGCTCTAATCCTGACAAAAATATGCCATCATTTAAAAAATTCTTACTAGCTATAGTTTAAACATATTTATTTCCATAATTATACAGAAATGGATCGGCAAACAAGCCAATGGCTTATGTTAATGCCTCAGTCTCCATAAGAAAACAAAATTATGCGACGTACATTTCATCTTGTAATTACAAAAGTACATATAATAACCAATAATTTGCACACACATGAATATAATAATTCATACTTACAACGTACATTAGTTCAGCAATGGACCAAATCAAATAAAATATGATAAAAAAAATGATATATATAAACTTAAAATGGAGTAAATCGTTTTGATGTGGTAATGAAGTCATGTACCGATTTGATTATATAATGATTTACAGATACTGATAAGTTGAGGTTGCCATACAGAGCGTCATTTATGTTATACCCATGTTTGTAATAAAATAAAGTGTTTCTAATGGCAGTATAGTTAGGACATACAAAGAGATAATGAATAGTGTCTTCATATGCAGCACCACAACAGCATGATGGATTTTCTGATATAAATCTCTTAACTTTATGGCCACTTAAATCACTGCATTCTAGTCTCAATCTGCAGTGAATAATTTGACAAAACCTGTTTCCAATGTTGATATCAAACCCAAAAGAAGTTTTACAAGTTGGTGTAATTCTATTTTTGAATTCATTTACTGATTGTATTTGTCTAACTTCCTCAGATAGAGAATTCCAAAGTTCAATAGTATTTGGCAAAAATGATTTTGCATATGAAGATGTTCTAACAAAATTTTGTTGTAAATTTGAGGAATTTCTTAAGTTATACGGGTTTCTCTCAGAAACAGATTCTGGCACAAGACTGTTTAAGTAATCTGGTGTTTTCTTATTTATCATTTTATGAAATAGAGCCAGTTTCTGGATTCTTCTTCTTTCTACAAGGGGAAGAAGATTAGTTTCTGAGTATAGTTTATTATGATTTGTTCCCCGTGTAGCCCCACATATTGTTCTAAGTGCATCAAGCTGTAAATTTTCAAGCTTTGATGCCTGAGTTAGTGTACAATTATCCCAAATACAGCTACAATAATCAAATAATGGCAATATAAAGGATGTATACATTTTTAATAGCGTTTTTCTAGATAAACGGTATTTAAAACTTCTTAAACAATTTATCATTGGTGAAACTTTATCAGATATAGAACGTATTTGCACATTCCAATTGGCATCTTTTTTAAACCAGAGGCCTAAATGTTTATGTTCAGAAATTTCATTTACAGGAGTATCTTGCATTGATAATCTTGGAATAGGATCTATGGAACGTTTTTTAGTAAACTGTATAGTTTCAGTCTTCGAAGGATTAAATTTCACTTGCCATTTCTGAGCCCAATGAGAAATCAAGTCTAAATCATTATTTAGGTGCATCGCGTCTTGGATAGGATCATCTATGATAACATAAAGTGAAGTATCATCTGCAAAAAGTTTTATATTACAGTCTATATGTTCTACAAGATCGTTTATATAAACAAGAAATAATAATGGCCCAAGCACCGACCCTTGGGGAACGCCTGCTAATACAGATCTATACTCTGAATTATAATCATTTATAGCTACTTTCTGAACTCTCCCTTTGAGATAACTGTCAAACCAATCAAGTAATTTACCACCTATTCCAAATGATTGTAATTGGGCAATGTCAGTTATTATTCCTCAACATAAGAAAGGTGATCGTTCAAACCCAGATAACTATAGAGGTATTTCCACATTATTAACACAATCCTTAATAATAGACTTTCAAGATGGTCAAATATGAATCATATTATCCCAGAATCGCAAGCTGGTTTCAGAAAAAATTATTCAACATCAGATCATATATTTACACTGTTTGCATTACTTCAGAAATCCTTATCTCGACGAAAGCGTAAGCTATATGTTGCTTTTGTTGATTTCCAGAAAGCGTTTGATTCGGTTGATCGATCAAAACTTTGGTATTGTTTACGCAATTCTGGTCTAAAAGTAAAAATGTATAAATTGTTGAAGTCAATGTATGAGAACGTTAAAGCTTGTGTACGTTGTGGTGAAAATATGACTGACTTTTTTGAGTGTCCAATAGGCTTGCGACAGGGTTGTGTTCTCTGTCCAATTCTCTTTTCCTTCTTTATCAATGATTTATACCATGAAGTTATAACAAACGGGAAACATGGTGTTCAAATGTTCCCAGACCTGATAGAAATGTTTATACTTCTATTTGCCGATGATATTGTCCTTATTTCAGAAACAGTAGTTGGGCTACAAAACCAGTTACATATTTTAGAACATTACTCTCAAACATATAGATTAACTTTTTATTTGGATAAAACAAAAATTTTAATTTTCAGAAAAGGTGGGCCGGTAGCATCTAAAGAAAAATGGTTTTATGATAATCAGCCCGTGATCGTAAGTAACAAGTATAAATATTTGGGATTTATGTTTAATACAACAGTAAATTTAAAGAAATCTCTTGCAGATTTTAGCATTAAGAGCAAGGAATTATGCATAATTTTGGCGTGTTGACGCCTAAAATATATTTTAAACTTTTTGATTGTCAAATACAACCAATTTTACTTTATGGATCAGAAATATGGGGATTCCAACGTTTTGAATGCATCGAAAAGGTACATCTGTTAGCGTGTAAAAAGTTCCTTTGTGTCGGTCAATCGACTCCAACATGTATGGTTTATGGGGAATGTAGGAGATACCCGTTGTACATTAATGCTTATGTTAGATGTTAGAAATTTTGGTTAAAAATAATATGTATGCATACTACCTAAGAAGGCTTTCAACATGCTTGTTCATTTAGATGATTTAGGGAAAGTAACACGGGCATCCAACGTTCGAAATATTTTGTTTTCTCATGGTTATGGTTTTGTTTGGCTGAGCCAGGCTTGTATCAATTTCGAGAAACAGCATTTAATATGTTTAATCAAGATTGGCAGTCGACATTAGATAATAGCTCACGTTATGATTCATATAGACTCTTTAAAAGCCTACTCCAACCTGAAAGATATCTTTCACATTTAACATCCAAGAAGTTAAGGTATTCATTGATACGATTCAGATGAGGTCTGTCAAATTTAATGATTAATGAAGGTAGGTACAAATCTGTCGACAAAAGCAATAGAATATGTCCATTGTGTAAAGTAGCCGTTGAAAACGAAATCCATTTTCTATTTGTTTGTCAATCTTACGACGATTTACGGAAAAAGAATATCCATGATTATTATCTTTCCAAGCCTCCTGCTTTAGCATTTAAACAAATCCTTTCTTCTGATAACAATAACAGCATTCTCACAATATGTTACCTATGCCATATCTCATCGAGATGATAAGTTAAATCAATCACCCGTTAGCCATTTAATTTGTTATTGAATTGGTGATTAATAATGCATGTAACTCAAATGTATATGGGCCAGAGGCCTCGAATACAATAAGGACCTTTTGACTTGACTATATGAATCGACTGTCAAAACACGTTCTCCTTTATAAAACCATTTTTCATTCTTAGATCAAACTCCTCCTCTTCTAAAAACAACAATATTTGTTTTATCTAGATTTACCGTTAACCCCCATTTATCTGCATACGTTTCTAAAATTGATTGACTTCATTAAAATGTGGCTCTGTTCAACCAGCAATAAAAATGGGTACCTGGTATGGAAATAAAAGTCCCGCGATAACCTTAAAGCGCCTTAGTTGGCAGCTAGGTGAGGTTGAGTATGAACAAGGAACGAGGTTGGTCCTTACACCAGTAGGCCAGTAGGAATTTCCCCAAATTTAAATGAACCCGGACATTTTCGATAACAGACAAATAACTGTAAAAAATGAAAGAATGCATGTCCCTTACTCTCAGAAAAAACCCCAACCAAAATCAACCATTGGCAGAAAAAGTTATGACCACTTGAAAATGTCACAGAAAGGTGTGCTGAGATTTCCTGATGTAAAATCAGTTGTATGACAAATACTGTCTGAGTTATCTCCCTTCGTAGCAACTGCTAAAATGGCTGACATTGTTGTTGACAACAGAAGCACAGGGGCTTGTATTGTCGAAACTAGCGATTACAACGAATATGAAGTCGACGATCCAGCCCCATATACTATAAAAAAAAAAGTAAAGGGATGTAACGGGGTCAACACCCCATGTCCGTTTGAAATTATATTTCAGAATGTTGTCATCATATTATCATTCAATGTTATATATCACGGCAAAGCCAATACATTTGTCTATAAAACAAGCCATCAAACGTAAAAATCGAACGGATAATAACAAGGATATGATTTTTCAAAGCCAAAAATATTAGCACATTGCTCATGTAAGCCATTTGCCTGGCCCACCAAAATGATAAAATATTCGCTTGAAATAATTATTATAAAATACTTTATAATATCCTGTCAGCTAATAGTGACCCAGTTACAAAGCCCAGTATTTGGTGCATCAGATCGCGCAAGAATTATAACATGAGGGACATTGTATTTGACATACCAGGGATTTTACATTATATCAAGTGTGTTTCGAAACATCGTTTGTCTAGTAGTCATCCATATTGAATGACCTTGACATTGGTCTATTTTTGGAAACGAAATGATGTCGTAGGGCCTCAAATAGCCCTATGACATCATTTCGTTACCAAAAATAGACCAATGCCAAGGTCATTCAATATGGCCGTCTCACTATCAAACGATGTTTCGAAACACACTTGAGATCATCTAAAATCTCTGGTACGTCAATTACAGTGCACCCCGTGTTATAATTCTTGCGCGATCTGATGCACCAAATACTGGGCTTTGTAACTATTAGCTGACAGGATATTATAAAGTATTTTATAATAATTTTTTCAAGCGAATATTTTATTATTTTGGTGGGCCAGGCAAATGGCTTACATGAGCAATGTGCTAATATTTTTGGCTTTGAAAAATCATATCCTTGTTATTATCCGTTCGATTTTTACGTTTGATGGCTTGTTTTATAGACAAATGTATTGGCTTTGCCGTGATATAAAACATTGAATGATAATATGATGACAACATTCTGAAATATAATTTCAAACGGACATGGGGTGTTGACCCCGTTACATCCCTTTACTTTTTTATAGTATATGGGGCTGGATCGTCCACTTCATATTCGTTGTAATCGCTAGTTTCGACAATACAAGCCCCTGTGTAACTGATGAGTAGAAGATTTTAGGAGATGAATTAAATTAAATGTCAATTGAAACATTGTGTATATAAATTGTAAAAAAATGTATTTAATCGGCTGGGCATGCAATCATACTGATACTACTTTCACGTTGACTTATTTCATATGAAGAATGCGTCTGTTGATCAGTTCATTTTAGGGTGATTTTTAGTTAATAATAAATCATATTTCAAGAAAACTAAAAGAAGTTTTTTGATGCAAAAATAAGAGATAGTGTTCACCGCACAATACATCTTTGGTCTGTAAAGATAAAAAGATCATCAATTCATGATCTGGATCTATTAGTAAATCAATCTATTTAATTCAAAATAGTCATTTGTTTTCTGAAATTTAAAGAACGAATTAAAAATTATCAATTTACGAAGACCCAAATAAAATCACTTAATTATATAATAGCTAAATATTAATTAAAAACAAAATTATATATGGCCTTAGTTGTGGGAAAATCATATGACAGAATGTTATTTGTCACTTTATTTTATTCAATTACACAAAAGCATTAAACTTTTTCCTGTGTCATGCTTTTCATTAATGTCAGAAAATGGTTATCTTATCATAAAATTACATAACTTGAAAAAATTGCACAAACTAAGCTTTTTATAATGCACAAATTGAGTTAAAGCTTTCAACAATCTAACAACCAAAGAGACTTTGTGCTGTTCTGAGTCTGTCAGATCTTAGAGAGCTCTTGAACAATTATCATAGTCTTAAACATTGTATAAGGTTTTGAGGTGTGGTGAGGTGAGTTGTGGTTTAACGCCGCTTTCAGGAGTATTTCACTTATATCACTGCTGCTAGTATTATGGCAGGGAGAAAGCCCGCAACGCCATGTGGCTATGCCTTGCGGTGAAACCTGCGAGCATCGGTTGGAACTAGCGAACCATAGGTGGTACTACGCTGAAATTTAGTGTAGCATTGTACCCAAACCTTACTGCGTGTAGAACAGTTCTCTACTGCAAACAAAATTGCCGTGCCCCTGGCGGGATTCGAACTCGAGACCTCTTGATCCGAGGCCTATAAGGTTTTGATGGATCCCGGGAAAGAAGTTACACTATTTCAAACTTGAAAATGATAATGATATAATAAATCTTCTGTTCTTGAAGAAACCCACTTAGACAAATCCACCGTCAAGGGTTTTAAGCCTGGTGAAGATAATACAAGCAGTTGCAGTCAAATACCATAAATAATTTTGGGTAATTAAAATCCCTAACAATACCAAACAAGAATCAAATTTAGGACAATCCCTAGAACACTGAACAGGAAAACTGTGCTAATGACTTAAAAACAATCACATTTGTCAGCAACTCACTCTCCATGCAGTATGTGCATATGAATTTCTCCCGTCCTATCTTTCACCACAAATTGAACCACTGTTGATAAAATATATACAGAGGAGAGTGACCGATACAACTGTAGATCGGACAACATTTTCCTACCAATTTCAAGAGATTTTTTATTTGTCCCCTATATCGGGCGTCTTCAGAACAGGTGTGATGCTCTGACAGGCGATACAGCATCTTTTATGAATGTCCCTCTCTTGGATTTGTGCATTTTATAACCAAGTTATTGACTTTAAAAATGGTGTATGAATCTGAATACTCTGAGTTTATAATGTCAATTAGTCCTAAGTTATAAATGTTAAAGAAATAAATTCATTATAAAAACTATTTTCTTATCTTTTTTTTGAGTAATTTTACTCAAATATTATAATTTTCTCAAGGTTTTGACTTGGTAATCCACCGTTCATAAGTACCCTTCTGGCGTTCACTTATCCATAAAATGGACTTTTTCTAAATGTAATTCTTCAACAAAATATTTAACAATTCTCTCACTTTTGAGTTGTTTTTGTTAGGTTTCAATGGTGAATAAGTGCCCCATGTAGGTTCATATATCCCAAAATGTTCTTGATGTGGCAAAAATCTTTCTGTTCTCTTGGATTTGTGCATTTTATAACCAAGTTATTGACTTTAAAAATGGTGTATGAATCTGAATACTCTGAGTTTATAATGTCAATTAGTCATAAGTTATAAATGTTAAAGAAATAAATTCATTATAAAAACTATTTTCTTATCTTTTTTTTGAGTAATTTTACTCAAATATTATAATTTTCTCAAGGTTTTGACTTGGTAATCCACCGTTAATAAGTACCCTTCTGGCGTTCATTTATCCATAAAATGGACTTTTTCTAAATGTAATTCTTCAACAAAATATTTAACAATTCTCTCACTTTTGAGTTGTTTTTGTTAGGTTTCAATGGTGAATAAGTGCCCCATGTAGGTTCATATATCCCAAAATGTTCTTGATGTGGCAAAAATCTTTCTGTTCACAGAATATTTTACGATATTCTCATCATTTTGGGGATTTTACCCCAAACTGACAAGTTTCCTAAGGGTAATAACGTATGTTCGCTTTGAGCATGCCCCTTCGTGGTGGGAGTTCATTATTATTATTATGAGAGTGCCCTTAGAGTACTTGTCAGAGGTGTTTCCAATGTTGTCCACTGTCACAGTTACGTTGATTTATTCATTGCGCAAAATCTGGTTGACATAAATCTACCCATTGAACATTCTATATAAACATAATGCTTGATAACATGCATGATCCTATCTTCTCATGTTTCTATGGTGGCTGTAAAAAAAACTTTACATAATTGGTCAACGTACAACTTGTAATCCCCACTGTCTATCCGAGTCTGCCAAGGCGTCCGTAAACACGATTTCAGCATTTATGGAGCTTTTGCTGCGTGAGAAGAAGACGAAAATAACTTTTGGGGCGGGGCGCCTAATATATAATGTGGCGATTGTTTTATTAACACGTTTCTAAAATATACAAAATGATGGCATTTACCTGTTAAATGGTATATGGATTAATTCTCATTGATTATGTACGGTTCAAGCAAAAGTCAAGCTTGAGAAAACAAGTATTTCAATGTCTGTAGGAACTATATAACCGTATCAAATGATAAATAGATAAACGCCAACAACTTTTATATAATTTCGTTTCTGTGAGTACTCATAAACTTTGTTGTGTGTCTGTAGACCACAATGCTTTGCGCTTGAAAATAACAGATTTGATCTATATTTAGACTGGACAACACCTCTACACACTAGTGCTATTTCTCCGTTTCCTCTTGTATATATTTCAGTGAGAGAGATTTTTGGTAATTTTCCTCTATGTTTATCAACATACTTAATGACTCTTTAATATAATTTCTATATAATTGAATATCTGCTTACATCATGTATGTTCCACATATATACATGACGTGTACATATCAGTATGTATGTGTATCTATAAGTACATGTGTACCTTATTTTGAACATGCGTCATATTACACGTGGCGTTAAGTTTAGCAAATGCAAATCATGGTAAGTGCTATTCGTGGTACAACTAACAGTGCTGAATAACATTTCGATGTTTCACAACAGTAGTATCTTCAACGAGAGTGTAATAAAAGCTAATATATAATGAAACCACAGTACTATATGTTACGTGTTCTGTCAGTCAGAACTGTATAGGTGTCTATATCTGTCCTACTGTCCTCTTTTTCAGGGAAAAACATGCGATCGGTTGCGTGTTCAACACTAAATATATATATAGCCTAGGATCTATTCATTTCAACCACGAACTTAAAGTCAATTATTTACATCGTTATATCAATATAGACCTATAATCATGCCATGCACGATCTAATTACATCTCCTTATCTTCGACACTTTCTTTCAGACTACATTTCTTGACCATGAATAGTTTTGTTCTATGTTGGTGTATATTTCCTGTATTTATCTTCATAATTCATCTTTATTATGTGATGTCGATATACGGAATTAACGTATGGACATACCACTTGACAGTAACGTGAAGTTTGTTATAGACACCAGCCTTCAATGATGCTTACACAGTTGCTGCTAATCATTATCTCTTAAGTGTAATAAGTACGTCACAGGAAGTTTGATGATTGGCGAAATCAAAATGCTTACATTACGTTGTTGATATTCTGTTCATACTCTGGTTGGTATCCTTTACATATTAACGATGCTTCATTCATCCACTCTAGTCGTATCTTCCAGAAAACGACAACCATAATTGTACATTAAAATCGTTTACCATTTTCTAGCTGCGTTTGGTACCCCACAATGCCTTCAATATTGCCTAAAAATAGTTCCCTCTCATCATACATTGTCGCATCCTCGATAATCCAGCGCTATTGTTCCGATAAATCTACTATCGGAGAATATAGCACTGGATTATCGAGGATGACATTGTCTGAGATCCGTCCACCCGCCTGTCCATCCAGCACTCGTATTCACCTACACTTCACCAACAAATCTACGCTTGAGGGTAAAACCTCTTATAACACGACTCGATAGGCCGTATCCATAGAAACGGTTATCCATATTGGAAGAATCATAAAGTAATGTATAAAGCGACAATTTTGTGGAACTCTTCAGTGTGAGAGGTAGATTTGTAGGACTGATGCGATTTTGAGAATTCAGACCGCATGATGTTTGATCATTCCATCACTGTAACATATTTAAAACTCTATTCTGTTTGTTTAGGTATCGCTACACCAGTCAGATCACTTGAACTACCTACGAGCGGCCATTTTCATGTGAACACCTTCAAATGGCAGCTCGGTGGAAAATGGATTCGCAGGGCTTAACCGAACCATGTACATAGGTTTTAGAACTCTTTCTATTGATTATTTGGCCATTGGTTACACGTATGGTGTGCTACAGCGCCGTTAAAGAATAATAGGTTAATAAAATCCAGTATCATATATGATATATATGAAATAAATGAACTATATTAAATATATATGATACATATGAAATAAAGTCTATGAATCGATGCTAGATACTAGGTAAGTATTGGGTTTTGATGCTGTCGATGGTGGTGAAATCACAGAAGTTTGTATTGTCGAAAAATTAGCTACCAGAAAGCATTGGAAGTCGACGATCCAGCCCCTTATGGTTCAGTGCCGCACAGAGGAAGCGAGCCACAGTTACCTTGTCAATATTGTTTTAAATTTTAAATTTGATTCCAAATTTGATAGGCCTATATTTCAAGTTTTCATACTAGAAATTAAGCAGCCCCTGACTTTATTCAAGTGTCATGGTTACATTTTCGATGAACGTCGGCAACGGATTATTTTAAAATCTTCATTGATATTACGGACAAAATAATTGTTTTCGAAGATTGTTATTTATTCAAGTTTCAACCGTTATGCTCAAGTGTTGATCATATTCTCTTTGTGAAAGTAACATTTATTACCGTACTTACTTGAAATTAATAAACTCACAGACATAAATACGACAACTCGGCCCGTAATCGCGACTATTATTTAGCGAATATATACATTGGAATAGTTATTTGTTATTATTAGTCCTTGGAAGATATTTCTTATATCATAAAACGGAAATTCAGATATCCAACAATCACGGTAATATGTTTTAATAAGTTGGTTAGCACAGACGAAACCATAAAGTATACAATCGTGTATTGCCGTATAATCTAAGGTTATGGCGTCATGTGTCTGTTACGATAGCACAGGAAAATAAAAAAAAACCATGCATGCACAATTTGAATAATTATCATTTACTGGTTCTAAAATCTTATAAATGTTATTGAATCATATCTATATTTTTCAAATAAAAATGGATATTCAGCCGGAATCAGTCCACAGTGCTCTTTCTTGCAGAGGAGCTTTTATTCGATACACGATTTATGACAAGTGGTTGTGCAGTCAATATTTTAGTTTCTTGATTCTGGACTTTACCCTTGTTTTTGGAAGCGATACTCAAACTGATTGAATTATATAGTCCAGTCTAAATATATATAGTCAATATATAAAGTAATAAATACGTCAAGAGAAAATAGCAGATTCAAATGTGTCTGCACTGAACGTACTTCAACAGTATTAACTAATAATTTACACAATAACTCCATCAGCGATAAAGTTCAATAAGTTTAGGAAACAACGAAACTATCAGCGTACTGCTTTCCCATAATTTACACAAAGGTAGTATATAGCTTATCACCTGGTTAAAATACATCATTTGATACGATTTCTGACCAAAAAGCAATTATTCGTCATGGCAGAATGTACAACATGGTTATATTTGGGATAACACTACCTTCAATAGTACAAATTCTTGTACTTTTTCGGGCCGAGTCCCATGCGGGATTCGAACCCACGCCCTCAGAGTAAGGCAACTATCGCCAGCATTGACTGTACCAACAGCTTACCACACGAGCTGTTGGTACAGTCAATGCTGGCGATAGTTGCCTTACTCTGAGGGCGTGGGTTCGAATCCCGCATGGGACTCGGCCCGAAAAAGTACAAGAATTTGTACTATTGAAGGTAGTGTTATCCCAAATATAACCATGTTATATTTCCTCACTATCTAAATGGCAAGTATTTCCAATGGCAGAATGTAATATAATAATACGAACTCTCCGCCACAATATCCCGTTGACATGCTATCATAATCGTAATCTATATCCCTAAATCCTTTTGTAAGCAACTTTCAATGAATTACTTGAGCATTAATTGATTGATATGATTAAATATTTAACGATTTCAATAGTCTGTAACTGTAAAAAAAAAAAAAATACCCATCCCCATTAATATTTCTACAGTTTCATTCTTTAATCCCTTGTTTGATTGGCATTCTAGAAATTGATGTTATGAAGAATAGAGACCATTTTATGGATATACAACTTCTTTATTCTTTGAAAGCGACGTTTCGACAAAGGTTATATTGTTATTGTCAACGACATTAGAACCTATGTCGAAACGTCGCCTTCAAAGAATAAATAAGTTGTATATCCATAAAATCGTCTCTATTCTTCATTCTTTAATCCCTTTAGTAATCGTATTCAACGCAATGATTCAGTTTTAAAAATATTACCGACTTTGAAATGTTACTACAAAGAAAAAAATCATTAATGTTAACTCCTTCAAAACTAAGTTACAGTTGTGATAAAATATTTCATTGACGAAATCATCGTAGTCAAAACAATGTAAGTCGATCTGAATGGTCGGAAATGTACCTGTTATTGTAGAATTTAGAATGAAGTTTTAAAATATCAAATATTTCTAAATAAAAAGAATAAATTGCCATGATTTAAAACAACGTAAATTATTAGATAATTTTATTTAAAAAGTGTGATATGGACACGAAACGCCATCATACAGAATAGAAATAGGCCTACTTTTCAATCGGGCACCTGCACGATTTGAATTGTTTGTATACATCTTTGCAACTGAATTCTTCAAATAAAAACAAGTTAGGGATTGATGTTTTAATTAACGAACAAAACTGTTTTAAATAATAGTTAATAAGTCATTCTTTAAAACTAAGCGATAACAACATGATATATAGACATATGCCAGTTACTGACAAGTCGCCGTCGTTCTAGCCGTTAATTAAGCTAATATTATTCAACACAAAAGAAAATTTAGTTCTTGAATTGCATTATAAGACATGTCTTCATATTTAAAATCGGTAAAAAATTCTTAACTATTTAATATACTTTTTAAAATCAAAGACATTGCTTCCGCAGTGCAAACTGCCCATGCTTAAACGCCTCTAACCGGAAGGCTCTTACTCGCATTGTGCGCACGCAGATCGCCGCCATTACAATTTTTCCAAACCGTGATAGCGTGTATGCACATGTGCATGCTATTTATAATATGCTCTGCGTCATGTGCGTCAGGGAATTTTTTTTTATAAGTGCATTGTTTATCGGTAGGTTTGGAGCAACATAAAACCTATTCCGATATAAATAGTTGATGAAATTAAAATTTTCAATGTGTTTTTGTTAGGAAAGCATATATGTAGTGATTGTCGATGGCATAACATCGGCGATCACCGGCAATCATCGGCACCTTCCGCCGTGATTGACCTACTTCCTGTGTGTGCAGAAATAGATTCTAAGAAATACGGTTGTAACCCGTGTTACGCTTTTCGTGGAATATCCCCAACATTCCGCGAGTGTCACACCATTATTGCGTGGTACTAGGCGACGCAATGCGCCAGTAACATGGTTTACAATAATAATATGACAATGGGTATATAAATAGACGCAACTCACGGGTATTCCCCAGCAAAAAAAGGATCGATAATGCATCCATTTCTTCTCCACGACCGGAATCGGTCGTCGCTAGTTCTCAACCGCTTAGCGCACTTCTAGCGGGGCTCGGTTTGTCGACTGGCATACCCTTGCTTAGCAGTTATAAGCGCGCTTGCGATGTGCGCTGTGAAACTATGGGTGCGTTCGATTTGACAACACTCGACACTCTGTTGGCTATATTGAGGCGGATTTAGAATCTGGACTTTATTAATTAAACTAAAACCGACATGAGTGAAAATTAAAAATAACAGCATATACTTCGTTTTTAGCGTGGTAATTATATTCTAACAGTTAGGTCAAGCTGTACCGTAAATGAATAAATTAAAAATAGCTAGGTCCCTCATATATTATATAAGCCTATAAATAGAACACTCTTACATTTTCTTAAATACCCATAATCACCCGATTTGATACCAAATTTGCTTTTATTTACAATTATCCGTTTCCTGACAGCGATGTGAAAAACGTCCTCTAAACGTATGTTCACCATAGCTAAAGATCTGACTATATATATATGAGGAAATACACAATTGGTGGGTCTATTCACTAGCGCGTACCTACAACAATGAATGTGCTATGAATATTAAAACTATAAATTCGTAAAGAACACATAATCGCCTTCACTTTGATACCAAATATGCTTTTATTTGACAATTATCCGTTTCCAGCCGGCGATGTGAAAAACGTCCCATAAAGGGTTGTTCACCATAGATAACTGTCTATATTTTAGGAAGGACACGATTGGGTGGGTCTATTCACTAGCAAGTACCTACAACAAGGAATGTGCTATGAATATTAAACCTATATATTCTTAAAGAACACATAATCGCCTTCACTTTGATACCAAATATTCTTTTATTTAACAGTTAGCCGTTTCCCGACGGCGATGTGAAAAACGTCCTCTAAACGGTTGTTGACCATAGAGAACTATCTATACATAAGGAAAGAGTCGATTGGGTGGGTCTATTCACTAGCGCGTACCTATAAAAAGGAAGGTGCTATGAATATTACACTTATATATTCTCAAAGTACACATAATCGCCTTCAATCTGATACCAAATATGCTTTTATTTGACAATTATCCGTTTCCTGACGGCGATGTGAAAAACGTCCCTTAAACAGTTGTTCACCATAGAGAACTGTCTATACATTAGGAAAGAGTCGATTGGGTGGGTCTATTCACTAGCGCGTACCTACAACAAGGAATGTGCTATGAATATTAAACCTATATATTCGTAAAGAACACATAATCGCCTTCACTTTGATACCAAATATGCTTTTATTTAACAATTATTCGTTTCCTGACGGCGATGTGAAAAACGTCCCATAAAGGGTTGTTCACCATAGATAACTGTCTATACATTAGGAAAGAGACGATTGGGTGGGTCTATTCACTAGCAAGTACCTACAACAAGGAATGTGCTATGAATATTAAACCTATATATTCGTAAAGAACACATAATCGCCTTCACTTTGATACCAAATATTCTTTTATTTAACAGTTAGCCGTTTCCCGACGGCGATGTGAAAAACGTCCTCTAAACGTATGTTGACCATAGAGAACTATCTATACATAAGGAAAGAGTCGATTGGGTGGGTCTATTCACTAGCAAGTACCTACAACAAGGAATGTGCTATGAATATTAAACCTATATATTCGTAAAGAACACATAATCGCCTTCACTTTGATACCAAATATTCTTTTATTTAACAGTTAGCCGTTTCCCGACGGCGATGTGAAAAACGTCCTCTAAACGTATGTTGACCATAGAGAACTATCTATACATAAGGAAAGAGTCGATTGGGTGGGTCTATTCACTAGCGCGTACCTACAACAAGGAATGTGCTATGAATATTAAACCTATATATTCGTAAAGAACACATAATCGCCTTCACTTTGATACCAAATATGCTTTTATTTAACAATTATTCGTTTCCTGACGGCGATGTGAAAAACGTCCCATAAAGGGTTGTTCACCATAGATAACTGACAGTGTCTATACATTAGGAAAGAGACGATTGGGTGGGTCTATTCACTAGCAAGTACCTACAACAAGGAATGTGCTATGAATATTAAACCTATATATTCGTAAAGAACACATAATCGCCTTCACTTTGATACCAAATATTCTTTTATTTAACAGTTAGCCGTTTCCCGACGGCGATGTGAAAAACGTCCTCTAAACGTATGTTGACCATAGAGAACTATCTATACATAAGGAAAGAGTCGATTGGGTGGGTCTATTCACTAGCGCGTACCTACAACAAGGAATGTGCTATGAATATTAAACCTATATATTCGTAAAGAACACATAATCGCCTTCACTTTGATACCAAATATGCTTTTATTTAACAATTATTCGTTTCCTGACGGCGATGTGAAAAACGTCCCATAAAGGGTTGTTCACCATAGATAACTGTCTATACATTAGGAAAGAGTCGATTGGGTGGGTCTATTCACTAGCAAGTACCTACAACAAGGAATGTGCTATGAATATTAAACCTATATATTCGTAAAGAACACATAATCGCCTTCACTTTGATACCAAAGATTCTTTTATTTAACAGTTAGCCGTTTCCCGACGGCGATGTGAAAAACGTCCTCTAAACGTATGTTGACCATAGAGAACTATCAATACATAAGGAAAGAGTCGATTGGGTGGGTCTATTCACTAGCGCGTACCTATAAAAAGGAAGGTGCTATGAATATTACACTTATATATTCTCAAAGTACACATAATCGCCTTCAATCTGATACCAAATATGCTTTTATTTGACAATTATCCGTTTCCTGACGGCGATGTGAAAAACGTCCCTTAAACAGTTGTTCACCATAGAGAACTATCTATACATCAGGAAAGAGACGATTGGGTGGGTCTATTCACTAGCGCGTACCTATAAAAAGGAAGGTGCTATGAATATTACACTTATATATTCTCAAAGTACACATAATCGCCTTCAATCTGATACCAAATATGCTTTTATTTGACAATTATCCGTTTCCTGACGGCGATGTGAAAAACGTCCCTTAAACAGTTGTTCACCATAGAGAACTGTCTATACATTAGGAAAGAGTCGATTGGGTGGGTCTATTCACTAGCGCGTACCTACAACAAGGAATGTGCTATGAATATTAAACCTATATATTCGTAAAGAACACATAATCGCCTTCACTTTGATACCAAATATGCTTTTATTTAACAATTATCCGTTTCCTGACGGCGATGTGAAAAACGTCCCTTACACGGTTGTTCACCATAGAGAACTGTCTATACATCAGGAAAGACACGATTGGGTGAGTCTATCCACTAGCGCGTACCTACAATAAGGAAGATGCTATGAATATTAAACCTATATATTCGTAAAGAACACATAATCGCCTTCACTTTGATACCAAATATGCTTGTATTTGACAATTATCCGTTTCCTGACGGCGATGTGAAAAACGTCCCTTAAACGGTTGTTCACCATAGAGACTGAACTATCTATACATCAATAAAGAGACGATTGGGTGGGTCTATTCACTAGCGCGTACCTATAAAAAGGAAGGTGCTATGAATATTACACTTATATATTCTTAAAGTACACATAATCGCCTTCAATCTGATACCAAATATGCTTTTATTTGACAATTATCCGTTTCCTGACGGCGATGTGAAAAAAGTCCCTTAAACGGTTGTTCACCATAGAGAACTGTCTATACATTAGGAAGGACACGATTGGGTGGGTCTATCCACTAGCGCGTACCTATTATAAGGAAAGTGCTATGAATATTAAACCTATATATTCGTAAAGAACACATAATCGCCTTCACTTTGATACCAAATATGCTTCTATTTAACAATTATCCGTTTCCTAACGGCGATGTGAAAAACGTCCCTTAAACGGTTGTTCACCATAGAGAACTGTCTATACATCAGGAAGGACACGATTGGGTGAGTCTATCCACTAGCGCGTACCTACAATAAAAAAGATGCTATGAATATAACACTTATATATTCTTAAAGTACACATAATCGCCTTCAATCTGATACCAAATATGCTTTTATTTGACAATTTTCCGTTACTAGACGGTGATGTGAAAAACGTCCTTTAAACGTATGTTCACCATAGAGAACTATAGATCTATACATAAGGAAATACACGATTGGGTTGATATATCTACTAACGCGTACCTATTATAAGGAAGGTGTTATGAATATCAAACTTGTATATTCTTACACAAAAATTGCCTCTAATATGATACCAAATAGGATTTTATTTAACAATTATCCTTTTCCTGACGGCGATGTGAAAAACGTCCTCAAGACATATGTTGACCATAGAGAACTATCTATTCACTAGCGCGTACCTATTATAAGGGAGATGCTATGAATATTAAACCTATATATTCGTAAAGAACATATAATCGCCTTCACTTTGATACCAAATATGCTTTTATTTAACAATTATCATTTTCCTGACTGCGTAAAGTACACATAATAACCTTCCATGTAATACTTAATAACCTAAACAGCATCTATTACCATAGACTATTTTCTGATCAAAGTCAATTGTCTTATTTTCCTTAGTTTAAGTGATCTAATAATTCTGAAACTTTTTCTTTGATGATATCCCATTAGTACTTCCTCAACTTTTCAAGCTCAATTATTTTCAAGTCTCCATTCAAGTTGTCATTTACTGGAACACCGTAGCGTTATCTGTAGTTGTTTACAACCCTGACAAAGTGTTCAGGAAACGAAACAAACATTTCAAGTTGGAAATGTTGCAATCGACATTCCTACCCACTTCCATTGTCAGAACTCATACTGTGAATCTCAACACAAGGCGGCACGCGAGCTGTTATGATAACATCAGACACACTTGATTACATCTGCATGTCAACCGTTTCGCGGTGAAGACAACACTTACATAATCACACGTGGAACGGGCTACACGCTCGCAATCTCATGCCAAGCATGTGGACATGCATCATTTATTATGCTACGAATGCGCCACAAAAAAGAAAACTTACGATATTACTCATTGAAATGGACATAATCATAATTGTTTACACGTACATGTTCTTAAGTATTGTCAACATATCCGGCACATTTTATATACACTCTTCATTATTTTACAAAAAGTATTTTGATACTAGTGGTTAACAAAATTTAAAATACGTGTAAACAAACTTCATTAGATTTATTGTTAAATGAAAGTTCAGATCTTCAAAACATCAGCAAGCATCTACCAACTACACAAGTCTTAATTTTTTCAAAGTGGTTCTTTTTAGCAGATTATAATATAATGTATCTAATACGTATATCGTTTAATGTAAACATTTTCAATGAAATTTTTGCACGCACGTATTTAAAAAGACACAAAATAGATCATGTGCCATCAAATAATGATAAAGCATTCTAGGAAGGAATTATTACTACTAGACAACATATTTGCATGGGTTAAATCAAGGAATTAGATGGATATACGTCCTTGGTTAAATTAAAACACTAAGATACGCATGTCTTAAGTCTGAATTTCAATAATTCAAGATCAATTACCCCCCTGCAAGACATTCATTTTTAAAATGCAAACTTGAAATTGAGAATCTCAAGTTCACATAAACGTGTATAATGTTATGGAAATGGCCTTGGTAGCACTCAAACTCAATATACACACCCCTTTGATTAAACGACCAATCATATGAATTTCCATGCAAGCGAGTCTAATGCGATTAGCAACGTGTTCGACCAATCGCGCAAAGCTTCGGAACCAATTTTCTATTTAAAGGCTTTGGTAAATATAAAAAAATACCGTTCTTTGAACAAGTTGTTTTCTCATTCTCATCAATCGTTCGAACTCATTTACACAATTCAAGATGTTCAGTGGTGGTTGTACAAGTTAAATGCTAACAAGATGCTGCTCTACTCTCGATTAGGATGCAGAGGTGAAGTCGTCGATATGGAGAGGAGAGGTAGTCACAATGTGAAGGTAATCTGTTTATTGTTCTTTAGTGAACCACCTTATAAATGTAAGGAATGTTAATAGTGTAACAGAGACAGAGAGACAGAGACAGATTGACGTGAGCTTTATAAAACAAATATGTTCACAATTATAAGAAGTTGTTACCCATTCGCAAAATCTTGTTTTATGTTTCGGTATGTACTTATAAACCAATAAGGTGACATTGATCACATGATCATATGATACGAAATAAACTTAGAAATTAAGCTGTTTTGAGAACAAAATTCCAGACTAAACTAGAGTTGAGTTTGGATACATGTTAAGGTAATGTAGTGAAACTTATATAAAAACATTATACAAACAACCATAGCAAACAAATTTTTTAATCACCTGATATCTGTCTCCATTTATACAACACTGATGGTACTTACACAATACATGATATTGATAACAGTGTTTTATGTTATAAAGTATAAAATAAACAATAAAATAAGAAAGAATACCCCCTCCAGTACAAGTTTATCATACTTTGCCCATTTCTTCAAAATCATTAAATTTAGACTCATTCCAATATTTAACCTTTTCTATTAAACAGTAATATCTTAATTCTTTCTTAAAATGTTTGGCTAAAAGTAATTTGCACAATCATTTGTAGCCCCGTTTCTAAAAATCGGCTACAATTGTTTGTAATGCTACCACCAATGAACGTGTTTTCAGGAACGACACCCAGGACTATATATATTAATCTGTATTGACGTCCAGGCATATCAGAAACATAATTGTGAGCATGTCCATGATAGAAATCTGCAATAGCAAATGATATTCTTACCCAAGCGGGCACAGATATGCCGGGTATTAAAGTTTTCATAATGGTCATGGGAATTAGAGTTTTTCTAAATATAACTTGCGTTTTGATTGTTTGACGGAACTACTTTGCGCTCATTCATGAATTGCTTGGCTATCCTGTTTAAGCTAAATCACATAATTTAACAATTTCGAGCATACGTAATTGAAGTCACACGTCAGTATTAAACTGGCACGGCGAAGCAGTATGCAAGATTCGCAAGATTCGTTTTCTTTTTTATTACCTAAACGATTTTATGTTGAACATATTTAATATGGTATACAAACCATTTGTTACTAATTGTAGTGTAATAGGGATACTTTTAAATTGCATTTAACATTCATTACTAAGGGATATCTAAATTCATAACTAATGCTAAACTAAAGTCTATCGGGAACACATCAAATCTGGAACTAAAACAGTTTTATTTCCATGCATTACTTGAACAGACTCATTGTTACCGGTTATGGGGAACACTTAATAAAACATACGGACATCCGAAATTGCTATGGTTTTACATGTTTATTTATACTATTGAGTCGTTTATGCATTTGGCAGCTTAACCATGCAGTTCTTTTATCTAGTTATATTTTCATTTGAAGGTGACGCTATATGATGGAAGTAGCTACATCAGAAAAACGGAGGAGTATGTTCTGACAGAAGGAAACATTTCATCTATTGGATCCCATGACGACATTTTACCTGCGTGGAGAGTGTTCATAGGAAAAGGTAATCTAACTGATATATATGTAATGGTACAATACCTGCAGTAGATTCGTTCCTTTTAGATGAGAAATACTTTATCCAAAAATACTCGGTCACAGAATTACTTAATTTTGCATTTTTATTATCCTAGTTCAAAGGATGATTTTATGGCATAATGATAATATCTATAGCAGTAAGATACCCAAGTAGGTAAACACACATTCGGAATGCAACTGTACAGTTGCTCAAACTGCATGTGTTACCCTTGCATACTGTCTGTCAATCTCGAATTATCACGCACATGAGGTTGTGTATTGTTTTCACTTGATACATGGTGAACATGTTGATGTAAAGTATACTTGGATTGCATATTAAAGAATCCATTGTCCTTTGAATTTCAATGAAAACACTAAACTTAAAAATACATGTTTTTGAACCCCTACAATATTTACCGTTTTTACTTCTTAACAAAATTTTTTTTTATATACGAACTGGTAACGTAAAATATGATTTGCTTAAAAATGGAAACTACATGTGAACTATGTATGAAGTTAAACGCTTGATAGATGTATGCTTAAAAGTATATTGTGGATTAAAACTGATATTTTTGCTTAGAATGACCTGCCAAACACCCTTTTATATATTAAACGGTTTTGGATTGAAAATTCTTCCAATAAAAAAACGCGAATTGTTTTTTTTTAAATATCAAATTTTAAATAATTTTGTTAATATCCATCATAATATCCTGGCTAAAGTATACTTTTTATATAATGATATTATTTTTCTGTGGTTTAAATAAATGATCGTTTCCAATTCATATCAGTTGTAATTTCCACAAGACATCAACAGTCTCAGGAATCTGATTGAGCAAGATATTGGCTTTTTTTTAGGTAAAATCCCCCAAATTCTTGCACGACACAAAGACCTGAAAGTTTAATGAAAATCTGCTCAGTCGTTAGTTGAGAAAACGTGTCACAAACACCGTACAACTATAAAATGAAAAGACTTTAAATAATGTATATGTGAGGGTGTTAGACGATATTCAAAGAAATTTACACTAATTCACACACTTTATTTCAGAAAAGGATGACAAGGATACTTGGGTGCGAACCGTAATCTCATCAGATACAAGTGGTACCCCTGGTATGTTTACGAATTTATTTATACATACAATCTTAAGAAACTTATATATATAGCAATATAAAGTAAAACTTTGTACAAACATTTTAATCGGAGTTTCTTACCGTCCTTGCGGTCACCTCCATATCATTTATTCTTCTTTATTACTCAACCGTGGTGGGATCACTCATTAGATAACAATGAGTTGGTTCCACACATGTGTGATACCACTGCGTGCTGCCGTAACGTCATAATCGGCGCGTGACGTCATAGTCAATTTTTGTTGACGTCACAATGTTAGCCGCGCGAATGGAATAGCGGGTGGCCTATTTGCGAGTAAGCGTCACTAAAACCGATTGTCTTGCAATTCAGCGCTATTAACATCATTGAGTAATAAATAAAATACTAAACTCGGTCCCGTTTGATAACATGTTTATGAAACTCGTGAATGGCATCGGTATTTAACTCGCTTTCGCTCGTTAAAATACCAAACCATCCACTCGTTTCATAAACATGTTATCAAACGGGACATCGTTTAGTATTCAATATATGTCAAGTTTTGGCATTTTTCGAACCACAGAAATTTTACACTAATTCACACACTTTATTTCAGAAAAGGAAGACAAGGATACTTGGGTGCGAAAAGTAATCTCGTCAGATACAAGTTGTACCCCTGGTATGTTTACGAATTTATTTATACTTAAAATCTTAAACTTATAGCAATATAAAGTAAAACTTTGAAATTTATGCAAATGTTATAAATTATCTTAACTATTAAGCTATTTGATTTATTGCTTTTTCGTGTTCTGCAAAACATCATATTTGATCAAACTAAATCCTGATTTCCCTTTGCAGAGAGACTGGTTATAGGAGATTCCATCACCAGGGGTATTGAAATACCTGGATGTAGAGTTGCCTGTTTTCCGGGAACGACACCGGCAACCTTGACAGACAGGTTATCCTCGATAAACAACCTTGATGCCTACAAGGCTGTTGTCGTACACGTGGGCACCAACAGCATAGAGTTTTTCAAAGAGAAAAAGTTCACCTGGTCATTCAGCAAGCTTGTTGAAACAGTAAAGAAGAAGAATCCCAAGATCAAGGTCCTTCTAACGAACATACTGCCGAGGCCGAGAGACTTTTTAAGAACTGATAGGTCAGTTAATAGTGCAAATGATATAATAAGAGACATTGCCTTTTCCAGGAAAGAAGACGGCGTTAAGTTTGTGAACACGGCTAAACGCTTCATCAACAAAAAGACATTGAAACCCATATGGACATTATTTTCGAGAGATGGCTTGCATCTGTCCGATGCAGGTCGATATCACCTCAAAAGATCTTTCACTCAGTCTTTAAATCACGCCTTCCGTTGATTTTTACGTTGATTTCAAGTCCCTGCTTTCCACAACAAATACCCGATAGATCGACCATCCAAGAAGATCACATGATTTTATTGGGTCAATTTATTTATTTACGCAAACAAAGTAAAACTGATATACATTCATCTCCCTACTGAAGTTTGTTACTGTATATTGTATATATGTATAACGAAATGCCGAGTCGATAAATCGTAATTACGCATTCCATGCATGTACTGTCAAGGGAATTTGTAAAACTCGTTTGTTATGTCACGTGACAGATTTGACGGTGTCTTCATTTCTCACACTTTATCAAATCCGCATATACGGATTTGTAGACAGACATAAACTCTCGGAATTTACCTGTGCGATGTGGGTCTGACTGAGAAATTGGAGAGTTTACATACCTCGGTTCAAATGGCGCAAGTGTAATTAATTATAGTATATCCCCCACATCGCTCTTTGATTTTGTTAATGATATACCATTCAGAGCTGAGTCATCCCATCTCCCGGTCACGTTTAAATTACGAGCGCTTCATACGCATCGACAGACACCAGATGGGTCAGATACTGGAAGTAAAACCGGATTTAGTTTGTTTGGGAAAAGGATAAAGTAGAACAGTTTAGACAAAATTTGTTATCTGATGATAACTAGATCAGGAACTACTAGATAAATCAGTGGAAAGCGCATTTTTATGCATTGATAGAAACATTGATTATATTGTAGAGGCACTTAGTCTTGCGAATTATATCTATCTTGTTTAAATGTTAAAAAGTATAGAATAAGTTTAGCACGGTTTCGATGCTCATCCAACGAACTTTTAATTGAGACAGGTGAGATGTAAATATACATAGAGAACAGAGAACACTGGATGAAAAAGTCCTATTTAATCCGGATTAAATATGAATTAAAGATGTCATTTAATCCCCTTTACTCCCCTTTACTCCGGATTAAAGAAACAATTTACAACAGAGTAAAGGGGAGTAAATATCACATTTAATCCATATTTACTCCATATTTACTCTGAGATTAAATATTTGTAAAGGTGATTAAATAAGATTAAAGTTTTGTAAATATTCAGACAAGTTTTTGCTATGTTGTAATAAAAATAAAATAATTTCATAAATTTGACAAAAGTTGCTTTGAACATTGCCGACAAAACATTACTCTAATTAAAAACTACTTCGATGAAAAGAAATGCTTTTAAAGAGAAAGTGACTTGAATGGAGAAATTGACTTTGATGAAGACAAAAATGATACTGATGAAGATATTGACTTTGATGGGGAAAAAAGACTTTGCTGAAAAAAAATTATTTTTTTTGAAAATATTTGCTTTAATGGATAAATTAATATTAAATGTATTTTTTAAAACCAAAATAGCGAATAGAGTTTGATGAAAAAAATTACTTTGATGAAAAAAAACCTACTTTGATGAAGAAATTGACTTTGATGGTACAAATGACTGTTATGAAAAAAATTGTCTTTGATGAAAAATTGACTTTGGTGGTAAATGTTACTTTGATGATATATTTGACTTAAAAGAAAAAACATACTTTGATAAAGTATTTGACTGATGAAATAATTGACTTTAATGAAAAACATTACTCGGATGAAAAAGTTAACCTTGATGATGAAAATTACTTGGATGAAAAAAATTACTTTGATGGGGAAAAAAAATACTTTCATAACATAAATTTTAATTTAAAAATTGAATTTGATGAACAAATTGATTTTGATAATAAAATTTAATTTAATGAAAAAATTGCTTTGGTGAAAATAAACTACTTTGAAGATAAGAATGTCTTTAATAGAAAAATATGACTTTGATGAAAATATGACCAATTCGGCATAATGACTAACATGATTTAGTAACTTACAGAGATATTATAAGTATCATCTCATGACAATATACATAAAAATAAATATAGTAAATCTATTGATGAGTTTGGCAATTTGTGAAGCAATTCACTTTATTAGTTACCATTTACGGCAGATTTACATTGGATATAACAATATGGTGTGAGTATTTCTTGGAGGTTATTGAACATATATAATTTCCTATAATTGTATACATTTAAATAACATACACATTTACGACAGACATACACTTCATAATGCTAGATTGCATGGCCATTCTTTGTGAAGTGTGAAATGTTACAGAATCGAACTGTGATAGCAACATTTAGCGAGGTGACGGGGAATTATTAAAAGAGCCATAACGTTTTGATTATTTAGATTGTCATTTGATTGCTAAAGGTTTATTCACATACCATATAGTTCATATACAAATTTGTGATTATAACATACATATTCAGTACCTGTTGCATTGAATATAATTAGATGTTGATATAAGTGTACTATTTGAGTATAATATTCCATTTGCGACAGGTAGTTATGAAACTCATGACGATTGATTACTTATCACACTTCAATGAAATCTTAAAACGCTATACACGACAGCGGGTAACCTCCCATCACAGCACCTTCACCACTAGACTTAAACTTAATTATCACCACGAATGCGATACATACAATATTAAGTGTTAAAGGGGACTGATTTGTTATACGATCTTGGAATACAAAAATACTCCAAGATGATATAGGCAACATCTTTTTACTTTCAAGATAGGTTTACTGGTGCTTACCGTTTTCTTGTCTTTGGTAGCTAGATATTCTAATGCATTGGTATAGCATATAATATCCCGTGACATTAATATTACCTTAATGAATTATGGAATCACTTACCTACAGACCGATGAAGTTTAACTATTCCTCGTTAAAAATGATTGGTAATATTGATTCAGCTTAAAATAATGACAGAGGGAAACATGTGATCTTGACAAATATTTATCTCATATTTTGTTTTATAACTTCATCACACTTTATCAATTTATTTAAAAAAAAGTCCATCGTATACAGCCTTCAATCTTTAATATTAATACTTTACTTCAAACAGAAAATGTCGCTACCTATCAAACTGTCCATATGATGTCACCACGTGTTAAATTATACACATATTGGCAATATATGTTCACCTTATTATGCTCTGTTGTAGCCTTGAGTTTATAGAAATATTCAGTATCATCACAACTAGTGTCATTATCCATTAAATAAACCTAATGTTCAAGCCAACTAAGGGTGGTTCTTAATGTTACAAACCTGAAATAATGTAATGCGATATCGCGTGTTTAAATCCTATCAATGGACAGTTTGGACTAGAATAATGCATTTTAAACGTCTAAAATCGTATGCACAGCTGATTATGAGAGACCATTATTTAACAACATAAAAGGTTTTTAATGAATAAGATTTACAAATAATATTTTCCAGGATGCTCTGTATATTATAATATATCAATTATGTTTGAAGTAATTGTATTGGCATTATTTATTTACAATGCATTTACCATTGAATACAAGTGATTTGAATTCTAACTCATTCAACTAAAAAGAACAAAACGCAATAAAAGCAAATTTTCACAATCACATATTGCGTAGACATAGGTATTGTTCGTCATAATTGTTGATTAAATCTTGAGATCCCTAGCTAATCAAATTGGCGCCACACAGTCTGGTGTCGTTATATATACAATATGTGGGGAGTCGGCGGAAGGGTACAATTAAAACATGGTTCAATGGTGACAAAACACAATTATATCTCCTAAGTAAAATGTCATCACAAATTCACTTCTTGAATGTATTGGAATATACATGCCGTTAAACATATAACGCCTTTGTCAGACAATGCAAAGCTAAACCGAAATTAATTTATTGCCCCTAATTAGCGGCAGCCAAAGGAGATTCAGGCTGGCATTACACAACACATTGTGCACGGGCCGTGATCACAACTCTTTAATTACCCTGTTATGTTCAGAAATACAGACAGACGGTTACATCTATCTTAATAAAATGTAAACTATAAAATCGTTTCCGGCAATAAAACCGATATTATAAAAAAAAAGGTAAAACTGAAGGTAAAACTTTTCTTGTTATAAATGTTTATGATTTGAACAAATGACGTATTTTTTTGAAAATAAGGGGCGGGGTAGCCCAGTGTTAAACGCCATCTACTGTTCCTCTGTGATTTTTACAATTCAGAAGCGATCTCCTGAATTTTAGCTTTATCTACTCCTCCATGGCCATATATCCGAACCAATCCTTAAATTTAGAACAAGCAATTACAAACCTCCAATTGAAACATGCCGATGGCCGATGGCCGAAGAACTTTGTTTATGGATTTACGTTAAGTTATTGTTAAAAGAATATTATTGTTCCTGGCCAAGATTGTTAAAATTTCGTCAACTATTTTCAAGTAAGATTTCTGCTCTGAAACAACTAGCTAAGTTTATTAGGATTGTTTGAAAACAATTTGATTTAATTATCTTATATATGCAGTTATATTGCTGTACATTCTATTTACATTACTTTATTTTCTCATGTACCACCGATGGTGGATCTTTTTTGAGTAATAAAAGATTTATGATGACAGGACACATGATTGCGCCGAGGTATATTTTTATGTTGATATATCAATAAATCTTGAATATATGATGTTGTATTAGTGTGTTATATTGTTTAAACCTTCCTAGATTCTCTACATTGAGTTTGTTGTTCCCATATGTCGTTATCATCGATGATATATATCGAGCTCAACTGACAGCTACTGAAAATAACTATTTCCCCCGTTCAGTAAGTGAGAATAGTGAGAATAACTACAATGCATCAAGATAGGCGTGCGCGCAAATCAATGTTATTTTGGAAACTTATCTAAAGAAGACAAAGTTGGTTTACTACTATGTCCTATAGATACGTAAAATGGGTCCACAAATGAGACTTCATGTACATGTATGAAAACGTAACTCAACTTTAAGTAATATGGTATTGTGGCACATATCACAGCCAAATCAGATTTTATAAGGGTACACAGAAAAATCAATATAATAAACATCAACATGTAAATTCACATCTCTATTGTTACTCTTAACTCATGGTGAGTGCATATGTATTTATTCTATGCCCATACGCCGAATATATTGTAAGATGTATTTGTCAGGCAATATAAGCAACATGAATAACTAAGGCGACCCTCAATACACAGGTGTATGCTGAACCTCTGTGTATTTGATTTATGACACCTTTGGTATTTCAATCTTTATCAGTCAAATTGCACACCTCGTTAACGAGCTGGAACGGTTGTCTCTGATTTGGCAGTCTCCTTAGCCGACAGATTTGAATGTTTTTGTGTAAGGGAGGTGGTTGGGGGGATTGGGGGGGGGGGGGGGGGGGGGGGGGAGGGGGGGGGGGGGGGGGAGGGGGATGTTCCCTACAGCACAGAATACCAAACATGAAGACTTTGTATAAAATCTGATTCCACTAGAAAACCAATTGTTTAAAATTAATGTTACACACATATATAGTTGAACAACTCCTTTGGGTGCGTATACTGTTGTTATTGTCAAAATAATGCGTTAATAATACTTAAAGCTTTCTCAGTAGACATGAATAACACATGAATGTACAGAACCATTCAAGACCGAATGATAAGAACAGCATATTACAACAAACTTTAATCCTTTACCATATACTTTCTATATACATGTAACGGTCACGTCCGTGGATAAACTATTACCTGCCTGACGTGAGTGTGTACAGGTCACATGAACGTACTAAAAGATTCATAGGGATTGTATGTAATGCCTATAGTCATTTTAGAAAAAAAACAAATTTATCTCATAAGTATAACGCAAACCCCACAATTCATAGCTGTAGCCTCTTGTTAACCAATACTGTAAATGATTACCTGTGCTATATGCCAGTAAATATTGCAATTCTGTGAAACTAAGATGTATGTTACACGGGCTGATAGCCAACATGTATCCTATGGAAACAAGCATTCAATAATGTCATCCATATCGGAATATAAAACCAACTGCAAGTGCAATACCCCGCTAACAAACTTGTAAATGTAGTTTATTACTCGCTGGTAAATCAAATCAATGGGTACATTTTATATTGCAAAGTTGTTAAATCAGTAAAACTATACCATCTACTCCTTATTTCACGCAATGCACCAAAAATACTCCCTTAGTTTAAGCAAGCGTCCATCTTGCAACATTTATGACCTAAAGAGGGTTCTGAATACACAAGTGTGTATTATCGAATTCTTTGTGTATTCGCTTATGCCTTCTCAACCGTCGGTCATTCTCACCGTTGTTAACGAGCCGGTGCAGTTTCGGCAGTTAATGACTTACACCTGTTTGGTATCTTGTTAATGAGCCCTAATTGAGTTAATCAACTCATAAGAAGAAATGCGAAAAGGGTTAAATATAACAAAGAATTACGGTTCCAACAGCGCAGTTTTAGACAGTTTATGCAATGATATTGTTTAAATTAGAAGAGTAAATGAGAATGGTGTACTTATTATGCTGTATTGAATACATACTTGTTGTGTCAGAGAGAGAGAGAGAGAGAGAGAGAGAGAGAGAGAGAGAGGAGAGAGAGAGAGAGA